>CM065589.1:284769229-285369229 GCA_033119425.1 Bufotes viridis | reverse complement strand
GTGGAAGCACAAGGCTAAAGCAAAGGAAGAAGGAGGAGCAAGAAGTCGCCAAGGCAGCTGAGTCACCGCCCGCACCTCAGAAGGCAGGGTTAGCATGGCCGAAATGTGAGAAAGCTTTGTCACCACCAGCAGATGTGGAACATCTTAGCAAGAGGCAGCCTTTCAGAAAAATGGTGGTATAGTATTTGTGCACACGCACTGACTGATGGGTCTGCTCAGGGTCATAGCTATAGGGGAAGCAAGGAAAGCGGCTGCTTCGGGGCCCTGACCTAGAAGGGGCCCATCGAGGAGGAGGAGGAGGAGGACTAAAAGACTTTGTCAGGGCCCCCTCAACATTATTATACAATGCAGGGCAGTATAGACAGTGTTGAAAACAGATGGAACAGCTGCCGGGCCTGGTCTGAGAGAGCAATCTTTAGTAGCCACGGGTATGGGGGTGGCATGAAAGGAAAGGGTTGCAAAAAAATTACTGTGGGAGGGGGGCTCCATTTAAAAATTTGCTGTTGGGCCCAGTCATTTCTAGCTATGCCACTGGGTCTGCCACATTCAACTTCTGGGTCTCCGAATTGGGGACATGGCCTCAGCTTCACCTTTACGCCTATGCGGTATGCAGTGCAGGGGTACTTTGAAATAAAGAAGGGGTCCAGATCACCTAACAATCTGACGGTCACCTAATTTACAGAATATATTTCCCAGTCAAGTATGCAGTGCAGGGGTACTTTATGGCCCAAGAATGTAACAGATATTTTTTAGAAATTTACCTCCCTGTCACCTATGCAGAGCAGGGGTTTGTATACGGCAAACCTGACAAAATGTCACCCGCCAAAGTAACAGATGATTTTTAGAAATTTACCTTCCTGTCACCTATGCAGAGCGGGAGTTTGTAAACAGCAAAACTGGCAAAATGTCACCCACTAATGTAACAGACAATTTATACAAATTTACATCCCTGTAGCTATGTAGCACAAAAAGTGTGATATTTGTATAGCACCAATGTAAATGCAGTATGTTACAGTTGTATTGGACTGTCAGAAATTCAGTGTAGCGTTCAAATTTGCTATCTAGCACAAAAAAGATGTGCTTGTTTATAGCAGCAATATAACTGCAGTATGTAACGTTTTAATTGGTGGTCTGTAACGTTTTAATTGGTGGTATAGTATTTGTGCACACGCACTGACTGATGGGTCTGCTCAGGGTCATAGCTACAGGGGAAGCAGGGAAAGCGGCTGCTTCGGGGCCCTGACCTAGAAGGGGCCCATCGAGGAGGAGGAGGAGGACTAAAAGACTTTGTCAGGGCCTCCTCAACATTATTATACAATGTAGGGCAGTATAGACAGTGTTGAAAACAGATGGAACAGCTGCCGGGCCTGGTCTGAGAGAGCAATCTTTAGTAGCCACGGGAATGGGGGTGGCATGAAAGGAAGGGGTTGCAAAAAAATTACTGTGGGAGGGGGGCTCCATTTAAAAATTTGCTGTTGGGCCCAGTCATTTCTAGCTATGCCACTGGGTCTGCCACATTCAACTTCTGGGTCTCCGAATTGGGGACATGGCCTCAGCTTCACCTTTACGCCTTGGAGGTGCTAGCCTGCCCTACAGCCAGTGTATTGTCTGAACGTGTGTTTAGCACGGCTGGGGGCGTTATCACAGACAAGCGCAGCCGTCTGTCCTCAGCCAACGTGGACAATCTTATGTTCATTAAAAAGAACCAGCATGGATCCCACAGGACTTGTTCGTACCTTATGCAGAATAGACATATATACTGGCCTCACCCAACCATTGTTATACTACAGTGCACTTACTCTTTGTTGGCTTCTACCCCAATTTATTAAAAAACAAAAAAAAAAAAAAAAATTGTTGTTGGCGACTACCTTTGGCTTCAAAGCCAAAAAAGGTTTTATGTCAGCCAACAATGTAACCGCCAAATGTAATGAATTAAGTTCCCTGTCTGTTATGCAGTGCAGGGGTACTTTGAAAGAAAGAAGGGTTACAGATCAGCCAACAATCTGAACGCCAGCTATTTACAGAATATATTTCCCAGTCAGGTATGCAGTGCAGGGGTACTTTGAAATAAAGAAGGGGTCCAGATCACCTAACAATCTGACAGCCACCTAATTTACAGAATATATTTCCCAGTCAAGTATGCAGTGCAGGGGTACTTTATGGCCCAAGAATGTAACAGATATTTTTTAGAAATTTACCTCCCTGTCTCCTATGCAGAGCAGGGGTTTGTATACGGCAAACCTGACAAAATGTCACCCGCCAAAGTAACAGACAATTTATACAAATTTAGGTCCCTGTTGCTATGTAGCACAAAAAGTGTGTTATTTTTATAGCACCAATGTAAATGCAGTATGTTACAGTTGTATTGGACTGTCAGAAATTCAGTGTAGCATTTAAATTTGCTATCTAGCACAAAAAAGATGTGCTTGTTTATAGCAGCAATATAACTGCAGTATGTAACGTTTTAATTGGACTGTCAAAAATGCAGCATAGCCTGTAAATTTACTATCTTGCAAAAAAGTGTGATTTTTTATATCAGCAAGGTAACTGCAGTATTTAGCGGTTTTATTGGACTGTTAGATATGCAGTACCAGTTGCAGACAGATAAAAAAAATTGCTTTAGGTCACAAAAAAAGTGACAGACTAATGTAATTGAATAGTTTTCACTGTCAGGTATGCACTGCAGGCTGCAGGGGTACTTGAACGGCCAAAAAAGGGAATTTGTTCTCCACTGTGCTACCAGAATAGAATTAAAGTAATGTCCCTGGCACAAATGCAGTTCACATGCAGTTAGAAGGGTACTGCACTTGCAAAAATTGCCGCAGACGCCCACCGAACTAGCAGATGGATTAAAACTGATTTCTCAGTGTCACTGGGCTCAGGGCTGGGTACAAAAATGTAGCATAGCACCCTTAATAATCTCTGTAGTTTGAAGATTAAAAACCACCAAGTTCAAAATAATTCTTCCCTAATCTATCCCTCACAGCAGCATCCTATCCCTACACTGAGAAGAGCATAGTGACGCGCGACGCTACGTGACTCCAGCCTATATAGAGGCTGGGTCACATGATGCTCTTGGCCAATCACAGCCATGCCATTAGTAGGCATGGCTGTGATGGCTTCTAACACAGACTATTGAAATGCTTGTTGATTGGCTGCCCTGCAGCCTTTCAAAAAGCGCCAAGAAATCGACGAACACCGAACTCGAACCCAAACTTTTGCGAAAATTTCCGGAAAATGTCCAGAAAATGTCTGGAAAATGACACTGCTGTCTCTCTCAGAACTGCAAAAAACGGCAAAAAATGGCTGCTGGGGAGTTTCTTATACAGTAGAGTAAAGGGGTAGGCAACTTTCCTATTGGTTGCTATGGATGTTGCTAAACTCTGACAAAGATATTGCAGCCTTCTCATTGACCCACAAGCAAGAAGCAGTAGTACTGATAAAATTTTAAAAATTGCGACTACGAATATATAGCACTATATTCTAGTGCTGATATTTGTGATAAAAATTCACGATTAGAATATTCGCGATCAACACTAATAATACGTAATAAGTAACTTTGGCTCATCAAAGCTGTACAGTATTATAACGAATATGTTACAAAAAGAAGAAAAAAAGAGAATAGATTGCACATCCACAAGCTTAGCTTTGATCTATAACTTCTCAGCAATATTAACTAGGCTTCTCAGCACAATATTTCTTATACAAACCCCCTATACTGTATACTATAGAGGAGGCATTAGTGTACATTTTGATCAAAAGGCATAAGCCCACTCACCGCTCCAAGGTTGCCTCTTGGAGCGGGACCTACTCTAAATTAGGCGCAGCACTGCACGGCGACCTCCAGACCCGGCGTGGCGCTGCGCAGCGACCGTCAGTGCCTCAGCACTGCACCAGCAGGGGGTGGGACCCAGCTGCCAAACAGCACCCCTGCTGCATGGCAATGCCATCCCTGGCACTGGGCCCCACCTACCCACCAGAACAGCACCACAGCAACAATGGCCGCCACGCAGCACCGCACCACTCGACAAAAAGGCCACCATGCGTACCGCACCATCTGAACAGTTGTGTAACACAACATGTCCCAAGCTATCAGGAACTCCAACTGAAAGCTAGCAGGTCCATTAATATTCATATGCTCCTGTTGATTAAAAACACCTGTGCCGAATGGGAGGAGTGCAGACCCCGGACAGAATTTAACAAACATGTTACAAAAAGAAGAAAAAAAAAGAGAACAGATCGCACATCCACAAGCTTAGCTTTGATCTATAAATGCTTCTCAGCAAAATTAACATGTCGCGGTGAGTGGGCCTATGATTTTTGATCAAATTGTATACCAATGCCTCATGTATAGCATGCAGCATAGGGGTAGGTATACGATAAATTGAGCTGAGAAGCCATGTTAATTATGTTGAGAAGCAGTTACTAGACAAAAGCATAGTATTGAGGATGTGTGATCCAGTTTAACTCTCTCATATTTTAAAGTATTACAACAAAGTTTTAGACAAATTGACTTCGGATGAAGTCAATTTGCTCATCCATAATTATGACCTAATAGCTTAATGCTTTATAAGGGCTTATGCACATGACAGCATTGTGGCTTCATACTGAGCATAATAAGGCTTATATAAAACTACATTAGCTCTCTACTGTACCTATGTATGCCTACAAGGTGATATATAAACATGCAAAAATGTTTTATTGAGGCTATATGACCATGCCCTATAAGAGCCATATGTCCTGTTTACATTACTTCCATCTGAGAACCCATACTGCACTGATTTATGACTAAAGGAAACCAGAGAATCAGCCAAGAAATGTGCGGGGAGGAGACTTGAGCATTGGGCTCAAGCACATGCGGTATTTAGCTGAATACCGCTATGTACCGAGCATCGAGATGCGAGAGCCGAACACTAACGCTGACGTTTTTTCCCCGGCATTCCGGGCATTCTCAGTCTCTTAGGTACATATCTTTCATTTTTTAATCGGACACATAACACTGCAGATGTGGCACTGGTAATGTCACTGTCAGAAGCGGACACCGTCTATTGAAAAAAAGTACACTGCATGTCACAGATACATTTTTTAAGCGCACTCGTTACACTGCCGATGTGGCACTGGTAATGTCACCGTCAGAAGCGGGCACCATCTATTGAAAAAGTACACTGTATGTGTCAAGATAGGGAGTGGGGGAAAACTCCCCATCATAAAATGTAGGGAAAAAAGAAAAGCAACTAGGCCTGGATACAGTGATAAGGGAGCAGGTCCCCTCCTAATGCTTCCTGTATGAGTCAACCCTAATGTTGGGAGGGCTCATACACTGAAACTTAGGACCTAATAATCCCTGATGGTAATGTCAGGGGAAAGAGAGTACCCATGCTTCCAATACATGGATGCACAGGAGTCTCCACCGGCCAAGCTGCAGGGAAAGAGGAAGCCAGCAACTTGATCGGCAGGTAAGAAAACAGAACAACACACTTACCTGCCACTGCAACCACGACTGGAACCCATGCATAAGTACTGGAGCCCACACACCAAACAGGACACCGTACCAACAACACACACACACACAGGGATCCAGCACAACAGTTTCTTCCTGGACCCCCATGCAGAAAGATGTATAGCGGCCCAAGGCAGCGATGCATACAGGTTTGTGGTACAGCCCTCCGGGAACCCATCGAGCCCACTTCACCAGGCAGAAAAGAGAATGTCTAGCATACATGCTGACCAACAACAAACAAACCAGACATGGAACACAAAACTAGACATGACAACTAATCCGCAAATCAAACCCACACCAAACATAAAAGACAGGTAAGGTAGAGAACAAGGAGGAAACGAGAGGGAAGCATTGCCAAAGACCTTGATTTTCCACAAGTAGGCCCTCACAGACAGGTGTCACATCCAGATAGGATCAGAGCTCCTTCACCAACAAAGGCAAACATACAACTAACTTCAGGCTCAACAATTCCAGAATAAGAAAAGCCAAGAGGCTACACCCAGCTCCACCTAAATCCACACCAGCTAGAGAATTAACCCCTTTGGCATCAGAAAGGGAAGGACCCAGGGGAAAACTAGGAGCCACCTTCATGCTGCAACAACAAGTTGTCGCTGGCAACTGCATGCACGGCAACGGTGTCATGGCGAACACAACAGAGGCCATGACAGTATGTCACAGATACATTTTTTAAGCGCATGCGTTACACTGCAGATGTGGCACTGGTAATGTCACTGTCCGCAGCAGACACCGTCTATGGAAAAAGTAGATTAGATGTCACAGATATTTTTGGGATGCTCACACTTTGCACAGGAGATGTGGCGCAACTAATGTCACTGTGCGAAGCAGACAGTGTCTACGGAAAAAGTACACTGGATGTCACAGATATTTTTGGGATGCACACACTTTACAATGGAAATGTGGCGCAACTAATTACGCTGTCTGCAGCGGCCTAACTATTGTACGCTATTTAGCACAGAATGTGCTAAAAATAGATATTGCTGCCACACACAATAGTCCTTAAAAGGACTTTTAGGTCTGTAAAGTTTTAGCTATTTAGTGCAGGTTGCGCTAAATATATAGCTGCTCCCACACACAATAGTCCTTAAAAGGACTTTTGGGTCTCTGAAAAGTTTTTCTAATAAAGATATTCCTATATCACTCCCTACACTATCTGTCCCTTCCTTACCACAGCTCTCCCTGACTAATACTGAGCCAAACACACGTTATCGGGGGCTATATAGCACCAATGACGCATTCCGGCCAGCCAATCACTGTAATGCCAACATGGCTGCGGCCTTACAGTGAGGGTAGTACTTACCTGCATGTTTATTGGCTGCGTAGGGTACTTTTTCAATAGACGGTGTCTGCTTCTGACAGTGACATTACAAGTGCCACATCTGCAGTGTTATGTGTCCGATTAAAAAATGAAAGATATGTAACTAAGAGACTGAGAATGCCGAGAATGCCGGGAAAAAAATGTCAGCGTTACTGAAAAAATGTATCTGTGACATACAGTGTACTTTTTCAATAGACGGTGTCCACTTCTGACAGTTACATTACCAGTGCACATCTTCAGTGTAACATATGCGCATACATTTTTTATCTGTGACATACAGTGTACTTTTTCCATAGACATAATTCCCAGCAGCGACCTGGGAGTCCAAGATGCATCCAGACATCCTCCCCATGTTGTTCTCAAACCATTTCGGTGGTGTTTCCATCAATTTCTGACCGTTTCCGATGAAGCAGGCATCCTCCCCTCTTCAGAGCAGGGGTTGCCTGGTTTAATGCTCCCATTGACTTCCATCATACTCGGGTGAATATACTAGTCAGCGTTTTTTTTTTTTTTCTACCCAAATCCCGGCATATTTTCTGGGAAGTGGCTGTATTTACATTACATATATTCCATTATGGTCAATGGGGTCTAACGGGTTGGGGGCACTATCTGGTAATTCTGGATCTGGAGAACTCCAACAGGCTGTTCTCTGCTGGAGACCACAGCCGCAGATGTGAAACTAGCCTTGCATACAGCATGAAAAGCAAAACATTTGCATAGATATTGAATAGGGATTTTGAAATTTGTTCACCCTTCGTTTGGTGGTAGAAGCAGAATTGCGTTATAGATTCTGTTACCATGGACCATAATGCAATTCTATGATGCAATGCATAACAGAATGCCTTTAGAGGCATTCAGTTATTTATTCAATCATAATAGAAGTCTATGGGTTTCAAAACAGATCCGTCCCGTTTCCGTTATGCAGGGGACTCCTCTCTTGCATAACGGAAACAGGAAGGATCTGTTATGCAGGCCATAGGCTTCTATTATGATTGAATGAAAAACGTAATTCCTCAAATGGCATTCCGTTATGCATTCCGTCATAGAATTGCGTTGCAGGCTGTGGTAACAGAATCCATAATGCAATTTTTCTGTTCCCACCAAACGAAGCGTGAACGAATTTCATAACATGAAATTCGCTCATCTCTAATATTGAACATTGTCAATGTTTTCTACAGACATTCTGTTGCCATCTAAAAGCGTCCTGTGTTCTGGCAGTTATTAATAGTAATTTGTGATAGGTGTTAATTTAGCAAAGGAAATGTATGTACATAATAAATTATATAAAGCCTATTCAAAAAAACACAAGCATTTTCAAGGCCGTCCATATGTCACGTTCCAAGATTGCTCTAAAATGATTATCATTACAATTATTAATAAAACTGATACAAAAGGCTGTTATTGTGTTAGAGAACATTAACTTTGTAAAACAGCCTCCAGATGGTTCTGAAAAGATGTATGCCTCATTAAGCAACAAATATAATCATCAAGTTTAATACAAAACTATGAACTAATACAAAGAATTACATAGGTCACATTTATAACTCAGATCCATTTTTTTGGTATAGATATTAAGCAGTTTGTTCTTTTCTCAGAAATATATATTTAATAATTTCTTCTTTTCCACTGACTAGACACACTAAAGCGTAAATTGCATCAATTTGCAACACTCTACTCAAAAGTAATATTCGCGTGTCTGTAGAGAGGGCTTTTTAACATAATTGTAAAAGTAGAACAAATTCATAAAAACTGAGAGGAACCAATCCATTATTTACTTTCATCAGTTTTAAGGACAAGAGACTGTACTACTCTTTGTTTTACTATATTGTATGTTTCTGTGTTTTTTCACAGATGTATGCATTCACTACCTTTGTTGTACAAGCAAGGCATTAGTAAGAGTCTGTTTTATAAAACATTTTAAAAAACTTTGTAATGGAATCATTGTTGCCCTAAAGCAAGATTTATGGTCATTTTGATAAAGGATCACTTGGTATTGTCTCTCTGAACCTATAGTTGATCTGGGTCTTATAAGAACCAAATGCTTGAGGAAAGTAGCCATTGTTGCTGAAAGTAAAGACCTTGGCTAATGATCTAAAATTACAAATAAATCTATTTTTATGAGTTATGGGAAATAATGTAGATACTAAAACATTTTGGTTTCACCCTACTCCTGAACTATACAAGTCATTTTTGTACACACATTTTATGGAATCCTGTTTGGTCATGTGATTTATTACAGTGGTAAGCATTATTATTTTTTCTTTATGTCTGTTAAGTAGAGATGTCCCGAACTGTTCACCGGCGAACATAGCAAGTTCGTGTTCGCCCTGGCGGGCGAACATATGCGATGTTCGATTCGCCCCCTATACTTTATCGTTGAGCAAACTTTGACCCTGTACCTCAAAGTCAGAAGACACATTCCAGCCAATCAGCATACCCTCCTTCCCAGACCCTCCTACCTCCTATCAAAAAGCAAGGACAGCATCCATCTTAGATTCATTCTGAAGCTGCAGTGTTAGTTAGAGCAGAGAGTGTTAATAGGGAAAGCGTTAGCTAAGACAGTGTTCTGTGTCCACTCCAGTCCTCAAAGACTCATCGGCCTCTTTCACACGAGCGTGTCCAGATTAGGCCCCATTCACACGTCCTTAGTGTTTTGCGGATTCGCAAATTCGGGATCCGCAACACACCATGCCAGCACTCCCCATAGAGATGCTTATTCTTGTCTGCAGGCTGCGAACAAGAATAGGACATGCTCTTTCTTTTGCGGAGCCACAGCCGGATGATTCGGGGCCAAAACCTGGAAGTTTGGGGCCAAGGCTCCGCAAATGCTGAAGCATTTTCAGGGCTGGTACATCAGTCTGCTTTTATATATTTTTTTCTATATATATATATATATATATATATATATATATATATATATATATTGCAGTTGCCTGCCCATGTGTTGGAGGCCGCAGGCCCACAGACTGTACTGTGTGCACACCACTCATATGGGGTGGCACAGTACCTTGCAGATAAAAAAAAGTCATTAAATTTTTTCCCTTTAATATAATTGCCGTTGCCTGCCAGTGTGTGTCAGGCCCACAGACTGTACTCTGCCCACTGCCAGTGCCCACCACTCATATCGGGTGGCACAGTTCCTTGCAGATAAAAAAAAGTAATTTAGTTTTTACCCTTTAATATAATTGCAGTTGCCTGCCAGTGTGTGTCAGGCCCACTGACTGTACTGTGCCCACTGCCCACCACTCATATAGGGTGTCACAGTACATTGCACAGCGCACGCGCAGTGACCTAAGATTCAAACGAAGTGGACCAAGCATGGGTCTTTTTCCATCCTCCGGTTCCAAAAATCTATTCACTACACCAGCCCTGGCCCTGATTAGGGGCAAAACAGAGATTAAACTGATAGAAATAGTACTTAGTTAACACTAGTTGCATTGGTGGCAAATTCCATTGCAAGTGCCCAAAATTAGAAGGAAGCTGACAGAGCAAGCTTTCTTCTCTATCTCCCCATGCAAGGATTCAATTCAATACACGTCCACTGATAGGGAACTTAACAAAGATTAAAATGTTAAGAATAGTAATTCACACTATTTGTATTGGTGGCACAGTACACTGCGCGGCGCACGCACAGTGCCCCAAATTGGAAGTAAGAGGACCGACCAATAATCTTTTTCCATCTCCCGGTTCCTAAAATCTATTCGATACACGTCCCCTAATAGGGGACGTAACAGGGATTAAACTGATAGGAATAGTACTACTTAATACACAACTCATATAGGGTGGCACAGTACATTACACGGCACACGTACAGTGCCCCAGATTGGAAGAAAGAGGACCGACCAACCATCTTTTTCCATCTCCCGGTTACTAAAATCTATTCCATACACCAGCCCCTGATAGGGGACAAAAAAAGAGGACAGCCTCTGCGGAGCTGGGTATTTTTTGGCCACGTTACTGAACACTCATGCACAATGGCTGTAGGCTCATGCGTCCTTTTGTGGAGGTGACAAACCTGGCAACATCATCGACCTCATCCCATGTGCTTTTTTTTCTGGAGCGTGCCCTGCGAAGAGTGTTGGATCAGGCCATAGATGACCATGAAGAGGAAGAGTTGTGGTCACCATCACCACCAGAAGCAGCCTTGTCGTCATCGATTGCTGGACCTGCGGCAACGCAGAGAGAGGAGTCTGAAGAAGAGGAGTCAGAGGAGGAAGGTGGCTTTGAGGAGGTGGAAGACCAACCACAGAAGGCGTCCCAGGGGGCAAGTTTTCACCTTTCGGGGACCCTTGATGTTGTACGTGGTTGAGTGGAGGAAGAGACCTTCAATGACGTCAGTGAGGACAAGGAACGGGACATAGCTAGCTTGGTATCCAACCTTGTGCAAATGGGGAGTTTGCGGTTGTGCAAATGGACTGTTTTTGGTTGTTTGCGGTGCGTTAAACAGGGAGTTTGGTCTGTCACTGTGAAGCAGGCGTAACCATTACACGACCTGATCGATACAACATCATACCTGATCGTATACACACACTGTATGTTTTAAAGCATGTTATTCCAACAATTGATGGGAATGTTAGGTGATTTATGCCCTTTATGGATTAAAACCCGACTCTGTGTCAACTACGTAATTTTCCATGGGAGTTTTGCTATGGATCCCCCTCCGGCATGCCACAGTCCAGGTGTTAGTCCCCTTGAAACAACTTTTCCATCACTATTGTGGCCAGAGTCCCTGTGGGTTTTAAAATTCGCCTGCTTATTGTAGTCTATGGCGGTTCGCTGGGTTTGCGGGTTCGCGTTCGCCGTTCGCGAGTGGAAAACTTTGCGACATCTCTACTGTTGAGTCCAAACTGCTTCTGTCCCTATCGGGATGTAAGTAATCAAATGATTTGTCATATGATAAATGGGACAAATACAGTGAACGATTATGTACAATAGATGGTGGTGCCACATTTATGGGTAAGTGCTTGCAAGCTGTAGAAACCAGTAGAAATCCCCCCCTCCAACATAGACATGAAACGTCATATCAAAAGGGCCTATATTTTTTTCGGATGATCTGCAAATGTAGTCATATTTTTTACTAAGACAATATTTAGAAAATATATAGTTTAGACCCTTCTAGGGCATATGAGAGAAGCAGAGAAAGCGAGAAGTCCCCTGTGCAGAACTCTAACATGCTGACTTCATATGGGTGCAACCACCAGGCTAGCAGAAAATGCAGCTCTTATAAAGCCTAACAGCTACTGGGCTGACCTCCTCTTAGATATGAGGTAAAATTATCACTGTGGATAATAGAAGGGCAATGTAAAAGGGCCAGTGGGAAATATAATGTAGTAAAAAAAAACAACATGTTATACACATTCCTTTCTCCACTGCCAGTGCTGGAAAAGGCATGTTAACAGAGGCATGGCAGGTAACTCTATTATGGATTGGGATAGTTCACTCTTTCCCATATCTGTATTGAGAGACAAAATAAAAATAAAAAAATGTGTGTGAATGGAGGAGAGAATATAGGAACATTGGGAAATTAAACCCACTGAAACATTGGCACAACCCAGCCTGAGCCCTCTAAATCAGTAATCAGTTCCTGTACATATTGCCGGAAGCAGGAGGAAAAATGATTTAAAATTTTTAAAATGTCAGTCAATTGGCAACCTTTTCATGGAGGAAGAAAAAAGTGACCTGAGGAGTTGCAACCCTACAGTTGCAGGCCTTAAGCTGGCACTGGTTATGACAGGAAGCACATGTGGTGAGCATAAACAAAATTGTCATGTGATTGTTTCCCTTTCATACCCTCCAAGTTAATATAAGAATGTACAGCATGTGATCAATGACTGACTAAAGCAATTAAATGTTGATATGGCATATCTTAGCTATAGCAACAAAAAGAGGGCAGACCATGGGATAGACAATTTAAGAGGTGATGAGATGTATATTTGCTATGTTATACAATAAATAACTCCTATGCAAAAATAAAGCTGGGAAACCACTCTAATGAACATTAAAGGGGTTGTCTCATCTCAGACAATGGGGGCATATTGTTAGGATATGCCCCTATTGTCTGATAGGTTTGGGTCTCACCTCTGGGACCCGCACCTATATCGAGAATGGAGCCCCAAAAGTAGTGAAGGGTGCACTGTGCATGCGCAGCCGCCCTCCATTTATTTCTACGGGGCTGCCTATTTCCATTGGGCCCATAGAAGTGAATGGGATCGGTGGCCGGTCATGCGTGGTGCAGTCCCATTCACTTCTATGGGGAGAGCGCTTGGTGATAACCGGACCAGATTCTTCCAGCCACTACTTTGCACGGCTCCTAATCTTATTGACTTTTTTGATTGGGTGACTAAAATAATAGATGGCGGAGGTGCAGTAGACATCGCTTATCTGGACTTTAGTAAGGCTTTTGATACTGTCCCACATAGAAGGCTTATCAATAAAATGCAGTCTTTGAGCTTGAGCTCACATATTGTTGACTGGATTAGGCAGTGGCTGAAGGACAGAAAACAGAGGGTTGTAGTCAATGGAGTATATTCAGACCATGGTATTGTTACCAGTGGGGTACCTCAGGGATCTGTTCTGGGACCCATATTGTTTAATATCTTTATCAGCGAAATTGCAGATGGCCTCAATGGTAAGGTGTGTCTTTTTGCTGATGACACAAAGATTTGTAACAGGGTTGATGTTCCTGGAGGGATACACCAAATGGAAAAGGATTTAGGAAAACTAGAGGAATGGTCAAAAATCTGGCAACTAAAATTTAATGTCGATAAGTGCAAGATAATGCACCTGGGGCGTAAAACCCAAGAGCAGAATATAAAATCAGTGATACAGTACTAACCTCAGTATCTGAGGAAAGGGATTTAGGGGTCATTATATCAGACGACCTAAAGGTGGGCAGACAATGTCATAGAGCAGCAGGTAATGCCAGCAGAATGCTTGGGTGTATAGGGAGAGGCATTAACAGTAGAAAGAGGGAGGTGCTCGTGCCGCTCTACAGAGCACTAGTGAGACCTCATTTGGAGTATTGTGTGCAGTACTGGAGACCATATCTGCAGAAGGATATTGAAACTTTAGAGAGAGTTCAGAGAAGAGCTACTAAACTAGTACATGGATTGCAGGACAAAACTTACCAGGAAAGGTTAAAGGACCTTAACATGTATAGCTTGGAAGTAAGAAGAGACAGAGGGGATATGATAGAAACTTTTAAATACATAAAGGGAATCATCACGGTAAAAGAGGAGAGAATATTTAAAAGAAGAAAAACTGCTACAAGAGGACATAGTTTTAAATTAGAGGGGCAAAGGTTTAAAAGTAATATCAGGAAGATTTACTTTACTGAGAGAGTAGTGGACGCATGGAATAGCCTTCCTGCAGAAGTGGTAGCTGCAAATACAGTGAAGGAGTTTAAGCATGCATGGGATAGGCATAAGGCCATCCTTCATATAAAATAGGGCCTGGGGCTATCCATAGTATTCAGCATATCGGGCAGACTAGATGGGCCAAATGGTTCTTATCTGCCGACACATTCTATGTTTCTATGTTTCTATGATCAACTATTTTAAATCAGGCATATTGCCTGGTACAGTTGATCATGCTGATTACAATTATATATATCATTTCTTTGTAGCTTTCAAGATTTTTTTAGTTATGTGAACTTTTAACTTTATTCAAATCAGGCAGTTGGAGCACTGAGGGTGGGCTTTAGCACTTTAATCACCATAACAGCTATGCCCCTAGTGCTCACTGCAAAAGACGAGCAGGCTTTTTTCTTCATACTGAAACTACTCGACTCAATCTGCAGCCCTTATTTGTACTTCCATAACAGCTCAAAAACACTTGTTATAGCTAAATTCTTAGCAGTTTGAAAAGCATGTAGAATAAATTAGTGTTTATGAGCTATCAGGAGTTCAGTGATAAGGGCTACATATCCAGTTGACAGAGCAGTTCTCTGATGGATTCAGTGTGAAGCCGAAAGCCTGCTAGTCTCCAAATTCACTAAAATGGAAAGCTGTAGAAGAAAAACAAAATGAGTAGAATGTAATAAAAATAACGATAACAATAATAATAACAGCTAGAAAATCTTCAATTTCTGGTAAAATTGTGTGAAGTGTTCTTGCCTCAACCAGTAGTCTACAACTGGAGTGGGTGTAGAAACTGGGTGGAGTGGCTTGAGTAACCAGAAGCCGGCCAAACTGTCACAAATTTAAAATTAGATTTCAAATAGGGCAGAGAAGAGCGGTTAAAAGCAAACTGCTTCAAATTGCTCACTTCACTGGCGGTTGCCATCTTAAACAGTGGTAGTTTTAAAAACAATAAACCTACAGTGAAGAGTAGAGTTGAGCGAACCTGAACTGTAAAGTTCGGGTTCGTACCGAACATTACGATGTTCAGCACCCGGACTCTAAACTGAACATTTACGTAAAAGTTCGGGTTCGGTGTTTGGCGATTTCTATGGCACTTTTTGAAAGGCTGCAAAGCAGTCAATCAACAAGCATCATACTACTTGCCCCAAGAGGCCATCACAGCCATGCCTACTATTGGCATGGCTGTGATTGGCTAAGTGCAGCATGAGACCCAGCCTCTATTTAAGCTGGATTCACGTAGCGCTGCCCGTCACTCTGCTCTGATTACTGTGGATGAGGATGAGAATGAAGCATGTTCACAGCAGAGTGGCACCCAAAGCAGCTCGGGCCCATCACTGGTGCATGACTGGGGGGATACAGAGAACGATGAAGATACGCCTCACACAGAGGAAACCTTGTCCTTACCTCTGGACAGCCTGGCACACATGAGCCACTACATGCTGCAGTGCCTGCGCAATGACAGCAGAGTTGCCCACATTTTAACTTGTGCTGACTACTGGGTTGCCACCCTGCTGGATCCCCGGTACAAGCACAACGTGTCCACCTTAATTCCTGCACTGGAGTTTGTTAGGGAGATGCGCGACTACCAGCGCATACTGGTAGACGCGCTGCTAAGAGCATTCCCAACTGACCTGAGGCCTGTGTTGCTGTTTCGGGACCGCTCTCCTCTTTGTGGGTGCCATGGTCCTGAATTAGTGAATGAGGCCTGTGACACTACTGGGTGAAATCAATACTTTTTTGGCATGATTGTATCTCTCCTCTTTGTGGGTGAAATGGGTCTGAATCTGTGACTGAGGCCTGTGGCATTGCTGGGTGAAATCAATACTGTCTTGGCATGATTTTAACTCTCCTCTTTGTGGGTCCCGTGGGCCTGAATGTTTGAAAGAGGCCTGTGGCCCTGCAGGCAGACATGATTCCTTCTTGGCTGTGATGACAACTTCAACTCCCATGTATGGTTGCCATTGGTCTGAGTCTGTGAGTGAGGCCTGTGACACTGCTGGCAGACATGAATCCTTCTTGGCTGTGATGTGAACTTCAACTCCCATGTATGGTGGCCATGGCCCTGAGTCTGTGAATGAGGCCTGTGACACTGCAGGCAGACATGAATCCTTTTTGGCTGTGATGATAACTTCAACTCCCATAGCATTCCCACCTGACGCCACCCAAACCTCCTATTCCACTTCCTTTTCCAAGTTGCTAATTGATATTGGTTAGTTTTTATTTATTATTTTTTAAGTCATTTCCCTATCCAAATTTGTTTGCAGGGCATTTACCTACATTTTGATGCCTTTTGCAGTCCTCTAGCCTTTTCCAGGGCTATTTTACAGCCTTTTTAGTGCCCAAAAGTTTGGGTCCCCATTGACTTCAATGGGGTTCGGGGTCGAGTTTGGGTTGAGTTTGGATCCCGAACCCAAACATTTTCGTGAAATTCGTCCAAACTTTTCGAACCCAAACATCTAGGTGTCCCCTCAACTCTAGTGAAGAGCTTTATATTGTGAGAATCACATGACCCAGACCTACATTTCAATGCATAGTATGTCTCTGAAATATTAAAAATGAAGATGCAGTCACAGTTTAGATATTGCCCATCACATTTGAGGTGGCTAGAGTGGAGTTTCAATGAATGGCAATGGGCGATGTGAGTTGCAAACAAATGGTCATATTGTGAAAACTATCAGAACTATGGCTTAGCAGTGGACATTTTTAGTGGCAGCAGGGATAGCTTAACATTTTGATATAAGATTTGTGTAGGTGGGCTTGAAAATGAGGGAGTGGGGGCAGTTTACAAATCATGTCCTGATTTCTCAGCTCACACTCTAGCTTTTGTAAGCTCCCACTCTAGTTTTGAACATTCAGCCATTCATTCCTATGGGACCAGTTTCGCCACAAAAACGCCAATATTTTGTGAACTATTTGGCAAAACATTCAACAAAGTAATAGCACACCAACTGTGAACAATCGGCACGTTTCGGTATATAACTGTCTATCTAGTGTAAAAACTGTGGGAGGAGTTAGGGTGGTAAATTTGGCTATGATAATAAGAATATATGTGAGATAATAGTAAGTGGTCTTCTTGCCATGCAAGAACACTTATTAATAATAATAATAATAATAATAATAATAATAATTGCCCCAAAGGTTACTATAACCTTTATGGAAGCCGGGGTTTGAGATTCCTCTAATTCTTTCCATTAGGATTGCCCATTCTCTCTCCAACTGGGGATTCTGCAGTTATAGCTTCTGTGCCAACATAATTAACTCCAAGTATATGTATGCCATTTTGTGGGAAATACTTCCTCCTAATAACATACAGTATAGGCATCTCATCTTGCATCAAGGACCTTAATGTGCATTTTATGTGACGATACTCTCAGGTAAAAAGCATAGATAACAATAGTCATGTGCATGAACCCTTTTAGAATCCTCAATACCAATGGCTGAGCACCTCAAATGACATATCTGAAGGTTTAAGTATCCTTTAAAAAAGAAAAAAAAATACAATTTTATTGTGTGTAAGCATTTGTTGAGGATTTTATGTTATTGTACTTCTTATGAGATAATGCAGTGTCTTCATATTTGGCTATATACATATGCATGTTCTCTGTATTTGTGGTAGATACAGATGTAGAATGATTGTGTTAAACTGCAATTGTCTTCCATATCCTTCACCTAGCAGACAGCCAGACATAACAACAGGTAAAGCTGTACAATGATGATCAATGATCAAATTTACATTCATTGCTACTGTACTTGTCTGTATGCCGTCATAGCCGTCAGCTTACATTTTATTTTTTCTTAATTTTACTCTGCACAAAGATATTTGTTTGAGAAATGTTCTCACTTTTACCTTTGGCTGTGTAAGGTCCCTTAAATACTTAAAATAACAGTATTGCACTTGAATTCAGAAAAATTGACAATCTGAACATGGACACTGTAAAAGGAACAATTTAAAATCCATTTTCTAAGCATAGTAGAACAAACACTGACACTTCGTAAGTATGCTCTTGGAAAATCATTCCTGACACCTCCAACGCTTATTTTGATGGTTTGTTATTGAACCTGCAATGCCTGTAGGTGAGTAATGATATTTTTCAATCATCAGAATCCCTGTAACCTCCCATTTCTTGACCTCCAGGGTTCAAATCATTTCAATGTGATGTTCAGTATTGTGCAGTTTTTGTTGAAATAATCAATTCTTATAAAAATCACTTCTTCCTTTCCGTATTCAGTTTAAATTTTCTGCAATGTAAAGGTTATTTTTACCTATTATATTTAGGTTATTAAAGTACAGTATGTCTTTATTTCTAAAAGCCCCTAGAAAAGCATTTCATACATCTTATTTTTCAACTGTGCTTTCTAATGAAAACTCTTTAGCAGAAATTAGTATTGCATAGTGTAATATAACTTATTTGGGGGAATTGGCATTTTCCCCCAGCAGCCAGCTGTTCTGCTTTCTCTGCCTCCTCCTAGGTATAAAGGTTTAGAAGCCTTTTCACTCAAGAAACATGCATCTGCTGTATATTAAAATAGTAAATATCGGTTATCACCTGAATATATGATGCAGACTGATGAAAGAGTTAATAGATCCATCCCTGTGGTTTAGAAACATAACATTTGCCTTAAGTTTCTCATGTGCTATTTTTATACTAGCATTTTATGACAGGAAGCTTAAGAGTTTTCCAAGGATTTTGCCCTATACACATCACAGGATTAGACATGCACTAAGGGTACCTTCACACTGCTTTCAGAAATCCATGTGCTTGCCACCCCATTCAAATGAATGGAACTGATTTTCACTCACGGAAAATTCTGCAACAAAATCTGCCACATGTTAAGGCACCCCCATTCAATATCCAGTCTTCGTCTTCAGTTTTCACCTCCAGTGAGGAAGAAATGTAGACGATTTCGAAACGCGTCTGGGAGTACCTGTAGTAACGCCAAATATTGCACCTTCCACGAGGAGCTCGTCCACTCTCTCTTCTGGGACCATGCCGTGACGCTTACCCGCCAAAAACCACGCGGAGACGCCAAGCGTAACACGTTACACCATACCATCAGGACCTGCAACTTAACGCATCGCACCCCTTGGGCCATTGTGCAGGTCAGAAATAAAGCGTCCCTATCTGTAGATGCCGCCACCGCAAGCCGTCAGGCAGACAGCTGGAGCAGATACCCGCTTCAGGTTGGACGCCACCAGCGGACATCCAGGAAACAGAGGTGAGTGGTGCATCTGACATCCCGGATTCACCTTTATTACTGAACTATACTTTTCGCAAAAACTGCAATATAGCATCACCATTTTTAAAGCTCACTATGCAAGGATCATCATGAACTGTGATTAGCAGACATTTTCTCCCTTTTTTATGGATTGATTTTTTTATGGATTGATTTTTTATGGACTGATTTTCTGCTTTACTGATTTTCCTTTTTGCTTTTTTATTTGATCAATTGTTCTGGACATTACTCTATCGATATTCCTCATAGACTGTTTTATTCAGCCAACATCTTTGGCACGTAACATATATATATATTGTCTCCAGCAAATCAATATAGTTATATATATATATATACTTTACTACCCTCGGATAGAGGACTTATAAATAAACAAATTCTTAACTATATATAATAGTCTGCCTCCACTGTGTCCCTGATTGAGAGTGCCGGTCCATCTCTCTATACCTTTTTTGAATTAATAACTCTGGTGGGGTACCAGTCATCGGACCTCAACACCCATATCCATATAAATCTTCGTCTACTCTTTCCACTGTACTGATCATATCATAGCTATCAGTGGGTTGCAAGGGACTAACTTATTCAATTATTTCATAATGGATTTAGAGATACCAGATATGTGTCATATTTGGAGATGAGCAAATATCTTGAAATTTGTTTTGGGTCTGATTCCAATTATTCAGAAATTTTGATTTAGGTAATATTAAATTTAACCCAAATCAAAGGTGCATAAATTGGCCTTGAAATTGAGACTCTAAGGTCTCTAAGGATTCAGAATTTTTCTCTCTTGTTTGTCTCAATTTTTTTTTTTTTACAAGTCCCCAACCGCCCCCCCCCCCCGCTTCAAGCTTTTGAATGCAAAGACAGCAATAGCAAATAATGTCAGTGACCTATATACCTATAGGTAGTCACATGGTTAGCCAAACTGTTAACAAACTGCGCTTAAAAAACACTGCACTATTGGATCTGTTTTTCTTTCTAAAAAACTAAAGCATTCCAAAAATTGTTCTTATAGGGGGCAGAAGCCTGCTGATGTTTACACACATGGCGGTAATGGATGAAGCAATATCTTGCTATGAACAAGATGTCCAAAAATTATGCCTTAAGGGAGCAGATGCCTGAGGTTTATACACACACACACACACTGTAGGATCAGTGGAAGCAGTAGCTTGTTCTTTAACCACTTCAGCCCCCCTAGCTTTAGAGATCCAAATTGGTATATTGGGGCAATTTTACTGACATATGCACTACACGTACAGGGGTTAGGGAGTTGTTAAGGGGCATATAGGGCAGGCACGAGGACGAAGGGGCCCCACCATTAGGGGTTGCCCTCGGGCAGAGGCATAGATGGGGACAATTAAAGGGACAGTTATGGCACATCCCACCCACCCTGCCTCTTGTCATACCCACCCAAGGGTCCCCTGCCCCTCCCCCTAACACTCTCATACACAATTGTCTGTGGGAGGGAGGGTTTGTTTATGTATGGGTATTGGTTTTAGATTATACATTAATAAAGATATCTTTTTAGGAGTCACTTTCTAATTTTTGGTATACCCCTAGCTTTAACCCCCTTAATGACCAGACCACTTTTTACAATTCTGCAATACACTACTTTCACGGTTTATTGCTCGGTCATACAACTTACCACCCAAATGAATTTTGCCTCCTTTTCTTCTCACAAATACAGTTTCATTTTGTGGTATTTGATTGCTGCTGAGATTTTTTGTTTTTCTGATACTAATCAAAAAAGACCACAATTTTCTCAAAAAAAGTGTATTTTTCACTTTTTCTGGTAAAATTGTTCAAATATAAATACATTTCTATACAAGTTTGTGTCAGAATTTATTGTGCTACATGTCTTTGATAAAAAAAAAATCCAATAAGTGTATATTTATTGGTTTGCGCAAAAGTTATAGCGTTTAAAAACTATGGTACAAAAAAAAGAATTTCCGCATTTTAAAGCAGCTCTGTCTTTCTGAGCACCTGTCATGTTTCTTGAGCTGCTAGAATGCCAGGATAGTATAAATAGCCCCCAAATGACACCATTTTAGAAAGAAGACACCCCAAAGTATTTGTGGAGGGGCATGGTGAGGTCATGTATGATTAATTTTTTTTATCACAAGTTAGCAGAAAATGACACTTTCTGAGGAAAAAAAAAAAAAAGTAAAGTTTTCTTTTCTGCTAACTTCTGGCAAAAAAAAATAAAAAATCTCCCACGGACTCACTATGCCCCTCAGTGAATATCTTGGGGTGTCTACTTTCCGAAATGGGGTCATTTCTGGGGTGTGTTTACTGTTCTGGCATTTTGGGCGGGGCTAAATTGTGAGCAACCTTGTAAAGCCTAAAGGTATTCAATGGACTTTCGGCCCCTTTACGCACCTAGGCTGCAAAAAAGTGTCACACATGTGGTATCACCGTACTCAGATGAAGTAGGGCAATGTGATTTAAGGTGTATTTTTACATATACCCATGCTGGGTGAGAGAAATATCTCTGTAAATTGACAACTGTGTATAAAATTAAAATTTAAAACTTGTCATTTACAGGGATATTTCTCACACCCAGCATGGGTATATATAAAAATACACCCCAAAACACATTGCCCTACTTCTTCTGAGTACGGCGATACCACATGAGTGACACTTTTTTGCAGCCAAGATGCACAAAGGGGCCCAAATTCCAATAAGTACCTTTAGGATTTCAAAGGGCATTTTTACGCATTTGGATTTCAAACTACTTCTCACGCATTAGGGGTCCCTAAAATGCCAAGGCAGTATAAATACCCTACAAGTGACCCCCTTTTAGAAAGAAGACACCCCAAAGTATTCCGTGAGGAGTATGGCGAGTTCATGTAAAATTGTATTTGTTGTCACAAGTTAGTGGAATATGAGACTTTGTAAGGAAAAAAATAAAATAAATTTCCACTAACTTGTGCCAAAAAAAAAAAAATCTTCTATGAACTCGCCATGCCCCTCACAGAATACTTTGGGGTGTCTTCTTTCTAAAATGTGGTCACTTATGGGGTATTTATACTGCCCTGGCATTTTAGGGGCCCCTAAAGCGTGAGAAGTAGTTTGGAATCCAAATGCGTAAAAATGCCCTGTGAAATCCTAAAGGTACTCATTGGAATTTGGGCCCCTTTGCGCATCTTGGCTGCAAAAAAGTGTCACTCATGTGGTATCGCCGTACTCAGGAGATGTAGGGCAACGTGTTTTGGGGTGTATTTTTACATATACCCATACTGTGTGTGAGAAATATCTCTGTAAATGACAACTTTTTAAAAATTTGTATACAAAGTTGTCAATTTACAGAGATATTTCTCTCACCCAGCAAGGGTATATGTAAAAATACACCCCAAAACACATTGCCCTACTTCTCCTGAGTACAGCGATACCACATGTGTGACACTTTTTTTATAGCCAAGATGCGCAAAGGGGCCCAAAATCCAATGAGTACCTTTTAGGAGGGCATTTTTACGCATTTGTATTCCAGACTTCTTCTCACGCTTTAGGGCCCCTAAAATGCCAGGGCAGTATAAGTAACCCACATGTGACCCCATTTTGGAAAGAAGACACCCCAAGGTATTCCGTGAGTGGTATGGTGAGTTCATGTAAAATTTTATTGTTTGTCACAAGTTAGTGGAATATGAGACTTTGTAAGAAAAAAACAACAAAAAATAAATAAATCAATTTCCGCTAACTTGTGCGAAAAAAAGAAAAATCTTCTATGAACTCGCCATGCCCCTCACGGAATACCTTGGGGTGTCTTCTTTCCAAAATGGGGTCACATGTAGGGTATTTATACTGCCCTGGCATTTTAGGGGCCCTAAAGCATGAGAAGTAGTTTGGAATCCAAATGCGTAAAAATACCCTTCTTCTCACGCTTTAGTGCCCCTAGAATGCCAGGGCAGTATAAATACCCAACATGTGACCCCATTTTGGAAAGAAGACACCCCAAGTTATTCAGTGAGGGGCATGGCGAGTTCATAGAAGATTTTTTTTTTGGCACAAGTTAGCAGAAATTTACTTTTTTATTTTATTTTATTCTCACAAAGTCTCCCTTTCCGCTAACTTGTGACAAAAAGTTCAATCTTTCATAGACTCAATATGCCCCTCATCGAATACCTTGGGGTGTCTTCTTTCCAAAATGGGGTCACATGTGAGGTGTTTGTACTGCCCTGGCATTTGAGGGTCTCCGCAATTATTACATGTATGGCCAGCATTAGGAGTTTCTGCTATTCTCCTTATATGGAGCATACGGGTAATGAGATTTTTTTTTACTATTCAGCCACTGGGCTAAAAAAAAATAATGAACGGCACAGATTTCTTCATTCGCATCCATCCACGTGGATGAAAAAATCTCTGCCAAAAAATGTGCAAAAAAAAAAAAAAAAGAGGGGAAAGGACATAGGAGTGCTTGCGAAGTAAAGCTGCGATCGCTAATAAAGATCCAAAAAGCTCAAAAGTGATCTTTATAGCGCCGCAGCGATTTTACAGTGTTTTTGCAGTGATCAGAAAAAAGAAAATTCTGACACTGCGGTGGGGAAGACTGAACGCAAGTGTACGCACAAGATCAGGCCTGATCGGGCGAACACTGCGTTTTTTGTAGAGCCTAAGGTGACCGTAATGTACTGATATAGATCTGATTGCGATCAGTCTTGATTACTTACAGATAATATATAGTACTAGTGCTGATAAGCGACAGCGATGAAGCTAATCAGCGACTAATCAGTGACTGCGGTGCGGTGGGCGCTAACTACCTAACAAGTAGCTAACTAACGGGCGGTGATAAGGGACCCTTAGGCCCCATTCACACGTCCGCAATTCTGTTCCGCAGAAACTAATTGCAGACCCATTCCTTTCTATGGGGACAGACTTTGTCCCGCTCGGATCCGGAAATGCGGATCCGCACTTCCAGGTCCGCATTTCCTTTCCGCAAAAATATAGAACATGTCCTATTCTTGTCCGCAATTGCAGACAAGAAAAGGCATTTTCTATATAGTTCTGGCAATGTGCGGATCCGCAAAATGCGTAAAGCACTATACCGGTGTCCGTGTTTTGCTGATCTGCGGATCCGCAAAACACATATGGACCTCTGAATGGAGCCTTACAGGGGGGTGATCAATGACAGGTGGGTGATCAGGGAGTCTATATGGGGTGATAAGGGGTTAATAAGGGGTTAATAAGTGACAGGGGGGGTGTAGTGTAGTGTGGTGCTTGGTGCTACTTACAGAGCTGCCTGTTTCCTCTGGTGGTCGATCCAAGTAAATGTGACCACCAGAGGACCAGGTAGCAGGTATATCAGACGCTGTTAACAAAACAGCGTCTAATATACCTATTTGATGCGATTTATTTTACATCTACAGCCTGCCAGCGAATGATCATCGCTGACAGGCTGTAGTATAACTTCACAGCTGCACGTTGCTGTTGACACGCGCGCATGCACGCACGCATTCATAGGAAGTCTCATGGATGCGTCAACGAGGAATAACCCGGCCACCCATAGGACGCATCCCTGCGTTAGGCGATCGGGAAGCGGTTAAACAAGTATCTAAAAAGTCTCTATTTTTGGGAGAAGCAGCAGTTCAGTATGTTACCTCTTGGACAAGGTTGGAGTGTGTGGCTATGTAAGGGTAGTAGTAGCGGCAGTAGTAGCAGAACACTATGAAACCGAACAGACAAAATAGTAGATATGCGGTGTGTAGGTGTAGAAGTACTGGCAACAGTAGGAACAGCAGTCACAGCAGCAGCAGCTGAAACAGAGGTACATTATAAAACACGATAGACAGGCAGACAGCAGCAGTGTCAACATTGGGCCAGTAATCAATAGCCAGTGTCAGAAATGGCAGATCTATTCACTGATAGTGATGAGCGAGAGGTGCCATATTCGATTTCATGATATTTCGCGAATATTCGATTGAAATTATTCTATATATTGTGAATGTTACGCGAATTTATATTTGCATCGCGAATTAAACTTAGAGCCGAGTTCCTAATCTTTGTTATATTCTAGCAATACAACCAATGCGAACTCAGATCTAAGTTGCAATTGCAATGCAATTAATACAGGTTATATTAATCACATTGCGATTACAACTTAGATCTGAGTTCCTAATGGTTGTATTGCTAGAATATAACAAAGATGACGAATATCAAGAATTCACGAATATAGCACTATATTCTCAATCTTCGTTATATTCTAGCAATACAGCCATTAGGAACTCAGCTCTAAGTTGATTTTGCAATGCGAGTATATGTTTGCATTGCGAATTATACTTAAAGTATAACTGTCAATTTTTTTTTTTTTTTTTACTATTGGATTTTGGTGATTAATATTACCTTGTTGGCCCTGTTTTAATTTCTGATTGTTTAATAAATAACCCCTAAAAGCCACCTAAAAGTCCCCAGTATTGGCTATATTTACCTGAGATAAAATCAGGTTGCTATGCTCCTTCCGTCTACCAGATAGAGGACGGAGCACGCTGCGTGCACTGGGAACTGATAGTGAGTCAACATTGTAAGGGAATGTATAAAAAGCCAGGTTCTTCCTGACAGGAGATAACAGTGCTGGGCTGTGTGTGTGAACTTCTCCACATGCCTGTGCTTGGCAGACACTCCCTTAGCAGTTCTGGAGAATGTAAAGCTCAGGGAAGATATGGGCTGCTCAGTGTATAAATGAAAGCCTTATCTGATAAGAGGAGAGTTTGTAGGAGGACTACAGGCTTCAGCCAGACCTGGGAACTTCACTGCAAGACCCCCCTATACAGTGCTGGTCTTCACTAACTTCACTGCAGGCGTCCTATGGATTAGCCTCAGGGCTGAGGGCGGCCATTTTAACAGAATAGTGAAATTGCAGTTTTATGCAGACTGGTTGCTAAGGGCTGAATCTTATTAAATAAGGGGTAAGTAAGTCTAATAGTTATTGATTCAGAAATATTATCATATTAGTAACTACATATATGAAAACTCAAATTTGGGTCTAAATGTGACAGTTATCCTTTAAAGCTGGGTTCCTAATGGTTGTATTGCTAGAATATAACAAAGATGACGAATATCACAAATTCATGAATATAGCACTATATTCTCAATCTTCGTTATATTCTAGAAACAGCCATTAGCAACTCAGCTCTGTTTCATTCGCAAAGTGAACATATACTCGCATTGTGAATTGATCTTGGAGCTAAGTTCCTAATGGTTGTATTGCTAGAATATAACGAAGATGACGAATATCATGAATTCACGAATATAGCACAATATTCTCTATCTTCGTTATATTCTAGCAATACAGCCATTAGGAACTCAGCTCTAAGTTGATTTTGCAATGCGAGTATATGTTCGCATTGCAAATTCAACTTAAAGCTGGGTTCCTAATGGTTGTATTGCTAGAATATAACGAATATCGCAATGCGAATAATTCAGGTTATATTAATCACATTGCGATTACAACTTAGTCAAATTTGTGAGATCGTGATTCTCACATCCGACAGTACATTTTAGCATGGAGGCGTTTCCATTGGGATGGGGATGCTCCATGCACACAGGAAGTCGGCAGAAGCGGCAACAGGCATTAACTGGAGCAGGCAGGGAGCCAGGAATCCTCCGGACAGGTAAGAACAATTTGGGAAGTGGGAAGACAACTAGAGAGCAACAAGGATTAACAACTAAAAAAAAAAAAAAAAATATTTGAAATTGCGAATATATAGCGCTATTTTCTCAATATTCGCGAATTATCGAAGTTGCGATATTTGCAATAAAAATTCGCTATTCGAATATTCGCGCTCAACACTATTCATTGATATCAGCCAGAGGTGTGTGAAAATCCTCACGGATCCAAGCCCCACTCATTTTGACAAAGGTAATGTTTTGTACAGACAAGCATGATGACGTTGACAAGCCACCGTTTCAATCTGCCTCCCCAGAAGTTAGGGAAGAGACTTTGTACTACAGAATGGCCACAGTCCAGATATGACTGAACCTGGTTGCTCAGGTGGTGCATGATATGTATCAGGTTGGCATGACACTTGAAAAATGTTGCTTAATGTTCAGCAAAATTAGTTAGCTGCTTTGCTGCTAGCCTGCTGTGGCTTCTGCTACTTTTTGCAGCATAGACATTGGCAAGTCAGTGACCTTGGGGAGGAGGCAGACAGATGGTGTCTGCTTGGCGAAAGCTGCAGCAAGCTCTGTACACAGCATCTCCATAGAACAGTTTTGCCTCCCCTTTGGTATCAAGAAAACATTCATCATTTGATAGCAAGAGCCTAAAAACACGGCTACCCATTATTCATCACTTTGCTCGATGCTAGCCATTTGCTTGTCAGTACATAAGCAACGGTGTTAAACAAGCATGCTCAGCTGAACACCAGTTCAGGCCGCGCATCGTTATGCCCTGCACATTGCGGAGTTCGTCCAAACACTACTTGTGCTTGAGTCAGTGTATTTAAATCTAATTTAACCTTTATTTCTGAAGAGTTTCTGCTCGGATTTGAACTCACAACTTTACATATTAGAGCCAAGGACCTTATCCACTCAGCTATAAAGCTGAATGCTAAACTGTGTCAGAAAAACCTCATAGTAGTTTCTCTTTCTGATATAGTAAGTTATTACATCAGAAAGAGAAATTACTGAGTTTTTTCTGACACAGTTTAGCTTTAAGCTTTATAGCTGAGTGGATAAGGTCCTTGCCTCTAATGTACAAAGTTGTACATATCCTGGAAGAAACATTTCAGAAATAGAGATTACATTTATATATATTATTTTTTTTTTTTTAGAAACTGTAAAAAATGTATTGCACAAACTTAATTTGCTTGGCCGAACACCAGTTTGGCTTTTGCATCGCAATGCTCGGCCAAATACTGTATGTGCTCGAGCGCGATGCTCGAGTCAGCGGGATTTGAACTCACAACCTTCTACATTAGAGCCAAGAACCTTAACTACTACACTGTAGAGCTGCATGACCAGTTACTAAAACAAAAACAAGATTAGACTTCTGCTGTATAGGACTACTTACTAGTTGTAAATATTCCTATGCAGCAAAGTCTTTATATATATATGTAATATTTTATACGTGAATTTTCAGAAAATTTCCAAACCCCACATTTTAAGAACCACTTCAGGTCTGAAGTCACTTTGTGAGGCTTACATAATAGAAACCACCCAAAAATGACCCCATTCTAGAAACTAAACCCCTCAAGGTATTAAGAACTGATTTTACAAACTTTTGTTAACCCTTAAGGTGTTCCACAAGAGTTAATGGCAAATGGAGATAAAATAGATTTTTTGGCAAATTTTCCATTTTAATCCATTTTTTCAAGTAATAAAGCAAGGGTTAACAGCCAAACAAAACTTAATATGTATTGCCCTGATTCTGTTGTTTGGAGAAACACCCCATATGTGGTTGTAAACTGCTGTATGGTTTTTGGAAGATAGATTTTGCTGGACTGGTTTATTTATACCATGTCCCATTTGAAGCACCCCTGATGCACCCCTACAGTAGAAACTCCAAAAAAGTGACCCCATTTTTGAAACTACTGGATAAGGTGGCAGTTTTGTTGGTACTATTTTCGGGTAAATATGATTTTTGGTTGCTCTATATTTCTCTTTTTTGAGGCAAGGTAACAAAAAAATTGAAATTCTGAAATTTCATCTCCATTTGCAAATAACACTTGTGGAACACCTAAACGGCTAACAAAGTTTGTAAAATCAGTTTTGAATACCTTGAGGGGTGTAGTTTCTTAGATAGAGTCATTTATTAGGGGTTTCTACTCTAGTGGAGCATCAGGGGGGCTTCAAATGGGACATGGTGTCAAAAGACCAGTCCAGCAAAATCTACCTTCCAAAAACCATATTGCGTTACTTACCTTCTGCGCCCTGCCGTTTGGCCATACAGCAATTTACGACCACATATGGGGTATTACTAAATTGGCTGTTAACCCTTTCTTTCTTACTGGAAAAATGGACTAAAACTGAAAATTTGCAAATAAGTAGCTGTTTTGGGACCGTTTTTATTTTTTGTTATTTACATCCTTGATCTGACAGGTTAGATTATGTGCTATTTCTATAGAGAAGGTTGTTACAGATGCGACAATACCAAATATGGCATTTTTTGTGGGATGAGATGACGATTTGATGAGCACTATCTTGGGGTGCATATGACATTTTGGTCGCTTACTATAACACTTTTTGTGATGTAAGGTGCCAAAAATGGCTGTTGACACTGTATTTATATTATTTTTTTTTTTGCTGTGTTCACCTGAGGGGTTAGGTCATGTGTTATTTTTATAAAGCAGGTTATTACGGACGTGGCAATACCTAATGCGTATCTTATGCTATTTATGAACTGATTTGTTATCTACTTGTTTATTTACCCTGGGTTCACACCTGAGCGTTTTTGAGACGCGTGTTTTACGCGCGTTTTTGTCGCGCTTATTACAGCACGTTTTTGCAACTAGGAAACGCGCGTCATACGCGCGTTCGTGACTCTGGAGGCCAATTGAAAAAGGCATATCTACACTTTAATGCCCCAAAGGCATATCTACAAAACGCCCCAAAGAAGCTCAATAACTTCTTTGAGCGTAGGGCGTTTTACAGCGCGTTCAAACATGCTGTAAAACGCTCAGGTGAGAACCATGCCCATAGGGAAACATGAGTTTTCTCCTGTTGAGCGTTTTACAGCGTGTTCGAACGCGCTGTAAAACTCGCAAGTGTGAACTGAGGGTTAGGGCTGATTCAGCTTTTTTAGGGTTGATCCTGCATTAGGGTTGATACTTCTTTTTAGGGTTGATCTTGCTTTGAAGTTTGGTTTTTGCTGTTTGTTCTATTTGACATATGTGTTTTAGCATTAAATAATTCCCATTTTATCACTTATATATGTGGATTCCAGGTAGTGAGTGCCGATCATATACTTTTTCTTTCTACTTTTCTTTGTTTGGGTGAAACAATTGATCAAAGCACCCACCACGCTGTGTACTAGTGATCCATCCAGTCAGTTGTCAAGTATCCTTTATTCACCCTTATTTGGATTGAGATCCTAGTCCACTAATATGGATATCTGGACCCACATAGAAAATAAAAGTTTGAGAGTTGAAAACTATAAAGAACTAGAATCCCTATTAACCAAAAAGTTGAGACAGAGATGGAAAACTAAATCGCTAAGACAGTACATAGAGAATGATAGGGTACCGGAAGGTCTGAAATTGTCTAAAACACCAGCACAAGACCTGGTAGATGACAAGTTTATGAAGGAACAAGACTTATTGTTACATAACCAATCACTAGAACTAATGGAATTAATTGTGAACGTAGGAGTGAGTTATTGGAGAAATATACGGAACAGATAGGTCAGATCAAAGAGAAATTAGATAGACTGCAAAAAAATTAGGACTTTGAAATATGGCAGACAAGGATATGCAAAAGCATAGCTAAGGTTGAACAAGAGATTATAAATAAAAAATGTAAGAAATTTAGAAATATGACTATAAAGAGACACATAGACAGAGAAGAAAATATTGATAGGAATCATAGTATAGAAGAACAAGAAAATACAAATCAAACAGAAAGAAAAGGAACATCAGAATTATACCCGATACCGGTGTCAAATAGGTTTAAAACACTAAGTAGTGAACATTTTTTAGACAGGACCCCACCCCACCACAGAGCACGACCTCGACGGAGAACACCTCAAAACAATTATCAAAGACAATCACCGAACACACACCAATACAATTTGAGATTCAGGAACAATTATCAGGAGGACAACACCAGGACACACCAACATCACGAACAAGCACAGATCTATACACCAACTCATCACAGGAATCACGATCACACATACAGACAACAGGTGACCCCCCACAGATACGGAAAAAGAAGAGAATACGAAGAGGAGGGAGGAAGAAGGAGAAGAGAGCACAGATAGGGAACACTAAAGATGAGAATAATCTTATAGTTAATCTCAGTTCAATCACCCTCACAGACACACAAATAATTTGATTAATAAAGCATTGAAATTTGCACCCACAAATAAACTTAATAAGTTTGACACCTATATAGGGATTGAGAAATTCCTAAGAAAAGTCTGCTTGAAAAAATATATTTTTTTAAAATCCTATTGTTCAGAATACTTGTACAAAGTCTGAGTTTTTGCATACAAATTTAAGATGCAAATCCAAAAATTACTCCAGAAATGAAATAAGCCAAGAAATAGCAACGTTTCGGCAATGTGTAGAAGACGATATTAGGAAAATGGAAGACACTCTACATTATAGAGCATACAATCTAAATAAACCAGAAAGGGAAGCAATAAAACAGCTACAAAGTAATGAAGGCATTACAATTCGTCCAGCAGACAAAGGGGGAGCCATGGTCATTTTAGACACTGAAAAAGATATTAGTGAGTGTAAACGTCAATTGTCAGACACTTCCACCTATATCAAATTGTCGACGAATCCAGTTAAGGAGTATCATATATAACTTATAGAGCTATGTGGAAGGGGATTAGATAGAGGTATCCTAACTGAAGAAGAAGCCACATTCATTACCAAAACACAACAAAAACTCCCTATATTTTATTGTCTGCCAAAAATCCACAAGAACCCCACCAACCCCCCAGGCCGTCCTATTATTTCTGGTATTAATTCACTAACAACTAACCTTTCCGAATACATCGATAAACTACTACAACCAACCGTCAAAATGACCCAATCTTATATTAAAGACACGACACAGATAATTAAAACAGTAGAGAACTTGGTTGCTGAACCAGAATGGATTATCGGGACTCTTGATGTACAGGGTGGGCCATTTATATGGATACACCTTAATAAAATGGGAATGGTTGGTGATATTAACTTCCTGTTTGTGGCACATTAGTATATGTGAGGGGGGAAACTTTTCAAGATGGGTGGTGACCATGGTGGCCATTTTGAAGTCGGCCATTTTGAATCCAACTTTTGTTTTTTTCAATAGGAAGAGGGTCATGTGACACAAGAAACTTATTGGGAATTTCACAAGAAAAACAATGGTGTGCTTGGTTTTAACGTAAATTTATTCTTTCATGAGTTATTTACAAGTTTCTTTTTGTTTACAGCCATTGACATGTCGCCGAGGTTAACACGTGAGGAGCGGATAGAAATTGTGTTGATGTCTGGTGAATGCAGTAACCGGGTCATTGCAGAAGATTTCAATGCAAGACACCCTACGAGACCACCCATCTCCCATGCTACAGTTAGCAAACTGCTTGCTAAGTTTCGTGAAACTGGTTCAGTGTTGGATTTGTCAAAATGTGGACGCATGAAATCTGTCACTAATGAAGAAACATCAGTGGCTGTCCTAGCTTCATTCAGCAAGAGCCCACAGCGTAGCACTGGCCGCATGTCACTGGAGAGTGGCATTAGTTGAACTTCCCTTCGGCGGATATTAGCTACTCACAAATGGCACCCTTACAAACTCCAGCTACTGCAGCAACTCAATGAGGATGACCCAGATCGGCGCACTGTATTTGCAGAATGGGCAAAACAAAAATTGGAACAAGACCCTCAGTTTACGCAGAAGATTTTGTTCAGTGACAAGGCAAACTTTTATGTGAATGGTGAAGTTAACAAACAAAACCACCGCTATTGGTCTGACACTAACCCACATTGGATAGATCCCTCCAAGACTGTTGGAACAAAAAAATTGATGGTATGGTGTGGTATATGGGGTACAAAGATAGTGGGGCCATTCTTCATCAATGGAAACCTCAAGGCCACTGGTTATGCGAAATTGCTACATGATGATGTGTTTCCCTCTTTATGCACTGAAGCTGGCACATTCCCTGAGTTTTTCCAGCAAAATGGTGCACCGCCACATTATGGGTGTCAGGTCCGAGCATTCCTAGATGAACAGTTTCCTGGAAAGTGGATTGGTCGTCGTGGGCCAGTTGAATGGCCCCCAAGGTCTCCCGATCTGACCCCCTTAGACTTTTATCTTTGGGGTCATCTGAAGGAAATTGTCTATGCTGTGAGGATACGAGATGTGCAGCACCTGAAACTACGGATACTGGAAGCCTGTGCTAGCATTTCTCCTGCGGTGTTGCTATCAGTGTGTGAAGAGTGGGAGAAGAGGGTTGCATTGACAATCCAACACAATGGGCAGCACATTGAACACATTTTATAAGTGGTCAGAAACTTGTAAATAACTCATGAAAGAATAAAGTTACGTTAAAACCAAGCACAGCATTGTTTTTCTTGTGAAATTCCCAATAAGTTTGATGTGTCACACGACCGTCTTCCTATTGAAAAAACAAAAGTTGGATTCAAAATGGCCGACTTCAAAATGGCCACCATGGTCACCACCCATCTTGAAAAGTTTCCCCCCTCACATATACTAATTTGCCACAAACAGGAAGTTAATATCACCAACCATTCCCATTTTATTAAGGTGTATCCATATAAATGGCCCACCCTGTACAATCTTTGTACACTGTTATTGATCATAGACAGGGCACTGAAGCGATTAAAAAACAACTTTAAAATAATGGTATTTTGCCACAGGAACAAATTGATTTCATAGTCGAAGCAATCACATATATTCTTACTCATAATTATTTTTATTTTGATAATGAATACTACCTCCAAGTACGAGGGACCGCCATGGGCACCAGATTCGCCCCCAGTTACGCAAATTTATTTATGGCTAACTGGGATAAAGTAAAAAGGGTCTGAAACCGCGCTGCTTCTAAATCCGTCGTGTGAAGCACAGGTGAATATATAAAGGGTATTAGCCTTTGTCCTCCTCTCTCAAAGGGTTCGATCCTCCTCAGACCGTCTCCTCTGTAAGATTAAACGACCGGCATATAGTGAAGTACCCTCTTAATAGTTGGTAAAAATGGTTTTATTTTACTCACAAACACAGGTGGTTTTCAGGCATATCACAAAGATAAAATACATCAGGTTCCTGCCCGACCCGGGTTTCGCTCTCTGGCTTCCTCAGGGGCGATCTCTGCGCATGTCCATAGCATGGCCCTTTAAATAGCCCAGTTTCCTGTTCCCGAACTCTGGGAGTCATTACCCAATCAGCATATATTAAACATTGCTCATATAAAAATACAAACTTAATCAGGGGACTGATTTCTCATCGCTAAAATCATATTTAACCACCATACATCCAAAGTATCCCACCAGATTAGTTACATAGTAAAAATCTTTAGTTTAACAGCTTGTGCATCCGCTCTCACGTCACCGCAATCCTATAACATACATAGGTCTCCTTAATACATTTGAGTATTCTCTTCCTCCGGACACTACCAATATCCTACTTAAATCTTTCACTTATATAACCATCATACCACGTTATTACAGTTCTTCTTAAACTCATGCATCACACGTGATTCATAAACCCTCCATTCATTTTCACTACTGGTCACGTCATCTCGATGTTCTTAAAACCCGCCTCCTTCCCATTCATAAACTTGGTGTCACATGATTCAAGTATCCAATCACCATCAAAAGGTCCTCGACACAGGATAAGACTCATCCCGGAGATCTTACAAGCCCGCCTCTTCCCCATTCAAAAGATTGGTGTCACATGATCCAAATGTCCAATCAGCATCGCGTTTTTCAAAGGTCCTCGACACAAGGTAAGACTTCATAGATATTTACACAAAGGTAGTACAATGTATCTACATTAAATCAAACAAGGTTTCAGATCGAATTCTATATTCAAGCCGCTGGGTTGCAGCGTCCCTAATTGGTAGATCCATTGTACTTCCTTTCTATTTATCCGCGCCAGCGAGTCACCTCCTCGCCAGTGTGGTTTAACCACTTCTACGCCAGCAAACCTCAAGCCCCGTGGATTCTTACTATGCATCAGCTTGAAGTGGGCCGACACACTATGGCTCATCAGTCCCTTCTTGATATTCCCTATATGTTCCTGAATCCTCACCTTCAACTTTCTCACTGTCCTGCCAACATATTGGAGTCCACACGGGCACTCCAACACGTATATAACACCCTCATTTTCACAGGAACAATTTCCTTTTATTCGAACTCTCCTCCGTTCTTCTTAGAAACAATGCAATCAAGTGTTCTCATTCTCTCTTTTGTGTTGCGATTTTTACAACCGGTGCAGAATCCACACCACGTGAATTTGTCCCCCTCCCTACTCCCCTTTACCCCTGCTGGAGGGATGGCACTATGCACCAGCTTGGTCCTGATATTTGGAGCCTTCCTAAAAATAAAGGTAGGGTTCTTCGGTATGGCCTTCCCTAAAATCGGGTCATTTTTAAGGTTCCCCAATTTTTCCTGACAGCTTTTTTAATGGTATCCGACATGGAACAGTATCCAGTTGTAAAGGAGAATCTATAATCCTTCTCATCCTTTTTATCTTTCATTATACCTCCTACTTTGGTTCTCTCCTCCTCAACAGTTTTAATAGTGGCTTCAAGGTGGTCTCCTTCATATCCCCTTTCAAGGAAGCGGTCCTTCAACACCTCACACTGTGACCTATAGTCTTCCACCGTAGTACAGTTACGAGACATTCTCTTAAACTGCCCTTTGGGTATATTCTTGAGCCATGGTTTATAGTGACAGCTTTTCACGTCAATATACGAGTTCACATCCGTATCCTTAAAAAGGAGCTAGTCTTATAGTTCCCATCTTCTATCTTAATGCACAGGTCTAAAAATTTATGGACACATCACTAATCTCCCCCACAAACCGCAGGTTCCATTCATTATCATTAAGCTGATGGATAAAATTCTCCAACCCTTCCTTCTCTCCTTCCCACATTAGGAGGCAGTCGTCGATGTATCTCTTCCAGAGGGTTAGTCTGCCTCTGGAAGTGACCACCCCAATGTGGGGAGGATGGTGACTTCTTCCCATGCCCCCATAAAAATATTAGCGAAACTGGGGCGAATTTCGCCCCATCGCTGTACCAATTCGCTGGACATAATGGGAGTCCTTAAACCAAAAATAATTATGTTCAAGGCAATAATCCAAAATTTTCAAAATAAAATCCCCCTGCAAGTCACCTATTTTGGGGTCTTCTATAATTCTGTTTTCTACCGCTTTTAAGCCCAATTGCTTGGGAATTACTGTATACAAAGATGCTACGTCAACTGTAGCCATCCATGTATTTGATGTGGGTGGATTCAGATTTTTATTATCTGTATCACTGTTTCTGTGTCCTTTAAGTGGGAACGATTTTGTGTTGCATAGCCCTGTAAATAAAAATCTATATATTCTGTGACCTTGCATGTCAGGGAATTTAACCCCGAAATTATTGGCCTCCCTGGGGGTCAGTCAGACTTTTGTGTATCTTTGGCAAATGGTATATCACTGGCACAATGGGATGTGGGACACTTAAATATTCAAATTCCCTTTTATTTAGTACTCCTTTTTAAAACCATCAGTTAATAGACCATCAAGGATTTTTTATACTCAGAAGTAGGATTACTTTTAAGTCTCTGGTATGTGGCTTCATCAGATACTAGTCTCAACATTTCAGACTCATATTTATCCCTATTCATCACGACCACACCCCCTCCTTTGTCTGCGGGTTTAATTATTAACTCAGAATTCTTCTCCAGGTCTTTTAAAGCCTTCCTTTCCCCGAATGTTAAATTGTGGGTTATCTTATTCGCATCCAGTTCCTCTAGTTCTTTTAATAATCCTGTTTTAAACGCTTCCACACACTCATTATTTCGATTTTTGGGGAAGAATTTTGATTTCAATTTCAAATTTGTGTGCATAATACCCTCCCCTTCTTCTACCCCTTTCACTAGTGGTGCCGGATTATTCAACCAATATTTAGCCATATTGATTTTACGAATATATTTATGTATATCTAGGAACATTTCAAATTTGTTCACTTTTTGGCTTGGTGCATATTTTAACCCCTTGTTGAGAACCTTCTTTTCATCCTCTGTCAGCACATGATTGCTTAAATTGAATATCCCTCTCGTGTTTCCTTGCTCTTTTTTGTCTTTGGGCTTGTTTTTCCCTTTTCCCCTTCTTCCTCTACAAGGCTTCTTTTCAGTGGTGTTCTCACATTCTGTTCTTTTATTCCCACCTCCCTTGCTATCCCTTTTATACTCTGATGAGGAAAATTTTGTTCACCTTGTTGTGTCGACCTTAGTCTCCCTTCTTCTCCACTTTCTTTCATATTATTCTCTGCGTGACCTTTCTCCTCATAATTTGCCCTATCCATATACCTTCTATTTTCTTGCTGAGTGGGACCATAAAATTCTTGCGGTCCTCGTTTTGGTCTTCCATTATAACTTCCTCCTTGGTATGGCTGTCTATATGGTTGTCTATAATACTGTCCTCTATACCCACTGTTATGTCCATAGTACTGTCCTCCATAATTCCGTTGGTATGTGTGATCATTCCCTCTCTGGGAAACACTAGGATTAGACTGATATATGTAGTCATTTCCTCTAACTTGGTTATAAGGGCGGTCGTAGTTCCTATTATAATACCCATAATTCCGCTGCGGTGCATATTCATTAGACTGGTAGTTTTTAGCATGATAGTTTTTAAAAACTTTTGCCTTCCACCTCCGTTCTCGGTGTTCCTAAAACCCTCAGTGTGATATCCTTGGTTAGGATTCTTTCCACTGTCCTTATCCACCTGCACTTCATCCAACCTTTTTGCTCTATATCCTGATGCTTATTCTTCCATTTATAAACCACACCTAGCTGGTAATCATTACAGATCTTCACATATTTTTCTGTTTTTACTCCTTATCTCTTTCTCTGATTTAAGGACAGCTTCTTGACATTGTTTGCTATATTTTTCATATTCATCCTTATTCGTATCTTTATATGGTTTAATCACTTCTTGTAATTCCTCAATTTTCTGATTAGTGTGTCTTAACTTATTTTTCCGAACGTTAATAATATACTGCATCACCTTCCATGCACATTCATTCAGAACCTTCTCCCATCCTACTAAATCCTCCTCCTCCTCTGTAGTTAATGGGAGTTGCCATCTTAAACCCTCTGGGATTTTCCCCTCCATTAGGAGTCGCTCCAAGGAGGCAATATCCCAGGTGGTTCTAATCTCCCTAATGAATTCCCTTTCCAGATCAACAAACAATGTCCGCATGTCTTCAATCCCTTTCTCGTTCTCCACAGGGATTTCAGTGAACACATCAAGATTACACTTAAAATTAGCTCTAAAGTCAAAAATGTCCATTTTGGTAACAAGGCTTGACCACCCACTAGCACAATATGAAGACTGACACTTTCTTTTTATTTCACAATGGCTAACTGGGAGAATGATGTTATCACACCCCTTCTGGGGGTGGATCTGGTGCTCTGGCAGATATTTATAGATGACCTCTTTTTCTTTTGGCGTAAAGGTGAACTTGAGCTTGAAATTTTTTTCCGGGAAATAAACGATAACCAAAACATTTAAATTTTACCTCAACTGTGAGTAAAACATCGGTGGAATTTCTGGACCTGCAAATAACAATGGAAGATAATAAACTTATTTGTAAACTTTTCAAAAATCAGTAAATAAAAATAGCTATATATCCTTCTACAGTTGCGACTTAACGAACTGGCTGCTTAATATACCTTTCAGCCAGTTTTGACAAATTAAAAGGAAATGTAAAAACGAAAATGATTTTGAAACAGAAGCTATACAAATGAAACAACTGTTCCTAGATAAGCAATACCCTATAACAGTTATTGACGACGCTTTGGATAAGGTTTGTGAACTAAACAGACAAGACGTTTTTTTAAATGGAGTAACAACAAAACAGGAGGATCAGCATATCCGTCTTATATTACCATATAATGAAAAACACAAAGAAATACGTAAAATAATCACACAAACATTGGCACCATATGAAAAACGGTAAGACCATATGCCCTTTATTATCCGCATCATCTTGCATTACATTCACAAGAGCCCCGAATTTGGGCCTACAGATAGCCCCAACTGTCAAACATATTCAAAAGAAAACTAATACACTCCACAATTGGACGAAACTTACAGGTTTCTTCCGTTGTGGGAGGTGCTCAAATTGCCGTATTACGTTTTTTTAGAAAAAGACAACGTCAATCAAGTCAACTACCAGCTCGTATACACATACTATTAAGGAGTGTCTAACTTGCAATTCAACCAATGTCATATATTTAGCGCAATGTCCTTGCAATAGACAATATATAGGCAGGACAAAGAGGACTTTAAAAAAATGAATCTCAGAGCATATTACAAACATCAAAAATGGATACCAGAAACATACATTATCTTACCATTTTAAGGAAATGCATAATAAAGACCCTACGGGTTTAATTTTTGCAGCTCTGGAGAGAGTGGATGTACACTGGAGGGGTTGGGACCATGTTCGTCGAATGTCAAGACTGGAGTCAAGACGAATCTTTGACTTCAACTCACTGGTCCCAAGAGGATTGAATGCAGATATGGAAATTTTCAGATTTTTATGATGGGGGGGGGGGGCAGGCCCATTAGCCGGCAGTGGACCTGTCCCCCCACTACCCCTACCTGCCTGCTCTTTTACTCTAGCTTACAGTATATCATCTGGGGAAATCACCAGAACAATCCTCTATTATTCCCATATATAAATAACAATTTGGAATATAGAGAGATATGTACTAAAATGAAATCTATATATATAAGACTAAATCATATCATTATGTTATATAACCACAAATTATTCCTTTTCCCAAACCTTTTTGTGTAGAAATTTTAAATATAACTATAGATATTTATGCATTGGACACCTTTTAGATCTTTTATATATCTGTATGCTTGATTTTATAAAAATGTTTTTAAACAATTATTATTTATTTTTCTTATTTCTAAGAGGTATTTTTACATATTCTTTGTTATATCTGATATATATATATATATATATATATATATATATATATATGTCGCAGGATCATAAGTAATTAATACAATACATACAATTTTGTCCTCAATTATTTTATTCACAATATATACTGATTATATATAGAACAATTTATGAATACTTTATGTTGGACTGTCAACAAACCCGATAATGTTCTATATGGACTATATAACCATTATGGATCCAGTCCAGATTTTTAAGTGACTTATGGGCTGTATGGACAGATAGTATATAAGGCATGAAACGACAATGGGGGGGGGGGGTTCTACCACTGAGGAAGGGGACAGCAGAGCACCCCAAAACGGGTTTGGTTTGGAGGACCCCCAGAATACAACCTAACATGTGCGTTTAAATAACAATGAAACAAGTCACAGTGGAGCGCTACGTGGCTATCATTAGCTGCATCATCTCTGGTCTAGGAGAAGTTATTGTGTAACCATTTGGCGTAATGGAGAGAGCGGGGAGCAAGGCTACCTACTGCACGCACCCTTAGTGCACGAGATGGGACAGAGGTAAGACTCCTTCATCGTGCAGCCTGACACGTGGGACGCCGCGCACACGGCTGCAGGAGCACTGCCGAGATTAAAGATATACCAGGTAAAGTATTGCCTTTATCGCGGAGTGCATGATAAAGGACGCACAAATATTGTAAGCCCCAGACTATCCCCAGCTCATCCAATTCATTTCATGATCGCTACAATCTTGCATATAGGCATCTTTTGATCTCCAAAGCCATACGGCCCTTACCCTGAAACGATTACACTTGGGACAACAACCTTTATATATGAGAACATTTATGCTATATCCATTGCCTTATTCATCTACATTGTGGACATTTCAATTAATAGCACTTTAATCCCGCAAACTGTTTTAATATATATGGATTCTTTTTTGGACAAATTATTTATACGGACAAATCAATCAACATCAGTGATATCTTATGCTATTTATGAACTGATTTGTTATCTACTTGTTTATTTAGGGCTGATTCTGCTTTTTTAGGGTTGATCCTGCATTGGGGTTGATTCTTGTTTTTAGGGTTGATCTTTCTTTGAAGTTTATTTTATGCTCTTTTTTTGTTTGTTCTATGTGACATATGTGTCTTATCATTAAATAATTCCCATTTTATCACTTATATATGTGGATTCCAGATAGTGAGTGCCGATCATATACTTTATCTTAATACCTAATATGTATACTTTTTATTTATTTATTTATTTAAGTTTTACACAATAATATCATTTTTAAAACAAAAAAATCATGTTTTAATGTCTCCATAGTCTGAGAGCCATATTATTTGATTTTTTTGGGCGATTGTCCTATTTAGGGTATCATTTTTTGTGGGATGAGATGACGGTTTGATTAGCACTATTTTGGGAGGCATATATCTTTTTGATTGCTTGCTATTACACTTTTTGTGATGCGAGGTGACAAAAATGTTTTTTTTACAGTATTTACCTGAGGGGTTAGATCACGTGATATTTTTATTGACCAGGTTTTTACGGACTTGGCGATACCTAATATATATACTTTTTTAAAATTTGATTTACTTTAACACAGTAACAGCATGTTTTAGTGTCGCCATAGTCTGAGAGACATATTTTTTTTATTTTTTGGGGTGATAGTGCTATGTAGGGGCTTATATTTTGTGTGATGAGATGGCGGTTTGATTGGTACACCATTTTACACCATATTTTTTATGGTGTTCACCTGAGGGGTTAGGTCATGTGATATTTTTATAGAGCAGGGTTTTACGGATGCGGCAATTCCTAATATGAGTAGTGTATTTTATTTTTTACATTTTTATTTATTGATAAATGTTTTTTATTTTTACTTTTTTTCACTTTTTTTATTTATTTTTTGACCCAGACCCACTTGGTACCTGAAGATCCATTGGGTCTGATGTCTATACAATACAGTACAGTACACTATATAGTGTACTGTACTGTATTTTTTACTTTACATAGTCTGATCAGACTTCTGCACACTTAGCAGAAATCAGATCAGACTTTCTATTACCATAGCAAGCAGGACGCCTGTGAAGGCGTCCTGTTGCCATGGTAACCATCACCCGCTGCCAGAACAGAGCAGCCTCCGATTGGAGAGGGATGGAGCTCCCTCCCTATTTACCCCTTCCATACAGCGGTCCCTATGGACCGCGGCATGGAAGAGGTTAAATGGCTTACAATGTGCTGACACTGCAAAAACCGTTCGGCCATCCTGATAGAATGGGAGGAGAGGGAGAGTAGAGGGAAAGGAGGCTGAATCGCGCACTGTTCGCGCGCCCGCCCGCCGCTCGGCCACCTATAAAATAAGGAGGGGGCACATCAAGGGGCACATTGAGGGCTGCAGGGGTGGGGGGAATACTATTTATAAACTTTAGAAGGTTCAGATTCCCGCAGTCACGGATTGCAGGGATCAGAACCTTTCAGCCGGCATTAGAAGTCTCTGATTGGCTAGTCTTTACAGACTAGCCAATCAGATCCATCACTGGCCGTGGACCGCCCTGATCGGTCCCCGGCCGGTTAGCTGAGACCCATGGCTGTGTGTAACAGTGTTTAACTGTAGGACGAGAATGCTCATCCTCATGTGCTCAGTTAGGATTAGCATTCTCGTCCAGGGTCCTGGAGGGGTTAATGTGACCTATAAACTGTACAACTCAATTGAAAAACAAACTAAAAAATTTTTAGGTAGAGGGAAGAAAAAAATTAAAAATAAAATAATATGGTTGCATAAGTGTGTACACCCTTAAACTAATAATTTGTTGAAGCACCTTTTGATTTTATTACAGCACTCAGTTTTTTTGGGTATGAGTCTATCAGCATGGCACATTTGACTTGGCAAGATTTGCCCACTCTTCTTTGCAAAAACACTCCAAATCTGTCAGATTGTGAGGGCATCTCCTGTGCACAGCCCTCTTCAGATCACCCCACAGATTTTCAATAAGATTCAGGTCTGGGCTCTGGTTGGGCCATTCCAAAACTTTAATCTTCTTCTGGTGAAGCCATTACTTTGTTGATTTGGATGTATGATTTGGGTCGTTGACATGCTGAAAGATGAAGTTCCTATTGATGTTCAGCTTTCTAGCAAAAGCCTGAAGGTTTTGTGCCAATATTGGCTGGTATTTGGAACTGTACATACTTCCCTCTGTCTTAACTAAGGCCCCAGTTCCAGCTGAAGAAAAACAGACCGAAAGCATGATGGTGCCACCACCATGCTTCACAGTGGGCATGGTGTTCTTTTGGTGATGTGCAGTGTTGTTTTTGTGCCAAACATATCTTTTGGAATTATGGCCAAAAAGTTCAACCTTGGTTTCATCAGACCATAACACCTTTTCCCACATGCTTTTGGTAGACTTCAGACTTCAGATGTGTTTTTGCAAAATGTAGCCTGGCTTGGATGTTTTTCTTCGTAAGAAAAGGCTTTAGTCTTGCCACTCTACCTCATACCCCGGACATATGAAGAATGCGGGAGATTGTTGTCACATGTACCACACAGCCAGTGCTTGCCAGATATTCCTGCAGCTCGTTTAATGTTGCTTTAGGCCTCTTTGTAGCCTCCTAGACCAGTTTTCTTCTCGTTGTTTCATCAATTTTGGAGGGATGTCCAGTTCTTGGTAATGTCACTGTTGTGCCATCTTTTCTCCACTTGATGATGCCTGTCTTCACTGTGTTCCATGGTATATCTAATGCCTTGGGAATTCTTTTGTACCCTTCTCCTGACTGATACCTTTTAACAATGAGATCCCTCTGATGCTTTGGAAGCTCTGTGTGTACCCTGGCTTTTTTCGGTGGGATGCGACTAATACAATTTCAGGAAAGACCAACTAGAGCAGCTGAATTTTATTTGGGGTTAATCAGAGGCACTGCAAATGATGGCACGTGTATGCTGACTCCTATTTAACATGATTTTGAATGTGATTGCTTAATTCTGAATACAGCTACGTCCCCAGTTATAAGAGGGTGTGCACACCTATGCAACCACATTATTTTAGTTTTTTTTAGTTTTCTTCCCTCCACCTAAAAGATTTTCAGTTTGTTTTTCAATTGAGTGGTACAGTTTATATGTCACCTCAAAGGTGGAAAAAGTTCTGAAATGATTTATCTTTGTCTATTTTTTTTTACAGCAGAGAAACCTGACATTTTAACAGGGGTGTGTAGACTTTTTATATCCACTGTACCTCCTAAAATAGTTATTACTTTACATTTCCCATATGTCTTCCCATATGTTTGGGTCATTTTGTAAATTACATTTTGTGTGTTCCCCACTGATGCCCGGGTTATATATCTTTTCTCATACCTTCCCCCAGTTTGGCCAGTTCAGAGCCTCCCCGGCTATGATTGTGAAGGTATGAAAAAAAAAATACATCCCAGGCATCAGTGGGGGCTGCACTACAAGGTTTTGACATAGTTAGCATTTGTCAAAACCGATGGAAGGTCCTCTTTAAGTTGCCATGTCACCTATGAGTAGAAACTCAAAAAGTGACCCCATTTTGGAAACTGTGGGACAAGGTGGCAGATTAGTTGGTACTATTTTAGGGTACATAGGATTTTTTGTTGCTCTATATTACACTTTTTGTGAGGCAAGGTAATAAAAAATTGCTGTTTAGACATTGTTTTTATTTTTAGTTTTTTACAAGTTAATCTGACAGGTTAAATCATGTGCTATTTTTATAAAACAGGTTGTTACGGACGCGACAATACCAAATATGACAACTTTTTTGCTTGTTTGTTTGAGTTTTACATAAAAAAGCATTTCTGAAAGCCATATTTTTTTATTTTTTGGGCGACTGTCTTATGTAGTGGCTTATTTTTTTGGGGATAACGGTTTGATTGGTACCATTTTAGGGTCCATATAACTCTTTGATCGCTTGGTATTACACTTTTTGTGATGTAAGGTGACAAAAAATTGCTTTTTTTTACACTGTTTTCATTTCTTTTTTTAATGGTGTTAACCTAAGGGGTTAGGCCATGTGATATTTTTATACAGCAGGTTGTTATGGACGTGGAAATACCTAATATGCTTTTTTATTTTACACAATAACAGAATTTTTTAAACAAAAAAAATCATGTTTTATTGTCTTCATATTCTGAGAGCCATATTTTTTTTATTTTTTGGGCGATTGTCTTAGGTAAGGACTCATTTTTTGCAGGATGAGATGATGGTTTGATTGTTATGATTTGGGGGTGCGTATAACTTTTTGATTGCATGGTATTACACTTTTTGTGATTTAAGGTGACAAAAAATTGCTTTTTATACACAATTTTTTTTGTTTTGTTTTATTACGGTGTTCACCTAGTCAAGACCAATTGCACTTTTTTGATTTTTTTTTCAGTTTATTTTATTTTTCTTTCCAGCAGAGCCTAAAAGACCTTAAGGATGCCTTGGTAGCTCATTGCCCCTCTGTCTAATCACTTCCTCAGATGTTGCAGTGATGACAAATATGTAAATATTTGGTCCATGTCGTTGGAAGGTCTAAGGAGCAATATACCTGATCATTGAACTTTGACCACTCTTTTTTTTCTGGTTTGCTGTGACACATTGCAGCACAAATACAAACAAAATAATGTGAGGTGGCATTTTTAACCAGTGACCTCTAATATGACTTTTTATGCCAGTCACTAACAGGCCTTAGGCTAGGCAACTGCAGTGTAGTCTAAGCACTTTATGGGTCTCCCATGTAGCGGAGAGCATGGCCTTGGTTCTCATATGAAAACTGGTATCCTGCTGATCCTGGCCATTTAACCTCTTAGATACTGCTGGCATTAGCGACTGCTGCATCTAAGTGACTTAAAAAGCAGGAGCTGTTTCTGTCAGGTATTGACACCTCCACAAATGAAAATGAGGGATGCTGATGTCTTAGCATGGCAGCCGGGGTTCTAATGAAGGTACTAGGCCTGCCTGGAGTGTATGCCTATAATGTCAAGCCTCTCTAGTGCAGCCTGATTGTAGCCACAGTAAATATGTAAATAAGTAAAGAAATGTGCTTTACTAACCATAAATTCTGCATAAGATATATGGCCACCACATTTGCAAACATTGCAGGCAGGAAACATCACTCCTGCGATGGGCAGAGGTAAACTTGCAGTTAGTAGAAATGGGAAAATCCCACGCGGTGAGCACCATAAAGAAAAAATCATATTTGCGTTGTTTTTATTATTCGCAGAATCGCAAACAAAAAAGAATAAAAAGTCATCAAAGTGTTATTTACCTCAAAATTATACCAATGAAAGCTACAAGTCATCAAAAATCAATCCTTTACACAGCTCCATAGAAAGAAAAATGAATAAAAAGTTATTCATGGGGTGTATGTGGCAATGTAAAAATGTATTTTTGAAAGAGTTTAATTGTGACAAAGTAGTAAAAAAAAGAAAAAGGCCTTTATGTATTTGGTTTCAGTGTAATCGTACTGGTCGAGTGAATGAAGTTATCATGTTATTTATGCTGAAAAATAAACACTCATTTGTAGTATTGCTGTTTTTCCCATCCGCTCACAGAAACAGGTAATAAGAGTTAACTAATACATTATGTGTACCCTATAAGTCCAGATTTGAACAGATCTTGAATAAGTGCTCATTTGATCAGATGAATCTCACCTTGATGCAGTTACAAACAGCAATTTCTGACACAAAGACAAAGATACGTTCCATCAAATCACAATTACAGGACATCATACCGAAAGAAGAATATGACAAGCTGCAAGACAAGATTTCAAGCACACTAACAACAGTCAGAAAATATATAGAGGCGACAAAAAGAAAAAGAATACCTACGAGACTGCTGGACCGAACAAGGCCAAGGCAGAAGCATGAGGTCAGCATCACGAGATTCCCAAAGATCCACATCCAGTGGCGAACAACTACGACCACGAGATCATAACCAAAGAAGAACTAGGATAACCAACAGAGGACAAAGAGGCGTAGATACCATCCATCAAGGTCCAACAATGACGACGCGTTCACAGGTAGATATACCACCTACCGCAACGCACTTACTAGTAATCAATATTTCTACAGCCTCACTAAGCCCAGCTGAATTGGAACTCCTACAGAAAGCGTTATCCTTCTGTCCTTCCTATAATCTGGACACGTTTCAGCCTGACTTAGACTTGCAACGTTTCTACAGAAACATCCGCCTAAATGCACATTTTTCTAAACATGTTTCCACTAACACACATGAACCTACTTCCAAAATATCAATCACCAAGTTAGACCTACATAATAAAAGCACATACTCCCCACCTAAGACCTATCCCGCAATAGAAACTTTAATTGATCTAGTACAAAAAGATGTGGAAACCTTTAAGAGAGATACACAGAAGGGCAAATATAAATACAAAAACAATATCAATAATACTGAGCGACAAGCACTACAAATACTCAAAAAATCTAAGCAACTGATTTTTAAACCAGCAGATAAGGGGGGTGCCCTGGTCGTAATGGACAAACCAAAATACATTGCAGAAATTAACCGCCAACTGCTAGACACAACAGTATATAAGAAACTCGGCAATAACCCCACACCATCTATTGCCAAAACTATATAGGAATGTCTCCATTTCCATCTTACACATAACACTATTGATACGAAGACCGTAACTTTCCTGACTAAAGTTCATCCCATCACTCTAGTCTTCTATATATTACCAAAAATCCACAAAGACTTAATAAATCCGCCTGGTCGCCCAATAGTAGCTTCATCAGATTCTCTATTATCCCCACTTTCCATATTTCTAGAAAAAATTCTGACTCCGCTGATTAATAAAACCAAGTCATTTGTATTGGATACCAAGGCATTTTTGGACATTATCAAAAATTTAGGACCCCTCTAACCAGAAAGCATCCTTGTCACATGGGACGTCACTAGTCTATATACATCGATCCAACACCACAAAGGAATCACAGCAGTTCATACATTATTGACAGACACACCAAGACAGTGACATAATCTCCTTATGCATTGATCTGTTGAACATAGTCCTTTATAACAACTACTTCATGTTCCAGGACAACTTCTATATGCAGACACAAGGGACTGCAATGGGGTCTAACGTGCCCCCCCCCCCCCATATGCCAACTGCTATATGGCGGATCTTGAAGAATCCCACATATACAAAAATGAGCTATTTATCAAATATAGTCTCATATGGAAATGCTACATAGATGACGTGTTCTGCATTTGGCAGGGGTCCCTTGACAACTTGATGCTATTTCATGAATATCAATCTTAATAGCATCTATCCGGAACTCAATTTCACAATACATCACGATAACTCAGCCATCAGCTTTCTGGATACAATGATACACAAAGACCTATCAGGACATTTAACTACTGATTTATTCCGCAAAACAACAGAACATAAATAATTTATTACACTTCAACAGTTTCCATCCTTCCACAACAAAAAAGGCCCTCCCAGGTTCCCAGTTGAAACGCGTTTAAACTATAGTCACAGAACCTATATTAGAGAAAAGAGAGAAACCGAGATGAAAGAAAGGTTCCAAGAAAGGGGCTACCCCAGACATACATTAAAGATCCCTTCAAAAAATCCAAATAAAAAACCAAACCAGAAACGCATCCCTTTTGTACATAAATTCCATCCAAGCAGTAAAAAGGTAGTGAACATCATTAAATCTCACTGGTCACTCCTCTACAAAGCAATTCCGGAAGTGGACGAATTGAAAAATCAGATTCTTGCTTGTAATCAAAGACCAAAAAACCTCAGAGATCTCCTGGTAAAAGCGGACATTGGACCATCTAGACCTCCCCCTAAACAATTACCATTTTAGACACAAAAAACAGGTACCTTTCCATGTTTACATTGTGCGCAATGCTCGAATGTACAAAAAGGACCAAATATCCTACATACACAAACGGGCAAAGCGATTAAAATCCAAGGTTTTTTCACCTGCGAATCAGACTATGTAGTCTATACCATAAAATGCCCTTGTAGTCTCATGTATGTAGGGGAGACCACCCAAACAATACAAGATCGAATTTGCCAACATAAGTCCACTCTCCGGCGACAAAACTAACTATTGCCACTCCCATTTCATTTTAAGGAGGCACAACACAACATTTCGCAACTTAAGTTCCAGGTAATAGAACAAATTCACACATCTAGGAGAGGTGGAGACCAATCTAGAATGTTCAAGTACAGGGAGACCTTTTGGATTCACACGTTCCAGACACTTACCCCAAAAGGACTCAATAGAGAGTACAAAATACATGGCTTTACTTGAATGACAAGCGACACAATTGATATAAATCAGTTACATAATTTGTTTAATATAGTATCTCTGACCAGAGATATACATGATTATTATTGATAAATTTCATTATTAGATTATTGCCTCTGATCTATATACCATTCCAATTTTTTCCAGGCTCCCTGAAATTCTATTCCACTGCCAAGTGCCGCAAAGGGTATCCTTTTTTCCTGTAATAGAATGGTTCTATATCGTTTTCCATATTACTCCTACTTTCTTTTATGCACTTTGTACCTCCGGGCTTGATTATTCTCCCTTGTTACTACTTTGCTCTACTGCTCATGCTCTAGACCTCACTTCCGGTCTTTGGAGCGCACTGCTGCCCTTACAGTGCGTTCCACACCTACCACATTCCGGTCTTTGGAACGCACGCCTTCCACCGCCCGTTCTGACCTGCTAGTCCCGCAGTTTTCTCCTTTTAAAAAGCGGGAGTAGGGCAATCTCTACACACCACTTACCACAGGCGACTCCTATGCCCCCCCCCCCGCTACTTTGGAGTATTCTTCCTGAACCTACTACCCTCCAGCGGCACAGGTAAGTCAGCTTGTTCAAATGGTATATGGAAAATTATATATGGAAAATTATACATGATTAAATATAGACTATTGAGAGCATTGATCATTGAGAGAGTCTTATACCTTCTAAAATTCATCCAATAACACTGATTTGCATAATTTTTGGGTTACTATAGAAATTCTATCCCTCCTTAACATCCGTAATCAGACTATATGCCGTTGTTTTCATCATCCGCGTTATTTTGTATGTATTTATTTTCAAAGAAAAGGACTATAAGTACTACTCATTAACGGCAAATCTTGAATGTATATATTGTTCCTATTTTTGTACACAATCCTATATGCACGACAATTTTTGTTATAGTTATATCCTGTGTTCAATTGTATAATTATAGTGCCTGACGAAGGCCGAATTGTTGGCCGAAAACGTTTGCACGTATAAAGGAAAGCCGCTATTTCCATGTTTTGTGAATAAAAACCACAATTAACATATTTCATCTTCTGGCTGTGATTTAATTTCTACATAACGGGGCTGGGAACCCTATCCACTGCTGAAAACAAGCAGCTGGCTACAAAGTTTTGAAAAATACCCTATAATAGTGCCATTAAAAACTAAAACTTTTCCCACAAAAAAACAAGGCTATATCCATGGAAAAATAAAAGTTACAGTTCTTGGAATGCAACAATGAAAAGATAAAAAAAAAGGCTTGCTCACTAAGGCACAAAACAGTCTAGTCATTAAGGGGTTAAGTTTGTTTTATAATCAAAATACTAGGGTCGGAAATGTACAATTTCTGGATGAATATTCACATTAGTGTTGAACAAAGTTTTAAAAAATTTGATTCAGCTACTTCGCCAAATTTCACAAATTCGCTTTGTGACAAACTACTTAATCAATAAGCGCATTTCTTTCTAAGTATCAGGCGCCACCCCCTTTCATGGAACCGCTCAGATGCCATGTTGATTGCTGATCACAGCATCTGAGAATAACAGTAAGGGCTTTCAAGGGTTAATCTGGTTAAAAAAAAATTAAAAAAATATAATACATTATCCATTTGAGTGCGAAGAGGCCACTGCGGCCATCTTTATTGAAGACTACATGCAAAATATTGTGAGGTGTGTGATGACGCACAAGATTTCACGCAAGATCTTAACAGCCTATCCACAACAGCGCTCTGGAAAACGTCACTGGGCTCAGCGCATGCCCAGTGACACTATTGAGGCGCTTGCTCTCAGTTGCCATAGGATCGCGCAGGTGCAGGGAATCACCAACACTGCGCCTGCGCGAGATTTACGGCAGCGGCCAAGAGGAGGATCTGCGGGCAGAGGTAGCCGGGGGGGAGCTGTTAGCCTCGCCTCTAGGCGGCAATTTCTGCAGATGGAGGCGTTCTTATGTTTCAAATTTAGGAGGGCTGGGCACATCAGGGGGGCATTCCTTGTCTCCTTGGCAGAGAAAAAAACGCCCCTCTGGGCTCCTTGGATCCAAATTTGCATATTGGATAAAGTGTTTTTTTTACAGAAAATACAAGAGCCAAAGCAAAAAGAAGAACACATATGGATATCAGGTACTTTATTGCTAAAGGAAAAAAAAATTGTGGATAGGCAGGTGACAGATTCCCTTTAAGATGTCCGCAGCAGTCTTTTCATGCTGAAATGGATGAGGTGAGCACAGTATGTTTTTTTTTTTGTTTTTTTTTAATGGAAAATTGATTCGTTACCACGGAGCACAGGGGAAAATCGGCTTTAGTGCAAATCAAATTTTTCCTTAAATTCGGAACGAAGTTTACTTCAGATACTTTGATTTGCTCATTCACATGTTCACATTATATGTGCACTTGCCAAACTGAGGTGTAACTATAATGTATTTTTTAATATAATGATGTTTGACAGTTAAAATATTATGTATTTTATATTCTAATAATTATTGACCCACTTTTGAATCTGCTTTCAGTGAAAATGATATTTTATGTTTTACAGTAATGTGATATTCCCTGCATGTTTATGAATTTATATTGGTATTTAAATTACAATCCACTTTTTTTAATGATTTGTATTTAATAACCTTAAATTTCATTCTCTTTTTACAGGGTTTTGAAATTATATTAAAATTGATAATTTTTCCAGAAAATAATATAACAAACTAAATTAACCTTAGTGAATGTGACCTCTGTGTGAATTGTGGCAAAATGAGAACAAAACAAAAAAAAGCAACATTTTTGCCATAGCCAGTGAAACAATACTTTACTGTAAGCATTTCGTAATATATAATTGGAAATACATTTTCATTTTTTAAAACTGTGAGAAGGATTTTAAATGAGAAATACAATTTGCCAGGATTTAGCTTTGTTCCAATTTATACGAATCAGGTTCTGTCTATGTTACCATAGTTTTTTTATTTTTTTTATTTTGATGTTAAGCGTAACGTATTTTGCAGTCCTATTCTTGATGTTTTAAAAAAATCAGCTACCATTTTTAGCCAATAGAGCGCAATGAGATGGGATTAAAATGAATGTTCCATGTGTGTATATTTTCTAATTTAATCTTTGCATTACATAGCTATGAATACCAATGGCATCTAAGACTCAAGCTCTACATTCAAGAACAGCCTATCATACATCTGGGTATGTTTAAAATAATTTACATAGCTAGAGATGAGCGAAGTTATAGAAAATTTGATTTGTCTGCTTCACCGAATTTCACAAATAAATTATTTGCATTTATTGGAAGCAATAACCAGGAAAGGTGATTGTGCCGCCCCCATCATTGAACGCCTCAGATGCCTTGTTCATCACTGATCACAGGATCTAAGGCTACCATTTAGGCCTTTCAGAAGTTAATCAGGGTAAAAAAATAAAAAATACTGACTTTATCCATTAGATCGCGTTGAGGGCTGTCATTGCCATCTTCTTTGAAGACACTGGACAAAATCTGAGCAGTCTGAAAGCTTAAGTTATGTGCTCCTGCTCTGTACTAATAGCCCAAAGCCTAAAGCAGGCTTCGGCAGCTATTATTGGAATATACCAATACAGGCCACTAGGTGGTAGCACTGTATTGTTATATTGAAAATGAAGTGTTCAATGATGGCTATATAGCAATCAATGGAACACAATGGGCAATCTAATGATTTTCAGTTATAGTCACCCAGGGTGACTTAAAAAAGGATAAAAAAAGTTTTTCTTTTAAATATCTAAAAGTTCAAATAACCCACCTTTCCTAAGATCAAAATTCTTAACCAATAAAAAAAAAAAAAAAAATTATGGCATCGTCATGTGCAAAAATGGCATGACAGAAAAAAATAATGCAAACAGCCAATTCACCATTAAAAAAAATAAAAAAATTAATTATTAAGTATTAAAATGCAAGAAAAACCATATGTGTGGTATGGCTGTAATCATACTGATCTGGAAAATGAAGGTAACAGGTCAATTTTACCGCATCAGCTCCCAAACTGAAAATAACCCCTCCCCCCAAGAAAAATAAATAAATATATATATATATATATATATATATATATATATATATAGATCCCAGAGAATAAATTGGGTCATCACCATTTAACTCAGGAGTGCTGCCTCTTCTCTGGGATCTATATATGTGTGGAGGATTGTCCGTGCTCCTGAGGATTTTGCATCCGCCAACGCCAAGCCCTTTGGACGTGCTGCTGCCTATCTACGGATATATATATATATATATATATATATATATACTTAAATAAATGCATCTTTCACTGTGTTTTAATTTTTATATTCAAGCTATTCAAGAAAAAGATATATGTATATATATATATATATATATATATATATATTTATTTATTTATATATTATAGTTATTAACATTTCAACAAAGAGTGCACATTCCAAAGCAGTAATGAATGTTACTTTTTCTGAGAGAGTTCTTCCAATTTCTATTCTTAAAACTGTTCAGTATGAGTTATGACTTGTAAAGTCGCATGTAAAAACAATTTCTGTATCCTTGGAACCATCACTTCTCATAGTTCAGCAAGCAGATCTTAATGAAAATGACAAAACAAGAGAGATGACCAGGAAACCAGAATAAGCTTTCTAAAGTCTGTTCAAAAAACCATCATAATGGAACTGTCTTCTCTACTTAACTATGATTTTGGCTAACTAGAAAATGATGGTCACTGACTTAAACATTGTTTTATGTCCCTGTGCAAACAGTCATTTGAGCTGTACAAAGCTTTTATACACTAGGAAAAAGATAGCTGGAAGTAAAATGATGAATGTAAGTGATGCCATTCCATTTTGAGGGCTTTGACTAGAGATGAGCAAATTTCATGTTATGAAATTCGTTCATGCTTCGTTTGTTGGTAAAAGCAGAATTGCGTTATGAATTCCGTTACCATGGACCATAACGCAATTCTATGACGGAATTCATTTCATCATAATAGAAGTCTATGCATAACGCCCCTGCATAACGGAAATGGGACGGATCCGTTTTGCAACCCTTAGACTTCTATTATGACGGAATGAATAACGGAATACCTCTAAAGGCATTCCGTTATGCATTCAGAAGAAAAGGAGCACCATATGGTTTTTGGAGGGCAGATTTTGGTGGAATGGTCTACAGGTGCCATGTTGCTATTGAGAAGCCTCTGGAGACCAGTACAGCAGTTTTCTAACACCCATACAGTTTATTTTACTCTCAACTGAGCTTTATCATTGGTTCTATTTTGGGTTGTATGATTACAGAGATTTCCAATTATATATCTTGTTTATGTTTTGCCACTTTTACAAAATATTTTTGAAAAAAAATCCTGTTTTGTGTTGCCATTTTCTGAGAGACATATTCTTTTTTACAAAATCACAGAAAATAATGCACTCTACAAATGGATGCAAACATAACATATGGACTAAGCCCTCACGAGATAAAATCTGAGACACTTGGTCAATACATTTTGATCAAAATACATTTAAGCCCACCCACCGGCGACAAGTTGGTCTCAGTTCAGGCGGGTTACTATACTAACCTATTTATGTTGTGGCGCATTTTTCAGGAGCACAGTCCCCGCACATATGGGGTGCTGCCCCTTGTTACCTCCATGTGCATCAGCAAATGGTGGGAGGAGAGACACACACACCTATATGTACCACCTTAATCAAGGTCACCTGTTAGATAGGTGGGGCAAAGAGACATATTTTTTTGCCATATTTTATTTTTATTTTTCTGCTAATCATTTTGTGTGGGGGCTCAATATTTGCATGATGAGTTGCGGTTTCATTGGTACCATTTTGGGGTACATAGTACTTTTTGAGTGCTATTATGCTTTTTGTAAGGCATAGTGACAAGATAATGTGATATTTTTAAATAGCCAGTTGCGACAATACCTAATATGTTTGTTCTTTTTTGCAAAGTTACACAATAAAAGCTTTTTTTTTTTTAAATCTTGTTTTTGTGTAGCCATTTTCTCAGAGCCAAATTTTGCTTAGAAAAATTCTCCTGGTTGTCTTGTGTGGGGTCTTGTTTTTTGTAGGATGAGTTGATGTTTTTATTGGTACCATTTTGGGGTATATAGTACTTTTTGATTACTTTCTATTACACTTTTTGTAAAGCAGTTCGACCAAAAAAAATGGGCAGCGCAGGCACAAGAGGCAGCGCAGGCACAAGACATCAGGGAGTTACGCTGCCGCCCGCCCAATTGTATGTTTTTAGAGATAGTGAGCGGAGGGGCCAGAGGACAGTGAATGGACCTGGCCCTGCTGCAATTGCCGGCCGCCCTCCCAGTCTGTCCCCGCTGACATATCGCAGTCTGCGATGCTGGAGCATCGCTGACTGTGATGTAAAATGTCAGCATTCGCCCCATAAGAAGTAAGGGGCATCCCCCCCCCCCATTTTTTGGGGGGAAATGTGCGTCTTATGGTGCGAAAAATATGGTATCTGTCTCTTCTTTCCCTAAAATACGGATTCAGACAAATCTCTCATTTTACAGGTTAGAAGACAGCAAAGAGTCATCTGCTACCAAAAATGGGCAATTTGTGGACCATATTTTAATGAAAAAATAATAATTGCCTTGGTGTTAAAAGGGTTATCCTCAGGATAGGTCATTATTATGATATTGGTGGAGCACTGAGTACCTTCTAACAGCTGATTAACGGGGGTCCCAGGTGTCAGACCCTCGCAAATCTAATATTCATGACTAGTGATGAGCAAACTTCATGTTTAGAAGTTCGAGTTCGGGTTTTCTGGCAATTCCGTTATGGATTCCGTTACTACCAGCCATAACAGAATTCTATGACAGAATGTATAACAGAATGCCTTTAACCCCTTAAGGACCGGGGGTTTTGGGATTTTTGCGTTTTTGTTTTGCGCTCCCTGCCTTCCAAAAGCCATAACATTTTTATATTTCCGCTCACATAGCCATATGACGGCTTATTTTTTGCGGGACAAGTTGTACTTTTTAACGCTACCATTTATTTTTGCATGTGATGTAGTGGGAAACGGGAAAAAAATTCCAAATGGGGTGAAATTGCAAAAAAAAAGCAATTTCACCACAGTTTTACGGGTTTTTAAATTACAAAGTTCGATTTGCGATAAAACTGACTGGTTAATTTTATTCTTCAGGTCAGTACGAATCCGGCAATACCTAATATGTATAGTTTTTCTTGCGTTTTGATAGTGAAAAAAATTAAAAGTGGGAATTTTTTATTTTATTTTTTGTCGCCATGTTTTGACCCCTATAACTTTTTTGTAATTATGCGTACGGAGCAGTGTAGGGGCTCATTTTTGCGGGGCAATCTGAACTTTTAATTGATACCATTATGGGGTGCGTATGATGTTTTGATCACTTTTTATTCATTTTTTTAGAAATGAAGCGTCCAAAAATGGCGAATTAGCCATTTGGACGCTTTCTTTCCGTTTTTATGTTTACCGTATGGTGAATATTTTTAATATTATTATAGTATGGGCGTTTTCGCACATTGCGACACCCATTATGTGTAATTTTTATTTTTTTATTTATTTTATTTTCATTTTGGGGAAAGGGGGTGATTTGAATTTTATATTTTTTTATTTAATTTTTATTTTTAAACTTTTTTTTTTTTTTACCACTTTCTTATAGTTCCCATAGGGAACTATAAGATGCAATCATCAGATTGTTATTCTCATATATTCCAATGCAATAGCATTGGAATATATGAGAAAATCGCATATTTCCTATGGAGCCTATTACAGTCATAGGCTCCATAGGAATACTGTGTAGTACCCTAGGTTTCATTCACAGAAACCTAGGGTACTACATGCATGCTCGGCTCCCCTTGTGGCCATCAGTGAAACTTTCGGTTTTGCGCGATCAGATGCCGTGGTCAGGATTGACCACGGCATCTGAGGGGTTAAATGTCCGCGATCGGCATCGCTGCCGGTCGCGGACATGAGCTGCGGGTGTCAGCTTGATGAATCAAGCGTTTACCCGCAGCTCGGGCGCCCGCTCCGTGCGGGAGCGGGCGCCATCTTTAAAGTGCGGACGAAGGGCGTACATGTACGCCCTTCGTCCTTAAGAGGTTAAGAGGTATTCCATCATAATAGAAGTCTATGGACTGCATACAGAAACCAGGCGGATCATGCGGCCCTTAGACTTCTATTATGACGGAATGCAAAACATTATGCATTCTATCATAGAATTCTGTTTTGGCCCGTGGTAACTGAATCCATAATGGAATTGCCAGAAAACCCAAACTCGAACTTCAAAACATAAAGTTTGCTCATCACTATTTATGGTCATCAATATTGATTGCTGGATAACCGTTTTAAATAGCTTGAAAGGGGATTGGATACAGTCCTAGGAGACTTCAGAATGTCATTGGACTCCCCTGCATAACGGAAACGGGATGGATCCGTTTTGCAGCCCATAGACTTCTATTATGACGGAATGAAAAATACAATGCCTCTAAAGGAATTCCGTTATGCATACCATCATAGAATTGTGTTATGGTCTGTGGTAACGGAATCCATAGCCAATTCTGCTTTTACCACCAAACAAAGCTTGAACGAATTTCAAAATATAAATTTTTCTCATCTCTACAAATTATCTTACAACTGTTTAGCAAGGAATCCATGCTACAAAATATTTAAAGTGTATATAGATATACAATTTGAGCTAACTATGATTTTTATCCAAAGTAGGGATGAGGGGATCAATGTGAATAAATTTGTCTTAGCAGGACTTTGTCCTGTTTGTTGATTGAAAAGGCTGGGTATATAGCCTGGCCCTGACAATCTGAGGACTGCTCAAATTCAGCTTTAGGAGAAGCGACTGTACTTATGTTGTCTGCATTTTTGCGGCCCCATTGAAATGTGCATGTGTGGTTTTCAACTTGACACGTAATGGCTGCATGATTATCATACTAAAACCACATTAATGGAGGTGCAGTTTTGTTGGTTAAATTACAATATTACTGGTACATTTACATATCTAGAATCACATGTACATAATGCATTAAAATAACTATTATATTTATTAATGGATTACATTGACCCATCAATAAATACATATAGGGATATTATAATACATCTTTTTAGATAATTAACAAAACAACTTGGTCATCATTTCTTAACACATTGCATTGTTTATTTTATTCTACACGTTTTTTAGATAAAGATTAATTTGTTCATTAATGCACAATTAGGGCATCACAAAAACATTAACAATTAAAACATAGTACAAAGTTCTTGTGACTTAAAATTCTCTATTTCTGATCAAATATGGCAGCTAACAATCGTTTTAGAAAAGCAAGGCTTTCCCCATAAAGTGCAAAAAATTTGAGATCACATTTAGGCTTCAGCAAATCGAGCTTCGGATCATTGATCTAAAGTTGATTTGTTCAAAAGTTTGGTGTTAATGCTGTTTCTGTACAGCATTAAAATGCATTTGCTCCATGGAGCCAAAGTTCCTCTTGCCGGAAGTCACGCGAGACTTCAGTAAATTACTACGGTATTCCTATCTGCGTATTTAAAAACATTCTTAAACATTGTACCTCAGTACCAAGGCCTACTTCGGCTTCCTATTTTAAAATGTTTTAAATATGCTGATAGTAATACTGTACTCATTCACTGAAGGCTCACGCAACTTCGGGTGAGATTAAGTTTGGCTCCACAAAGCCAATGCCTTTTATTGCTGTATGGAAACAGCATTAACACCAAAGTTTTTGAATGAGTTGACATTTGATCTGTGATCTGAAGCTTAATTTGCGCAAGTCTAATTACATTATAACAGATCACATGACTACCTATTATTTTTTAATTGTTTCACATTGATGTAATATAAATTTATAAAGACAATGTAGTTCACATGTTCACATGATTGGGAGTTGAGCAGAAAAAAAAAAAAAAAATAATTAAATCAGTGAGGGTCCCCGCAGGTGGTAATATGCTATAATTGGCTAAAATGGAAAATCCCTTTAGACTTATCTTCAATGCATATATTTTGATCATGAATGCATTTAAAGTAATTATCAGCATATAAACTGCAAAAATGTAATTTGTTTGTCAACCTGTAATTGTGCAGTAACTGGGAAAGCAAAATAATTTTATTTTCAATACAATCTTAAAAGTGTAATTTCTTTAGAATGCTAGATAGAACAAGAGATTCATTAAAATACAGTTTTCTATTATGCATCTTAAATATGTATTTAAACTGATTACTGTAAATGGATAGTGTATGGAGTAATCACATGCATTTACATTTCAGGTATGAGCTACTACCTCACCAAATGATCGCAGTCTTGGATGATGAGTGCAGAGTATTTACTTAAAAGCTTGTTTTCTCACTTCCCAGTTAATGATAACAGATTGTGCAGCTTAAACTTTTCTTCTTGCCACAAATCGAATAAATAGAATACTGCTTCCGTAAGTATCTCAAGCTGTAACATTGTACAAACTGTTTTCATTACACTCATGCAGTATATGATAGCTTCACATAACAGGTTAACTTTTCTTTTTCTTACTAAACCTCCATTAATTTTAAACATCAAATGGAAGTCATATTTTTGTACTTTAATATAACCGTCATTTTGTGGCGTCTAATCTCTGTAAAAGTACAGTTTAAATATTATATTACACTGTTGACTTTGCAATATTGCAAAGGGCATATACTTTAGAGTATGCAGATACAAAGTCCCAAGTAAAATGATTTCTGCTGAAACAGGAAAATATCTGTTCAGATTTCAGACAGACATAAAATCAGTTTCTGTAATTGAACCTACTTTATCAAATAATTAAAGACAGATGATGTCACTTGTTCCAAAAGACTAGAGATGACCGAACTTCACTAAAATTCTATTTGACTGCTTTGTCGAATATTACAAAAAAATTGCTTTGTGATGAAGCACATTTCTTTGTAAATAGCAGGTGCAATGACAGGGAACGGCAATTGCGTCCCCCCCCATCATTGATCCTCTCAGATGGCGTGTTCAGTGTTGATTGTCGGCATCTGAGATCCATATTAAAGCATTTTAGTGTTTGGTAATTAAAAAAAAATTAAAAGTTCATGCTCACCTCATCCATCCGAACGCGAAAAGGCCGCCATAGCCATCTTGTTTGAAGATCCAGCTCGAAATCTCGCGCATCGCTTGATGACATTATCACATGTTGGCCAATGTGGTGATATAATTTTTATTGCCATTTCAGGGGAAACTGATTCTTTTCCACGAAACATTAGGAAATTTAGCTTCGTTGCGAATCTAATTTTTCCAGAAATTTGGATTGAATTCCACTTTGTGAACTTCGATTCGCTCAATGCTACAAAAGACCATAGGATGTGAATGGTACATACATAAAAGTGAACAATGGCAGACAGATGATTCGGAATGCTGCTGAAAAAAAGTACCTGAAATATTGCACACTATTATTTTGAATATCAATGCAAAAATGCTGCTGACCAGTGATTTTTTCTATTTGTTTTTTGCTTCTTTATTCGTTCCCCTGAAACTTATGTCTTTTCAGTTTCTGTGACCGATATAGAAGAATATTTGTCCTTTTTAAAGTTCAAAACTGCTTGCATGGTGTGATACCACCAGCTTGTCTACAGTATGTCCTCACTTCTTATCCTCCTACATTAGGATCTCAACAGATAACGGCTCAGTTCGTCCTATACCATGAAACATCCAAAGCAGTTTTTTTAGCCTCAGGACACAGATCCTCTTGTTACTCACACCACTCCATGGAAGCTGGAAGACAGTCAGGACAGAGGAAAGAAGGGAAAAAAAACTAGTCGTGTCACGCTCGTGTGTGGCAGTAAAACACCACACCAACATAGGAGGGAAAGGGGATACCCTAATAAGGCCTGGAAACTAGGGAAGGAAGATGAACACCTCCTAGAGATAACCCTAACACCAGTCCTGACAGACTACCAATATGAACTGGCCCCAAAGGTAGGCAAGTTCATACACCGTATCCCTAGAATCCTATCTCACACTATAGGACCCTGGAACTAATGGCAGGACTGAGTCTACTTGTTCCTCAAAAGGAAAGGACAAACAGGAGTCTCCCTCTGGTCTAATGACAAACAACAGGGAAATGCAACACACACTTAAATATACACAAAATATAAAAGGGAAAGGAAACACTTATCTTCAATGAAGCTTTGGTAGCACCAGGAACTCAGCCGAGAACCAAACACAAGCTAACCACAAGTCCAACAGAAGCTATAAACCGCATAGCATAGTGGGAGAAACAACAATAAATAGAGAAGGTTAAATGATAGTGATGAGCGGCATAGGCAATATTAGTTTTTGCGATATTTCACAAATGTTTTGCATAATATTCGCAATAAATTAGCGAATTCTAGAATTTGTGATCTCGTCATTTTCATGATTGTGCAAATTGGCACTAATGATGCACATATTTTTTGCGCAATACATGCAACTTCACATTTTATCAGGTCTGAGTAGATATTACTGATTGGTGCACTGAGTATTGTTGTGACATCACAGAACTATGTCTGTAGCATGTATGTATGGACAGCAGAGAAACAGTAATTCCTATCACACTACCTAACACCCTGCACTGGATCAGCTACACTATATCACTATCTAACCTACACTAAGTTTGCTCTACGTCTAAACTGTTTAACTCCAGATGCAGCAGTCAGTGCTGATCACCTACGGTGGTTTTAAAGAAAACTGTAAATAACTACCTTTTTTCATGTATATGTTTTTTTTTTAAATACCTTCCTATTCTATTCATCTTACTTGTCAAAAACAAAGTCAAAAGCTATTAAAGGGGTTGTCCACTTTTTGCAATTGATGACCTAGCCTCAGGATAAGTCATCAATACGGCAGGGGGCTGACACAAGTGACCAAAGAAAAGGCAGCTCTCTGCTCTGTTTACCTGCTCACTGCCTCAAGCACACAGGTGAGCAGGTGCAATTACAAATATGGAATCGCCATTCACTTTATAGTTTCACTATAGGACCAATCCTTCTGTAAAAATAAATAGGATGGATATGTCCCATAGAAGTGAATGGGGACGCCATTCTTGTAATCACACCAGCTCACCACTGCAATAGCTGCAGCGACCAGGTAAACAGAGCAGAAAAGGATAGGTCATCAATAGTGTTGATCGCAAATTTTCGAATTGCGAATTTTAATCGCGAATATCGGCACTTCGAGAATTTGTGAATATTTAGAATATCGCAAAATATATTCGCAATCGCGAATATTAGTTTTTTTTTCAGTTAATGCGAATTTTTATGAAAATGTTTATGCAAATTTTATGCGAATTGCATAAACTGGTATTTAAAAAAAATCAAGAAAATAATGACTGGGGATTCCGAATTTGCAAATTTTCGAATATATGGCGAATATTCACCCAAATGTTCGTGAGATATCGCAAATTCAAATATTGCCCCTGCCGCTCATCACTAGTCATCAATTGTGAAAAGCAGACAACCCATTTAATGTACAGGTCCAGCAAAAAACAAGCCCTTAACAGTTACGGCAACAGGAAAAATATCTTATGGTTTTAGGATTACCATTGCACAAAAACAAATAGTTTTGTTAAAAAAAAAAGTTGTAATGTGCATATAAAATAATAGAAACAACTTATCCTTGTAATTGTACTGACTAGTGTTGAGTGAATCGAAGTCAAATGAATTGACTTTGATCAAAATCTCAGGAAAAATTAGATTACCTACAAAGCCGAATTTCCTCATGCTTCGTGGTAACAAATTAATTTCCCCTGAAATGGCGGTGAAAACAATTAAATATATACTCACTTCATCCATTTGCATGTGAAGAAGTCGCCGCGGCCATCTTGTTTGAAAATACAGTGCAAAATCTTGCGCGCAGTGACATATGACGTCACCACGACGGCAAGTGTGATGATGTCATCATGTCATCATGCGAGATTTCTTCAAGCAAGATGGCTGTGATGGCCTCTTCACGCACAAGTGGATGAGGTGTTTATTTTTTTTATTTTTTTACCCTGATTAACCCCTGAAAGGCCTAAATTGTAGCCTCAGATGTCATGATTAGCAAAGAATGCAGCATCTGAGGGTTTCAATGACGGGGGTGGTACAATTGCCGTTCCCTGTCACTGCGCCCTGTACATACAAAGAAAGCGCTTTGTGACAAAGTACTTCATCACAAAGTAAATTTCTTTGCAAAATTCAGTGAAGCCGCTAAATCGAATTTTCCATAGCTTTGCTCATCTATAGTACTGACTTACAGAGTAAAGTTACAATCCTATTTATACTACAAAGTGAATTAAATAAAAAATAAATTCCCCAAAAAATGTTGGTTAGTTAGTACATTATAAGCACCTTTAAATTGGTACTTTTAAAAACTACAAGTCTTCTCACCATATTCACGCCCTCATACAGCTAGATTGAAGACAAAAATGAAAAAAATTATGACTGATAACACAGAGAGGTTAAATATTTCACTAGTCCTTAAATGGATTGTCCAAGTGATAAAATATGTGCAAAGCCAATAAATACCTTAAAATAACCTAAAAAAAAAAACTGTTGTTCTTTTGACACAACTCTGGTCCTTCTCTCCCTGTTTGTATACAAGGCTGCAGCGGTGAGGTACACAGCATGAGATCAATGCAACCACTGTCGTCAAAGGTCTTGTGCCATATATACTGTGGGCACAGTGATTGGCTTTAGTGATCTTGTGCCATATACCTCTAAGTCATCGCAGAAGCTTTATAAGCAAACAACGGGAGGAGGACCTGAGCTCTAATGAAGGGAATAGAGGAAGAAACAGGAGTGTATATGATTTTTTATTATTATTTTAAGGCATTTAGTTGTGTTGGGCACATTTTAGAATAAACTGGACAATCTCTAAAAGGCTAAAATTAGCCAAAACATCACTAAAGGGTAGAAATGCCCTAGGGATAAAAAGAAATTTTATTTATTGAGAGGTATACAGTAATACCCATTGGAAAAGAGACATGCAAGTCTATCCTCCTTCCAAAAGGACACAAGTACAGAATGTCCCCATATTACACTTTGTTGAATGAGACATGCCAGTCAATTCTCCTTCTAAAAGAATAAGAAAATTGAGTGTCTAAAGAGAAAAATACCCTGGTTAGCTGGGTGTACTGTCAGGGTCTTGGGGTTGCTATTTCTCATTAAACAGACCAGCTAGTATGCATGAGGAGTACTGTAGTCTAGCCGGCATTGTAAAATATATGTAAATTATCATATCTTACTTCTACAGACTTCAGATAGGCTTAGTGTACTTTTCCTTTAGTGTTCACCTGAGTTTTACCAGTTGGGGGTATGTCCTTGTAAATTCGGGCACTGTCAGTGTAATGCTTTACAGGAAAAGACCCCAACTGGTAACACCAGTTGTACATTTAATCATAAACTTCTAATAGGAATATTAGAGGATAGGTTGGAAGAATAGATACTCCAGTGCATAGTAATTCTTTCAAGGCCACTATTATATTCTGGCAGGCTAGGGGCAGGGTAGATTAGTGGCATGGAAATGGCAGCTTTTACAAAGACTGTAGTTGCCATGGCAACTACTTGGCACCCCGAGATTGTAGATTGGAGTTATCTTTATCAGCAGACATTGCTCACAAGTAGTGGCAAAGCTCAGGAGCCCACACCACTGAGCAGGAAAAAACATTTGGCTGTGACATAAAAGTATGTCACTGTGCAGGAATAGGTTAAGGTACCAGAATTGTGTGCTAACTATATTTTCAGCAGGGATTTTTAAATTTGAATATGACTGTTATGGGGTTAAAACCACAGCTACAAAATGACTTAAGGATGCAGATTTGTTTTTTATATTGCAGTGTTAAGTAATTTATAGTAAAACGGACACAATGCCTATTTGGCCCTGATTCTCTAACCACTCAGATGCTGTGGTGCGCATTTACTGTGGCTTCTACAGAGTAAGAGGGCTGGGATCAGAGTTATCACTAATCTTAGTCATTAAATTGGGTCCCAGCTGAGAAACACAGCTGGTACCCACAATTGAGGGCATGGTCACATTTCCTGAACCCAAAACATTACAGCACCATATTTTTATAATATTAATAACCTATTTGTAGCAATGTTATGGTACAACACAGACAAGAAGCGGTTAACTAATGAACTCCTAGAAGTAAATAGCATTTCCCCTATAAATTTTGTCTGCATCACCAGCAAAAAGAAATACATATGTAGCCAGAGTTATTTAGACACAGCTGTGGATGGTCACTTTAATGTGGACTGTTGTATTACTTTAATGTGTTGGTGTTGATTTAACACATTATGGCCACATATGACAGATTGAGTGCAATGGAATTTCTATCATAGATTTTCATGTAACCATCAGCATGAGAATATATGTAGATTTTTTTCATGGATTTAGCTATGGATTTGTTAGCAGCGGTTACATGAGCAATGCTTTGATGTCACTGCTACAATACCAGCAGAAACCAGAGAGAATTGGACTGGAGCACTGGAGCAGTGCTGGAGCAGTGGGACATTTAAAATGAGTAGGGTTTTTTTTCTTCTTTATTTTAGACAACACTATGATCTGTACCATTTTTTATTTAAATCTTAGAAAACCCCTTTTCGTCCTAGAACTTTAAAAGCTGGAGTAATATTTGAAGTGTTAAAAGTGCTCACAGTTCTCAAAAAATCAAAATGTGTATTTTTAGGGGAACTGCAAGTATAATCATGTTGGAAGAGGAGCACATTCATAAGTTAGCTGCAGTAAGCTATGCTATCAGTTTGCTAGCTTATTGCAAGGTTTTCAATTATTATTCTGTTTGTTATGTATAAACAGTAGATGACTTTTTCATAAAACACAACTAAGAAGTGCATTCTAAAAAATATCTAATCTTAAAGTCCACCTTTGGGGGCATTGTTTATCATTGCACTTGTTCATTTTGGACTAAAAATCATTTTGTTAAACATGTCCAACAGTTTTTATTCTACAACCTTCACTTTTAGTGTAATTGCAGACCATTTATCTCTTATTTAAGCCTCATTCGAATGTCAGTGTTTTGGTCAGTGATTTCCATCAGTGATTGTGAGCCAAAACCAGGATTGGAGCATCCATATACATAAGGTATAAGGGAAAGATCTGCTCCTGTTCTGTGTTTAGAGCCGCACCTGGTTTTGACTCACAATCACTGATGGAAATTACTGACCAAAACACTGACGTGTGAATGAGACATTTCACTGAATCCATCAGGGAGCTGCTCTATCAGTTTCAACTGTCAAAAATTCGAAGATAAGGGCTATAAATTGAGCTGTCAGAGAAGCTCTCTGACAGATTCAGTATAAAGCAGAAGGAAATGTCTGCAGATACGACTGAAAGTGAATAGTATTGGGTGCGAATATTCAAATTGCAAATATTTATTGCAAATATCGGCACTTCGAGAATTCTCGAATATTTAGAATATAGTGCTATATATTCGTCATTTTGAATATTCAATTTTTTTTTCCATCAGTAACCACTTTCTTGCTTGTTGGGCCAAGGAGAAGGCTGCAATGTATTTGTCTGATCTTAGCAACATCTCTAGCAACCAATAGGAAAGTTGCCTACCCCATACTATATAAGGAACCTCCCAGCAGCCATTTTCTGTAGTGTAATGGAGTTCTGAGAGAGACAGTGTGATTGCTCTGCTCTGTGCTTTGCTGTATAATTAGACAGTTAACTTAGAACTATAATTCAGATAGTTAGGGGGAGATAGTCAGTGTAGGTTACATTGATTTATAGTGTAACTGATAGGTTAGAGTGAAGGGTGTTAGGTAGTGTTCTGCTCATACATACATAGTGCTGTGATCTCACCCAGTTGCATGTATTGCACAAAAATATGCGCATCATTAATTGCTGATTTTCACAATTGCGAATATATATATTGGAGCACTCTACTTGCATTATAAAGCTATTATATTGTTCTGCCATGCCAACCATTATCTCCAGTCTCAGTAAACTAAAAGCAGCTTAAAAAGTATGTACCCAAAGTGACCCAAGCCTCTATTACACACGCATTACTCGAATATTACATTGTCGATTTTTCGCAATCAAGAAAATAACTGTGAATTCACAAATATATGGCGAATATTCACCCATATATTCGCGAAATATCGTGAATTTTAATATAGCCCCTGCCGCTCATCACTAAAAGTAAAGACTGGAGAGCAAAAAAATGGTAAAATTAGAAAAAGACCAACTGAGGTTTAGTATTTACTTGACCTGATTTTATAAGCATTTGGATATTTAAAATCTTTAAAACATACTATTACATTATTACTAAAAACAGACAATATTTCCATTAAGAAAAGGGTTTCAGAGTTTGAAACCCATAATTGAATGAGCCGTGTTAAAATTGTATGTCCTTTTGTTTGAATGCTATGCCATTTCATAAATAGGCTGAACATGCTATTGAATTGATACATTTACTACATTCTTTTTGAATTCCCATAAAGATGAAGCTATTTAATTTAGCGTCTCCATGCTGAACATTAAGTCCTTGGATAACATTCTAAGAAAAGTGCTCCCTTGACTATCATATGCTATTTCTGTGCTACAATACAAATTGTATTAGTATTTTCATGAAAAATCAACTTGCAAAAATAGAAAATTCAGCACTGAGATCTTTGGCATTTTTATCACTCAAAGAATGTAAATAAAAAGATTATAATAAATTATGCAAAAGACAAACATTTAAAAGGAGTAGCTTATAAACAGCCCAAGCCGGTTATCTGGTGGAGATAGGAATGCATGTGGTCTATTTGATTCCATGTACCAAACGTCCTACTGTGGGTCATAAGGTCCTAGGGGAATAAGGTCACTGTAGATTGAGTAAATTAATTGAAAACCCCTTACATTTATTCATTTAGAAACATGCAAAGAACAAAATAAATAACTTGGACAACTCAATTAACTACTTTTCCCATACTACTTTTTATTACAACTGAGAGTGCATGGAAGGCTATTTATTGTCTATAAATGGGTATTTAAACTGGTTTTCACCAGTTTGACTACTATAGCATCATTCCTATATATTCCACTGTTTTACATCACAACACCCAGAACTTAGAGTAGCACAATTCCAAATTATTTACCACTTCGCAGTAAGCTCAGCTGTCCTTTCACTAAAGATGGCTATATATGCACATTTGATAGCTGTTAGCTCAATGATCGTTTGACCAACTGCTATCTCTCCTGACTCCTCCATACACATAAATGTTCTTTTCTGTCAAAAATCTATGTATATTTAATGGAGAGAGAGGACATAGCAGCTGCCAGACACCTCTGCTGGTAGCCGGAGAACAAAAGGATTTGGCAAAAGTATTCACTTCTCCCAAATCCTTCTCTCTCCAACATCATCTGTTGAGGGAGTCAGGAGCTTCCCACAATTACACTGTTGGCCGAACCCACTGTTATTGGTCATTTACATGCAGAATTCTCGTCCAGAATATAGGGCGGAGCAATCACTAATGCCATCGTTCTTACCCGTACTGACTTGTTGTTTGGCAACAGCAGATCGTGTTTACACAGCACAATCTGCTGCCGGCAAACAATTTTTGTGTTCGTCGTAAAATACACTTCTAGATGATTGCTAAATACACTTCTAGATGATTGCTAATGAGCATTCCTATGAACGCTCATTAGTGATTATCTTTAAGATTCTCAGCCCATGTAAAGGGCCTTTAATGTGTATGGGCACCTTAAATAAACCTAATAGACAGTACTCCTGATATCTGTTCTTTGTTTATTCAGAAAGCCTCTTCTTATCAGTTAGTAAGTGAACGCACTGATGATCTTCCACTGCCCAGACAAGACAGTTACTATAATTGAATGATAAAAAAAAATAAAATAAATAACCCTAAAGATGTAGGGAGAAACATAAACAAGAAAATAACAGGACTGATATAGAATCGACTGCTTTCCTTTCAGTATGCCGGTTTGTCCAGTAGAACCATAGTTTAGGCAGATTTGTCCAACACAATGGCCTCATTATAATGGCATACTAAGGCAGTGAACCAGGGCAGGCAGGGTACAGTTTCACCTGTGGCAAGAAGCTCCAAGGATGATTGACAATGTACCAGTCCTTCCAGTTTCCAAGATAGAAACATCATTCGATTGCAGGGTAATTATTAATTGTCTGCAAGACTGAAATGATGCTGGTAAACCATCAATAGCCACGGTATTGAGATGACATAGCATGGCCAAACATAATTTATTTCAGTAAAGTAACAATAATCAAATTTACACTTTAATCCAGACTTCTGTGTATTTGTCCTCTTAATGTCAAATCATTGTTAGGTCATACAGTACATGATAAACCATAGACTATCAAAGAGAGCCTTGTCACCATGAATATACAGTGCAATCTGCAGGCAGCATGTTTTAGAGCGGGAGGAGATGAGAAGACTAATATGCAGTTTTATAGGAAAAGACATAAGTTAAGACATAATGAGGTAACCTAATTGAACAACTGAGCTCAGAATAGAGCAGATATTTAAATATAAAAGGGGGAATTTGTCAAAACTAATATAGAGCAACTAATCAGTTTCCACCTTTCATTTTTAACTATTCATTTAGAAAATGAAAGGATCAATCTGATTGGTTGATATCGACAACTACACCAGTTTTCCTTTACAGCAGTTTTGATAAATCTCCCCCATAGATTACACATTTTACTGCACCTTTTCCCACAAGACTATTTTTCAATCTGCCCAGCTCCTCCTACTCTATAACATGCTGCCTGCTGATTGCACTGCATTTTGTTTTGACAGGTTTTTATTTTTGCAAAGAAGGAGAACTCATCCCTCCACTTCCTCATACTAACCACACAACTAAGATCAGATCTAATATATGGATACATCAGAGCAGTCAGATAAGGAGAAAGGTGAAATCAGTTTATGGTCTATATCAGGGATGCTCAACCTGCGGACCTCCAGCTGTTGTAAAACTACAACTCCCACGTGCCTTGCTAGGCTGTCTGGGAATGATGGGAGTTGTAGTTTTGCAGCAGCTGGAGGGCTGCAGGTTGAGCATGCCTTGTCTATATGTACACTGCCAACTAACAGAGTGGACTTCTCTGCCTGTTACATAGCAATCCACACACTGACACCAAAGCAGTAAAGCAGTAAAAAAAAAAAAAAAAAAAAAAAAAAAAAAACACAGCAGCCACAGAATAAGAGTCAGAGCTTGTTTAGATAAGTGATGCTATTCACTCGGTCCATAGCTTCTAATTTTGAAGACCCACTCACTTGAGTGAATAGATCTAGAAGGAAAGGGAAATCAGCTTTTTAATCATAAGACCCCTTTCACATCTGCGTTTTTCCTTTCCATCCTAGAGTTTAGTCCTCGGGCTCTAGGACGGAAAGATACTGATCAGGATTATCCCAATGCATTCTGAATGGAGAAAAATCCGTTCAGGATGCATCAGGATGTCTTCAGTTCAGTATGTGAACGTTTTTTGGACGTTGACAAAACCGTAGCATGCTGCAGATTTGTCTCCGTCCAAAAACCCGGAAGACATGCCGTAACGCCGGATCCGGAATTAATGCCCATTGAAGTGCATTAATCCAGATCCAGAATTAAGCTAAACGCCGTTTCTGCGCAACGCTGGATCAGACGTTTAGCTTTTGTGAATGGTTACCATGGCAGCCAGGACGCTAAAGTCCCGGCTGCCATGGTAAAGTGTAGTGGGGAGGCAGGGGAGAAGTATACTTACAGTCCGTGCGGCTCCCGAGTCCCGGGGCGCTCCACAATGACGTCAGAGCGCCCCATGAGCATGGATCACATGGGGCGCTCTGATGTCATTGTGGAGCGCCTCGGGAGCCGCACGGACTGTAAGTATCTGCTCCACTGGCTCCCCACTACTTACTATGGCAACCAGGACTTTAGTAGCGTCCTGGCTGCCATAGTAACACTGAAAGCATTTTGAAGACTGATCAGTCTTCAAATGCTTTCAGTTGTCTTGCGTTGTGACGGATCCGGCGGGCATTTCCGGCGACGGAAGTGCACGCCGGATCCTCACAACGCAAGTGTGAAAGAGGCCTAACATGCACTATCCGTTGATTGAGATGCTTTTGGGTTTGTTCATTAGATTTATATTTTACTGACAGCAGTGTAAGGGTATATTTAGTTCAGATGTTTCAAACCACACAGTCAAACTACATAAAAAGGCATTTAAACTGCGGTCAGTTTATGGGGTTTGCTGCAGTTGTATAATATGGTTATTTGCTATGTGGTTTTTCCAGGTTAAGTGGGTTTTGGGGATTTTAATAATTATTTAATATTGATAAAAAATTTGTGTGTGGATTTCATTGTGCTTTCTGGTGACAAATCCATTTTCCCTAAAATGGCGGTAAAAATAAAATGTTGTGTGCGGTCATGTATGACATCATAACACCGGCCAGCGTGATGAGGCCATCATGCACCACCTGAGATTTCGTGCTGGATCTTAAATCAAGATGGCCATGGCAGACTCTTCGGGATCAAAAGCATAAGCTGAGTATTTTAAATATTAACCTCTGAACCCCTCAATGGTCATCTCACCTGCCACAATCAGCAATGAATGTGGCATTTGAGGGGTTCAATGACAAGGGGGCCATGATAGTGGCAGAGATAGATAAATGTCCTCCGATATAAAAAAAAAACACATTTTTTTTAGAGTTTTAGTTCTGTAATGGTCAACACAAATAATAAGACCTCCTATATAGATAGGTAATTCATTATCAGTTTAGTGCTCCTGGGAGGGGAAGATCTGAAGGTAAGTAAGGTAGTAACAGTATGACAGTTCTAATATTCTCTTGATAAGTCTAGATACAGATTACCAGAGAAAAGCATTACATTGATTAGTGTAGGGTGTCATGTGTGAGTAATGGTCTGTATGAGAGAATTAAAGGGTTTCTGTCACCAGATTTAACCCTATTAAACTGGCTGACATTAGCGATGTGCTAATGTCAGCAGACCCTAACTCTCCTAATCTTATGCTTCTGGATGCCCCCATTACTGCACAATTTTAACTTATATAATATGCTAATTAGCCTCTAAGAGCAGGAGGGTGTTCCTCGATTGACAGGGCCAGGCAGCGCTCGTCTCCTCCTGCCGACCCTTTGTGCTGGGACTGCCCATGCACGAGATTTATCCAGCATACAGGGCCAGCCGGAGAATATGAACGCTGGCCCTATCAATCAAGGACGGCAAGGAGTGACTTGAGATGGGCAAAAGGAGGCTCTAGGAGCAGGAGCAACACCGCCTGCTCCTAGAAGCTAATTGGCATATTATAAAAGTTAAAATTGTGCAGTAATGGGGGCATCCAGAAGCATAAGATTAGGAGAGTTAGGGTCTGCTGACATTAGCACATCGCTAAGGTCAGCCAGTTTAATAGGGTTAAATTTGTTGACAGAAACGCGTTAACACTGCCTGTGTGATAAAAGTCCAAACAATAAGGATGTAAAAAAATCAGGACAGGAAGAATAGTACATTGTGTGAATCCTAACAAAAAATTATTGGCGTCACTTATCAAACTGGTGTAAAATAGAACTGGCTTAGTTGCCCATAGTAACCAATCTGATTCTACCTTTCATTTTTAACAGTTCCTTTGAAAAATTAAAGGTAAAATCTGCTATGGGCAACTAAGCCATGGACATTTTATGTCCATAAAATCTTCCATTTTTTATTTAAAAAAGCACATACATATGTACACATAGGTTGTTAAAGGGAACCTGTCATCAACTTTATGCTAACGGCAGCATAAAGTAGAGACAGGTGAGTTGATTTCAGCGGTCTGTCATTTGAAAGTTAAAATTAAGTGGTTGCCGAGAACCAACATCACAATCATTGCAGACTGGGCCTGGTAAAGAGTAACGGCCACCTGAGAAGAGTCACGGTTATTCATGAAATCCTGTTCTCTCCTGCCCACCTGCTGATGACTGACAGTCTTCTACCTAGTTTTCTCCCTTTCTTTCTAGGAGAGAACTGCCAATCATCGGCAGATAGGCAGGGAGAGCAGGAGATTATGAATAACCATGAATCTTCTCATTTTTCTCTTTTTGAGGCCTGTGCTGCAATGATTATGGTGCTGGTTCTCAGCCACCACTAACTTTTAGCTCATTAGTGACACACCAATGAAATCAGCATTTCTGTTACTAATTTATGTTACTCTCAGTGAGGTCAGCATAAAGTTGATGACAGGTTCTCTTTAATACAAAAGTGTCCTATAAATTCAATTTCCTAATTATTTGCTCGGCATAGTCAGAATTAGGTGGAAGCTGCACATTCAGGTTTTGAATTTATTATGTAAATTAATTAATTGCTGTATGATATCATGTCTTGTTTCCAATGTTTCACCAATGTTTCATTCATTTATGTTTTCCTTTAGCTTAATCTCACTTAGACTCAGTGAAGAAAAAAGTAATGAATAATGCTGATATATTTTCTGATTTGATCTTTTTGCAAGGGCAATGAAATTAACCAGCTAGAAAATTCCATAGTCAAACCAACTGGTTAGGGAAATATTGTATTTTGGCCTAGCATATCACTTTAATATTTTATTTTTTCCCCATAAAATATATATTGTAGAACAATTAGTTGTAATACATTTTTTAGTCTGTTGAGTACATTTTTACGTTAAAATATAAACCAAGAAAAATCTTTTAAAATATTTAAAAGGATGAGTTTTCAGTAAATCCATCAGGATTGAAAGACAAAGACTCTTAAACCTTAAATGTTGAAATCTGTATTGAACCTAATATGAGGGAGTTTGGCACACTTAATGGTATAACTATAGGGGTCAAAGAGGTCACATATGCGACAGGACTCACAAGCTAGGGGGGCCCACTGGTCTCCCTCACCACACTAAGAATGGTTGTACTTTTTTTATTTCTTTGGTAGCCTGTCTATCATAAATCTTTTGGAAAACTGAGTTGCTATAATGGAGGAGACAGAAAGGAAGATTCATGAACGTACAGGCTGCAGGACATCCTCCACTGTGAGAAAGAAGATCATTAACCTTTTATTGGCAAAAGTACAAACTGTGGGGAGTCGCTCTGGTAGACAGCGGTGCGGGTGCAGTATAGAGGCAAAAGGGAGTCCAGAAGGTGCAGCAAACAGTGTTTTATTCACACTTGCATCAAAAATAAACAGCGAACAGTCACTTGGTGTTAAATCACACACATCAGAAAACGTGAGGTAAAACAAAATGTCCAAACACAGGTTCTAATCACCTGGGAGGTTTTAGGTGCGGGTTCGCACCTGGCTGTCGGCCCAGCCGCAAGATAAACCACGTCAGGCTTCCAGGCCGTCTGCACTCCTCCTTGCTGGGCTCCTGCTTCCAGCCCAGAGAGCTCCACAGCACCATCTGCAGCTCCAGGACAATCACCTCCTCCACACCCAGCTGCTGGCTGTGTTATAAAGGCCCGGAAAAACCCGGCCTGGACCGTGGGAGTAGGCACCCACCCAACTCTTTGCCTACTCCCAGTAAGAGCCGGCCCGGATTGGCTTTGCAGCCAAACTAAATAGCAAGGTGTCAAGCAGCACTAGCTGCTGCTGACACACCAAAAATCGGCTCTTACCTCACCGAGGCCAGGAACCTCGGTGACACGTACCTCCCGTCGACCACAGTACCTTGCACCTTACCACATACCCCCCTTTGTTCAGCCCTGAGGGGTGAACACATGTGAGGCAGTGGACGCGGGACAGGGCATCTGCGTTACCCTGCAAGCGGCCTGCCCTGTGTTCCACGGAGAACTTGAAGTTCTGCAGGGATAGGAACCACCTGGTGACCCGAGCATTCCTCTCCTTGGCCTGGCTCATCCACTTGAGAGGGAATGGTCGGTCACCAGACGGAACCTCCTCCTAACAGGTAGTAGCGGAGAGATTCGAGTGCCCACTTGATAGCCAGGCACTCCCTCTCCACTATGCTATACCTGGTCTCGGCGGGACTGAGCTTACGGCTCAGGAAGACAACGGGATGTTCTTCCCCGTTGACCTCCTGAGACAGTACAGCACCGAGGCCTACCTCCGAGGCGTCGGTCTGTACGACAAACTCCCTGTTGAAGTCGGGTGTCACCAAAACCGGGGACCCACACAGGGCCGACTTCAACGCGGAGAAAGCCTCCTCCGCCTTCTCACTCCAGCTAACCTTCCCAGACTTTCGCCCCTTCAATAGGTCTGTCAACGGCGCTGCTATTGTGGCAAAGTGGGGCACAAACCGCATGTAGTACCCTACAATTCCCAGGAAGGACTTTACCTGCCTGGTAGTGACCGGTCGGGGCCAGTTACGTATGGCCTCTACCTTAGTTACCTGCGGCTTGATGACTCCCGCCCAATAACATATCCCAGATATTTGGTCTCTTCCAACCCAATCGCACACTTCTTTGGATTGGCGGTTAGTCCAGCTTTCCTCAGGGCATCCACTACCGCCTGCACTTTGGGCAAATGGCTTTCCCAGTCGGTGCTGTGGATGATTACATCATCTAAGTAGGCCGAGCGTACCGGCGGTGCGGTCGCAGCACAATATCCATTAACCTTTGGAAGGTGGCGGGGCGCCATGCAGGCCAAGGGTAACACCTTGTAATGATACAGGCCCTGCGAGGTAACAAAGCGTTTTTCCTTGGCCGCCTCCGTTAAGGGTACTTGCCAGTATCCTTTAGTGAGGTCTAGCACAGAGAAATAACGGGCTTGCCCTAAATTTTCAACAAGCTCGTCTACCCGGGGCATGGGATACGCATCAAACTTGGACACTTCATTTAACTTGCGAAAATCGTTGCAGAACCATAGCGTCCCATCCGGCTTAGGTATTAGAACTATGGGACTTGCCCACTCACTTTTCGACTCCTCAATGACATCGAGCTTCAACATTAATTGCACTTCCTCCGCGATGGCCCGTCGCCGAGCCTCAGGTACCCGGTATGGTTTTAACCGGATCTTGGCCTGAGGCTCAGTGGCGATGTCATGTTGGATGAGAGACGTGCGGCCAGGGAGGTCGAGAACACATCCGTGTTCCGACTGATGAACTCCTGACTTCCTGAACTTGTTTGGAAGACAGGCTGTCTGCAATTTTACCGTGGCTACCGCTTCGCAGGCCTCGAACTGTGGGGCTGGACCCTTCTCACCCAGAAGCCCTGGCCGGGGGCTGTTGTCGTCGGCCGTGTCCCTGTCTTTCCACGGCTTCAGTAAATTCACGTGGTACACCTGCTCCGGCTTGCGCCGCCTGGCTGGTGTACCTTGTAATTACTTCCCCTACCTTCTCGATCACCTCATAGGGGCCCTGCCACCTAGCTAGGAACTTGCTGTCAAGGGTGGGTACCAGAACCAAAACCCGATCTCCTGGGATTGAAGTCCCGTACCCGAGCCTGACGATTATACACCCTACTCTGGGCTTGTTGCGCTGCCTCCATATGCTCCCGGACCAGCGGCAACACCCTTTCCATCCGTTCCTGCATCTGGGTGACATACTCAATGACACTTTTGTGGGGGACAGGCTGTTGTTCCCACGCTTCCTTGGCGATATCCAACAGGCCCCGAGGGTGTCTGCCATAAAGCAGTTCGAAGGGCGAGAACCCAGTAGAGGCCTGGGGCACCTCTCGCACTGCGAACATGAGATAGGGCAGAAGCAGGTCCCAGTCCTTCCCATCTCTAGACACCACCCTTTTTAACATATTTTTGAGAGTTTGGTTAAACCTTTCGACAAGACCGTCCGTTTGCGGATGGTAAACGGACGTCATAATTGCTTTATACGCAATAATTTACACAGTTCCCTCATAACTTTGGACATAAAGGGGTCCCTTGGTCTGTCAGAACCTCTTTTGGCAGGCCCACACGGGAAAACATTTCCATTAACTCTTTGGCAATGAGCTTAGCTGAGGTATGTCGCAGAGGCACCGCCTCCGGATACCGAGTGGCATAGTCGAGAACTACCAGAATGTGTTGGTGGCCCCTGGCAGAACTTTGGTACAGGCCCAATTAGATCCATAGCGATTCGCTCAAGCGGGACCTCAATAATTGGAAGAGGTACCAGAGGACTACGAAAATGTGGCTGGGGGCTATTTATCTGACAGGTGGGACAGGACTTACAATAATTTTCTACCTCCTTGAACACACTGGGCCAATAAAACCGCTGCAGTATGCGGTCCTGCGTTTTCTGCCACCCCAGGTGTCCCCCAAGAACATGTTGGTGGGCAAGCTCCATGACCAGCTTGCGATACGCTGTGGGCACCACCAACTGTTCAACAGGCTCACCTCGGATTTGGTTCACCCGATACAACATATCCTGAAGAACAATGAATCGCGGAAACATTAATTCAGCCCCAGGTTTCTGGGGTTTACCATCAATTATTACGACACTTTCCCAGGCCCTGGTTAGGGTTTGGTCCCGGTGTTGTGCGGTCCCAAAATTTTCCCCGGAGACATTGAGGTCTGCCAACTCAGGTCCCGGTGGCAAGTCCTCCGTGTCTCCCACCATTACACTCAGTGGGGTTGTCTCCCCCTCTACCGCTGGAGCAGTGGTCACCCCTACCGCTGGCCCTTCAGACTCGGGCTCCCAGGGTTCTGGCCTTCCAGTGGTATCAGGCCACTCTCCTAGGGTTACCCCTGTCTCGGGTCCATCAGACAGTTTTATCGCCGGCCACAGTGCCGGGAAACCTGGGAAGTCCCTCCCAAGTATCAGTTCATGTGGGAGTTTAGCAGCGACAGCCACCTCGTGGGTCCACTTACCAGCCGCTGTGGACAAAGTCACTAGTGCAGTGGGGTAGTCTTTTAGGTCTCCGTGGATGCACAGGACCCCGATTTTACGGCCGGTATACTCCGCCGGCCGTACCAGGGCAGCCCTTACCAGGAGACTAGACTCCCGGAGTCCAGCAGGGCCACCGCCAGAGAATCTCCCACCTCTACCTGACACAGGTGGTTATTGTCCTGCACCTCACGGGTGCCAGTTGCGCACAGCTTCCGTGCATACAGGGAGTGGCGCCCCCGTGGATTCACATCCATCGGCTCATCCCGATGCGGACAGTCGGCCCTGATGTGGCCTGGCTCCTGACACCTCCAGCATACCACGGGAGGCGGATCCGCAGGGGTACATTCCGTGCAGGCCTCTCTGTCGCCGGACGTCGGAACTGGGGCGGAGGCCTCCGGGGTTTGACTGACCCCTTCCCAGCAAGACTCCCCTGCAGGTTTCTGGTGGCCTCGTAACGCTCCACCAGGTCGACCATCTCCAGGGCATTAGTGGGGGATACCTGGCCAATCCAGTGCTGAAGGGGGTAAGGCAGGGCCCTCCAGAACATGTCGGCCAGCAGACGGTCCATCATAGCAGTTGGACTTAGAACATCAGGCTGCAGCCACTTTTGCAACCTGTGCAGCAACTCATAGTACTGCGGCCTGGCGGGTTCAGCCGTTTAAAGTCCCACTGGTGGACCCGCTGAGCCCGGACCAACACGTTTACCCCCAGTCTGGCCAGGATCTCCCCCTTCACCGTGGGATAATCAGCAGCCTGGTCATCTGCTAAGTCAAAAAATACTTGCTGGGGTCCAGACGCCAGGAACGGAGCGACGACCTCCGCCCACTGTTCTCGGGGTAATTTCTCCCTCACGGCCACCTTCTCGAACACCGCCAGATAGGTCTCCACATCATCCGAGGGGTCATCTTAGGGATCGCTGCACGGACGGCTTTCCGGGCATCGTGGACGTGGTGGGACGCTCCTGCAGCTTGTAACGCCATCACGTGCTGTAGCAGTAGCTGGTTGGTCTCCCGCTGCTGCACGTTAGCCTCTATGAGAGCTTTCACAGCCGCCTCCATTTTGTCAGGGAACACAGGCTGCAACTTTGCCGGCCGAATATAGGACATCCAGTCGTGCCCAGCAAAAACAAACTTCGGCGTTCACGCCAGCCTCACTGCGCATGCCCGCATCCGACACCAAATGTGAGGAGTCGCTCTGGTAGACAGCGGTGCGGGTGCAGTATAGAGGCAAAGGGAGTCCAGAAGGTGCAGCAAACAGTGTTTTATTCACACTTGCATCAAAAATAAACAGCGAACAGTCACTTGGTGTTAAATCACACACATCAGAAAGCGTGAGGTAAAACAAAATGTCCAAACACAGGTTCTAATCACCTGGGAGGTTTTAGGTGCGGGTTCGCACCTGGCTGTCGGCCCAGCCGCAAGATAAACCACGTCAGGCTTCCAGGCCGTCTGCACTCCTCCTTGCTGGGCTCCTGCTTCCAGCCCAGAGAGCTCCACAGCACCATCTGCAGCTCCAGGACAATCACCTCCTCCACACCCAGCTGCTGGCTGTGTTATAAAGGCCCGGGAAAACCCGGCCTGGACTGTGGGGAGTAGGCACCCACCCAACTCTTTGCCTACTCCCAGTAAGAGCCGGCCCGGATTGGCTTTGCAGCCAAACTAAATAGCAAGGTGTCAAGCAGCACTAGCTGCTGCTGACACACCAAAAATCCGGCTCTTACCTCACCGAGGCCAGGAACCTCGGTGACACGTACCTCCCGTCGACCACAGTACCTTGCACCTTACCACAAAACATATAGTCAAAGAAGGGATACTGTGGACAAGAATGCAGGTGGGCAGCTGCAAAAGTTTCTGTGTTCTTAATGCATATATCTGTTTAGATAAGAATTGCACAGGTGATCATGCTGCACCGCCTTCACTACATACAGTATTACAGGGTCATCTAGTAACTCAGCTTGACATTGTTGAAGCAGTGGGGATTTACCAGGTAAGTACTGGTTAATGCTTTTAGTTTGTTTAGTTTTTTTTTTTTTTTTTACACTGGGCAACCACCTCCATTTAACTTAATTACAGTTTTGTATATGCTTGATATGTTAGCACCCATATTTACTATTAAAGGGACAGTAAACCAGAATCCAAACCCCTCCCTCTACCCCTCCCCTGATGCTACCACATGTGAGCCAAAAAGTTTTGCTGGAGGGATCTGGGTTTAGACTTCATACTTTGATGCAGTGATGCTTTTGTAGCTAATGTGGCCTCCATTGAAGTTGTACTGCTTTCTAAAGCTCCTTAAAGGAAAAATCTTCTTAGTTATAGCATTATATTCCTGCTTCCTATAATGCTATGTAATTAGGCGGCTTTGCCTTTTAGGATCTTTGGAAAGCTGCATTACTGGAAATGTAGAGGTATTCTGGAGACCAAACATAGCATTAAACATGCTCATTGTTTCCTTGACACTGTAGTTATACTCTTTATACTAAATAGGGGAACACTGTGAACATACAGTACTACTGTACTTCAAAATTTGCCAAATTATTTACTGAAAAGAAACAATATAAGGGTACAGCCACATGGTCAGATTTACTGATGCAGTTTCGGGAGCCAAAACCAGGAGTGAATTCAAAAAAGAGGAGAAGTTATATTTACCCTTTAAACTTTCTCTTTTTTATGATTCACTCCTGGTATTGTCTCCAAAACTACATCACTTTACCTGACCATGTGGATTGAACTTACACCAGCCACACCAAATAGGGCTCACAGATGGGTGCATGAACAAGGCTCAAGCTGGCAAGTACTTGCAAGGGATAAATGTCCAGCACTCAGCAAGTTAAAACCAGCTATTAAAAGAGCTTAGAGATGTACTAACAAAACCGATAACAGATTTATTTAACCAATCACTGGTTACAGGTGTCATCCCAGAAGATTGGAAATTAGCAAATGTTGTGCCAATTCACAAGAAAGGTAGTAGAGAGGAATCAGGCAACTATAGGCCAGTAAGCCTGACATCAATAGTGGTGAAATTAATGGAAACCATACTCAAGGAAAGGATTGTGGAACATCTAAAAACCCATGGGTTGATTGATAAAAAACAGCATTGGTTTACTTCAGGGCAGGGCCGGACTGGCCTACCGGGATACCGGGAAAATTCCCGGTAGGCCGGTAGCCCTGACTGCCGCACGGCGCCGGCGGCCGCAGGCACACTGGGCTCCAGTGGCAACGGAGATGAGCGCTTGCATTGCGCTCATCTCCGTCTTGAGCTAGCAGCAGAGGAGGGAGAGGCGTGTCCTCTCTCCCTGTTCCTCTGTTAGGCTGCCAGCACTAGGCCGGCAGCCTATCAGAGGCCGGCTCAGCGGCGCGATGACATCATCGCGCCGCCGGGCCGTACAGCTTCGAGACACAGGCCGGAAGAGGCCTGCATCGCATCGCTGGAGGTAAGTATAAGTGTTCTTTTTTTTTTTTTTTCTTGGGGCTACTGGCAGCACTAAAGGGGGCTACTTGCAGCACTAAAGGGGCTACTGGCAGCACTAAAGGGGCTACTGGCAGCACTAAAGGGGCTACTGGCAGATAAAGGGGCTACTGGCAGCACTAAAGGGGCTACTGGCAGATAAAGGGGCTACTGGCAGATAAAAGGGGCTACTGGCAGATAAAGGGGCTACTGCCACATAAAGGGGCTACTGGCACTTAAAGGGGCTACTGGCACTAAACGGGGCTACTGGCACATAAAGGGGCTACTGGCACTAAAGGGGCTACTGGCACATAAAGGGGCTACTGGCACATAAAGGGGCTACTGGCACATAAAGGGGGCTACTGGCACATAAAGGGGCTACTGGCACTAAAGGGGGCTACTGGCACATAAAGGGGGCTACTGGCACATAAAGGGGCTACTGGCACATAAAGGGGCTACTGGCACATAAAGGAGGCTACTGGCACATAAAGGGGCTACTGGCACTAAAGGGGCTACTGGCACTAAAGGGGCTACTGGCACATAAAGGGGCTACTGGCACATAAAGGGACGGCTACTGGCACATAAAGGGGCTACTGGCACTAAAGGGGCTACTGGCACTAAAGGGGCTACTGGCACTAAAGGGGATGGCTACTGGCACATAAAGGGACGGCTACTGGCACATAAAGGGGCTACTGGCGCATAAAGGGGCTACTGGCACTAAAGGGGACGGCTACTGGCACATAAAGGGCGGCTACTGGCACATAAAGGGACGGCTACTGGTACTAAAGGGGCTACTGGCACATAAAGGGGCTACTGGCACTAAAGGGACGGCTACTGGCACACTGTTATGGGGGCACTGTGGATGTCACTGTTATGGGGGATCTGTGGATGACACTGTTATGGCGGAATCTATGGATGACACTGTTATGGGGAATCTGTGGATGACACTGTTATGGGGAATCTGTGGATGACACTGTTATGGGGGCACTGTGGATGTCACTGTTATGGGGGATCTGTGGATGACATACTGTTATGGGGGTACTTTCACACCTGCGGCATGGCTATCCGACCTATCCGGGCTGTTCACCCTCCTGATCCGCCATGCCGCAAGTACCCGTGCACTGCCGTGCTGCTGCTCTGTCCCCATTGACTATAATAGGGGCAGGTGACGGAGCTATGGCGCAGCACGGCAGAGATCGCCGGACTAAAAGTACTGCATGTCCGACTTTTTAGTCCGGCGATCTCTGCCATGCTGCACCATAGCTCCGCCCCTGCCCTATTATAGTCAATGGGGACAGAGCAGCAGCACGGCAGTGCACGGTACTTACGGCATGGCGGATCAGGAGGTGAACAGCCCGGATAGATCGGATAGCCATGCCGCAGGTGTAAAAGTACCCCATAACAGTATGTCATCCACAGATTCCCCATAACAGTGTCATCCATAGATTCCGCCATAACAGTGTCATCCACAGATCCCCCATAACAGTGTGTCATCCACAGATCCCCATAAGTGTGTCATCCACAGATCCCCATAACAGTGTGTCATCCACAGATCCCCATAACAGTGTCATCCACAGATCCCCCATAACAGTGTGTCATCCACAGATCCCCCATAACAGTGTGTCATCCACAGATCCCCCATAACAGTGTGTCATCCACAGATCCCCATAGGAGTGTGTCATCCACAGATCCCCCATAACAGTGTGTCATCCACAGATCCCCCATAACAGTGTGTCATCCACAGATCCCCCATAACAGTGTCATCCACAGATCCCCCATAACAGTGTGTCATCCACAGATCCCCATAGCAGTGTGTCATCCACAGATCCCCCATAACAGTGTGTCATCCACAGATCCCCCATAACAGTGTGTCATCCACAGATCCCCATAGCAGTGTGTCATCCACAGATCCCCCATAACAGTGTGTCATCCACAGATCCCCCATAACAGTGTGTCATCCACAGATCCCTCATAACAGTGTGTCATCCACAGATCCCCCATAACAGTGTGTCATCCACAGATCCCCCATAACAATGTGTCATCCACAGATCCCCATAGCAGTGTGCCTGCCGTGCGCACTGAGGACAGATTGAAAAGAGGGGAAGATCCGTGGAAGCAAGCAGAGGACAGCACAGCAGAAGATGGAATAGGTTCTTTTGTAAGTAAATTATTTTATTATAAATGTATCCCTGCATACCGCAATACTCTCGTATTTTGAATTTATATATACTTATTTCGTTTTTTTTCAGTTGTATGAATTTAAGTGGGGAAAATTATTAGTGCCCCCCCCCCATTTTGACTGTGGTATCTTATGTGCCTCCCATATATTGTTCCTAGAGTTGCCACTGCGCAGAGGCCAAGTCACGGCAACGCTAGGGTAAGGCCCGGCCTGTGTGTGTGTATATAATTATATACACATACATACATACACACGCTCGCGGCGTGTGTGTTTGGGGCTGGTATGCAACTTTTTCCGGGGCTGGTATGCAACTTTTTCCAGGGCTGGTTATTATCCCCAGTCTGGCCCTGCTTCAGGGAGATCATGTCAAACTAATCTTGTTGAATTTTTTGATTGGGTGACTAAAATAATAGATGGCGGAGGTGCAGTAGACATCGCTTATCTGGACTTTAGTAAGGCATTTGATACTGTCCCACATAGAAGGCTTATCAATAAACTGCAGTCTTTGAGCTTGGGCTCACATATTGTTGAATGGATTAGGCAGTGGCTTAGGACAGAAAACAGAGGGTTGTAGTCAATGGAGTATATTCAGACCATGGTATTGTTACCAGTGGGGTACCTCAGGGATCTGTTCTGGGACCCATATTGTTTAATATCTTTATCAGCGAAATTGCAGAAGGCCTCAATGGTAAGGTGTGTCTTTTTGCTGATGACACAAAGATTTGTAACAGGGTTGATATTCCTGGAGGGATACACCAAATGGAAAAGGATTTAGGAAAACTAGAGGAATGGTCAAAAATCTGGCAACTAAAATGTAATGTCGATAAGTGCAAGATAATGCACCTGGGGCGTAAAAACCCAAGAGCAGAATATAAAATTTGTGATACAGTACTAACCTCAGTGTCTGAGGAAAGGGATTTAGGGGTCATTATATCAGACAACCTAAAGGTGGGCAGACAATGTCATAGAGCAGCAGGTAATGCCAGCAGAATGCTTGGGTGTATAGGGAGAGGCATTAACAGTAGAAAGAGGGAGGTGCACGTGCCGCTCTACAGAGCACTAGTGAGACCTCATTTGGAGTATTGTGTGCAGTACTGGAGACCATATCTGCAGAAGGATATTGAAACTTTGGAGAGAGTTCAGAGAAGAGCTACTAAACTAGTACATGGATTGCAGGACAAAACTTACCAGGAAAGGTTAAAGGACCTTAACATGTATAGCTTGGAAGTAAGAAGAGACAAAGGGGATATGATAGAAACTTTTAAATACAAAAAGGGAATCAACACGGTAAAAGAGGAGAGAATATTTAAAAGAAGAAAAACTGCTACAAGAGGACATAGTTTTAAATTAGAGGGGCAAAGGTTTAAAAGTAATATCAGAAAGTATTACTTTACTGAGAGAGTAGTGGACGCATGAAATAGCCTTCCTGCAGAAGTGGTAGCTGCAAATACAGTGAAGGAGTTTAAGCATGTTTCTATTTTAAGGAGCTGTAATAGGGACTAATAAATGCAAAACTTACCTTAATAGAACCCCATTATCACTCCATAGTTGTGTGCCATAGTTTCCAATGTTTTTTTCCCCTGGAAAAGCTGGGTAACACCATACAGAGCTGTAATAGGGACTGCTGGATAATAATGTACCCAAATAAATCCCCATTTTACTCCCAAATTTTGTGATAGCACCCCTTATTTGCCTTGCAGAGTAAAAGGAAAACTGGATAATATAGCATGTGGAACTGTAAGGGCACTTTCACACGAGGGGATCCCGTGCGTGGAATCCTCTGCGTGAAAGAGTGCCAAGCAGTGCTCCGGACAGCAGAAGCACAGAGCATTAACATGAATGATAATGCTCCGCACCTCTCTGTAACCTTTTTACTACAAATTCACAGTGAGATAAAGTTGTCACTGTGATTTTGCAGCAGAAAGGTCACAGAGAGGCACAGAGCATTATCAATCATGTTAGTGCTCCGTGTCTCTGCTGTCCAGAGTACAGCTTGACACTCTTTCAAAAATGCCGGGATCCGCTTGTGTGAAAGAGCCCTAATAGGGACTTCTGAATACAAACTATATCTAAATAAATCCCCAAACAGGCTCCTAAATCATGTGATAGCCTCCCATTTATTTGCCTTTTAGGTTCCGAGGAAACCTGGGTAACATAGCATGTGGAGCTGGAATAGGGACTGCTAAATACTAAATGTGTCTAAATAAGTCTCCCTTCTAGCTGTCAGATTGCACCATAGCTAGTCAGATTTGCCTATCAAAGTATAGTGAAAGTGGAGTAGTTTGCAGAAAATAAGGGCTCATTCAGATGACCATAAGAATAGGTCCGCATCCATTCCGCAAACGGACCCATTCATTTCAATGGGGCCGCAAAAGATGTGTGCTGTCCATGTGCTGTCCACAACCGTAGTTCCGTTCTGCGGCCCTACAACAAAGATAGATCCAGTCCTATTATTGTCCTCAATAGTAGACAAAAATAGTAATTTCTATCATAGTTCCGGCCATGTGCGGAACTCAAAACATGGATACCGGCTGAATGAGTCCTGAAGGTAATACTAATGGAGGCATTTTCTCAGCAATTTCACTGCAGGTCTTTTTTTTATTTTCTTCCCAACAAATTTTACACTAAAATTCTAATAGATCGGAGCACAAAGTAAATGCAAACAATAACCAAATAACCATATAATCCTCACCTTTCCCTGGTGTAATTTATTGCTTGGAGCTTCTCTGGTCTCCTCCTGCAGATCCATCAGCACTATACAATCATGCACTCCATTATAGTCAATGTGGACTAAGCCCCAACCCACCCTTCTGTTTTTTGTTTTTTTTGTTTGTTTTTTTATCTTATGCTGATGCACAGAGTGGTCTCCAGCCAAAGATGGTAGAGGAAGGGAGAAAAGGGCTACTCACTGCCTGCAAGATTGTAGCAAAACTGCCTGCTGCATATTGCTGACAGACTTGCAGGTATATCTAAGAGGGACATTTTTATACATGTATTTAATTATACTTTTTTATGTGTTTAGAGGTTTAGTGTCCCTTTACAGGAGGTTTCCAGTCCCTGGATTCTGATAACTTATCCTCAGCAATATCATGTTACTAGGGCTCCAACAAACGCCACCCCCCATCGATCAGCTGATTTTGTCCACTGCCATCAGTGGAAACAAAACAGTGGACAGACCCAGAAATAGACTGTGTAGGGGTCAGCTCAGATCCCATTTGCTTGATATTTTTAAACTAGCCCACCCAAAAAAATTGCAGTAAAACATATGTAGATGTGTAGATGAAAAAATGATATATCTAAATGATATAGTCCTGATTGATATAAAGGAACCACATGGTTTAATCCTTAAATTCTTTCTTAAGTGTCTAATACGCAAAGGTGGTCATTAACTATACTGAAATACGCCTAAATTCAGTGTATGTCAGGCACAGATGGCGACCCATGACTAGTTGCGCTGCTACATGTGACTTTTCCCCCACCAGCGCCAGGTCTATACTTGCGGGCGTAATGTGGATGGCGAAGAGGACGGAAGCTTGCGGGAGTGATGTGGGTGGCGAAGGGAATGGACAAGCTGGCCAATATCATTTACCATTTAGAAAATGGTCAAAATGTAAGACAGCAAGGAAGCGGTCTTACAGTTAGAAATGGCACTCGATGCATCAAAGGTACAGTTAGGCCTGCGCCTCTTTATAACTTCGATGGCTCTTTCACCATCTTAGGGCTTTATTAAGACCGGCATCTGAAACACAGGTTTGTGTTGCTTTTATCAAGAGTTAAACAGATTTTGGTCTGTTAAACAAAAACTTTTGCTACTGTGGTGATTATTATAGTACAATATTTTTCTAGCTGCTGTGCGATTCAATCTACAATGTCCAGTTTTATTTTTGTTTCATTTGCTGCATATGCTTCAAGTCATACTGTTAGTGTAATATAATATTCCTCTAAAGATTATTAGCATAAAATATTTAGTATCTTAGCTAAGATATTCTTGCGAGTTAGATTTCCAATGGAACGGCACTTGTAAATATTTTGAACCCATCTATTCTGCTTTTATTGCTTTCATTTTTAAATGCTGAGAAAACATAAGGAATTGATTAGAGGGAAATAAAGCACATAGTTTAACAGAAGCTATGAAACGGTCATAGCATTTTATTTAATTTAAATGATTGTTACAGAAGGTGGTGCTTCTACAGGAGGACTGCATTTATTTATAGACCCAGCATAAGCTAAAATTATCAGTTTAGAAATACCCTATATTTTAAACCACTTATTGAATTTATACAAATAAAAACAATTGTACTACCCATATATTAAGTAACATCAGTGGCGTATCTATCACGAGGCAAACAAGGCATTTGCCTAGGGCGGCACTTCCAATGGGGCGGCGCCGCGGCAAGATGCCTTGTTTGCCTCAGTGATAGATTTTTTTTTGTGTCCGGGCTGCGCTGCTGGGGGTGCGCCGGCGCCGCTCCTCCCCGCCCAGCGCCGTTGTAGGTAATTTATTCACTCCACTTGCCTGAGAGAAGCGCCGGAAGACTCACACAGGCGCACTGGCAGAGGCATTGAAGTGCGCATGCGCCTGCCAGTGCGCCTGTGTGAGTCTTCCGGCGCTTCTCTCAGGCAAGTGGAGTGAATAAATTACCTACAACGGCGCTGGGCAGGTAGGAAATGTCTGTGGAATCGGATGACACTGGGGGGAAGAATCTGTGGATGACACTAAAGAGGGGGAATCTGTGGATGGATGACACTAAAGAGGGGGAATCTGTGGATGACACTGAGGGGGGAATCTGTGGATGACACTGAGGGGGGAATCTGTGGATGACACTAAAGAGGGGGAATCTGTGGATGACACTGAGGTGGGGGAATCTGTGGATGACACTGAGGGGGGAATCTGTGGATGACACTGAGGGGGAGAATCTGTGGATGACACTGAGGGGGAATCTATGGATGACACTAAGGGGGGATATGTGGATGACACTAAAGAGGGGGAATCTGTGGATGACACTGAGGGGGAGAATCTGTGGATGACACTGAGGGGGAATCTGTGGATGACACTAAGGGGGAATATGTGGATGACACTAAAGAGGGGGAATCTGTGGATGACACTGAGGGGGGAATCTGTGGATGACACTGAGGGGGAGAATCTGTGGATGACACTGAGGGGGGAATCTGTGGATGACACTAAGGGGGAATATGTGGATGACACTAAAGAGGGGGAATCTGTGGATGACACTGAGGGGGATCTGTGGATGGCACTTAAGGAGGGGGATCTGTGGATGGCACTTAAGGGGTGGATCTGTCTGTGGATGGCACTTAAGGGGGGGGATCTGTGGATGACACTGAGGGGGGGATCTGTGGATGGCACTTAAGGAGGGGGATCTGTGGATGGCACTTAAGGGGTGGATCTGTCTGTGGATGGCACTTAAGGGGGGGATCTGTGGATGACACTTAGTGGGATCAAGGGAGGGGTGTGAGGTGTGGCTGTCGTTATTCACTTTTAAATACAGGAATACAGGAAAGGATGGAGCCTAAAAGGAAGGGCGGGGTTTACAGAGAAAGGGGTTTGGCCTTGACAGGAAGGGGCGGGTCAAATTTATATTAGGGGGTGCCCGAGTTTAGTCTCGCCTAGGGCAGCACAAAACCAAGATACACCACTGAGTAACATCATAGACATCTGAAAATAAAATGGATTTAGAATTTGAGAAGAGAGAAGGAAAACCTACAATAGTTACCTCAGTAATGAAACAAAATAGTAAAGTATAAATCCTCTTTATATATCAATTAATTTTAATGGATAGTCTATAAATGTAAAAGAAAGTAAATTGATTACTGTAAAAAACAAACAAACAAAAAAACATTGTTATTCAGCTGGGGCTGAACAGGATTTATATCCTATGTACTTGCTGCTTAGTGATATCAGCTATCCACCAACATGACAAGTAAAATACACCTTCTCAAAATAAATCAAGGTCAATCACTGGTCTCAGTGGTCTTGTAAGTATACGGCTAAGGCCAGTGATTGGCTGAAGAGTTCACATACCGTACACAGCTACTTCAAAACTGCAATCAGTGAATAGAAACTGGAGGTGTGGATGAGAGCATCAGCACTGGAAATGGTGGGGTACTAAGTGGTGGGTAGTATGCTCTATACAGTACACAGGCGATTGCACTTTATAATAGATTTTTACTGAACTGTGACACTGTTGATATATGTAATGTGAGGTTCTTATCTGTTTTTATGGGTTTTTTAATGTTGTTATTAGAATGGTTGTTGTTTTATTGTTAGTATTGCTGCTTTGCCTGCACTGTCATTTCTCTTTTAGGGATTTATACTGTGGTATTGTATTTTGTTTTAACAATGATGGTCTATGGGTGCCAAAGGCAACTGATTGGCATACAGCAGAAAAGTAATCAGGACCAGTCTTAATAAAATATCAGTATTCATTTAAATCCATAATAAAATGGAAACAGATACATATTATAAAAGGTTCAATTATGCTTACAAATTTCACACATAGCGATGCCTACTCATAACATATAGACACGTGGAAACCCAACTATTTTAAAACTAAATAGACCAATGGAGAATAGGCTCACATATTGTTACTAGGGAAACTAGTATATACTGTATATATAGCAAAACACATATCAAAACAGGAACAAATGTTGCATAAAGCTTATTGTAAGTATAAACGATTTGAAGCAAAAAACAAATTCACCAAACAAACACGAAGCTTTTGAGGATTGCTTTGAAAAAATCTACTAAAACGGTTAGTAGCACCATTTTACTCACACATTGGCAGGCAAAACCACGAGGGAAGAAGGAGAAGGATGTTCACATGACCCTGGTAGGAAGTGGGTGGGAAGACTTTCCCTTATTGTCTCAGAGGCTGATAAATACCCTCATCAGCCAATCAGGGGTGGCAGCAGCCAGGGAAATCTGAAGAACAAACAGATGTAATTCTGTGTCGAGCTATTGATAAGGGTGGATGGGTCTGTGCAATGTTTGACAGAAAATGATTTTACACAATATCCAGAGGCACAAGCAAGCATCTATTCTAGTGGAACTGAAGCTGAGTTTGGTTCTAAGTTTTAAAGTAGTTTTAAACTACTGACTTCACGAATAACTGACTTTGGCTCATTGGAGCCCATACATTTTAATACCGTATGGAGACAGATCTCCGTACAGTATTAATCTGAAGTTTTGAAAGAAGCAACTTTGGATGTAGCATCCAAAGCTCACTATGCTCATCACTTTTTTATGTCAGTGAAATTAAACACAAATTATACCATAGACAAAAATATTACAACCATTCTTGCATCGTTATATTGGTGAAAGGAGGAAATGATTGCATTACAAGCTTGCAACATGTGTCATAACAGTAAATAGTGATGTCGCGAACATAAAATTTTCAGTTCGCGAACAGCGAACGCGAACTTCCGCAAATGTTCGCGAACAGGCGAACCGGGCGAACCGCCATAGACTTCAATAGACAGGCGAATTTTAAAAACCAAAGGGACTCTTTCTGGCCACAATAGCGATGGAAAAGTTGTTTCAAGGGGACTAACACCTGGACTGTGGCATGCCGGAGGGGGATCCATGGCAAAACTCCCATGGAAAATTACGTAGTGGACGCAGAGTCGGGTTTTAATCCATAAAGGGCATAAATCAACTAACATTCCTAAATTGTTTGGAATAACATGCTTTAAAACATCCAGTGTGTGTATACGATCAGGTATGATGTTGTATCGATCAGGTAGTGTAAGGGTTACGCCCGATTCTCAGACATTGACATACCAAACTCCTCTATTAATGCACCGCAAACAGTCCATTTGCACAACCCTAAACTCCCCATTTGCACAAGGTTGGATACCAAGCTAGCCACGTCCCGGTGATGTCATTGAAGGTTTCTTCCTCCACCCAGCCACGTACAACACCAAGGGTCCCTGAAAGGTCAATTGAATTGATTTTTCGAACGGGGAGATGGTTAAAAAAACGCTGGCTCCCTCCCCTTTGTTTTAATCCACGGTCACTGCTTCTGCGCCGTGCAATTTACTCTCACACCCGATATGAGTGGTATTTTCTGTAGTACTATTCTCATCAGTTTAATCCCTCTAACGTCCCCAATCTGGGGGCCATTTATTGAATAGATTTTTCGAACGAGGAGATGGTTAAAAAAACGCTGGCTCCCTCCACTCTGTTTTAATCCACGGTCACTGCGTCTGCGCCGTGCAATTTACTGTCACACCCGATATGAGTGGTATTTTCTGTAGTACTATTCTCATCAGTTTAATCCCTCTAACGTCCCCAATCTGGGGGCCATTTATTGAATAGATTTTTCGAACGGGAGATGGTTAAAAAAACGCTGGCTCCCTCCACTCTGTTTTAAACCACGGTGAATGCGTCTGCGCCGTGCAATTTACTGTCACACCCGATATGAGTGGTATTTTCTGTAGTACTATTCTCATCAGTTTAATCCCTGTTACATCCCATATCAGGGATTGCCTTTTGTGAAAAAAAAATTAGGCCTGGTACCTTCGACTGCCTTCACAATGACAGACCAAACTCTCATACACCAAACTGAATTGATTTCAGGATCCGGGAGATGGAAAAAGCAGCTTGGTCGGTCCTCATACTCCCAAATTGGGGCACTGCGCGTGCACAGAGCAATGTGCTGTGACACTCTATATGAGTGGTGTCTTAACTAGTAACGGGGCGGGTGCGTGGTAACTTGAGAGCAGGTGACCAAAGCTGAGCTGGAGAAAGATGGTGCGTCAAGGTTCTTAGCGGAAGCTGTTGAAGATTCGGTGTCCTGTCTAAGCCAGTCAACTACGTCCTCAGAATTTTTCGGGTTCAGGGTACATTGTCTCTGAACACTAGGCATTATTCCAGGGACAGTGGAAATCACAGCACCACGACCACGACGGCCCCTGCGGGGTGGCCTGTCTCTGCCTGTCATTTCTTTTTCGATAAGTGGTACTGTGCCACCCTGTATCAGTGGTGGGCACTGGCAGTGGGCACACTACAGTCTGTGGAAGTGGGCCTGACACACACTGGCAGCAGGCAAGCAACTGAAATTAGACTAATGTGTAAAAATTAAATGCCTTATTTATCGTCAAGCTACTGTGCCAACCGGTATCAGTGGTTGGCACTGGCAGTGGGCACACTACAGTCTGTGGAGGTGGGCCTGACACACACTGGCAGGAGGCAAGCAACTGAAATTAGACTAATGTGTAAAAATGAAATGCCTCATTTATCGGCAAGCTACTGTGCCACCCGGTATCAGTGGTTGGCACTGGCAGTGGGCACACTACAGTCAGTGGAAGTGGGCCTGACACGCACTGGCAGCAGACAAGCAACTGAAATTAGACTAATGTGTAAAAATTAAATGCCTTGTTTTATGCAAAGTCCTGTGCCAGCCGGTATGAGTGGTAGGCACTGGCAGTGGGCACACTACAGTCACTGGAAGTCAGCCTGACACACACTGGCAGGCAACTAAACTTAGATTAAAGTGTAAAAATTAAATGCCTTTTTTTGATGCAAAGTCCTGTGCCACATGGGATGACAGGGGTGGGCACTGGCAGTGGGCACACTACAGTCAGTTGAATTCGGCATGACACACACTAGCAGCAGGCAAGCAGCTGAAATTACACTAAAGTGTAAAAATTAAATGCCTATTTTGATGCAAAGTCCTCTGCCAGCCGGTATGAGTGGTAGGCACTGGCAGTGGGCACACTACAGTCACTGGAAGTCATCCTGACACACACTGGCAGGCAACTAACCTTAGATTAAAGTGTAAAAATTAAATGCCTTTTTTTGATGCAAAGTCCTGTGCCACACGGGATGACAGGGGTGGGCACTGGCAGTGGGCACACTACAGTCAGTTGAAGTCGGCCTGACACACACTAGCAGCAGGCAAGCAGCTGAAATTACACTAAAGTGTAAAAATTAAATGCCTATTTTGATGCAAAGTCCTCTGCCAGCCGGTATGAGTGGTAGGCACTGGCAGTGGGCACACTACAGTCACTGGAAGTCAGCCTGACACACACTGGCAGGCAACTAACCTTAGATTAAAGTGTAAAAATTAAATGCCTTTTTTATGCAAAGTCCTGTGCCAGCCGGTATGAGTGGTGGGCACTGGCAGTGGGCACACTACAGTCACTGGAAGTCAGCCTGACACACACTGGCAGGCAACTAACCTTAGATTAAAGTGTAAAAATTAAATGCCTTTTTTGATGCAAAGTCCTGTACCACACGGAATGACAGGGGTGGGCACTGGCAGTGGGCACACTACAGTCTGTGGGCCTGCAGCTCCTCACACACAGGCAGGCCAAGCAACTGCAATATGCATATAAAGGAAAAAAAAAGCAGACTAATGCTGCAGCCCTAAAAAGGGCTTTTTGGGGTGCTGTCAGGACGCTGTCCTTACAGCAGAGATCAGATGAGTCTTTCAGGACTGGAGTGGACACTGAATTCACTAGCCTAGCTATCAATTTCCCAATTAAATCAGCAGCAACTACACTCTCCCTCCTCTCACTAAGACTGCAAATTCCGAATGAATCTAAAATGGATGCTGTTCAGGAGATGGGAGGGTCTGGGAGGGAGGGTATGCTGCTGATTGGCTGGAATGTGTCTGCTGACTGTGAGGTACAGGGTCAAAGTTTGCTCAATGATGATGTATATGGGGCGGACCGAACCTCGCATATGTTCGCCCGGCAGAGGCGAACGCGAACAAGCTATGTTCGCCGGCGAATAGTTCGGGCCATCTCTAACAGTAAATAAAGGTATTTTTTGACCCTGTGTTTTCAAATGCAAATAACCCAGTAGGCAGACATCTTACTGGCCTTTCCTGCATTGTTATATTAGTGATTAGGGGGGAAGAGTAATCACATTGCAAATTTGTGATGTTTGTCTTAATTGTAAAGAAAAGTCTTTTTTGAATTTGCATTTTTAAACAAACATAACGCAGTAGACAGAAATCAGTTAGTGGCCATTCCTGCATCATTTTGTTGGTGGAAAAGAGGGAGTAACTGCATTACAAGTTTGCAATGTGTGTCTTAACAGTAATGAAAGGTATTTTTTGAACATACATTTTTAAATGCAAATAACACATTAGGTAGAAATCTTACAGACACCAATACTGCAATATTAACTAAGTAAATTTTAAATAGCAGTGTTCACTGTGTTTGCAGAAAGAACATTTACAGATGTAACCAAGCTAAACTTGATGGTTAATGTGTTAAGTAAACAAAGGTAAGAAAATATGAATTGACATTTTCAAAGGATTTCAATAGCTTTTTTTCACTACATAACATTGTGATTTGTTATTAGAGTCAATTTTAGCTTGACTACATCTATCATTTGTGTGGCTGTGTACCAAACTTGTGAGATTGTGGACTTTATGGCTCATTCCTCCTTTCAGTTAGAGCAGGATAATGTGGAGGTCAACTCAGAGTTTGACATCAAGCCGAGTAGCCAGGGGTCATTCCTCCTGCTCCTCCTCTTTGCAGCCCCAGAGAAACCTTTCAGTTACATTCTCTCTGTCTTCACTGCCCCCTCCTAGTGGGGCACCTTATTTATTCCTAAGAAGCAACAAAACCTAATCACTCCCTACAGCACAAAGTTAAGAGAGTCTCCCTGTTGACAACTTGTGTGAGAGCAGTCAGTGTTTGAACTGCCATGGAGAAGTTTCAGGGTGAGATAGTGAATCCAATGCATATATGTGTTAATAGTAGTGGTGATGGCACTTGTAGCCACAGTGGTGGTTGTAGGACAGTGATAGGGACAATGGCACGCTTGGTAAATATAGAGCAGGGAATTAGGAGGGGTGGTGATGATGACATATCACAGTCTAAGAAAAAAGGTGGCGAGAGTCAGGGCTATCAGGATGATTGTGTGCCAAATCAGCTGCCTTTAAATCTCTGCAATCAACTCCTGTATGGCAGTTTTTATCCAAAAGGCTGGCACACAAAACCACAGCCATGTTAAAGATCAGCAAGCTTAAAGTAAGTTGTGGGTCTTTAAACACAATCATACGTACCAAGGCTCTATTGCAGCACATGAGGCAGCATACTGTGGGAAATAAAACTGGCCTGCAGTCTCAATCAGGACATGTCTGTCCTCCTTCTCCTGTTTCTTATGACACTCAGAATGCATCCCCAAGCTGTACAGCATAACGTAAACCGGACGAATCCGTTATGCAGTCCATAAACTTCTATTGTGATGGAATGAATAACCGAATGTCTCTAAAGGCATTCTGTTATGCATTCCATCATGGAAATGTGTTTTGGTCCATGGTAACGAAATCCATAACACAATTCAGTAATAACCACAACACGAACCCACACACAAACTTCAAATATGAAATTCACTCATCCCTAGTCTGAACCGAACTTATTGAAAAATGTGCAAACCTGAAACAAATAGAATCTCAAATATCGAGGTTCTCTCCATGTTGCTCTACAAAATGTTTTGATGAACCTGAGTGAGGAATAGTTGTTGTTGTTTTTTTGCAAAATATGTTATTTACTCTGCAATGCAAAACTTAATTTTCCTTGTTGTGCATCCTGAATATTTAGGATAACATATCTATTGTCACAGTAAGCAATTTTTTTCTTTTTTTGAGCATATTTGGAAACATTGTGTTGGTTGTCACCATAGGGAAAAAGCCCTGTGACATCTGGATTTTACTCACTAGCAAATAACTAAAATACCTAGGGCATAAAATACAATCTACTTCCTGGGCTCCAAGAGTATGACCACATGGTGTGGTCATTCCATAGCTGTGATGCTGCCATGCGCTGTTGGGCATAGGTGAGATTTCCAGCCCTGTCAATCAAGCAGCAAGGAAAGCTTCATCAGCAACTGGGATAGTCCGTCATAGGTGGAGAACTTGTTATAATGAATTAATCAATACAATTTGTGCATCTCTAATGAGTGTATAACCAGTCCGTGCAGTCATGCTACCTTCCATTACTGTACACCCAAATAAAAATTAAATAATTAGTACCCCACTGTTTAGTTAGTCAGCATTATTAATGGTCGTGCAGCACCCACAATACCGTGTGGCCATCAGCAATGCAGATTAATAAAAACTGGTGTCCTTCTTACTATATGTCATTGAAAAAAACTAAATTAGCAACCAGGACTTTTTTTTCCGAAAAATCTGATTCTGCAACTTCATCGAAGTTTGTCAAGAAATTTGATTTGTTCCAAAAAAAATTGTCACTAATCGGTATAAATCAGGTATACCATGGGCCACTGCAGGTGGGTTGTGGCCATGCTGCGATAAAGAACCGTGCAGCCAACTAGCCCACAGATGCCTTTCATTTAATAATGAAGACCACACTGTATAGTCCTTTTTCATTGTTAATGCCTGTGTGGCATCCTTAATGCACCTTTAAACAGGGGACTGTTGTTGTTACGCGGTTTGGCTACTGGTTTACTGTTCTGGCCTGCATTTTCCTGCAGGTTATTTGACAGTAAACACTGAATATTAATTAGCTTCTCCAGCCCCAGTGCTCTCCAGCTCTACAGGTGGGAGCCCTTCTTCTGCCATCTGCTTGTGACAAACTTGTTCAAGGCTTTCCGCTGCTCGTACAGACGTTCAAACATGTGCAATGTTGAATTCCAGCGAGTTGGCACATCGCGGATTAAACTTTGTGGCGGCAGGCCTCTCTGTTGCTGCAAGTCTAGAAAAGTCACATTAGAATTGTTGAACTGCTTGGACAGTCTCCTGGACTTTGCCAGGCCAGCACCTTGCGTAAACCAGTGTATTTATTTAAGAAGTGCTGTACCACTAGGTTGATGACTTGCGCTATGCAGGAGCATGTGTTATTTCACACAGGTTCATGGTAGCCAGGATATTGCGCCCATTATTACTGACCACCTTGCCCAGTTGGAGTCGGTGGGGTGACAGCCACTGGGATGTTTTCTTCTTGATGTACTTGAGCAACTGCTCGCCGATGTGGCTACTCTCTCCTAGGTCGATCAGTTCCAACATGGCGTGGCAATGCTTGACTTGATAGGAAGGAGCAACCCTGATAGTGCGAGCAACCCTGTGCCCTGCTGCTATTGGAGATAGGAATGTGTCCATGTAGGAGGAGGAAGTCGATAAGTGCCTTGTGTGGGAGCCAGGCAGAAACAATCATATCAAAAGGACCTGGCCTTGTTGCCGAGGTGCTGTCTTGCTGCTGCTCAAAAAATATTGACCCAGTGGGCGGTGAAGGACATGTACTGTCCCTGCCTGTAATAGTTGCTTCAGGTTTCTGTGGAGAGAATCTCAGGGAGCAGCCCAAGTTGTCTGCTACATGAGAGTACAAGGCAGGGATGGCTTTTTGGGAGAAATAATGCCAGATAGGAATCTTTCAGGGAGGCTATTAGCTCCCTAAAGGCAGCAGACTTGACTAAATGGTATGGCAGCATCTGCACCGCCAGCAATTTGGCCAGGTGGGAAATAAGCTTGCACACCAAGCAAGGCGCATAGAGTTGTTTCCTGGCCACACATTCTGTTATTGATAGCTGACTAAGGAGAGGAGAAGTCTGAGCAGGAGAAGTGAAAAGGGATGATGACGATGTGAAAAACACCATACTTGCTGTGTATGCGGCCTGGCTTGCACAAGGGGGACCGGTGGCGTCCACCTCTGTTAGCCCACAGGTTGGGGTGACACCTGGGGATGAGCGAACCTGTGGAAGTTCGGGTTCACCGGGCTCGGCCCAACTTCAGGTCAAAGTTCGGGTTCTGGACTGAACTTGTCCCTGAACCTGAACCCCATTGAAGTCAATCCGGACCCAAAGTTCACTTTATTATTTTCTGTTATAGCATGGTTATATTGGAAAATAATAGCATTCTTAAGACAGAATGCAAAAGAATATGGCCATTTATGGGTTAAAAAAAATAACAACTCACCTCATCCACTTAATCCCGCTGCAGCAGTCTCTTCTATCTTCATTCAGCAGGACCTGCCATGGTGAGCGCGGTGACATCATAGCGCACATCGCAGGTCCTTTGGCAGGTCCTGCTGAATAAAAATAGAAGAGACTGCTACAGTGCGATCAAGTGGATGAGGTGAGTTGTCTTTTTTTAGTTTTTTTTAAACCCTTAAATGACCATATTCTTTTGCATTCTGTTTTTGAAGAATGCTATTATTTTCCGATATAACCATGGTATAATGGAAAATAAAAAAATCACCAGGACACCAAACCTGGACCTCAGTGAAAAAGTCCTGGTTCGGGTCCAGGTATCCGAACTCTCAAGGTTCGTAATGAACCCAAACTTTGCAATTCGGGTTTGTTCATCCCTACTGATGCCGCTTCATGTGATTCAATAGAGCTGTGTTGTCTACGTTTGTGTTTGCCTGCCCACATCTTATTTTTCTCTTGCAGAGCTTGCACAAGGTAATGCTTTTGTCTTCTGCTAGCGTGGGGAAAAAAAATTACAGATGGTAGATACTCGTGAAGCTGAAATAGAGGCATCCGAGATTAGCTTAGCTCTGGCAGGTTTTGGGCCTAAGCCACCCACAGTGTCAGTGGCATCATCAAATCTCAAAGCATATGTGGCCCAGGCTGTTTTTGGGAAGTAAGGGGCCCCTGCTCTTTATTGCTGCCACCATCGCCCTCCTCCTCTGATGTTTTGCACTTCCTCAGTACTCAATTCGGCTCCCATGTCCTGTCCAGCACACAAACGCCATCAGAGTCCTCACCCTCCCTTCTGCTTCAGATTGTGAGATATCATGGTGGGTTCTTTGACGCCCCTCCCCTGCTCTGCACCGATTGCCACTGTCATCGCCTCCAATGCCAATATCCTGTTTACGGGTGCCACTACTACCAAAACCTGGTATCTTCAGCCTCCTCCTGCACCTCCTCCTCATATAGCATGGTGTCGGACTCTGACGTCATGTCCACATCATCCTTCTGTGACTGAGAGGAGGAGTGAGCAATTCAATCCAATTTCCCATCCCCTTTCTTCTGAAAGAAGCCAGCAGTGACAACTGCGTCCTACTACTACTACTGCTACATCTGGCCAGATAGTTGGTGCTGCAACTACCCATATGCTGGCCCTGGCTCTTTAATTTGGAACTCTTCCGTAGCCTGGACATTTTTGGGCCTATCAGATAATGTTGTGCACTACCTTGTGTATTGGCATAGTAATCATATATATATGCTGCTTTAAACATAATCAACAACCCTAAAAAAAATTGATTGAAAACGTGTGAAGACTGAAATAAAGGAAAACAGATTTAGGCCTAACCATGTTATTGCTCCTCGATACTTTTGTGTGCTACCCTGTCAATTGGTGTAGTAGTCACATATACAGATGCAGCCAAGCTAAACTTGATGGATAATGTGTTAAGTAAATAATGGCAAGAAAAAGATAAATAATATAACATATATAGGCTGGTTTAAATTAAAAACTAATTGTGTGGATATAGAATAAACAAAAATGAAGAATTGAGGCATTCTGTTCAAATTCACCTTAACATCCACAGGTAAATTGCTGCCCTAGGCTGTTATGCTGATTTAATTAAACTGAACAGTTCCTCAAAAAAACTGCATTCCAAGCATGTGGAAATGGAATTCATGGACATGGATGATTGAGGCCAGATGCTCAAATTCACATTGACATTCACAGGTAGATTGCTGACCTAGGCTGTGTTTCAATGTTATAATAACGTACATATGCTGGTTTAATTAAATTTAACAACGCCTCAAAAATCTAAATTCTAACCGTGTGATATATAATAAACAGAAACGAACGATTGAGGCCTGACCCTCAAATTATCATTAACGCTCCCAGGTAAAATGGTGCCCTAGGCTGTCTATTGTTGTAGTAATAATGCATATAATGCTGGTTTAATTAAATTGAATATCCTCCCCTAAAATTACATTCCAGCCGTGCAGAAATGGAATAAACAGAAATTGATGATTGAGGCTTGATGCTTAAATTCACGTTAAGACAGGTAAATTGTTATCTTAGTGTGTATTGCTGGTTTGATTAAATTTTACCCCCCCCCCCAAAAAAAAAAAAAAAAAAATGGAATTGTGTGTACATAATAAATGCAAAAAGATTGTGGAGCCCCAGTTATGGGTCTACAACACAGTGAAAGCCAGATATCCCTCAAAGGAAGGAAAAACAAGCAAAGGGGTGTCTCCATTACAGAGATCACCAAAACCACCATATTAAGTGGCCCCTATGTCAAGATCCCGCTCTTTTACAAGCTTTAAGGATGTGACGGGGAAGACCTAAGCAAGTTATCCATCCACAGACAGCTGTTTCGGAGTGTTGCCCCTCATCAGTGTGGAGTAGGATTCTGGCTAACCGGGAGCAATGCTTTGGTGACTACTCAAACAAAGCAATAGCTGATCTTAGGGAGACCAGCTACAAAAATGCCGTGGAGCCTCACTTAAGAGTCTCAAACACAGCAATCCAAAGTGCAAAGCTCCCTGGGAAACATAAAATGCAAAAAGATTGTGGAGCCCCAGTTATGGGTCTACAACACAGTGAAAGCCAGATATCCCTCAAAGGAAGGAAAAACAAGCAAAGGGGTGTCTCCATTACAGAGATCACCAAAACCACCATATTAAGTGGCCCCTATGTCAAGATCCCGCTCTTTTACAAGCTTTAAGGATGTGACGGGGAAGACCTAAGCAAGTTATCCATCCAAGTTATGTGTACATAATAAATGGATTTAGCCCTAATAATTTGCTCACAATAACTGATCACTCATTTGTTTTTTCAAACTAAAACCCAAAAAAATAAATATGTTAGATAAGCTGATACAGATATCTCACTACTATTCTATATGCTGTGCTAGAGGGTAGAACAAGTGTTATACAGTTTTCACTTATTCCATCCACTACCCCCTGAAAAAAAGAATTTAGGTGAAAATGGGGAAAAAAAGTAAAAGGATGTCCTTACAGTTAGCTGCCTTGAGGTTTGCAGCAGCTGCAATTAATAATAACAATAGTAATAATAAAAAATAATAATCTTTATTTACATAGTGCTAGCATATTCCACAGCGCTTTACAACTCAGAGGGTGTATGTACAAAACAAAAGACATCACAAAGTTACCAGCTAATGTACAACGGAAACACTTGGAGTGAGCTTACAAATGAGGAAGTGGGGGTGACAAAAAAGGTAGTCAATTGTTCTATGAAGTGGTCCAGCCATATTTGCTCTAAAAGGAGGGGTGTAAGCCGATCTGTGTTTGCTAGTGCTTTGGGTGTGGAGATTATGTTCAGGTCTGAAGAATAAGAGTTGTGAGGGGGTGGGGGGCTAGGGGAAGAGTCAGTTTAGGAAGTATGATGATAAGCCTGCCTGAAAAAAACTTTTTTAAGGCAAGTTTGAAGGCAGAAAAGTTGGGAATTGACCTGATATTCTGAGAAAGAGCAGTAGGTGCTATTTCAGAAAATTATTGAAGAAGGGAGTGAGATGAACAAATTAGGTAGAATGTTAAACTTAGGTTACTAACAGAATGTAGAGCATGAGTAGAGTGGTAGACGGAGAGAGCTTTGTGGGTGAGAAGTTTTAACTGTTTTCTTTGGTGGATGGGCAGCCAGTGAAGTAACTGGCATAGGCTAGAAGCATCATTGTAGTGAGTGGACAGATAGATGAGCCTGGTTTAGGACAGACTGAAAGGGAACAGTTTAGCGAGAGGATGACCAATTAGTAAGGAATTGCAATAGTCTATTCTAGAACAAATCAAAGCAACAAGAGTTTTTGAGATTTCCACTGTAAGAAAAGGGCGGATTCTGGATATGTTCTTGAGATGCAGACAACAAGATTGGACATGGGGAATGAAGGAAAGATCAAACTAGCAGCCACAGCAGCCACAGCTCCTCACTGCTTTCCCCCTGACTGACAGTGTTTCTGCTTGTTACTATTCTATGCACATCATTATTCTTCTTAATTGTAAGACCCAACCACCCTCTTTCACAGCCTAGCACAGAATGACATTCTGTTAGTTCTGCTAGGGCACCTCCCTGCCCAGGGTCATGTGATAATCCTTCTTCTTCCTAACCGCCATTTTAGTGGATTTGTCCGAAACAAAACTGAAAAATAGCAATGTTCGGACTGAACTCGGTCCAGTCCGAACTGGTTTGCTTATCCTTACTATATATGTCACTGTCACTCTGGCATTATTTGCTATTGCTGTCATTGCATTAAAGAGTTTAAAAGGCAGGGAAGGAAAAAAACAAAAAATATTTTACCCTTACTAGATAAAATGTAAAAAAAACTGTACCAAAATGGTACAGTATCTCCACAGTCATAGCAACTGGTAGTATAAAATGAATGTGCTACTGTATTTATACTGCACAGTGAAAATGCAGCCTGAAACTTACTCAAGGTAATGTCATGTTTTCTTTCTTAGTCTTTCTTAGCAAGTGACATTTTACTGTGGCTGCAGAAAGGACTGCAGTGCCAGAGCTGGACAAGCTGGTATATAACTCCAATATGACTTATTTAGCCAATCATATGCCATGTTCAATCAGGACTGTGGCATCCAGGTAGTTAGACAGAAGATGTCTTGGTCTATCACTGATGGATTACTATGGCAAAAGCCTCCATGCTTCCCATGACTATATGCTATTGGGGAGCTGATCGGGTAACTGGACGGGGTGAAGTAGCACTCTATCTAACCAGTTAGATGTGATGCTCATCAAAGGATCTGTTATCAATAGTTAAGTCCTAGAAAACATCTTTAGTAATTATATTTTCCATATCCTAAAATGGTGCCAAAAAATAAATAAATAAAAAGCTGAAAAAAATGTCATGTGGTCCTTAACCGCTTCAGTACCAGGACATGGTTCACCTTTTGTGGATCGGGTTGGCAGATTACTGGGAGGGGCTGGAGAAGATCCAGCGGTCATGGTCCATATTGGAACTAATGAAAAAGTTAGCGGTAGGTGGAGCGTCCTTAAAAATGATTTCAGGGATTTAGGTCAAAAGCTTAGGGCAAGGACCTCAAAGGTAGTATTTTCCGAGATACTGCCTGTACCAAGAGCCACACAAGAAAGGCAGTGGGAGATTAGGGAGGTTAACAAGTGGCTCAAGAACTGGTGTAGGAAGGAGGGGTTTGGGTTCCTGGAGAACTGGGCTGACTTCTCTGTCGGCTACAGGCTCTATCGTAGGGACGGGCTTTGCCTCAATGGAGAAGGGGCAGCTGTGTTGGGGAGAAAGAATGCTAGAAGGTTGGAGGAGTGTTTAAACTAGGGACTGGGGGGGTAGGTTACTTACATTATAGGAGGGGAAGATAGTCCAGATAGATACCGGGGGCAAGGTAGTGGGACTGGGGGAGGAATGGAAGGAGGGACTAAAACAGTTCAGAAGGAAAGGTGTAGGGTTAAAAATATACAAAAACCTCTTAATTGTATGTACACTAATCCCAGAAGCCTGACTAACAAAACTGGGGAACTGGAATTAGTGATGTGTGAGGAGGACTATGATATAGTGAGAATAACTGAGACATGGCTGGATGATAGCTATGACTGGGCAGTAAATGTACAGGGTTACAGTCTGTTTAGAAAGGATCGTCAAAACCAGAGAGGGGGAGGGGTCTGCCTTTATGCAAAGTCCTATCTAAAGCCCACAGTCCGAGAAGATATATGTGAGGGACATGAACATGTGGAGTCCCTGTGGGTAGAGATACATGGAGCCCAAAACAATAATAAATTACTAATAGGAGTTTACTATAAACCACCTAATATACCATAGTCCACAGAAAATCTATTATTAAACTAGATAGACAAGGCAGCAAATTATAATGAGGTGGTTATTATGGGGGACTTTAACTACCCAGATATAGACTGAGAAACTGAAAGCTGTACATTGCATAAAGGAAACAGGTTCTTGGCAATAACCAAAGACAATTGCCTTTCCCAACTGGTTCAGAACCCGACTAGAGAGACAGCCATACTGGACTTGAAAAAAGATAAATTCACCCAACTAAGTGAGGCCATAGGCCTAACTAACTGGGACAAAGTCCTCAAAAACAAAAATACAGCCACAAACTGGGATATCTTTAAAAACATTCTAAATTCTCATTGTGAGAGGTACATACCGTATGGGAATAAAAGGTTAGGAACAAAAAGAAACCAATGTGGATAAATAGAAATGTAAAGAAAGCAATAAATGACAAAAGGAAAGCATATAAATCACTAAAACAGGAGGGTAGCGAGGAAGCACTGAAAAACTATAAGGAAAAAAATAGAACATGTAAAAAACAAATAAAATCGGCCAAACTAGAGTCTGATAGATTAATTGCTAAAGAGAGTAAAACTAACCCTAAAATTTTCTTCAATTATATAAATGTTTAAAAGTATAAATCTGAAGGTGTCGGCCCTTTAAAGAGAATTGAAGGGGAAGTTGCAGAGAGCGATGAGGAGAAAGCAAAGCTGTTAAATATTTATTTCTCCAATGTATTCACTGTGGAAAATAAACTGTTAGATGAAATGCTGAATGTAAAAAAAAAAAAAAAACATTAAAAGTGTCCTGTCTGACCCAAGAAGAAGTACAACAGCGACTTAAAAAGACTAAAATAGACAAATCGCCAGGACCGGATGGCATACACCCCTGTATCCTAAGGGAATTAAGTAATGTCATAGCCAGACCTTTATTTCTGATATTTGCGGACTCTATACTGACAGGGAATGTTCCACAGGATTGGCGCATAGCAAATGTGGTGTCAATATTCAAAAAGGGTCCAAAAACAGAGCCCGGAAACTATAGGCCAGTAAGTTTAACATCTGTTGTGGGGAAACTGTTTGAAAGTTTTCTGAGAAATGCTATCAACGGAAATAAGCATATAATCTGTTTCTATGAGGAGGTGAGTTCTAGACTTGACAGCGGCGAATCAATGCATGTCATATATCTGGACTTCTCCAAAGCATTTGACACTGTACCTCATAAAAGGTTAGTATATAAAATGAGGATGCTAGGACTGGGAGAAAATGTCTGTAAGTGGGTAAGTAACTGGCTGAGTGACAGAAAACAGAGGGTGGTTATTAACGGTACTCACTTAGATTGGGCAACTGTCAATAGTGGGGTACCTCGAGGTCACTACTGGGCCCTATTCTTTTCAATATATTTATTAATGATCTTGTAGAAGGCTTGCATAGTAAAATATCAATTTTTGCAGATGACACTAAACTATGTAAAGTAATTAACACTGAAGAGGACAATATACTGCTACAGAGGGATCTGGATAGATTGGAGGCTTGGGCAGATAAGTGGCAGATGAGGTTTAACACTGACAAATATAAAGTTATGCACATGGGAAGAAATAATACAAGTCACCCGTACATACTAAATGGTAAAACACTTGGTAACACTGACATGGAAAAGGATCTAGGAATTTTAATAAACAGCAAATTAAGCTGCAAAAACCAGTGTCAGGCAGCTGCCGCCAAGGCCAATGGGATAATGGTTTGCATCAAAAGGGGCATAGACGCCCGTGATGAGAACATAGTCCTACCACTTTACAAATCGCTAGTCAGACCACACATGGAGTACTGTGTACAGTTCTGGGCTCCTGTGAACAAGGCAGACATAGCAGAGCTGGAGAGGGTTCAGAGGAGGGCAACTAAAGTAATAACTGGAATGGGGCAACTACAGTACCCTGAAAGATTACCAAAATTAGGGTTTTTTACTTTAGAAAAAAGATGACTGAGGGGAGATCTAATAACTATGTATAAATATATCAGGGGTCAGTACAGAGATCTCTTCCATCATCTATTTATCCCCAGGACTGTCACTGTGACGAGGAGACATCCTCTGCGTCTGGAGGAAAGAAGGTTTGTAAACAAACATAGAAGAGGATTCTTTATGGTAAGAGCATTAATGGATCTATGGAACTCTCTGCCTGAGGAGGTGGTGATGGTGAGTACAATAAAGAAATTCAAGAGGGGCCTGGATGTATTTCTGAAGTGTAATAATATTACAGGCTATAGCTACTAGAGATGGGTCGTTGATGCAGGGAGTACTTCTGATTGCCTGAATAATGGAATCAGGAAGGAATTTTTTACTCCCCTTAAGTGGGGAAAATTGGCTTCTACCTCACAGTTTTTTTTTCCTTCCTCTGGATCAACTAAAAGGATGACACGCCGAACTAGATGGACAGATGTCTTTTTTTCGGCCTTATGTACTATGTTACTATGTTACCTTAAGGACCAGGCCATTTTTAGAAAATCTGACATGTGTCCCTTTATGTGGTAATAACTGTAAAACGCTTTTACTTATCCAGGCCATTCTGAGATTGTTTTCTCGTCACATATTGTACTTCATGACCGTGGTAAAATTGAGTCCAAAATTTCCTTTTTATTTATTAAAAAAATACCAAATCTAGCACAAATTTGAATAAAATAGCAGACAGCAATTCCAGATTTCAATTCTCTACTTTTATAATAGATAGTAATAACTCCAAAAAGTAGTTATTACTTTACATTCACCATATGTCTACTTCATGTTTGGATCATTTTGTGAAAGCCATTTTATTTTTTGGGGATGTTAGAAGGCTTAGAAGTTTAGAAGCAAATTTTGAAATTTGGAAATCCTTTTTTAAGGACCAGTTTAGGTCTGAAGACACTTTGTGGGGCTTACATAATAGAAACCACCCAAAAGTGACCCCATTTTAGGAACTACATCTCTCAAGGTGTTCAAAACTGATTTTACAAACTTTGTTAACCCTTTAGGTGTTCCACAACAATTAATGGAAAATGGGGATGAAATTTCTGAATTTCACTTTTTTGGCAGATTTTCCTTTTTAATCAATCTTTTCTGCCAACAAAGCAAAGGTTAACAGCCAAACAAAACTCAATATTTATTACCCTGATTCTGTAGTTTACAGAAACACCCCATATGTGGTCGTAAACTTCTGTACGGGCACACGGTATGGCACAGAAGTAAATGAACACCATATGGTTTTTGGAAGGCAGATTTTACTGGAATCATTTTAAGCTGCCATGTCACATTTAAAGACCCCCTGATGCAACCCTAGAGTAGAAACTCCCAAAAATTACACTATTTTGGAAACTACGGGATAAGGTGGCAGTTTTGTTGGTACTATGTTAGGGTACATATGATTTTTGGTTGCTCTATGTTATACTTTTTGTGAGGCAAGTTAACAAAAAATAGCTGTTTTGACACCGTTTTTATTTTTTGTTATTTACAATGTTCATCTGACAGGTTAGATCATGTGGTATTTTTATAGAGCATGTTGTTACGATGCGACAATACCAAATATGACTACTTTTTTGATTGTTTGTTTCAGTTTTACATAATAAAGCATTTTTGAAAAAAAATATTTTTTCGTTTCTCCTTATTCTGAAAGCCACAGTTTATTTTTATTTTTTGGGCAACAGTCTTATGTAGGGGCTCTTTTTTTCGGTATGAGATGACGGTTAGATTGGTACTATTTTAGGGTGCATATGACTTTTTTATAGCTTGGTATTACACTTTTTGTGATGTAAGGTGACAAAAAAGGACTTTTTTGGCAGTTTTTATTTTTTTATGGAATTCACCTGAGGGGATAGTCAATGTGATATTTTTATAGAGCAGGTTCTTACGTATGTGGCAACACCTAATATGTATACTCTTTTTTTTTTTTTCACATTAACACAATAATAGCAATTTTAAAGAAAAAAAAAATCTTATTTTAGTGTCCCCATTGTCTGAGAGTGATAGCTTTTTAATTTTTTGACCAATTGTCTTAGGTAGGGTTTCATTTTTTGAAAGATGAGATGGCGGTTTTATTGGTTGTATTTTGGGAGGCATATTAGTTTTTGATCGTTTGGAATTACACTTTTTGTGATGTAAAGTGACAAAAAATTGCTTTTTTTACACCAATTTTATTTTTTACAGTGTTCACCTGAGGGGTTAGGTCATGAGATAATTTTTATAGATCAGGTCCTTACGGACGAGGCAATACCTAATATGTATACTTTTTTATTTATTTTACTTTAACACAATAAAAGCATTTTAGAAAAAAAAATGTTTTAGTGTCTCAATAGAGCCATATATTTTTTTTATTTTTCAGTGATTATCTCATGTAGGCACTCGTTTTTTGCGGGATAAGGTCATGTGATATTTTGATAAAGCTGGTTGTTACGGACGTGGCAATACCTAATGTGTATTTTTTTATTTTTATTTATTTCACTCTACCACTTTAACACAATAATAGCATATTTGAAAGAAAGAAAAACAATGTTTTAGTTTATCCATGTTCCGAAAGCTATATATATATTTTTTTTAGCGATTTTCTTATGTAGGGTTTCATTTTTTGTGGGATGAGGTGACAGTTTTATTAATACCATTTTGTTCGACATACGCCTTTTTGATCAGTTGGTGTAGCACTTTTTGTGATGTAAGGTGACAAAAATGGCTTTTTATGACACAGTTTTTATTTTATTTTGCTTTGGTAGTGAAATAATATTGTGAGTCTGTATGACATGCTGATGACAGGAGTCGCTCTTAGAATCACTGCCTACTTCACTTATTTGGGTGGTTACGGGGCTAAAACTCACCAAATAACTCAAATATCAAGTCAGCCTTACAGGTAGATGTTTTGTCAAGAAGAAGCGCACTCCTTTTACACCCTCATCAGCTGATTTCACATAGATGTCTACAGAACCTGTTCTATTAAACGCTTATACAAGTAGTGCCCCCCTGACAAAGTGGAGGGGGTGTCAGCAGTAAGTTTGTGTTGACGTCACCAATTATTTTAGCCTTCTTTTAAACCGTCAGAACAATAACCCACAAAAAACGGATCCTTTCAGTTGAGCATACGATTTCACTCGGTCAGCATTTGCTCAATAATCCATCAGTATTGCTAAAGGCAAAAAAAAAAACGGAGTGGATCTAAAACAGAGATGACACATGAATGGAAGATTTGCATGTCTTCTGTGTTTTGTACCCACTCCTGCTTTCGGCAACCAAATCAGAATTCATTTCTGATGGGACCATACATGCCATAAAGCTGCTACATAGACATGATCCATTGTGCGTCTCATTTTTCCTTCCTTCTGACAAATCAGAAGAAGTGTCAAATAAATGATCATGTGAGTTAGGCTGAAAGCCACAATAGTGGACCAGTCATAAAGTGGGGAGGGTGGGAACAGCATGAGAAGTCCACAGAGTGGTCTTGTGTCATAGTAATGAGGTGGAAGCAGTATGAGGAGACCACAGAGTAGCCCAATGACAGGGTCTAGAGGTGGAAGCAGTATGAGGAGGCAACCGAGAGGCACAATGAAAGAGTCTGTAGGTGGCAGCAGTATAGGGAGGCCATCGAGTAGCACAATGACTGTGTCTGGAGGTGGTAGCAGCATAAGGAGACCACAGAGCGGCGCAAAGACAGAGTCTGGAGGTGGCAGCAGCATGAGTAGGCCAGAGAGTGGCACAATGGCAGAGTGTAGAGGTGGCAGCAGCATGAGTTGGCCACAAAGTGGCACAATGACAGAGGGTGGAGGTGGCAGCATCATAAGTAGGCCAGAGAGTGGCACAATGGCAGTCTGGAGGTGACGGCAGAAGCATCATTAGGAGAAGGCCACCGAGTGGCACAATGACCAATGACAGATTCTGGAGGTGGCAGCAGCATCAGGAGGCTACAGAGTGGCAAGGTGAGAAACTGTGGAGGTGGGTGGCAATACCAGTACCTGCTGAAGATGGTGGGTGAAAGAAGGAGCACTTGGCATCAGATGTGTGGCATCGGGTGGGTAACGGCATCAGAATAGTAGCTGAGGCAGGTTACCAGAAGAAACCGGTCTCTTTTGTCAAATTGTTGGTATGGCACCATGGATGATCTAGTCTGATGAATCAGGCATTGGTATGTTGAAATCCTGGCTGATCCACGCCTGATTCATCTTGATGCAGTGTTCCACTATGTGCTATATGTGGGTACTTAAAACTGTTATATCAAATGTATTGTGGTATCATGCTGTAATTCCCTTTAACAGGCTGGCAGTGTCATTTACCTTTATTCGCTCCTAGCTGGGGGAGGGGGGGTTAAAGTTAATGTATCCAATGATAATGAAGATATGAGGAACTTTATGGAGGAGGTGGAAATTTGTATTTCCATCGAAATAATAAAATAAAAAAATTAGCGCATGAGTGCAGAGCTTAATGCAGAATACAAGATTTTTGTCCAACAAAATAATTTAAAAAAAGATTTTACTTCATATAAGTGCAGCGCTTAATGCCGAATACAAGTTTTATCTCCACCAAAATAATTCTAACAAGATTTTACCACATACAAGTGCAGCACTTACCGTATTTTTCACACTATAAGACGCACTGGGCCATAAGACACACCTAGGTTTTTGGGGAGGAAAATAAGAAAAAAAAATTAACCAAAAGGTGTGCCTTTGGTGGGTTTTGAACTAATGTTGGTCTGTGGATGGCACAGATATGGGGGATCTGTGGATGACACTGTTATGGGGGGGGGGATCTTTGGATGCGGCACTGTTATGGGAGGATCTGTGGATGACACTGTTATGGGGGGATCTGTGGATTGCACTATTATGGGGGATCTGTGGATGGCACTATTATATGGGGGATCTGTGAAGGACACTGTTATGGGGGATCTGTGGATGGCACTGTTATGGGGATCTGTGGATGGCACTGTTATGGTGGATCTGTGGATGACACTGTTATAGGGGATCTGGGGATGGCACTGTTATGGGGGATCTGTGGATGACACTGTTATGGGGGATCTGTGGATGACACTGTTATGGGGGATCTGTGGATGACACTGTTTTGGGGGATCTATGGATGATACTGTTATATATGTGTCATTCACAGATCCCCCACCCCATAACAGTGCCATCCACAGACCCCCCACCCCATGACAGTGCCATCCACAGATGTCCCCCATACCAGTGCCATCCACAGATCTCCCATCACATAATAGTATCATCCACAGATGTCTCCCATAAAAGTGCCATCCACAGATCCCCCCCCCAACCCCATAACAGTGCCATCCAGATATATGCAGTATAGTAATATAAAATCTCTGCATTCTACAGGAGCTGTTAGTGAGTAGATATTACATGTGAGGGTACATCTTTAGTGAACATGAATAGAATGAGAGGTTTTATTTTACTATACTGCAGACTGTGAGCGGCGGGGCCAGAGTACAGTGAATGAACCTGGCCCAGCCGCAATTGCCGGATGCCAGCCCCTCCTCCCAGTCCCTCCCCACTGACACATCGCAATCTGCGATGCTGGAGAATCGCAAACTGCGATATAAAATTTCAGCATTCACCCCATAAGATGCAGTGGCATTTCCCCCCCATTTTTTTGGGGAAAAAGTGCGTCTTATGGGGCGAAAAATACGGTGATGCTGAATACAAGTTTTTCTCCACCGAAATAAAAAAAAAATATTTTACCGCATAGAACTGCAGCACTTAATGCCGAATACAAGTATTTTCTCCGCCGAAATAATTCAAAAAATATTTTTCCGCATATAATTGCAGCACTTAATGCTGAATACAAGTTTTTTCTCCACCGAAATAATTCAAACAAGATTTCACTGCATATTAGTGCAGCACTTAACATAGTAACATAGCAACATAGTATATAAGACTGAAAAAATACATTTTTCGATCCAGTTCGGCTGTTTCCTACAAGTTGATCCAGAGGAAGGCAAAAAAAAACCCTGTGAGGCAGCAGCCATTTTTCCCCACTTAAGAGGAAAAAAATTCCTTCCCGACTCCAATCAGGCAATCAGAGTAACTCCCTGGATCAACGACCCCTCACTAGTAGCTATAGCCTGTAATATTATTACACTTCAGAAATACATCCAAGCCCCTCTTGAATTCCTTTATTGTACTTACCATCACCACCTCCTCAGGCAGAGAGTTCCATAGTCTCACTGCTCTTACCATGAAGAATCCTTTTCTATGTTTGTGTACAAAGCTTCTTTCCTCCAGACGCAGAGGATGTCCCCTCGTCACAGTCCTGGGGATAAATAGATGATGGGAGAGATCTCTGTACTGACCCCTGATATATTTATACATAGTTATTAGATCTACCCTCAGTCGTCTTTTTTCTAAAGTGAAGAACCCTAATTTTGATAACCTTTCAGGGTACTGTAGTTGCCCCATTCCAGTTATTACTTTAGTTGCCCTCCTCTGAACCCTCTCCAGCTCTGCCTTGTTCACAGGAGCCCAGAACTGTACACAGTACTCCATGTGTGGTCTGACTAGTGATTTGTAAAGTGGTAGGACTATGTTCTCATCACAGTCATCTATGCCCCTTTTGATGCAACCCATTATCTTATTGGCCTTGGCAGCAGCTGCCTGACACTGGTTTTTACAGATTTTTACAGATTAGTTTGCAGTTAATTAAAATTCCTAGATCCTTTTCCATGTCAGTGTTACCGAGTGTTTTACCATTTAGTATATACGGGTGACTTGCATTATTTCTTCCCATGTGCATAGCTTTACATTTTTCAGTGTTAAACCTCATCTGCCATTTCTCTGTCCATGCCTCCAATCTATCCAGGGAAGAAAGAAGAAAATTCCCAGCAACGATAGCTTCTTTAGAATGCTTCTTTTAATTATTTCAAGAATAATAATGCAAGGTTTATAAGGTCATCCAATCTATCCAGATCCCTTTGTAGCAGAAAACTGTCCTCTTCAGTGTTAATTACTTTACACAGTTTAGTGTCATCTGCAAAAATTGATATTTTACTATACAAGCCTTCTACAAGATCATTAATAAATATATTGAAGAGAATAGGGCCCAATACTGACCCCTGAGGTACCCCACTAGTGACAGTGACCCAGTCTGAGTGTACAGTGTTCATTTTAGGACATGGTCAGATATCATAGTTAAGTATCAAAATAATGCCATTGTGACACCTGACCCTGACCCTCACACCTGACTCTGAAACCTGACTCTGACACCTGACTCTGACACCTGACCTTGACACTTGACTCTGACACCTGACTCTGACACCTGACCCTGACACCTGACCCTGACACCTGACCCTGACACCTTACCCCTGACTCTGACACCTGACTCTGACAACTGAGTTTGAATAATGCTCTTCATAGGTCAGAGTCAAAGTGAGAATGACTTATAGATGTACTATGTCTTTGTATACAAAATTGCATAGATGAATAAAATGCCATTTTAACACCAACCAAGCTGATAGCTCAGTGATAGTGCACTTGTCCTGAATCCAGTGGGCCTGGGGTCGAGACCCCTTTCAGCCTTTAGAAAATGTAACTTTTTTTAAGCCCTAGATTTGAGGCAAATTTAAGTCATGTGTGACGCTGATGTCTGACTACTGACCTAAGTCAGGCGTCAGCCTCGCTCATAATTTTAGGTTTATTCTACTTTTCATATACTGAATGGCATAGATTAATAAAATGCCATATTAACACTAACTAAGCTTATAGCTCAGTGCTAAAGCACTTGAGTTGAGTTCAGTGGGCCTGGGTTCAAGACCATTTACAGCCTTTAAAAAATGTAACATTTTTTTAAGCCCTAGATTTGAGCCAAATTCAAGTCATGTGTGACGCTGATATCTGACTACTGACCTAAATCAGGCGTCAGCCTCGCAAATAATTTTAGGTTCATTCTACTTTTAATATACTCAATCACATAGAAAAACTAATTCCTTCAACTTGCTGTCCAAACTTGACTAAAAAAACATGGCATTTTATTCATCTATGCCATTCAGTATATGAAAAGTAGAATGAAACTAAAATTATTTGCGAGGCTGACACCTGACTTAGGAGTCAGTAGTCAGATATCAGCGTCACACATGAATTTGCTTCAAATCTAGGGCTTAATAAAATGTAAAAAATTTTAAGGGTGGAAGGGGTCTTGAAACCAGGCCCAATGGTCTCAAGACAAGTGCTCTAGCACTGAGCTATAAGCTTAGTTAGTATTAACATAGCATTTTATTAATCTATGCCATTCAGTATATGAAAAGTCGAATGAACCTAAAATTAGGAGCGAGGCTGACGCCTGACTTAGGTCAGAAGTCAGATATCAGCGTCACACATGACTTGAATTTGCCTCAAATCTAGGGCTTAATAAAATGTAAAAAAAATTTAAGGGTGGAAGGGGTCTTGAAACCAGGCCCAATGGTCTCAAGACAAGTGCTCTAGCACTGAGCTATAAGCTTAGTTAGTATTAACATAGCATTTTATTAATCTATGCCATTCAGTATATGAAAAGTAGAAGGAACCTAAAATTAGGAGCGAGGCTGACGCCTGACTTAGGTCAGAAGTCAGACATCAGCGTCACACATGACTTGAATTTGCCTCAAATCTAGGGCTTAATAAAATGTAAAAATGTTTAAAGGGTGACAGGGGTCTTGAACCCAGGCCAACTGGACTCAAGACAAATACACTACCACTGAGCTACAAGCTTGCTTAGTGACAGGCTGGGATTTTATTTAGCTAGGTGATTAGGCACACAAATACATCGTATATATAAAACTCATTCTCACTTTGACCCTGACCTATGAAGAGCATAATTTAAACTCAGTTGTCAGGGTCAGGTGTCAGAGTCAGGTGTCAGAGTAAGGTGTCAGAGTGTCAGAGTCAGGTGTCAGGGTCAGGTGTCAGGGTCAGGTGTCAGGGTCAGGTGTCAGAGTCAGTTGTCAGGCTCAGGTGTCAGAGTCAGGTGTCAGAGTCAGGTTTCAGAGTCAGGTGTGACAATGGCATTATTTTGATACTTGACTATGATATCTGACCATGTCCTAAAATGAACACTGTATGAGTGTGTACCATTAATAACCACCCTCTGTTTTCTATTACTCAGCCACTTACTTACCCACATACAGACATTTTCTCCCAGTCCGAGCATCCTCATTTTATATACTAACCTTTTGTGTGGTACAGTATCAAATGCTTTGGAGAAGTCCAGATATATGTATATGACATCCACTGACTCACCCCAGTCAAGTCTAGAACTTACCTCCTCATAGAAACTGATTAAATTTGTTTGGCATGACCGATCCATCATAATCATAAAGCCATGCTAATATGGTGTTATTTACTTATTTTCATTGAGATACTCCAAGACAGCATCTCTTAGAAAACCTTCAAACATTTTACCAACAACAGATGTTAAACTTACTGGCCTATAATTTCCAGACTCTGTTTTTTGTCCCTTTTTGAATATTGGCCCCACATTTGCTATGCACCAATCCTTTGGAACATTCCCTGTCAGTATAGAGTCTGTAAATATCAGAAATAAAGTTTTGGCTACGACATCACTTAATTCCCTTAGGATACGGGGGTGTATGCCATCCGGTCCTGTCGATTTGTCTATTTTAATCTTTTTAAGTCGCTGTTGTACTTCTTCCTGGGTCAGACAGGACACCTTTAATCGGGAATTTACTTTTACATTCTGCATTTCATCCGACAGTTCATTTTCCTCAGTGAACATAATGGAGAAAAAAAATATTTAATAGTTTTGCTTTATCCTCGTTGCTCTCTGCAACATCCCCCTCATTGCTGTATAGAAGGCCGACTCTTTCAGATTTATATTTTTTACCATTTATATAATTGAAGAACATTTCAGGGTTAAAAAGAAAAAAAAAAAAAAAGAAAAAAATTACAAAAAAAAGATACCCTTTAAAAATTAACTTTTAATAGAATACGTATAAAATGCAAGGTCCCAAATATAAGTGTATAGTGCACGAGGGGACAAAACCCCCACTAGTGATGACAGAAAAACGAACGAACAGGATAGATGGGAAAAGTGTCAGGACTATGTCCCTATCCACTCCTGCTGTTAGACGACCTAGCTAAACCCTGGGTTTCCCTACCAAAAGGACAGTGACTGCCCAACTTCGTCGAGTAAAAGGAGGAAACAAAGATAAACAGGAAAGCAATTATAAGTCGTATAGAACAATGGTAGCATAAAGGAGATTACATCCCCCACAAACTGTTATGAGCCCAACGCGTTTCCTTAGCGTGTCACTAATTCATCAGGGGATACATCATATTTTAGGATGTAATCATAAATGTTCATACTATTAATGTAAAAACTCCCAAAAGAATGGAGAGTGATACTTATCCTTCAGATGTACGTCATGAAGGGAGGAACTGATGTTGTCCAGCCTTCCAATCAAGTAGCCAGGTATGCGGTACCCAAATGTTGGTGTTAATGAAACAATGTTCAGCTATACGGCTAAGGGCCACCAATAGCCCCAGCTCGTTCCATCCGGTCCGGGCAGTGCTCCACAGACCAGTAGAGGTGGCGTGCGCGTGTTGGCAGGAACACCCGCACTGAGTCAGCCTGATTTAAAAGGCCGCGGGTAGTTCCTAGTCCCGCCCCTCGGGTGACGCCGAATGTCACATGACCGGACCTACAACTCGGGGCCGGCCACGTGACCAGACCGCGCCCCCTCAAGGGAGGCTGATAAGACACATGTCTCGTCACATGCCAGTATACAGGGGAGTGGCCAAAGGTCCTACAGCCTGCCTGTAAAGTATAGGGCGGGCAAATCGGGACATGGAAGAAGGGAGGGTGGGACAAAATCCTCCGAATCTCCTGTCCCCGTTTTATCTCATAAAATAAAGTAATGCCAATATAAATAGATAATAGATTCGGCATAAATACTGGAGCTTAAATTGACAGAAAACTTCACTGACTAACGGGACAAGGATAGACAACAGTGTTAATCATACTAGAACACCACTCGAAGGTGGGCATCATAGGTAGTTTATTATTCAGAATAAGAAGTTAGGAGATACCCCACTAGGGGGATACCCGATGCATATATTAATAATCATGACATTCCTATAGACCATTAAACCACCTAGATATATTGAAGAACCTTGAAAAGGACAATATAACACAGGTGAAAGATGTAAAAGCAAGGTGGAAAGAATAAATGCAAGGTGAAGAGGCTCAGATGTAACAGCCAAGGTACAGGGGCTCAGATGTAACAGCCAAATAGGAGCTGGTCATTGAGGCCATTTGGGGCCATCGTGCGCAATTCATAAATCCACCATGTTTCACGTTGGAGAATCTTACGATTCCAATCCCCTCCTCGTGGTGGTTTGGGGATACATTCGACTCCAATGAATCTAACCCCCTTAAAGGATCCCTCATGATGGATCGTCACATGCGTCGCTAATGATGTACCTCTTTTGTGTTTGAGGTCACCCAAGTGTTCCCCCACTCGCCGTCTCAGCTCCCTTGTGGTTTTGCCAATATATTCTAGCCCACAAATACATGTTGCTTTATATATGACCCCTTCGGAACGACAATTAATAAATTGTCGAATGGTGTACACTTTTTTTGTGACTCCACTCTCAAAGGAACGACCTTGCGTCATAAAGGGACAGGCCACACAGCCGCTGCAGCGATAGCAGCCAACCACAGGTTTGAGCCACCTCGTCCCCTCCGGTGTTTTGCAGGGGCGTTGGTAGTGGCTATGAATCAACGAGTCCCGTAGGTTCCTCCCCCTGCGGTAGGTGACCTGAGGTTTGCTGGGAAGAATCTCTCTCAGATCCGGATGCAACTGGAGGATGCTCCAGTGTCTGTTCAAAATCTCACGGATCTCCTTTGCTTGGGTGTCATAAGTGGCAATGAGTCGCACCACACTCTGCTTATCCTCTATCTCACGTTTTTCACGTGTAAGAGATGGGGATAGCAAAGCTGTGCGGTCGCTCCTCAGTGCCCTTTGATATGCGACCTTTAAGATCTTCCTAGGGTAACCTTTTTCAAGGAACCGTTTTTGTAGATCCCTCGCTTGTTCCTTGAAGGCATCCAAAGAGGAGCAATTTCTTCTCAAACGGAGATATTGCCCCGTTGGTATGCCCTTCCTTAGGGGGAAAGGATGGTAGCTCTCCCACCTAAGAAAGGAATTGGTCGCTGTTTCTTTTCTGTACACTCGTGTTAATACCTCACCGTTAGTGTCAGTACGGATCTGAACATCCAAGAAATTCAAGATGTCACCCCCCCATTCATGGGTAAATTTCAAACCTACATGGTTGATATTTAATGCATCAATCAAACTTTCAAAGTTCTGTTCCGTGCCCCGCCAGATAACGAAGACGTCGTCAATGTATCTGGCCCACATGACGACGTCCTCCGTGAGATGGCCGGTAAGCTCACCAAAAACTACCTCCCTCTCCCACCAGCCCAGGAACAGATTTGCATACGATGGGGCACAAGAACTCCCCATCGCGGTGCCCCTGAGCTGGTGGTAGAAGATGCCATCGAAAAGGAAGTAGTTTCTGGTGAGAATAAATTGGAGAAGCTGCATGACAAAGTTGTTATGGGCACTAAACTGTTCACCCCTTGTCTTGAGAAAGGACTCAACTGCCTCCATACCCAAGTCATGCGGGATGGAGGAGTACAGGGCCTCCACATCAATTGAACCCAATTTGAGATCCGGTTCCAAAAACATGCCGTCTAGGCGACGAAGTAGGTCAGAGGTATCCCTTATAAAGGTAGGTCCGGTCATGTGACATTCGGCGTCACCCGAGGGGTGGGACTAGGAACTACCCGCGGCCTTTTAAATCAGGCTGACTCAGTGCGGGTGTTCCTGCCAACACGCGCACGCCACCTCTACTGGTCTGTGGAGCACTGCCCGGACCGGATGGAACGAGCTGGGGCTATTGGTGGCCCTTAGCCGTATAGCTGAACATTGTTTCATTAACACCAACATTTGGGTACCGCATACCTGGCTACTTGATTGGAAGGCTGGACAACATCAGTTCCTCCCTTCATGACGTACATCTGAAGGATAAGTATCACTCTCCATTCTTTTGGGAGTTTTTACATTAATAGTATGAACATTTATGATTACATCCTAAAATATGATATATCCCCTGATGAATTAGTGACACGCTAAGGAAACGCGTTGGGCTCATAACAGTTTGTGGGGGATGTAATCTCCTTTATGCTACCATTGTTCTATACGACTTATAATTGCTTTCCCTGTTTATCTTTGTTTCCCTCCTTTTACTCGACGAAGTTGGGCAGTCGCTGTCCTTTTGGTAGGGAAACCCAGGGTTTAGCTAGGTTGTCTAACAGCAGGAGTGGATAGGGACATAGTCCTGACACTTTTCCCATCTATCCTGTTCGTTCGTTTTTCTGTCATCACTAGTGGGGGTTTTGTCCCCTCGTGCACTATACACTTATATTTGGGACCTTGCATTTTATACGTATTTTATTAAAAGTTAATTTTTAAAGGGTATCTTTTTTTTGTAATTTTTCTCTTTGAGGTTGGATACCTTTTCCTTGATCGTGATTAGGGATTGTGCCTAATTAGTGTTCACTAATTTTTGGTTGCTGTTGTTCTGGAGCATGGCAGGTTTCTTATCTGCGGGACTTAATAAGGATCAGTTATTGCTGGAAGCAGATGAGGTGTTCTCTGAAAGAACACTGACTCAAAAGAAATATACCTTGTCCTTCAATGGAATTTTCAAGGAATTAACAAAAATTTATAAAGATCATCTGTCCTCCTGGTGGGAGGTACAATCCCTTGAAAATTACCTGAAACACAAGATTGTACCTAGAGGGTTGAGAATCACTTTACTCCCTGCTGCTAAGTGTAGGAATCCTGCATTAATGCAGAAATGGGAAGAAGAGGCAACTGCTAGCTCTTTGCGCTTTATGCAGTTGCTCCTTATAAATGAGAAAGAAAATTTGTCAGCACTTGATAATTCCCTGAAGGACTTGATTGAGGAATCCAAACAGTTTAAAGGGGAAACAGACTTTTCAAACAAAGAGATCCAATTAAAAAATACCATTGAGAAATTTCATTTCCATCTGAAAGACCGAAAACATAGGCAATTTAACCGTGACTTACAAGACTTCAGGGAAAATCGGGTTTATTCCAGCATTGAGAAAGGCAGTAGTCAAAGAAAGAGGGAGGACCCTATATCCAGTGATTCAGAGCTCTCAGAGAGTGATAAAGAGAAAAAAGATAGAGAGGAATCAGGATTCACCGGACAAGGGGGAGGGAGAGGTAGAGGCCAAACGAGAGGCAGAGGCCAACGTAACCAGGAATTTGGGGGGCCACGTTTTTTAGAGCAGGGGAACAACTATCAGTTGAGAACAAGGAAATCCCCGACTCGAGGTCAAACACCGAGAAATTAGAAGGGATAAGAACAGATAGTCCTAACCAGATCATTAATCTCTCAAAAAGGCCCCTCACAGAGGCAGAGATGTCTATCCTTAGTAAAGGTCTGTCTTTTGTCCCTACCCCCTCTCACAATACCTTCAACTGGGTCAAAGACTTGACTCTTTTCTCAGGGAAACTTCGGTGGCTTAAACATTTCGCCTTGATTAACCGAAAAGAAAGTAGAGAATTAGGCATACCAGTGGATATCTTACAGGATGTACGCTTTCTTTTTAATTTAGAAGAAATGCCCAATGAAGGCAAGGGTCCTTTCACTAATCTGAAATCAAAGAGTGAACTCATGCCTCCTCAAGGTGACCCTGGTTGCATTGATGTCTTTCTAGAGAAGGTGATTGGTGATCTAGAGGCCCTTGACAGGGAACATATAAGATATAATTGCACCAAGGTGGAATTTAAGGCTATATCTTCCCTGGCAAAGGATCACAATATCGTACTGAAAGCGGCCGATAAAGGCGGTAACCTGGTGATCCTAGACACACATCAATACAAACAAATGTGTTTGGCCCTGCTAAATGACACAATCACCTATGAAAAACTACAAACGGACCCTACCATTGAATATCAACAAGCCCTACACTCCCTGTTACTTTCAGCACGGAGGGAGGAACTGATAAGTAAACAGGAGTTTGACTTCATCTTTATACCACACCCGACTACAGCTACCTTTTATGGACTACCAAAAGTCCATAAGGGGTACCCTCCTTTAAGAGGTCGTCCCATTGTTTCGGGGGTCAACTCTTTAAGTCAGAATGTAGGGATCTATATTGATTCTATTTTAGCGCCCTTTGTGAGGACCCTTCCTTCCTTTATAAGGGATACCTCTGACCTACTTCGTCGCCTAGACGGCATGTTTTTGGAACCGGATCTCAAATTGGGTTCAATTGATGTGGAGGCCCTGTACTCCTCCATCCCGCATGACTTGGGTATGGAGGCAGTTGAGTCCTTTCTCAAGACAAGGGGTGAACAGTTTAGTGCCCATAACAACTTTGTCATGCAGCTTCTCCAATTTATTCTCACCAGAAACTACTTCCTTTTCGATGGCATCTTCTACCACCAGCTCAGGGGCACCACGATGGGGAGTTCTTGTGCCCCATCGTATGCAAATCTGTTCCTGGGCTGGTGGGAGAGGGAGGTAGTTTTTGGTGAGCTTACCGGCCATCTCACGGAGGACGTCGTCATGTGGGCCAGATACATTGACGACGTCTTCGTTATCTGGCGGGGCACGGAACAGAACTTTGAAAGTTTGATTGATGCATTAAATATCAACCATGTAGGTTTGAAATTTACCCATGAATGGGGGGGTGACATCTTGAATTTCTTGGATGTTCAGATCCGTACTGACACTAACGGTGAGGTATTAACACGAGTGTACAGAAAAGAAACAGCGACCAATTCCTTTCTTAGGTGGGAGAGCTACCATCCTTTCCCCCTAAGGAAGGGCATACCAACGGGGCAATATCTCCGTTTGAGAAGAAATTGCTCCTCTTTGGGTGCCTTCAAGGAACAAGCGAGAGATCTACAAAAACGGTTCCTTGAAAAAGGTTACCCTAGGAAGATCTTAAAGGTCGCATATCAAAGGGCACTGAGGAGCGACCGCACAGCTTTGCTATCCCCATCTCTTACACGTGAAAAACGTGAGATAGAGGATAAGCAGAGTGTGGTGCGACTCATTGCCACTTATGACACCCAAGCAAAGGAGATCCGTGAGATTTTGAACAGACACTGGAGCATCCTCCAGTTGCATCCGGATCTGAGAGAGATTCTTCCCAGCAAACCTCAGGTCACCTACCGCAGGGGGAGGAACCTACGGGACTCGTTGATTCATAGCCACTACCAACGCCCCTGCAAAACACCGGAGGGGACGAGGTGGCTCAAACCTGTGGTTGGCTGCTATCGCTGCAGCGGCTGTGTGGCCTGTCCCTTTATGACGCAAGGTCGTTCCTTTGAGAGTGGAGTCACAAAAAAAGTGTACACCATTCGACAATTTATTAATTGTCGTTCCGAAGGGGTCATATACTGTATAAAGCAACATGTATTTGTGGGCTAGAATATATTGGCAAAACCACAAGGGAGCTGAGACGGCGAGTGGAGGAACACTTGGGTGACCTCAAACACAAAAGAGGTACATCATTAGCGACGCATGTGACGATCCATCATGAGGGATCCTTTAAGGGGGTTAGATTCATTGGAGTCGAATGTATCCCCAAACCACCACGAGGAGGGGATTGGAATCGTAAGATTCTCCAATGTGAAACATGGTGGATTTATGAATTGCGCACGATGGCCCCAAATGGCCTCAATGACCAGCTCCTATTTGGCTGTTACATCTGAGCCCCTGTACCTTGGCTGTTACATCTGAGCCTCTTCACCTTGCATTTATTCTTTCCACCTTGCTTTTACATCTTTCACCTGTGTTATATTGTCCTTTTCAAGGTTCTTCAATATATCTAGGTGGTTTAATGGTCTATAGGAATGTCATGATTATTAATATATGCATCGGGTATCCCCCTAGTGGGGTATCTCCTAACTTCTTATTCTGAATAATAAACTACCTATGATGCCCACCTTCGAGTGGTGTTCTAGTATGATTAACACTGTTGTCTATCCTTGTCCCGTTAGTCAGTGAAGTTTTCTGTCAATTTAAGCTCCAGTATTTATGCCGAATCTATTATCTATTTATATTGGCATTACTTTATTTTATGAGATAAAACGGGGACAGGAGATTCGGAGGATTTTGTCCCACCCTCCCTTCTTCCATGTCCCGATTTGCCCGCCCTATACTTTACAGGCAGGCTGTAGGACCTTTGGCCGCTCCCCTGTATACTGGCATGTGACGAGACATGTGTCTTATCAGCCTCCCTTGAGGGGGCGCGGTCTGGTCACGTGGCCGGCCCCGAGTTGTAGGTCCGGTCATGTGACATTCGGCGTCACCCGAGGGGCGGGACTAGAAACTACCCGCGGCCTTTTAAATCAGGCTGACTCAGTGCGGGTGTTCCTGCCAACACGCGCACGCCACCTCTACTGGTCTGTGGAGCACTGCCCGGACCGGATGGAACGAGCTGGGGCTATTGGTGGCCCTTAGCCGTATAGCTGAACATTGTTTCATTAACACCAACATTTGGGTACCGCATACCTGGCTACTTGATTGGAAGGCTGGACAACATCAGTTCCTCCCTTCATGACGTACATCTGAAGGATAAGTATCACTCTCCATTATTTTGGGAGTTTTTACATTAATAGTATGAACATTTATGATTACATCCTAAAATATGATGTATCCCCTGATGAATTAGTGACACGCTAAGGAAACGCGTTGGGCTCATAACAGTTTGTGGGGGATGTAATCTCCTTTATGCTACCATTGTTCTATACGACTTATAATTGCTTTCCCTGTTTATCTTTGTTTCCCTCCTTTTACTCGACGAAGTTGGGCAGTCACTGTCCTTTTGGTAGGGAAACCCAGGGTTTAGCTAGGTCGTCTAACAGCAGGAGTGGATAGGGACATAGTCCTGACACTTTTCCCATCTATCCTGTTCGTTCGTTTTTCTGTCATCACTAGTGGGGGTTTTGTCCCCTCGTGCACTATACACTTATATTTGGGACCTTGCATTTTATACGTATTCTATTGAAAGTTAATTTTTAAAGGGTATCTTTTTTTTGTAATTTTTCTCTTTGAGGTTGGATACCTTTTCCTTGATCGTGATTAGGGATTGTGCCTAATTAGTGTTCACTAACATTTCAGGGTTAGTTTTACTCTGTTTGGCAATAGATCTCTCGGTCTCTAGTTTGGCAGTTTTTATTAGTTTTTTACGTATTCTATTTTTTTGCTTATAGTTTATCAGTGCTTCCTGGCTCCACTCCTGTTTTAGTGATTTATATGCTTTCTTTTTGTCATTTATTGCTTTCTTTACGGTTCTATTTATCCACATTGGTTTCTTATTGTTTATTAGCCTTTTATTCCTATAAGGTATGTACCTCTCACAATTAGATGTTACAATGCTTTTAAAAATCTTCCATTTTGTGTTTGTATTTTTATTTTTAAAGGACTTTGTCCCAGTTAGTTAGGTCTATGGCCTCCCTTAGTTGGCTAAATTTAGCTTTTTTGAAGTCTGGTATTTTTGTTCCTCCCTTGAGAAACTCTCGTTTGAAGGATAATTGGAAGGTTATTACTTTATGGTCAATATTTCTTAGGTGTCCCCCAACTTGCACATCTGTTGCTCTATCAGGTCTATTGGTTAATACTTAGTCCAGTGTGACCTTGCTTCTAGTTTGGTCCTGAACCAGTTGGAAAAGGTAATTGTCTTTGGCTATTGCCAAGAACCTGTTTCCTTTATGTGATGTACAGCTTTCAGCTTCCCAATCTATATCTTGCTAGTTGAAGTCCCCCATAATAACGACTTCATTATGATTTGCCGCCTCGTCTATCTCGTTTAGTTATAAATTTTATGTGGACTTTGGTTTATATTATGTGGTTTATAATAAACTCCTATTAGTAATTTATTATTGTTTTTGCCTCCATGTATTTTTACCCACAGTGACTCCACATGTTCATGTCCCTCACAGATGTCTTCTCGAATTGTGGGCTTTAGACAGGACTTTACATAATGGCTGACCCTTCCCTTCTCCGGTTTTGATGATCCTTTCTAAACAGATTGTTACCTTTTATATTAACTGCATAGTCATAGCTATCATCCAGCCATGTCTCAGTTATTCCCACTATGTCATAGTCCTCCTCACACATCACTAATTCCAGTTCACTAGTCTTGTTAGTCAGGCTTCTGGCATTAGTATACATACATTTAAGAGGTTTATGTATATTTGTAACCCTACACCTTTCCTTCTGAACTGTTTTAGTCCCTCCTTCCATTCCTCCCCCAGTCCCACTACCTTGCCCCCGGTATCTATCTGCACTATCTTCCACTCCTATAACGTAAGTAACCTACCCCCCAGTCCCTAGTTTAAACACTCCCCCAACCTTCTAGCCATCTTTATCCCCAACACAGCTGCCCCTTCCCCATTGAGGTGCAGCCCGTCCCTATGATAGAGCCTGTAGCCGACAGAGAAGTCAGCCCAGTTCTCCAGGAACTCGAACCCCTCCTTCCTACACCAGTTCTTGAGCCACTTGTTAACCTCCCTAATCTCCCGCAGCCTTTCTTGTGTGGCTCGTAGTCTAGACAGTATTTCAAGTTTTTTCTCCACCGAAATAATTCAAAAAAGACTTTACAACATATAAGTGCATGTAAGTGCAGCTCTTAATGATAAATACAAGACTTTATTCACCGAAATATTTCAAACAAGATTTTACCGCATATAAGTGCAGCGCTTAATGCTGAATACAAGTTTTTTCTCCACCAAAATAATTTTAAAAAGATTTTACCGCATATAAGTGCGGCGTTTAACGCCAAATTTATTTTTATTTTTCTACTGCTATACGCCACTAAAGGCTTTACCACAAATAACTGGAACAGTGAACGTTGAATATATTTTTCTTTTTCCACGTATATTCACACATAAAGGCTTTTCAACATAGTGTTATAGGCTGTCAGTTTCAAAAAACAACGGGGTCTGAAGTGAACGTGAAGTAGCGAAAGAAGTAGGTCAGCGCTTGAAGAGCGAGATGCGGTCCTCGTGTGGTTTCTGTGCTGCAGAAAAGTCCCTGTCCAGTAAGCAATACCGCAGATAGATGCGGGCTGGTGTGAATTAGTTTACACTTTTGTGCAGGGTTAGTGCATAGTGTATTCACTTGTATTGGTGCACCACTCTTATGGACGTTGTCACGTCATCGCGCAGTGTGTGAAACGTAAATACAAAATTCCAACACAACGTAATTCAGTCCATACCACAAAAAGAACTTTCCCACATATAACTGCAGCGCTGAACGCTGAATATATCTTGATTTTTGTACATAAATACGCCACTAAAGACTTTACCGTATATAACTGCAACAGTGAACATGGCCGTTGTATTTATAGGGCTGTGACATCACCGGGCTGGCTGCTGATTGGCTGCATGCATGGCATTATGGGTCATCCCGCCTTCCCAGAGACTGTGGGTGTAACTCGCCAGTCGTTGTGCAGTAACTGCAGCATGTAATCGGTCATGTTTGCCTGGCTGTCTAGAGGCAACGCCAAGCTGTCCTCTGTTGGAGGTGTATAGTCTGTGTCCTTCTTATTCCCCACAGCCATGCTCAAGTGATGGCCATGAGCTGCTTTGGGTGCCACCCTGCTGTGAACACAGTTTAATCTCCTCCTCCTCCTCATCCTCCAGAATTGTGCCCTGGCTGGACAATTGTGTACCCACCTGGTCTATGCTGGTGCAGGAACCCACCCTCCGAGTCAGCTGTATATGACTGGCCTAGTGGCCTTATATAAGTTAAGGGTAAGGCATGTATATAGTTTTTTTTTTTGTTCATGTAGTTTATCTGACTTATAGTTATTTGAATATGTTTATAAGGAAATTTGTAAATAGTTTTTAAATGGGCATTAAGGAGTGGTTTGAGTGAATGAGTGAATGAGTGAAATGGGGGGGGGGGTGTAGGGTCGGAGGCTAGTTGGATAAATTTTCTCTTTTTCAATTGTTCCTTGTATGGTTTTTGTTAATAATACAAAGTCCTGATAACCGTGGAAATGTTAGCCAACAATTTAACCTGACGCATTTAATATAATTATTTGCCTGTCACATCTGCAGCTCAGGCCCCAGGGGTCCTTGAGCACCAATAAAAGTGATTTTGTCCCACCAGAATCTGGAGCTGGATTAACTAAATTGATTTTCACTGTCAGGTGGTCAGGAATTTCTGCACCAACAAATTCAGCACATGTGCCGGGCAAGGGATTTGTGTCAAACTGGCTAGGCCCAGAGCTGCTACGAGATTTCACCTATTATCGCACACCACCAGGCCAGGCTTGAGGCTCAGTGGCACCAACCACTCATCGATCTGTTGTACCATTCACGTCTGCAGCTCCTGCGCGGTATGGGTTTTGTCCCCCAAACTGATGAGTTACAAAACAGCCTGCTGTTGTTTCCCCCTGGCTATGCTTATGTTGGTGGTGAAGGTGTTATCCTGAGCAGATGAAGAGGTGGTACAGGAGAAGGAAGCAGAGTAGGAGGAGAAGGCAACAGGAGGCAAAGTGAAATGCCCTTCAATACTAGGTAGCGGAAGGACATGCGACAAACTGCTATCCGACTCAGGCCGAGCCGCCACTGCATTTACCCAGTATGCTGTTAGGGAGATCTAATGCCCCTGCCTGTGCTTACTGGTCCGCGTACTAGTGGTTATGTGGACCTTGCCACAGAGGGCGTTGAACAGTGCGAACCTGATTTTTTTCTGCCACTTGTTTGTGCAGAGCAGGGATGGCTCACCTGGAAAAGTAGTGGCGTCTGGGCAACCCGTACTGAGGGACAGTCACCACCATAAGGTTTTTAAAACTCTCCAACCATCTTCACCAGCATCTATATAGTCTTGTTTGTTCATTTAGTTTATCTGAGTTATAGTTATTTAAATGTGTTTCTAAGTAAATTTGTAAATAGTTTGTGAATGGGCATTAATTAGTGGTTTGAGTGAAATGGGGAGGGGGGGGGGTTGTAGGGTTGGAGGCTGGTAGGGTTGATTTTCTCTTTTTTAAATGTTCCTTGTATATTTTTTTACTATTTATAATAAAAAGTCCTGATAACCATGGAAATGTTAACCAAAAGATGGGCACAGATGGCATTTCGCTGTGCATACCTGATTTTGTCCGCCAATTGGTTGTGCAGGGAAGGGATGGCTCGCCTGGAAAAGCAGTGGTGGCTGGAAACCACGTACTGTGGGACAGCCACCTCCATAAGGTTTTTAAAAGTCTACAACCATCTCCCCCAGATAGAATGACAGCATTTCAAAGGACCAGGAATTTTGAAATGCTGGCATTAAGGGCCAGGGATCGTGGGTGGGTAGGGGGGTGCTTCTTCTTTCTATTTCTTTTTCTCTCCAGTGTTTGAGAGAAGAACAGCTGAACACTTCCATGGGATACAGTGGAGATGCTTGGCGACAGTGACAGATGTGGTGGCGTTGCTGCCACCTCCTCTGTTTGCTGGTTGGCTGGTGCCACTGCAACTGTCACACACTTGAGCTCAGGTTTAGAACTTTTATTTTTTTATTTGAATATATTTTATGTTTTTGTTATTTCCCTATCCAAATTTGTTTGCAGGGCACTTGTCCTTCTCTTATCCCCATTTTGCTTCATTTTCCAGCCCTCTAGGCCTTTCCAGGACTTTTTTACAGACATTTTAGTGCCCCCAAGTTGGGTCCCCATTGACTTCAATGGAGTTCGTGTTCGGGGTCAAGTTCGGATCTAGAACCCGAACCTTTTTATGAAGTTCATCCGAACCCGGCGAACCCAAACTTCCAGGTGTTTGCTCAACTCTACTTGTAAGAAATTGAAATATGACCCCATATACGATTAACATAAAGAACTAGTAAAATATTGTAGTAGAGGATAAGATAAAGGCATCCTCTTAGAACAAGAATTTAACTATATAGTCAAAACAACTAAAAGGATTTTCTATTGTATTCCGAAAATACACAAGAACTATAATAATCCACCAGGAAGACCAACCATATCCGCTATCGGTTCTGTATCTTCTAATCTATTACAGTACATTGACAAATTACTACAGCCTTTTAAAAAACGAATTCCATCTTACATAAACAATACTACAGATATTATAGCCACATTGGAACAATTGGATTTTAAAGAACACTGGATTTTAGGTACCATGTGTGTGAATTCCTTGTACACAATCATTGAACACACTCAAGGATTAGAAGCCCTAAAAAAACAATTAACCTTTAATAAGGTGTTACATAAGGATTAAATCTCTTTTCTAATGGAAGGAGTAAAATACATACTCACCCATAATTATTTTCTGTTTAAATCACAATTTCTCTTACAAGAAAAAGGGACAGCCATTGGCACCATATTCACCCCCAGTTACGCCAACCTTTTTTGGCTCAATGGGAGGAAGATATCATTAGACCTAAACTGGGGACAAGTCTGGTGCTGTGGCATCGCTACATAGATGATATCATTTTTATTTGGCAGGATACTGAAGAACATCTAAACAGACATCAATATAAATTAAAGAAATCTCAGTTTCACAACTATCACAAACAGAACACGTATAGAATTTTTAGATTTAACCATCAACATAGACAACCATTAATTAATATGCAGCACCTATCATAAGCCTGTTATGAGGAATAACTTTATTTTATATACAAGTTGTTGTCTTACTAGATAGCTTCTAAATATACCTACAAGCCAGCTTAGGAGAATTAAGTGCAATTGTACCAACGAAGAACAATTTGAATGTGAAGCTATGGACCTTAAACAACAGTTTTTAGAAAAAAAAAAAAAACTATCCCAGCCACAAACTTGAGAAATCTCTAGACAAAGTAAGAGCTATGAATAGGAAGGGTTTTTTTTTTTTTCATAAAAAAAGTATATAAGCAAGATGAGACTCTTCAAATAATCTTACCATTTCATGCTCAACATAGAGCAGTTGAAAGGATTATTAATAAACACTGACACCACTTATTAAGGGATAGGACTATAGGATCCATATTGACAAATATTCCACACCACAATTTGGGTGTAATCATGTCGCAAATACAGTTGTGTTCAAAATTATTCAACCCCCAATACTGTAAAGGGTTTTAGGGAATTTAGTGTCCATTTGTAATTGTGTTCAGAATGAAATCTTACAAGGACTTTTTAAAGAACCAAATGCAACTAAAATGACATCAATTGTTTTTGTAATACAGTATTAAATCTTTTTTTTGTGATTTCTTCATTGACACAATTATTTAACCCCTTAAAGACTACCACTCTTAAGAACAGAGGTTCATTCAAGTGTTTTTGATCAGGTATTGAAAACACCTGTGGATATCAAGGAGCAGCAATCAAGCATAATAAGCACCAATTAGGCAGATTTAAAATGACTGTTATACTCAGCTCCTTCTAGACATTTACTGGTGTGTTTACAAACATGGTGAAGTCAAGAGAATGGTCCAGGAAGACAAGAGAAGAGGTGATTTCTCTTCACAGGAAGGGCAATGGCTATAAGAAGATTGCAAAGATGTTAAACATACCAAGAGACACCATAAGAAGCATCATTCGCAAATTCAAGGCAAAGGGCACTGTTGAAACGCTACCTGGTCGTGGCAGAAAGAAGATGCTGACTTCGACTGCTGTGCGCTACCTGAAGCGCAAAGTGGAGAAAGGTCCTCGTGTGACTGCTGAGGAACTGAAAAAAGATTTCTCAGATGTGGGTACTGAAGTTTCAGCTCAGACAATAAGGCGCACACTACGTAATGAAGGCCTTCATGCCAGAACTACCAGGCGCACCCCCTTGCTGTCTCCAAAGAATAAGAAGAGTCGACTGCAGTATGCCAAAAGTCATGTGGATGAACCACAAAAGTTTTGGGATAGTGTTCTGTGGACTGATGAAACAAAATTAGAACTGTTTGGGCCCATGGATCAACGCTATGTTTGGAGGAGGAAGAACAAGGCCTATGAAGAAAAGAACACCTTGCCTACTGTGAAGCATGGCGGGGGGTCAATCATGCTTTGGGGCTGTTGTGCTTCTACAGGTACAGGGAAGCTTCAGCGTGTGCAAGGTTCCATGAATTCTCTTCAGTACCAGGAGATATTGGATGAAAATGTGATGCAGTCCGTCACAAACCTGAGGCTTGGGAGACATTGGACCTTTCAACAGGACAATGATCCCAAGCATACCTCCAAGTCCACTAGAGCATGGTTGCAGATTAAAGGCTGGAACATTTTGAAGTGGCCATCGCAGTCACCAGACTAAAATGTGACTGAACTGGAGGCTATTGCCCATGAAGAATGGGCGAAGATACCCGTAGATCGCTGCAAGACACTTGTGTCAAGCTATGCTATGCTTCACGTTTAAAAGCTGTTATAACTGGAAAAGGATGTTGTACTAAGTACTAAGATTGAATGTCACTTGGGGGTTGAATATAACTGATAATGATGTGAGCACAGAAAAGACATTTGTGGTTATTTCATTATATAGTTATATTTGTCTGACTTACAAGTGCCTCTTTGATTTAATTGAAAACAAGATGACTGAAATGATCAAAATCAATGTCAAACTGGCCAAAACACTCAATTTCAGTGGGGGTTGAATAATTTTGAACACAACTGTATGTCTAGAATGGAATCAAAAATCATTTTTGATTTTATTACCTTGACTCCAGCAGGCCTCAATGCAAAGATGGAATTATTCTGTTTCTGTAGATTATGGGATGGGTGCAATTCCGGGATGAGACACCTCGATCTCCCCTCCTTGGCTGGCCCCCATCCCCTCCTCTTCATTTCACCTTGACTCTTACTTCATTTGGCCCACCTTTTTCACACCATTTGACTCTGATCCTGAAAGGAAAAGATTAATGGATTAATATGTAATAAAGAGGGTGTATTGACAAAAAAACTAAGAAGTGAGAAACTAAAAAAAGAAAAAAGTGAGAAATATAAATAAATACAACCTTTATACAAATAAGTTTAAGTCTCCAACCCATAAGATGCCCTCTGACTTTAATTAAGACAATTATATCAAAAAACGCATGAAAAACACATAGAGAACGCTTATGGATATAATTATGCTTATGAATATAATTATGTAAATTACCATAAAAATAAGATGTTAAACCACAGAGACAATATGCAACCTTGCAAGTGAACCTCTTTTTGTCTTTTTATACCATGTCAATATGATTTTTATCATTCATTTTTTTTACTTTTTAAATGTGATAAATTTCTTCAATGTTTTGTAATTTGGTGGTAGAGTGAGGTATATTAGGTGGATAATTTAGGCTATGTCATGTCGACCACTAATGTTTTTTGCCAGATATCCACATACTATACATACATTTTATGTATTATATTGTTTTGAATAAACTTTTTATGTAATTTCTTAATAGTTGAGCTTTAGTACCAGATAGCTGAGTGCCCCCCAATTATTTATTCATTTACTATTATTTCTCAAAGACATTGGGTGTATCATGGGTGAGCAACGACCCATTGTTTATTAAATTGGTTAAGCTACTACATTCCCTTTCCGTTCCCTAATCATGCAACCTCAATGAACTGGCGCATTGTCATCCATAAAGATGAAATGAGTCCTGTGTTGTTTATGCAGAGGCACAATGAATGTATTAATGATGTTATTCAAGTAGTATGGTCTTGTCACTGTACCATTTACAAAGTGTTGGGCAGTTCTGTATTGACTAGACACACTTGCCCACACAGTAGTACCACCAGCTTGTCTAGTTATAACAGTGGCTGATGCATAGCACTCTCCTTGACGTCCTATTCAACATTGTTGCAGCCATCATTTCTGAAAAGCGTGAATTAACTTTTATCAGTTAACAGCACTAAGGCCCACTGGTCCCTTGTCCAGGTTAAATGCTCCCTGGCCCATGCAAGACAATGACACTTGTGGTTAGGTACCCTTGCAGGTCATCTAGCACGCAGACCACATTGATGTAAATGGTTTTGAATGGTCTGACATGATGCTTGGGTGCCTCTCACCTCCCTTAAATGTGCCTGAAATTGTGTGGCATTGATCAACTGGTTCTGCAGAGCATTGTTCACAATGAAGCGTTCATCAGTGTCGAATGTGGCCAAAGGACGTTCACTTCTATGCCTTTCTGTGACTCTTCTAGTCTCTTTATATCTCTGTTGCAACCTGCTAATGACACTCTGTGACACTCTAAGCTCAGTAGCCACTTTTGTTTGAGAACATCTTGAGTGAAGCCTCACAATGGCGAGGTACTGTTGATCAATTGTTAGGTGTCATCTTGGTCTTATGATGATGTTAAAATGTGAACAGAATGATGAGGAGGACTGTTTATATATAAATTCTAATTGAACCAGGAAATGTATTGGGCGATTCATAAATCAAACACTTGTTGTGAATTATTATAAGTGAACAGCAAGTTGTGCAAAAAGTACTGAAACACTGAACAGTTGGAAATGTGCATTCAAAGGTTTAGAGAAGGTCACATTAAGTTCACCTGTAAAGTTTAGATTTCATTTTAGGTTCATCCTGAAATTTTAACCACCAGGCAAATAACCCTAACCTTTTGTAAGTATTGTATGTTTTCTTCCATTTCTTATGGGTTTTAGTGTCCATGCTATGACTGAAACTTCTTCAGTGCAAGAGCTGACAGTATACACTTACTGTCAGCACTTTTACTTAAGATCATATGGGAAATAGGCTGACTGCTACTCTTCAGTGCTGAAACAAGGGTATCTACTAGATAGTTTTTAAAATTTAAACTGTATGAACATAGACTGTCATATCAGACACACTGCAGAACCACATGTGATTGCAAGAGAGATGAAGATCATGACAACCATGCCACAAGCACAAGGTCACTGCCAGGAGTAGGCAAAGCATATAGAACAGGATCTAGAGACAGGATTAATATAGAAACCTGGAAAAATAACCACAAAAAACTGAATATTAGAAACATAGATAATGTACCTGTTCGTTCACTCACCACATTGATGTCCAGAGGTACAGTAGACTATACAGGAAAAAAAAAGATAATGGTAAAAAAATAAGATGTATTTGTGCCTACAACAGTAATAACAAGCCACAAGAAGTTTACAACAAAACTATTTGAAAGCCAGTAAACACATGGGAACACATTTATCATATGATAACCAGGCATGCTGCCAGAAGCTGTGCTTGATTTATGATAAGGTTTATGCCTTGTCTTATATTTGGCGCAGCATCTGGCAGTCCATGTCTCTGAACTGAAATCCAAACTGACCCTGGCTAGAATAGATTTCCGTTTTCTGGCTGAAAACTGGTGTAAAATGACAAATGTGGCCCCATTCTGTGACCCAACATGCCTTTTTTTTCAAGAAAGCAGAAAGGCCAGCAGAGTAGCAGCAGTAGCACAAAAATTTTCGTGCAAGTGCCATTGAAAAATTTGCAAATGTGGAGTTTGCGACTTTTTCATATCAGAAACGTTGCATATCTCTATGATAAATGTGGTCCACGCTGTATAAGAAACCATACTGTGTTGGTAACAATGTATTTCTTACTTTGTCATTGAGTCTTATTTGCTTGTAATGTAAGTATATAATTAATTGTACAAAAGGGATTCATACCCTTTGAACTGTTCCACACATTTCCACCTGCAAACTTAAATTTATTTTATTGGGATTTTATGTGATAGACTAGCACAAAGTGGCAAGTATGTGTGAAGTAAAAAGAAAATGATACATGGTTTTCAAATTTTTTGATAAATAAAAATCTTGAAAGTGTGGCGTGCATTTGTATTCTGCCGCCTTAATTCAATATTTTGTAAGACCACCCTTCACTGCGATTACAGCTGCAATGGAGGTCGAAATTGTTGCCCATTCTTCTTTGCAAAACAGCTCATGCTCAAACAGATTAGATGGAGAGCTTGAAGAGTAATTTTCAAATCTTGCCACAGATTCTCAATGGCATTTAGGTCTGGACTTTGACTGGGCTATTCTAACACATGAAAATGCTTTAGCTCCAAGCCATTCCATTGTAGCTCTGGCTGTATATTTAGGATTGTTGTCCTGCTGGAACGTGAACCTACTCACCAGTCTCAAGTCTTTTGCAGGTTCTAACTGGTTTGCCCCGTATTTAGCTCATCCATCTTCCCATCAACTCTGACCAGCCTCCCTGTCCCTGCTGAAGAAAAGCATCCCGACAGCATGATGTTGCCACCAGCATGTTTCACGGTGGGGACGGTGTGTTCAGTGTGATATGCAGTGTTAATTTTCTGCCAATTTAGAGATGTACAATTGTGTATACCAGCTCACTTTAGTCTGCAATACGGATGTAGCTGTGTGCACGGTGCCAGGTTTTTTCAACCTCCTTTAAAGGGTACAGCAAATAATGAGATAAAGGCTCCAGCACTCACTTTTGTTGCAGTGTATTTTGTCTTAATTTTCTGCCACACGTTTTGCATTTAGGCCAAAAAGTTCAGCTTTGGTCGCATCTGACCAGAACCCCTTCTTCCACATGTTTTCTGCGTCCTTTACATGGCTTGTGGCAAACTGCAAACAGTACTTTTTAAGGCTTGCTTTCAAATATGGTCCTGAGTAGAGATGAGCGAATTGAAGCTGACAAAGTGGAATTCGATCTGAATTTCAGGATCAATTTGATTTGCAACAAATACGAATTTCATCACTCTTCATGGTAACAAATCACAATTTTTGCTAAAATGGCGGCTACACATGTGAGGACTGAGGACACGGGGCAAGGAACTCTGGGAAGGCAGGATCACCCAGATTGACATGGATGCATGCAGTCAATCAGCAGCCAGCAAGCCCTATAATGTCAGAGCCCTATAAATATTGCAGCCATTTTTGATTCTGCCATTTTTCTGGGACAGACGTGAGAAGGCGCTAGGGACAGCAATTGGAAAAACCTCTTTGTATAAACAAAAGTGAAAAAAGAAAGAAAGAAAAAAGGAAAGGATAGGAAGGAAGGAATAATTTTACAGCATGTTAGTGCAGGGAGAGATGTCAGAAGGAGCTAGGGACACTGCTAGAAAAGCTATTTAAATTATACTGCTCTTATCATTCTAGCAATTTGTTCTTGGGGTGCTACAGTGCTAAGTACTATGTTGAAAAGCCTTTAGTGGCTTATATCTGCGGAAAAAAAAAATATATATGCAGTTCTTTTCTGCAGTTATATGTGGTGAAAGCGTCTACTGGCATATTTCAGTACTAAAAGAAAAAGATATATGCAGTTAACTGTTGCAGTTATTTGCGGTAAAAGCGATAAGTGGCGTATTTCAGTGCAAAAAAAAAAAAAATATATATATATATATATATATATATATATATACACAGTTCACTGTTGCATTTATTTTTGGTAAAGGTGTTTAGTGGCCTATTTCAGTACAGAAAGATAAATATATACACACTTCACTGGTGCAGTTATTAGTGGTTAAAGTGTTTAGTGGCCTATTTCAATACAAAAAAATATACTTCTGCAGTTATATGTGTTGAAAGAATTTATTGGCCTTTTTCAGTACAGAAAGATAAATATATACCCACTTCACTGGTGCAGTTATTTGTGGTAAAAGCGTTTGGTGGCCTATTTTAGGACAGAAATAAAAATATATACTCACTTCACTGGTGCAGTTACTTGTGGCAAAAGCGTTTAGTGGCCTATTTCAGTACAGAAAGAAAAATATATGCGCACTTCACTGGTGCAGTTTTTTTGTGGCAAAAGCGTTTAGTGGCCTATTTCATTACAGAAAGAAAAATATATGCGCACTTCACTGGTGCAGTTATTTTTGGTAAAATCGCTTAGTGGTCTATTTCAGTACAGAAAAAAATATATATACACAATTCACTGGTGCATTTATTTGTGGTAAAAGTGTTTAGTGGCCTATTTCAATACAAAAAAATATATATATTTTTAGTTCACTTCTGCAGTTATCTGTGTTGAATGCATTTAGTGGTCTATTTGAGTACAGAAAGAAAAATATATGCACACTTCACTGGTACAGTTATTTGTGGTAAAATCATTTACCTATTTCAGTACAGAAAAAAAAAAACTATATACGTACATCCCTGTTGTAGTTATTTGTAGCAAAAGCGTTTAGTGGCCTATTTCAGTACAGAAAGAAAAATATATGCGCACTTCACTGGTGCAGTTTTTTGTGGCAAAAGCGTTTAGTGGCCTATTTTAGCACAGAAAAATATATATACAGAATTCACTGTTGCATTTATTTTTGCTAAAAACGTTTAATGGCCTATTGCAGTACAGAAAGTAAAATATGTACGCACTTCGCTGGTGCAGTTACTTGCGGCAAAAGCATGTAGTGGCCTATTTCAGTACAGAAAGAGAAATATATATGCACTTCACTGTTGCAGTTATTTGTGGTAATAGCGTTTAGTGGCCAAGTTCAGTACAGAAAGAAACATATATACGCACTTGACTGTTGCAGTGTTTTGCAGTGAAAGTGTTTAGTGATGTATTTCAGTACTACAATAAAAATATATACACAGTTCACTGGTGCAGTTATTTGTGGCAAAAGTATTTAGTAGCCTATTTCAGTACAGAAAAAAAATATATTCTCAGTTCACTTCTGCAGTTATATTTGTTGAGAGCATTTAGTGGCCTATTTCAATACAAAAAGATAAATATATACGCACTTCCCTGATGCAATTATTTGTGGCAAAAGTGTTTAGTGGCCTATTTCAGTACAGAAAGAAACATATATGCACACTTCACTGGTGCAGTTATTTGTGGTAAAGTCATTTAGTGGCCTATTTCAGTACAGAAAAAAAAACTATATACGCACTTTCCTGGTGCAGTTATTTGTGGCAAAAGCATTAGTGGCCTATTTCAGTACAGAAAGAAAAATATATGCACACTTCACTGGTGCAGTTATTTGTAATAAAATCGCTTAATGGCCTATTTCAGTACAGAATAAATAAATATACACACAATTCACTGGTGCATTTATTTGTGGTAAAAGCATTTAGTGGCCTATTTCAGTACAGAAAGAAACATATATACGCACTTTATTGTTGCAGTGTTTTGCAGTGAAAGCATTTAGTAATGTATTTCAGTACTACAAGAAAACTATATACCCAGTTCACTGTTGCATTTATGAGAGGAAGATGGCACACCCATGTCGATATTATTCTACACATTACCGCATATTTTATTTGATATTTTTCATGAGCAGCGCTTCTGACGGTGATACTCAGGCGCCACGTTTGGCTGAAATGGAGAACCCCAAGATAGGATTGTGTGACTCTTATGGTGTTTTGGATGGGCACCCGACAAAGGACTCACGGAGGTCTTCTACTGTGGTTCTTCAGTAGGGCTACCATTGGTAGGGGGTCACTTGCCTTGGAAGAGGCCAGTTCCCCCACCGCACCTTGAGTCTTTTTGATCCGTAAGATCTTTACTGGCCACTATGCCAATATTTAATATGGCTCCGGCTGATCACCGTGTTCTGGAGCGCGCGCTTGTTTCTTTAGGAGATCGGCTCCTTTTCCCTTCTCCAATATGGCCGTCCCGGCTATTTCTTTCACTGAGCATGTCCGGAAGTGGTCATACTCACTTCCTGTCTGCGGTGTGTTTTACTTTCATTTTCTATGTTTGGGCATGCCTTAGTCTTCCTCCCAATTGAGGGCGTTTCCTTCCGGGTCAGTTTTCAGCACTATATTGCATACTGTCACGCCACTTTGATTGTATAAAAATTTATACACTGGTCACTACGACACTTTTATTATTGATGTGATGTTTACAATTGTTTATTATACTGACATTATTCACAGTTTATCACTTTGTCTATTGGGCCACGCCCTCTTAGTGTATCACATGACTCGTGTGTACTTCCTGTTTTGCACTATATAAGTCTGTTGAGCACATTTGTTTATTGCTTGAGAAAGGCTTTATTGTTAAGCCGAAACGTTGCCTGCCCACTTGGGTGAATAAAAGTACCTTGGATTTCTATTGGAGTGCTGTCCGTTTTCTACGCTATTACTGTGGGTTGCTCACACCCTTGGACCTTGCACCCGCCACATTGCCTGTGTTTGGTGCTGCCTGGTTTTTCTTCATTTATCATTTCGGGCTGCTAGGCTTTGCACGAACCGTGATTTTATTTTTTCATCATGGAGATCCCAAGTGGCTTTAACTACACACTGGAAGAAAGGACCAGAATATTGGATGCTGCCGTGGGAGATGTCAGTTTCTTGAATACTCCTTCTGCCAAGGAACTAAGGAGAAGGTATGAATCCCTCTCAAAAGCGCACTCTCTCTGAGACTACATATGATGACCCTTGGTGAATATTATAGGGCTCAAAGGATCCCACGGGGTATGCGGTCACATCTGAGACCTAACCTCTTTCTTCATGACACTATCTTTTGCAAGAAATTTGAACTTTTATCTGATCGTTATGCATTGGACTTTATCCTACTAAACTTGGAGTTCCTACAGCAAGAGCTGTCGACAGTGGATACGGACATTAATACTACACTTGAGTCCCTACGATCCCTAATGCCATCTGATGAATTTACTACCTTTATGGAGAATTTTGCTACACAGTTAACTAAATTTAAACTTGATGCTGAGGCCACTAAGCGCATCAAATGGACTCGCGACATGGAGGATTATAAGAAAGGTGCCGTATATACCTGGCAGTTTGATCTGCCTACCAACTTTTCCAGGGATGAGAAGAAGAAAAGAACACCACCACCCCAGCATATCTCCAAGCAGCCTTTTTAGGGATGAGCCCCTACTGAGAGAAAACAACGTACGAGAAGAGGAGGATGGCGACACAGGAGATCCAGGTCAACAACCTCAACAGAAAACACGAGCACAACACAAGCAACAGCTACTGAGAAAGAAGTGACTGTGTTCAACCTATCGTCCTCCGTTTTATCTGCCGCACAAGTAAGTGTTCTATCCAAGGGCCTATCATACTGCCCCTCATCAACTGTTGACTGGTTTAATCTTGATATTGACTTATGTTCCTTTTTCGATCCATCAAATTGAAGGCCCAGTTTTTCAACAGGAGTAAAGTGGACAATGTATGTACAAGTGAACTGTCTATGAATAAGCTTGGTTTAACCAAGCGGAGTGGATTTGCACCTAATGTGAATGAACCCATTATTGAGGCATTCATTACGGCTATAAAAACGACCTTGCTTTACTTAAAACAAATATACCTGATAAAGTCCTTGCCCACCCCAACCTGACTAGTGAGGAGGTAGTGGCAATTAAGGAATTGAGGAGCAACAGCTCCCTCACTGTCAAACCGGCTGACAAGGGGGAGCTGTGGTTGTCCTCGACACTTGTAAGTATGTAGCTGAGATCCAGCGACAGTTAGATGACACGCAGGTCTATGAGGTTATTAACTCTGATCCTAAGTTTCGCATTGCAGGCATGTTTCATGTGTGTGTGGAAGACGCTATTAGGGCAGGTACTATTGATGAGGATCTGGGCACATTCATCACGGTGAGTCATCCACGTACTCCCGTGATTTATGTGCTGCTCAAGATCCACAAGACATTGATCGATCCTCCAGGACGTCCTATAGTGTCGGGCACTGGGTCCATTTTCAGTAATGCTGCTATGCTTGTTGATCGCATCCTACGATCTTTTGCTATGGGTGCTTCCTCATTCATAGCGGACACCACCGAGTTTCTTTGCAAATTACAAGAGATTGACCTTAGTGATCAACCCATGGTCTCCCTAGCCTCATTTGACATAGTGTCTTTGTACACATCAATCGACCATGAATTGGGGATCCAAGCGGTTGAATGTATGTTGGACCTATCCTCTCTTACTACATCAGCACGGCATTTTATTATCTCTCTGCTTCGGATTATTCTTTATGAGAATTATTTCCTTTTCAAGGATGTTTTTTATAGGCAAAAACGGGGGGTGGCAATGGGTTCGCACGCTGCGCCCACGTATGCAAACATTTTTATGCGATGTTTCGAGGAGGACGTCGTCTATGGGTCCCACCACTATGGTCATGTCCTACGGTGGTGGAGATACATAGACAACGTCTTTCTCATCTGGACGGGCACCCATGAACAGATTTTGATGTTCCAGGACTACCTTAATAATGTTAATAGGGACCTCCAGTTCACCTTGGTTTGGTCCCAGGAATCAGTGCAGTTTCTGGATACTACAGTCACGATCTGTGATGCTAGGTTGTCCACGACCTTGTTCATTAAGCCTACTGATAGGAATACAGTCCTTCGTTTTGAGAGCAATCATCCCAGACATATGGTCAAACATCTACCTTTTTCTCAGTTTTTAAGAGCAAGAAGGATAGAGTCTGATGATTGCGCACTCAATCGGACTTTGGATACCATGGTAGCTAAATTTAAGGAACGTGGCTATCCGAATTCTATACTGCACCCTCAAGTATGTGAGGTACGCAATATAGACAGACAGAGTCTACTGCAAAGGAGTAGGCCCAAAAGAGTATGGACAGAATTCCATTTATATCTACCTACAACGAACAAAGCAATGACATTAAAAATATTGTCAGGAGGCATTGGGGTATCTTAGGTAGGCTCAAGGGGATACCAGAATTCCAATGGCCTCCTCTATTCTCCTACAGGAGATCTAGGAACTTAAGAGATCAATTGGTTAAGGCCGATTTAGGACCTACTCGAGTTCCGGTGCAGAAATTTTTGACACAGCGCAGTCATGGTTGCTTTCCCTGCCTGCACTGTGTCAATTGTCGGTACATTTGCAAAAGCAAACAGTTTGTGCATCCCACCACAGGATCCGTGCACCCCATCAAATATCACCTGACTTGTGACACAAATTTTGTGGTATATGTTCTTTCTTGTCCCTGTAAACTGCTATATGTGGGGGAGACCTCCACGGACCTTAAGACCAGGTTGTACTGAAATAGGCAACAGTTCACTGTTGCATTTATTTTTGCTAAAAACATTTTGTGGACTATTTCAGTATAGAAAAAAACTATATACGTACTTTCCTGGTGCATTTATTTGTGGCAAAAGTGTTTAGTGGCCTATTTCAGTACAGAAAGAAAAATATATGCGCACTTCACTGGTGCAGTTAATTGTGGTAAAGTCATTTAGTGGCCTATTTCAGTACAGAAAAAAAAAAAACTATATACACACTTTCCTGGTGCAGATATTTGTGTCAAAAGTGTTTAGTGGCCTATATCAGTACAGAAAGAAAAATATATGCACACTTCACTGGTGCAGTTATTTGTGGTAAAAGTGTTTAGTGGCCTATTTCAATACAAAAGAAATATATATATATATATATATATATATATATATATATATTCTCAGTTCACTTCTGCAGTTATATGTGTTGAAAGCATTTAGTGGTCTATTTCAGTACAGAAAAAAATATATATACACACTTCACTGGTGCAGTTATTTGTGGTAAAAGCATTTAGTGGCCTATTTCAGTACAGAAGGAAACATATATATGCACTTCATTGTTGCAGTGTTTTGCAGTGAAAGCGTTTAGTAATGTATTTCAGTACTACAAGAAAAATATATACCCAGTTCACTGTTGCATTTATTTTCGCTAAAAACATTTAGTGGCCTATTTCAGTAGAGAAAGAAAAATATATACACACTTGACTGTTGCAGTGTATTGTGGTGAAAGTGTTTAGTGATGTATTTCAGTACTACAAGAAAAATATATATGCAGTTCACTGTTGCATTTATTTTTGCTAAAAACGTTTAGTGGCCTATTTCAGTACAGAAAGAAAAATATATACGCATTTCACTGGTGCAGTTATTTGTGGCAAAAGCGTTTAGTGGCCTATTTCAGTGCAGAAAGAAAAATATATACGCACCTCCCTGGTGCAGTTATTTGTGGCAAAAGAGTTTAGTTGCCTATTTCAGTACAAAAAGAAAAATATATTCTCAGTTCACTTGTGCAGTTATTTGTGGTAAAAGCATTTATTGACCTTTTTCAGTACAGAAATAAATAAATAGACACACTTCAATGGTGCAGTTATTTGTGGCAAAAGCATTTAATGGCCTTTTTCAGTAAAGAAGGAAAAATATATACACTTCACTGGTGCACTTATTTGAGGCAAAATCGTTTAGTGGCCTATTTCAGTACAGAAAGAAAAATATATACGCACTTCACTGGTGCAGTTATTTGTGGTAAAAGCATTTAGTGGCCTATTTCAATACAAAAAAGAAAAATATATTCTTAGTTCACTTCTGCAGTTATATGTGTTGAAAGCGTTTAGAGGCCTATTTCAGTACAGAAAGAAAAATATATACACATTTCACTGGTGCAGTTATTTGTGGTAAAAGCGTTTTTGTTGTAAATGATCATCTTGATACAGAATAGGTGAACACCTGGTGATAATGTTCCACACCTCATTGAACTGCCTGCTATAAACAGTAGTCACTCTCTCCTTTTTCTCATATACCTCTATTTCATTACTACTGCTTGTCTGTTTTAGCAAGTTCTCACTATATCCCCTTGCTTTAAGTATTCTATACAATGCTGCACTTTCCTTTCTATAGGTGGAATCCTCTGTATAATTACGGTGGATTATAATCATTTCACCATAGGCGATACCATTGATGACATGTTAGGAATACTTTGCTATTGGCATCCTCTTGTCACCCCAACCAATCAATTTCTCCTGCTATTGTTCCCATTGAGCAGAAAACAGGCAGAAATGTTATTCATTTTGATTTACATTGATCAGTTTTATGTTTTATTGTTCTCAACGCATTCCACTATGTAATGAATAAAAATTTGTAACCGGAATATTTCATTCACTGAGATCTAAGATGTGGTATTTTAGTGTCCTCTTTTCTCTTTAAGACACAACTGATGATAAGACACACCTAGATTTTTGAGGAGGAAAATAAGAACCAAAGAAAAGAAGAAGAAAGAAAATATTTAGAACCAAAAGGTGTGGTTTTGGTGGGTTTTGAACTATTGGTGGTCTGTAGAGGACACTGTTATGGGAGATCTGTGGAGGACACTGTTATGTGAGATCTGTGGATGACACTGTTATGGGGGATGTGTGGATGATACACTGCTATGAGGATGTGTGGATGATACACTGCTATGTGGGATGTGTGGATGACACACATATTGCATCTTATGTAATGGGGGTCACTAATCACACAAGGACAACTGTGGCCAGCAAGATGATCTTATGCTGGTCATAGTATCATATGTGTCACAGTACATTGCCCCTGTGTGAATAATGACCCCCATTACACCACTGGGCACCCGCTCACAGAAATCTTTATATGTAAAATCTTTTTATGTAATGCTCCAGCAATGGCTCTGCTTTCTTCTGTAACAGTACTCACTGTCAAAGTAGCGGTCCGGCCGGCAGCATAACCTAACTCACGCAGTCATTCACGCTCCTGCTAGCTTCATTAATGAAGGTGGAGGAGCATGATTGAGTGAGTGAAATCCCGCACAAGCTGGACCGCTGCTTTGACAGTCAGTACTGTTACAGAAGAAAGCAGAGCCATTGCTGGAGCATTACATAAAATGATTTTACATATAAAGACTGCTGTGAGCGGGGCCCATTGTAATGGAGTTCAATGACTGCACCGGGCCCCGCTCACAGCAGTTTTCATATGTAAAGTCCATCCATGTAATCTTTAAGCAGTGGCTCCGCTTTAAAATAGCGCAATTCTCTGTAGTAGTACTCACTATCAAAGCGACAGGCAGGCCGGCAGTGTAACGTCATTTGCTCATTCACGCTCCTCCCACTTCATTAATGAAGCAGGAGCAGGATCGTGAATGAGTGAGTGAGGTTACGCTGCCGGCCTGCCTGCCGCTGATAGTAAGTACTACTACAGAGGATTGCGCTAGTTTAAAGCAGAGCAACTGCTTGAAGATTACATGAATGGACTTTACATATAAAAACTGCTGAGCTCTTCCATTATGGTAGATTATTTGATGGCATTATGTGATGGCATTGTACACTTCCGGTCTTCAACTGCACGCAGTGTGAGGATTGTCAGCACACTCTGTGATTTCAAATTGTGTAGCATCAGGTCACAGCAAATCACAACAGGGAGAGTGCTGGATCTCAGGAATGGCAGCAGCCTCCTGAACAGTAAAGGAGAGTTTCTTTTTTTCTTGTCTGATCTGAGGGGTTCTTATTAACATTGGGGTCTGATCTGAGGTCTGATTAACAGTGGCGGTCGAATTGAGTCTCTCTCTCTCTCTCTCTCTCTTCTCTCGTGTATGTATATATATATATATATATATATATATATATATATATATATATATATTTACACACATACACATGTAGCATAGCTTTCACAATCAAGCAGCTTATACATTTAATATACTATATTACTTGTACATTCTCTTTCTTTGCAATTACATTATAAATATAGAGACACTGTTATGAAATCAAATACACTAATCTTTACTGCCTTGTGATTGCATGACCTTCACTATCTTTTTCATTTTCTGTTCCATTAACCCTGGATGTATGTGTGCTAAAATGAATAATCAAGAAAATGTATTCATCCCATTTATATTTTATGCTCAGAAAGAAACAAGAACACTACAAGTTCATGATACTCCTGGGTTATCAATCCAAAATAACAACATGAACATTTATGCAGACCCGATATATGCATACAAATATCAAGTAGTTAGGCATTAAGATGTGGTATTTTAGTGTCCTCTTTTCTCTTTAAGACACAACTGATGATAAGCACACCTAGATTTTTGAGGAGGAAAATAAGAACCAAAGAAAAGAAGAAGAAAGAAAATATTTAGAACCAAAAGGTGTGGTTTTGGTGGGTTTTGAACTATTGGTGGTCTGTAGAGGACACTGTTATGGGAGATCTGTGGAGGACACTGTTATGTGAGATCTGTGGATGACACTGTTATGGGGGATGTGTGGATGATACACTGCTATGAGGATGTGTGGATGATACACTGCTATGTGGGATGTGTGGATGACACACATATTGCATCTTATGTAATGGGGGTCACTAATCACACAAGGACAATATACTGTGACACATTCAATACTGTGGCCAGCATAAGATGATCTTATGCTGGTCATAGTATCATATGTGTCACAGTACATTGCCCCTGTGTGAATAATGACCCCCATTACACCACTGGGCACCCGCTCACAGAAATCTTTATATGTAAAATCTTTTTATGTAATGCTCCAGCAATGGCTCTGCTTTCTTCTGTAACAGTACTCACTGTCAAAGTAGCGGTCCGGCCGGCAGCATAACCTAACTCACGCAGTCATTCACGCTCCTGCTAGCTTCATTAATGAAGGTGGAGGAGCATGATTGAGTGAGTGAAATCCCGCACAAGCTGGACCGCTGCTTTGACAGTCAGTACTGTTACAGAAGAAAGCAGAGCCATTGCTGGAGCATTACATAAAATGATTTTACATATAAAGACTGCTGTGAGCGGGGCCCATTGTAATGGAGTTCAATGACTGCACCGGGCCCGCTCACAGCAGTTTTCATATGTAAAGTCCATCCATGTAATCTTTAAGCAGTGGCTCCGCTTTAAAATAGCGCAATTCTCTGTAGTAGTACTCACTATCAAAGCGACAGGCAGGCCGGCAGTGTAACGTCATTTGCTCATTCACGCTCCTCCCACTTCATTAATGAAGCAGGAGCAGGATCGTGAATGAGTGAGTGAGGTTACGCTGCCGGCCTGCCTGCCGCTTTGATAGTAAGTACTACTACAGAGGATTGCGCTAGTTTAAAGCAGAGCAACTGCTTGAAGATTACATGAATGGACTTTACATATAAAAACTGCTGAGCTCTTCCATTATGGTAGATTATTTGATGGCATTATGTGATGGCATTGTACACTTCCCGGTCTTCAACTGCACGCAGTGTGAGGATTGTCAGCACACTCTGTGATTTCAAATTGTGTAGCATCAGGTCACAGCAAATCACAACAGGGAGAGTGCTGGATCTCAGGAATGGCAGCAGCCTCCTGAACAGTAAAGGAGAGTTTCTTTTTTTTCTTGTCTGATCTGAGGGGGTTCTTATTAACATTGGGGGTCTGATCTGAGGTCTGATTAACAGTGGCGGTCGAATTGAGTCTCTCTCTCTCTCTCTCTCTCTCTCTCTCTGTGTATGTATATATATACATATATATATATATATATATATATATATATATATATTTACACACATACACATGTAGCATAGCTTTCACAATCAAGCAGCTTATACATTTAATATACTATATTACTTGTACATTCTCTTTCTTTGCAATTACATTATAAATATAGAGACACTGTTATGAAATCAAATACACTAATCTTTACTGCCTTGTGATTGCATGACCTTCACTATCTTTTCATTTTCTGTTCCATTAACCCTGGATGTATGTGTGCTAAAATGAATAATCAAGAAAATGTATTCATCCCATTTATATTTTATGCTCAGAAAGAAACAAGAACACTACAAGTTCATGATACTCCTGGGTTATCAATCCAAAATAACAACATGAACATTTATGCAGACCCGATATATGCATACAAATATCAAGTAGTTAGGCATCAAGGTGTCAAAATTGTAATGCTAGAAGAAGAATCAATGTAATCAGCATTCATATATTTAGAGCTCTTCTTTCTTAGCAAATAAAAGTTTTATGAAGAATAGAATTAGTGATTTATGCTTTTTGCCTGCAAGTTTTGTATTATAATGAAATACATATAGCACATGTTCATAAAAATAAGTGTATGTACACTGTATATCTCATAGCTTACTGTATTTTTCAGACTATAAGACACATTGGACGATAAGCCATATGGATTTGGAGAAGGAAAGTAAGAAAAAAACATATTTTCCATTAGACCTCAGAGCATACTCACATATCAGACCCCCATTCTTCATTAAACCATCAACCTCCATCAGCCTCAGATCAGACCACCCCAGCCTCTGTCAGCCTCAGATCAGCCTCCCATTAGACCTCCCAGTCTCCATTAGCCTCACATTAGCTTTCCATCAGACCCCCATCAGACCCCTCAGCCTCTATCAGCCTCATGTCAGATCCCCCCAGCCCCCATTAGACTCAGATCAGACCCCCAATCAGACCCTATCAGCCTCAGATCATACCCCTAAGGCACACTCAGCCACAGATCAAACCGTCCAGCCCCCATCAGCCTCAAATCAGCCTCCATCAGACCCCTAGCCCCTATCAGACTCATATCAGACCCCCAATCAGAGCCTATCAGCCTCAGATCAAGCTCACCTGACCTACTCAGCCTAAGATCATTCTCACCCAGCCCCCATCAGACCTCAGATTTTAAAAAAAAGAAAACTTACCTCACCCACTCCGGAAGGTGCCGCTGATCCAGAACTCACTGATCCATTATTTATTCTGGGTCCTGCTGTATACTGTGACCTGACAGCGCCTATGTGCACTACCTTCTGCCCCTGTGTGTGGTCAGAATACCACAGCAGGGCCCGGAAGAAGGTGAGTACAGCCAGGCAGCGCTGTCCTCATTTCACCGTGTCTCCCGCATGCTAATGACTGCTTGCATAATGGAAGTAGTCATTAGCATTCAGACTAGAGATGAGAGAAGTTTTGAAAAATATGATTCGGCCAATTTGCTGAAGTTTGCCCAGAATTTGTTGCGAATTAATTTGTCATTAATTTCTATGAATCAGTTATACTCGTCCATCACAGAATGTATGAAGTGGGCTGCTGCAGTGAGACCACTCCATATGCGCTGGATGCCGACTGTATCATACAGCAGAAACCTGACCGCAATGATGAGGAACGGGGATCACGCCAAACCTCATCATTTAACCCCTCAGATGCCACAATCAATGCAGAATGCAGATAGCAGGATGCGGCTCCCTCTGCCTTCTGATCGAAGCTCCCACAGTTAAATTGCAGGGCTCCGATCGGCAGACTGAACACTTCTAAAGCTTCCCATGGCTGCCATGGTAACCTCCCTGCTACACTGTTATTAGGCAGAGCTCACCAAGGAGTGTGTCAAAATCCTAATCACCCCAATAGATCTCTATTAGGATGAATAGGAAAAAAGATCAAAAGATCCCAGGTTCTAACCACCTAAGGGGGTTAAAAGTTATCACTGTAAAAAAAATAAGAGAAATAAATATATATATATATATATATATATATATATATATATATATATGAATCCAAAAATTGAAGCAGCACTCCAAAGATGTGAAAACAAGTGGATCGACCTTTATTCCCCTGCAACGTTTCAACTGCTCAATGCAGTCTTTCTCAAGCATACAAAAAGGTGTTCACAAGGGGTATATATACCCATAATGCATAGCAATGTAATTAAACATGATTAAGTGTAGTAAACAAATAAAGTCATATCATATGCATAAAACCAAGTAAAAAAGTGTAACAAATACATCCATGTGTTCATAAAATACATAACAATGAATCACATATATAACGTGTATTATAATCTATACAGAAAAGATTAAAGTGCATAAGTGCTAATTAGAGCAAAAACAATCACCATATGTGTATGTCCATCAAGGCATATCCAGCCTCTTGGATAATTATACAACACCTGTGTGAAGATAAAACTTAATAAAACAAACTCACAGCGGTGAGGAAACATGCCGACCTTGCTTGGCATCATCTAACTGCTACTGCGCATGCTCCCGGGACCAGACGGCTCATGACGTGGATCACGTCATACAGTCGTCTTCCAGTCACGCGATGACACGTCGTGCCCTCACCTGACTCTCCTGGAGACCAAGGACGCCGAACCGTCCATCATCCCTGAGTGCCTGCATCCGAGTTAGAGTGAGTGCATAAAGGTCGACCAACTCACGTGACGTAGTCACGTTACTGTCACCTAGACAACAGCATCGCAACCAAAGCAAACTGCAGTCTGTGGGATGTGAAACATTCTACGTCCAAAGTAAGAGCGCTGCAGCACCTACATGTCGCAGATCACAACATATAGAACTACAGGGACATTATAAGTAACAAAGATAAATGATACTGTGTGATCAAAACAGTGTAATGTAGCATGTCAATGGTTACGTATGAAGGTAACTGCCCCCAAGAGACAGAAAATATCGGAGCAGAACATTAACCCTTAAACGAAAAGGGAGGAAGAAAAGAGAGGGGAGGGGGTGTCCGCGATCCAGTAATGGACCTAGGGAGGGCCCTACAGTTATACCAATTTCAATGGTCATCACTGTTAGCCTATTATGTGTATTCGGTGTCGGGAACAGTCGTGTCCCCAACACCCAACGCACAAGATCTTCCCCAAACAGAACCCCTACCCATATTCAAATATATTGATCGCAACCTAAAATCCACAAACACTGAATGCACACGAACAAAATTAGATTGTATTTTGTCTCCTGTAGTGTGCTCCTTGAGTAATATGACAAAAAGCAAAAGTCGGCAGTCCAACCGCTGTGAAGAACACGAGTTGGTATATTAATGAGATTAAACGACAGCTAGCAGATCAGAACGTTTACAGGGAGTTACAGCGTGATCCCAAGTTTGATATAGCCAGGTCTATTACTGGCATATTGAACAGAGCACGTGAACAGGGCATTATTGATGGTGAATTGTACAACTTTTTGATGGTTGAACATCCACGTACCCCTGTGATATATGTTCTTCCCAAGATTCATAAAAGCTTGATTGATCCACCTGGTCGCCCTATTGTGTCTGGCACTAATTCTATTTTCTCACACATTGCCATTTTTTTGGATCGAGTGTTACGGACTTACGCTACAGATACTAGATCATATGTCAGAGACACGTGTGATTTTTTGGACAAGATTACAGCTATAAGATTACCACAGGGTTGCCTGGTGGCATCCTTTGATGTCACCAGTTTATATACGTCTATTGATCACAGGCGGGGCATCTTGGCAGTGCGTAATTGCCTCGCACGTGGACAATATACTATAGAGTGTAACAACTTTATACTGTCATTATTGGATTTGGTTTTGGGACAGAATTACTTCAAGTTCATGGACAGCTTCTTCCTCCAGATACGAGGAGGACCTTGTCTATGTGTCCCACCACTTCGGAAATGTTTTGGGGTGGTGGAGATACATAGACGATGTCTTCCTTATCTGGAGGGGGGACAGTTACTCATTGAAGCTGTTTCATGATTTTTTGAATCACTTGGATCCAGATATTTTCTTCACGTTGGTTTATTCTGACAAACGGGTACAATTTTTGGATACTACCGTCTCCATTCTGGGGGACAGATTAGTTACTGATATGTTTACCAAACCAACTGATTGCAATTCATTGTTGAGATTTGACAGTTGTCATCCCAGATCCACCATTGAATCACTACCCTATAGTCAATTGCTTAGGGTTTCACGTATTGTACAAGATAATAGTGTCTTACCACAACGATATCAGGAGATGACAAATCGATTCCATCAGAGGGGTTATCCTCTTCGGAATAACTTCACACCACCTTGAGAGAATAAAGAATCCAGCACAATTAACTATACACAGTAGATCCAAACCTAAACCCAAACGCATTCCATTTGTCACCACTTTCTGTGAACAGAGCGATTATATTGCTCGTATCATCAGAAAACATTGGGGTATTTTGAGGAGTAATTTCCCACAAATAGAGGAATTTTCAATACCACCTTTGATGTCATATAGACGACCCCCCAACTTACGGGATAAGTTGGTCAGGGCTGATATACAGACTAGAACAATGAAGCAGACCTATATTGGACCCAAAAGAACAGGTAGTTTCCCTTGCTTGGGATGTGTAAATTGTAGATATATGGTCAAAGGTGAATATTTCACTCATCCAGGCACAGGCAAACAATATGATATTAGACAATTCCTGACATGTGACAGTACTTTTGTTGTGTACGTGTTGCAATGTCCATGTGGTCTCCTGTATGTTGGGGAGACCACATGTGACATGAAAACATGACTCAACAATCACAGGTTGTCCATTAGACAGAAAAGAAAGGATTTACCTGTTCCTAAGCATTTTGTGGATTGTGGACATAATGAGAAAGACCTTAGATTTACCATTCTAGATCAGGTTTCTTTACCCCGTCTCGGTGGTGACCGGTCTCTGGCTCTTAAACAGAGAGAATTGAGGTGGGTTCACCGCCTACATACATTAAAACCCCATGGACTTAATGTTGACTTTAGGTGGCATATAATTTGAGGGTGCATGTCCATTTTTGTATATCCAACCTCTTTGTTGGTGAGGTAGTACGTGAATACTGAAGGTGTTATATTCACAATTTACTAATCTATATATATATTTTTTTATATTTTTAGATACCATCCTCAAGTTCTTCACAGTGGTGGGACTGCCGACTTTTGCTTTTTGTCATATTACTCAAGGTGCACACTACAGGAGACAAAATACAATCTAATTTTGTTCGTGTGCATTCAGTGTTTGTGGATTTTAGGTTGTGATCAATATATTTGAATATGGGTAGGGGTTCTGTTTGGGGAAGATCTTGTGCGTTGGGTGTTGGGGACACGACTGTTCCCGACACCGAATACATATAATAGGCTAACAGTGATGACCATTGAAATTGGTATAACTGTAGGGCCCTCCCTAGGTCCATTACTGGATCGCGGACACCCCCTCCCCTCTCTTTTCTTCCTCCCTTTTCGTTTAAGGGTTAATGTTCTGCTCCGATATTTTCTGTCTCTTGGGGGCAGTTACCTTCATACGTAACCATTGACATGCTACATTACACTGTTTTGATCACACAGTATCATTTATCTTTTTTACTTATAATGTCCCTGTAGTTCTATATGTTGTGATCTGCGACATGTAGGTGCTGCAGCGCTCTTACTTTGGACGTAGAATGTTTCACATCCCACAGACTGCAGTTCGCTTTGGTTGCGATGCTGTTGTCTAGGTGACGGTCACGTGACTACGTCACGTGAGTTGGTCGACCTGGATGCACTCGCTCTAACCCGGATGCAGGCACTCAGGGATGATGGACGGTTCGGCGTCCTTGGTCTCCAGGAGAGTCAGGTGAGGGCACGACGTGTCATCGCGTGACTGGAAGACGACTGTATGACGTGATCCACGTCATGAGCCGTCTGGTCCCGGGAGCATGCGCAGTAGCAGTTAGATGATGCCAAGCAAGGTCGGCATGTTTCCTCACCACTGTGAGTTTGTTTTATTAAGTTTTATCTTCACACAGGTGTTGTATAATTATCCAAGAGGCTGGATATGCCTTGATGGACATACACATATGGTGATTGTTTTTGCTCTAATTAGCACTTATGCACTTTAATCTTTTCTGTATAGATTATGATACACGTTATATATGTGATTCATTGTTATGTATTTTATGAACACATGGATGTATTTGTTACACTTTTTTACTTGGTTTTATGCATATGATATGACTTTATTTGTTTACTACACTTAATCATGTTTAATTACATTGCTATGCATTATGGGTATATATACCCCTTGTGAACACCTTTTTGTATGCTTGAGAAAGACTGCATTGAGCAGTTGAAACGTTGCAGGGGAATAAAGGTCGATCTGGAGTGCTGCTTCAATTTTTGGATTCATATACCTGGTAAACAGCTGAGCCAGCTGATTTGGAAGGATTGCACCCGTCTTTATTATTTTGAGTGCTGCTGTGTTTTTCTTTGCTGCATATATATATATATATATATATATATATATATATATATTAGTTTAAATCATCCACCTTTCCCAATTTTACATATAAAAATATATAAACAATTAAAAAATAAACATTTTAAGTATCACTGGGTCCAAAAATGTCTCAGTTATTAAAATGTTTTCAAACATTTCCTGTGGGCTGATCACCGTAAAAACACACGATTTGTAGTTATTTTTGTCACCTTTTCCAGCCCAAAAAAATTGAATAACAGTGATCAAAAAGTTGTATGTACCACAAAAATGGTACCAATAAAATCTACAGTTTGTCCTGCAAAAAACAAGCCCTCATATAGATCTATAGACCTGTAAACTGAAATATAAAATAGTTCCGATTGTGACAATAGTGATTAGAGATGAGCGAATTTCTTAAAAATTTGATTTGGCTGCTTTGCCGAGTTTTCCGTAAAAATCTGCTTCGATCTGAATATATTTGCGCCAAATCGTGATAAAAAATGTCTATTTCCCGCTTGCATAGAGCCTTTATATGGGTGTAGAACATTGCAGTAACACGCATAGGGAGTGTGCTTGGTTAGTGAAATAATACTGTCCGTCAGTATGACATGAAGATGACAGGCGTTGCTGTTAGAATCTCACTGCACACTTCATTTATTTGGGCAGTCACGGGGCCAAATCCGACCAAATAACTTAAGTATTAACTCAGCCTTACAGGTCAATGTTAGTGTAAAGAAGAAGTGCACTCCTTTTACTCTCTTGTCAGCTGATTCCACATAGATGTCTACAGAACCAGTTCTATTAACTGCCTGTGAACTGCGTCTATTTTTCTCGTATTGGAGTGAAATATGGCTATAAACGCTTTCAACGCAAATAACACCAAATGTGAACTGTGTCTATTTTTCTCGTATTGTAGTTAAATACGACAAGAAACACTTTTAGCGCAAATAACAGCAAATATGAACTTAGTCTACTTTTCTCTTTTTCTCAAGAATTACGGCAATAAACGCTTTAAGCGCAAATAACACCAAATGTGAACTGTGTCTGTTTTTCTCGTAATGTAGTGAAATATGACAATAAACGCTTTTAGCGCAAATAACACCACATCTGAACTGCGCGTGTTTTTCTCGTATTGCAGTGAAATATGACAAGAAACGCTTACAGTGCAAATAACACCAAATGTTAACTGCGTCTATTTTTTCTATTTTTCTCTAGAAATATGACAATAAACGCTTTTAACGCAAATAACAACAAAAGTGACCTGCGTATATATTTCTTGTATTGTATTTAAAATTGGCCACCTAATGATATCAGCGCAGTTAACAGCAAAAGTGACCTGTGTATATATTTATCTTTTTCCACAGATAAACGCCACAAAAGACTTTTCAGCATAGCACTTGCACCCCAATAACTAATTGCTAGAATGACAGAGCTGTATTATGAGACTATCTGGATCCCCAAGTAATGTTTCACAATAGACATCCTACATGTTTCACTTGTAAATCACTTTTTTTCACAATGAGGTTGTTGACTCTCCCTAGCATCAGCACATGTCTCTCCCTGATTCCTCTCACTATCCTTTCCCTGCACTAGTACATCTCTTTCCTTTTTTTTTTTAACAATTAGTTTTTCTTTCACTCTCCCGAGCGCCTGCATACTCGTCTGTCCCTGAACAATGTAAAATGGTGAATGGCAGCGTCTAAGATGGCCGCCGTATTTATAGCCTAGGGCCTATTGGACAGCACAAAATCCAGAGATTCCTCAATAAATGTACAAAAAACATTGCCTTTATTGGTTCTACTAAGGACTTCCCTAATCGCTCTGATCCCCAAATTGTGTGGGATCCTGGTATATAGGGATTCGACATCCAGGGACACTAGGTGATACCCCTGGTGCCACTCGATGTATTGGAGGGCTCGCAGGAAATCACCGGTATCCTTGAGATAAGTAGGGGTACCATAGAGGAGGGGTCTCAAAAACCAGTCCACATATTTTGAGAGTTGCTCAGTCGCTGACCCAACCCCGGCCACAGCTTGACCTGTTTTATAATAGAGTATTAAGGGATGTTCGTGCACTGGTTTATCCGGTTGCACCTCCCAACATTACTGCTCAAGAGCATAATGCACTTAAGTGGTTGACTGCTCAAGACCAGATTGTTATTAAGCCAGCCGACAAGGGAGGGAATCTGGTCCTAATGACACGGGAATATTATTTGAGGGAATCTATGAGACAACTCGGGGACCAGCTGACATATTGTAAATTAGAGGGAATCCAACACCCCAGATATTAAATCAGCTTGAAATCCTAATAAAAAAGTATATGGACATAGGATTTTTACCACATAATCTTGTTGATAGACTTCTCCCCCAGCACCCGAGGTCCCCCGTTTGGTACTTTCTGCCCAAAATCCACAAGTCGCTGACCCAGCCCCCTGGCCGCCCTATTGTGGCCGGGGTTGGGTCAGCGACTGAGCAACTCTCAAAATATGTGGACTGGCTTTTGAGACCCCTCCTCTATGGTACCCCTACTTATCTCAAGGATACCGGTGATTTCCTGCGAGCCCTCCAATACATCGAGTGGCACCAGGGGTATCACCTAGTGTCCCTGGATGTCGAATCCCTATATACCAGGATCCCACACAATTTGGGGATCAGAGCAATTAGGGAAGTCCTCAGTAGAACCAATAAAGGCAATGTTTTTTGTACATTTATTGAGGAATCTCTGGATTTTGTGCTGTCCAATAATGTGTTTATATTTGAACAGCACTGGTACCGCCAGGTGCTAGGTACGGCTATGGGTACACCTGTCTCGTGTACCTTCGCCAACCTGTACCTGGCGGTATTTGAGGACCGTTACGTCTTTTCGATTGGTAACCCCTTCTTGCAACACATTCAGCTGTTTCTTCGTTTTGTGGATGATATTTTTATGCTGTGGTCTGGCAGCGAGTTGCAGTGCCGTGGGTTTGTTGATCACCTCAATTTAACTAATGACATGAACATGAAGTTCACCATGAATTTTGGTGGACAGTCCCTTGACTTTCTAGACGTTAAGGTGTCTGTAGTCAATGGTGACATTGTTACCGAGGGGTTCCGCAAGTCCACGGCCACTAATTCGTTGCTACACCGCAGCAGTTTTCATCCTGAGCCCGTAATGAAGGCCGTACCTTACGGCCAGTTCATACGTCTTAGAAGGATTAATAGTACTTATGAGGGTTTTCGGCGACAGGCTCGTTCCCTCGCTGATCGCCTTGTTGCTAGGGGTTACCCACCGAAGGACGTTAGCATAGCTCTGTTTAGAGCAGCTAAACGCCCTAGATCCGAGCTCCTTATGGATAAGCAAAAGAAACATGCTACATCAGAGAGATTCTCATTTGTATTCAAATTTAGCCCAGCGGCCGAAGTTTTAAAAAATGCAATCAGGAATAATTGGGACCTTTTAAAGGGAGATAGAACCCTGTGCAAAGTGGTTGAACAGAAACCATTGATAGCTTTCAAAAAATGTTCTACGTTAAGGCTTCAACTGGTACATAGTGTCTTACGTCCCACCATCAATCATTCTTGGCTTACCAGGAACATTAGACCCGGGAATTATAAGTGTGGTCACTGTTCCTTCTGCCCACAAAATGCTCAGAGTAGAATCTTGAACTTGGGTGGAGTCACTCATAGAGTCCGTCATTTTATTACCTGCAGGTCCCCTTACGTTGTCTATGTGGTATTTTGTGATTGTCACAACTTCTACATAGGCAAAACTATACGCCCGATGTTTGAACGTTTTAGGGAACATGTAAATTCAGTGATTACAGGTAAGGGGTGTCCCCGCCTTATTGAACATGTGAGGGAAAAACACAACAGTAATCCCCATTGTTTAAAATTTGCAGGCATTGAAATTGTTAATGCTCCTCAAAGAGGAGGAGATCGCCATAAATTATTATTACAGTCTGAATCTAGGTGGATTATCCGTACACGAGCTATGGGGGGTATCGGTTTAAATGATAAGAACGATCTATCAGTGCATTTATAAGTTATAACCACCCTTGGATTTGCAGTCCCCCTCTCTCAGACTGCTGTATACAAGTTTACAATAGTCGCAGTATATTATTTGTTGTTTAGTATTTATATCCTTATGAACTCACTAATTTATGTCAGACCTTTTCATTTTTGTACGTTTGTATTGTTTTTAAAGCCCGGTTGTTGGGGCGTGGCTTTCCACACCTGCGCAAGGTGTGATGTGCGAGTGCGTCCACTTAATTTGCGTGCATCCACGCTTGGGCTTTCGGGTGGCCTGACAAAGCTCATTGTTGTGCGAAACGGCCGTCGCCACTGTAACTATTTGCGAGGAGTTGGAAAGCCGCCCCCCACCCGGTTGTTGTAACACTGGATGCCCGTAATAAAGGAACTTTTTCTACATACGTGGACGAGTGCCGCCGTATTTCATCTCTCTACTACAAGGCCTCCTACCTTCTGGGTTGGCTCATACTGGTAGGAGACCAGGGCGAATATAAGGGACGCTTCAGGAGGTGACCTGCTCCCTATTCCCTGCTTTCTGGTGTAGCAGCCGCGGACACTGCACGGTGGAGGGTTTCCCCCACTCCCCACCGTGACACTTTAGCATATTGCCCGATGTATGCTCAGTTGCCGAATTTTCACCATTCGGCATAGGTACTGTATGACTACTGGCTTTCCACCATGTTAGACCCTTGCTACCGATCCAAAATGGGGGCCTTTTTACACCTGTTTAGAGGGAGGACAAACTGAACTACTATTGAGACATCCTATGTAGTCAGTTGGCCGCTGAATATTTGCGCCACCATCCATCCTCTCGCAGGTCTGACTGGGGGTCCCTCTGCTCTTACGTTCCACTGCCATGGCTGCTGGGGGGGGAGGGGGAGGCAGGAGCAGTACCAGCTCCATCAACAGCAACTTAAGTCTAGAGTTTCTGATGAGCAGTTTTCTAAACCCGCCTACTGAAAAAAATACTCACCAGCAGCAGCAGGTAGACATAGAGCAGAACCTGAACCAGCAGGTTGTAGCATACTTGTACTGCACCCTGCCACCCCATATCAAAGATCTGTCATGCCTTTTCATGAGTATATAAACATTTATACATTATTATTGTTATAACGTGTATTCATGGCCTATAAGAAGCCATGTTGTACTTATATTCACCCTTCTGTATGAACCTTCATTGTGTAAAAGAAAGAAATATGGGTTCAAGGAAAGATTCTTCCTGGCAGATGTGAGCTTATCTAAGGGAGTGATTTTACCTCATCACTAGGCTAGGAGCCGAGATAAGGTTCTTCCTGGCGCTCGTCTGTCATCTTTTTATAATGAGATGTATTAATGAGACAAACGTATAATGTCTGTCTGTTCATAGTGGATCGTATTTAGTTTTGACACAAGTTAATCAATATATCACATATGTGTTGTTTTATATTATTTCATATTTTCTTTTCTTACATGTTATAATCATGTACTAACGTATATATATCCTGTGTGTGTATTACCAGAAGTGTGTATTCCTGAGGTATGTGGGAAAGCATGCTCAGTTGGACTTCTCTTAATGAGAAGTTGTTGATGAGAAAGTTGTGTTATTTTCATAAGATAAGGCACCTGTGAAATCCAAAACCTACACATTTGTTGTCTACATTTTAACTTTATGAAATGAGAACAGTTATACTAGTTTCTGGGAATCTAGGTTTTAATTGCTTCAAGTGTCAGGGGGTATGCCTCCCTTTTTGATGTATGTCCCAGGTGGTGGATATTTACCACTTAACATGAAGTCACATTATATAAATTTAACTCTTAAAAGCTTCACATTTATAGGTTACACAACATTGCTGCCTAGGTATCAGCAGGTAACACTACATGTTCACTACAAAGCATTTTTGGGTAATGTATGATCTCACAGTACCATTACCATATGTGCACACCCTCTGGTTTGGTTGGAAGACTGTTATCTAAAGGGGTGTATGCTTTTGATAAGTCATTGAATATTAATCATAGACTGGATGAGAGAGGGGATTCCAAAAGAAAGAAAAAAAAAGTTCTACAAAGAAAGGACTAAAACGGAACGTGGCAAAACTTTGGATTTTATCCTGGACCACGGGGAACCCTCTGGAGAGCTGACCGTCCCTCCGGAGCCCTACTCACCTTTTGACCCTTGGTAATGTATATATTGTTTATTACTTGCGGTATTGATAAGTTACTTAGCCCGGTATATAGTCAAAGATCCCCAATTGTGGATCTGTAATTGATAAGGCTCCTTATCAAGTTTGATCATTCTCTTAGCAAAGATGCATATTGCTAATTGAGCATCAGACATTGGTACCTAGTCCTTGGGAACTTTGTTATTCCCTAGCCTGATACCGAGCTGGTAAATTTATAGTGCCGCCATATACCTCAATTGGTTAAAAGGTGATAGAAAGGGGCACTCTTCTTTAATTTGAATTGTTGCATATCATTGCATTGATTGGCGATATTCAGTACTGTTTGAAGGTAGTGGTATTATATTCCATTGTCTATCATTGTACAGGTTGTATCATCGATTTTATATTTAGCACTTATGTATAATAAACTCGCATATATTTTTGCATAGATGATGGTACCTTGTTTTCTTTCTAGTTGCACAAAATAATTAAGGTTCTCGTCAACGAGCTGAGAGGTTATTATGTCGCCCTCTCCTCAATAGGATCAATAGCTTTGATATTTTGTGCCTTTGATCCTTTCTTTTGTTTTTTTGGTATATAAAGCATTTTTGCGCTTCATATCCCCGACAGATCCCCTGTACTACTGGGCATCCAAACTCGATTTGTGGCCGCAAATGGCCGAGTTTGCCCTAGACAAGCTTTTACTGCCCGGCCAGCAGTGTGGCATCAGAGCGGGTGTTTAGTGCAGCAGAGGCCATAGTTACCCCAAGGAGAACTCGCCTGTCCACCCAAAATTGGAGAAACCGACCCTTGTGAAGATGAATCAGGCGTGGATCAGCCAGAATTTTCAAACATCAGTGCCTGGTGCTTTAGACTAGATCAGCCATAGTGTCAAACCTACACTTTGACAAAAGAGACCTGTTTCTTCTGGCTACCTGCTTCAGCTACTATTCTAATGCTGCCACCCGCCTGATGCCACACCTGCGGCCACGTGCTCCTACAGCCACCCATCATCTTCAGATGGTACTGGTACTGCCTCCCACCTCCCCACTATTTCACTGGGCCAATCTGTGGTCTCCTCATGCTGCTGCTACCTCACCACTATGCCACTTGCCCACTCTGTGGTCTCCTCATGCTGCTGCCACATAACCACTCTGTGGTCTCCTCATGCTGCTGCCACTTTACCACTCTGTGGTATCAATATGCTGCTGTCACCTGACCACTATATCACTGGGCCACTCTGTGGTCTGCTCATGCTGCTGCCACCTCACCACTATGTCACTGGGCCACTCTGTGGTCTCCTCATGCTGCTGTCACCTCAACACTATGTCACTGGGCCACTTTGTAGTCTCCTCATGCTGCTGCCAACTCAACATTATGTCACTGGCCCACTCTGTGGTCTCCTCATGCTGCTGATACCTCACCAGTCTGTCACTGGGCCACTCTGTGAACTTCTCATGCTGTTCCCACCCTCCCCACTCCATGACTGGGCCACTATTTTGCCTTTTTGGCCTGGTTGACATCATCATTTATTTGACCCCTCTTCTGGTCATTCAGAAGGAAGGAAAAATAAGACGCACAATGGATCCTGTCTATGTAGCACCTGTAGAGCCTGTATGACATGGTCCCTATTTTGCATCAGAATTAGCTTATGATTTGGTAGCCAAAAGCAAGAGTGGGTACAAAACACAGAAGACATGCAAAGGTTCCATTCACGTGTGATCTCTGTTTTGAATCCACTTCCGTTTTTTTGGGGGGCTTCGGCAATACTGATGGATTACTGACTAGTGATGAGCGGCAGGTGCCATATTCGATTTCGACGAAATCGAATATTCGTCATTATTCTAGTTATCGCGATTAATATGCGATTTAAATAATCGCGTATTGCGATTTTAACTTAAGGCTACTTTCCTATTGGTTTCATATCTAGAATTATAGCGAAGATGACGGATATGACGAATGTATTCGTCATATTCCTCAAAACGAAGATAACGAAGTATTCACATCTTCGCTTTAGCAACCTATTTAGTCAACCTCGCTAATTCTAGCAATCAAATAGGAAGGTTGACTATAGAGACAACTGTGTTTAATTCGCTATGCGATTATATATATATATTTTTAATAAATAGAATAATTATAATAATTATATCAAGTAATATAATTATTCTATTAAAAAAAAAAATCGCATAGCGAATTTAACACAGCTGTCCCTATAGTCAACCTTCCTATTTGATTGCTAGAATTAGCGAGGTTGACGAATAGGTTGCTAAAACGAAGATGTAGAATACTTCGTTATCTTCGTTTTGAGGAATATGACGAATACATTCGTCATATTCGCTATTCGCTAATTCTACCAAGCCAACCATAAACTTCCTTGCTCATGGAGCGTCCCCATCACCATGGGAACATCTCCATATACTAAAATGTACTGTCGGATTTGAGGAATTACGTTGAAATCGCAATGCGATTAATTCAAGTTACCGTATATACTCGAGTATAAGCCGAGTTTTTCAGCACAAAATTTGTGCCGAAAAACCCGAACTCGGCTTATACTCGAGTCATAAATTGAAACTGAAGAGCGCAGTGGGAGGAGGAGCGGGGGGAGGAGCTGGGGGCGGGCATTTGCTGCAGGGCCGATGCGCTCACTGCGCTCCGGCCCCACCGCTCATGTATAGTTTTTAAATTTGATTATACTATACACTTATTCTTACTATAATTCTTGCCCCCTCTGTTCCACATTACATGCGGCAGGCGGGCAGTGAATACTTCAGGCCGGGCGGACGAGAGCAGTGTGACTTGCTGATGTCACGTGCCTGCCCGGCCTGCTTTATGAATGAAGCAGGTGGCGCAGGCACGTGACGTCAGTCACACTGCGCTCGCTCTCCCGCCCGGCCTGAAGTATTCACTGCTCGACTGCCGCATGTAATGAGGTACAGAGGGGGCAAGAGTTATAGTAAGAATAAGTGTATAGTATAATCAAATTTAAAAACTATACATGAGCGGTAATGGGGGGATGAGGGGGATGTGAATGGCACTGTTATGGGATGGGGGATGTGGATGGCACTGTTATGGGATGGGGATGTGGATGGCACTGTTATAGGATGGGGGATCTGTGGATGCCATCCACAGCCCCCCATCCCATAAGTGCCATCCACAGCCCCCATCCCATAACAGTGTCATCCACATCCCCTCATCCCATAAGTGCCATCAACATCCCCCTTCCCATAACAGTGTCATCCACATCCCCTCATCCCATAAGTGCCATCCACATCCCCTCATCCCATAAGTGCCATCCACACCCCCCATCCCATAACAGTGTCATCCACATCCCCCTCATCCCATAAGTGCCATCAACATCCCCCTTCCCATAACAGTGTCATCCACATTCCCCTCATCCCATAAGTGCCATCCACATCCCCTCATCCCATAAGTGCCATCCACATCCCCCTTCCCATAACAGTGTCATCCACATCCCCTCATCCCATAAGTGCCATCCACAGCCCCCCATCCCATAACAGTGTCATCCACAGATCCCCATAACAGTGCGTCATCCACAGATCCCCCATAACAGTGTCATCCACAGATCCTCCATAACAGTGCGTCATCCACAGATCCCCCATAACAGTGCGCCATCCACAGATCCCCCATAACAGTGCGTCATCCACAGATCCCCCATAACAGTGCGTCATCCACAGATCCCCCATAACAGTGCGCCATCCACATTTCCCCCCATAACAGTGCGTCATCCACAGATCCCCCATAACAGTGTGTCATCCACAGATCCCCCATAACAGTGACATCCATTTCCACCTCGGCTTATACTCGAGTCACTACTTTTCCCAGTTTTTTTTGGGGTAAAATTAGGGGGGTCGGCTTATACTCGGGCCGGCTTATACTCGAGTATATACGGTATATTAATCGCATTGCGATTTCAACTTAGAGCTGGGTTTATAATGGGTCAGCTTGCTAGAATGAACGAAGTTAACAAATATGGAATATAGCAGCAGTGCTAAGTTGAATTCGCAATTAATTTAACTTGAAGTAATCGCATTGTGATTTCAACTTAGCACTGCTAGTGCTATATTCCATATTTGTTAATTCTAGCCTATGTAAGATAGCAGTGCTAAGTTGTAATCGCAATGCGATTAATTTAACTTGAAGTAATCGCATTGCGATTTTAACGTAATTCCTCAAATCCGACAGTACATTTTAGTATATGGAGACGTTCCCATGGTGATGGGGACGCTCCATGAGCATGGAAGTCGGCAGAAGCGGCAACGGGCACTGACTAGAGCAGCCAGGAAGCCAGGAATCCTCAGGACAGGTAAGAACTACTTTTGGGAAGTGGGAAAGAAAAAAATATAACTAAAAAAAAAAAAAAGAATATTCGAAATTGCGAATTTATAGCGCTATATTCGAAATATTCGCGAATTAGCGAAGTGCCGATATTCGCTAAAAAAATTCGCTATTCGAATATTCGCGCTCAACACTATTACTGACCAAATGCTGACCGAGTAATGGCAGATGCTCAACAGACAGGATCAGTTTTTTGCAGGCTATTGTTCTGACAGATCAGAGGAAGGGCAAAATAATCAGTAACGTCAACACAAACTTACTGCTGACAACCGCTCCACTCTGTCAGGGGGGATCTACTTGTATAAACGTTTAATAGAACAGGTTCCGTAGACATCTATGTGGAATTAGCTGACAACGGTGTAAAAGGAGTGAGCTCTTTCACACTATAGTAGGATCTTGAGTTGACACTTGAGGTTTTTGATCAGTTTTGGCCCCGTAATTGACTAAATGAGTGAAGTGATTCTAAAAGAGACGCCTGTCATCTGCGTGTCATACTGACGCACAGTATTGTTTTACTACCACAGCAGACTCCCTATACATGTTACTGCAAGACACAGTTTTCTAAACCACTTTACAGGCTCTCTGCAGCCAGGAAATAGCAGTTTTTTAAAGTGATTCACCACAAATAAATTTGGATTGAATCAAATCTTTTCGTCAAATTCGGGAAACTGACTGAATCGAATTTTTGAGAAATTTGCTTATCTCTAATATATATATATATATATATATATATATATATATATATACATATACACAGTGCCTTGCAAAAGTATTCACCCCCTTGACTTTTTTCATGTTTGTTACATTACTGCCTTAAGTTCCATATTTTGTTACTCTGAATTTTATGTGATGGATCAGAACACAATAGTCTAAGTTAGTGAAGTGAAATGAGAAAAATATATAAATAAAACAGTTTAGAAATAGAAAACTAAAAACTGACATGTGCGTATGTATTCACCCCCTTTGTTAGGAAGCACATTAAAAGCTCTGGTGCGACCTATTACCTTCAGAAGTCACATAATTAGTGAAATGATGTCAACCTGTGTGCAATCTAAGTGTCACATGATCTGTCATTACATATACACACCTTTTTTGAAAGGCCCCAGAGGCTGCAACACCTAAGCAAAAGGCATCACTACCCAAACACCGCCATGAAGACCAAGGAACTCTCCAAACAAGTAAGGGACAATGTTGTTGAGAAGTATAAGTCTAACTAACCATAACCAAATGGAAAGAACATGGCAAAACAGCAAACCTGCCAAGAGACGGCCACCCAACAAAAATCACAGACCGGGCAAGGAGGGCATTAATCCAAGAGGCAGCACCGAGACCTAAGGCAACCCTGGAGGAGCTGCAGAGTTCCACAGCAGAGATTGGAGTATATGTACATAGGACGACATAAGCCGTACACTCCATAGAATTGGGCTTTATGGCAGAGTGGCCAGAAGAAAGCCATTACCTTCAGCTAAAAACAAAAAGACACGTTGTAAGTTTGTGAGAGACTCCCAAAATGTATAGCAGAAGGTGCTCTGGTCTGACAAGACTAAAATTGAACTTTTCAGCCATCAAAGAAAAAGCTATGTGTGCCACAAACCCAACACATCACATCACCCAAAGAACACCATCTTCACAGTGAAACATGGTGGTGACTGCATCATGATGTAGGGATGTTTTTTCCACAGCCAGGACTTGGAAACTAGTCAGAGTTGAGGGAAAGATGGATGGTGATAAATACAGGGATATTCTTGAGCAAAACCTGTACCACTCTGTGCATGATTTGAGGCTAGGACGGAGGTTCACCTTCCAGCAATGAACCCAAACACACTGCTAAAGCAACACATGAGTGGTTTAAGGGGAAACATGTAAATGTGTTGGAATGGGCTAGTCAAAGACCAGATCTCAATCCAATAGACAATCTGTGGTCAGACTTAACCTCTTAGGGACTCAGGTCGTACAGTTACGCCCTGATGTCCTGGTACTTAAGGACACAGGGCGTACCTGTACGTCCTGTGTATTTCCGATCACTGCTGCGCAGTGTGCGGTGATCAGAACAAGGTACCTCCTGAAATCATTCAGCACGTACCTTGTTATAATGCCGAGGGGGGTCCTGTGACCCCCCTCCGTATCGGCGATCGCAGAAAACCGCAGGTCAATTCATATCATTCTGATCAGAAACTTAAAAATTGTGTTTTTGTAGTGTTTATTCCCCACCCGCCCTGCAGCCCTCTTTGAGATGACCAGTGGGTGGAGCAGGGGGTGGGTGCAGGCAGCGCTAGACGTGCCGCGGGTGGTCCGGGAGGTGGCGGTGGTGACACTCTGCTATAAACGGCTGCCATCTGTGCTGCAATGTCAGCCGTTTAAGCCATTCCATGACACAGTCCGTAGGGACCGCTGTATGGAAGGGGTTAACAGGGAGGGAGCTCCCTCCCACTCCCATCGGGGGCTGCTGTGCCCTTGCAGCCCCCGATTCTTGATGGTATCGCAGAGGGAAGGGGCCCCCTCCCTCCCCATCACCCGCTGCTCTGTTCTGACAGCGGGTGATGGATACCATGGCAACATGAAGCCTTCACAGGCATCCTGCTTGCCATGGTAATGGTAACTCTGAACAGACTTTGTAAAGTAAAAAATACAGTACAGTAAACTATATAGTGTACTGTACTGTATTATACAGACATCAGACCCACTGGATCTTCAAGAACCAAGTGGGTCTGGGTCAAAAAAAGTAAAAAAAAAAGTAAAAATAAAAACACCCATTTATCACTGAATAAAAATTAAATATAATAAACTACACTACACATATTAGGTATTGCTGCATCCTTAAATACCTTCTCTATAAAAAATATCACATGGCCTAACCCCTCAGGTGAACACCATAAAAAAAATAAAAAAAATGGTGTTAAAAAGCCATTTTTTTCCCCGTGCATCACAAAAAGTGTAATACCAACCGATCAAAAAGGTGTATGCCTCCCTCCATCTCATCCTGCTAAATATGAGCCCCTACATGGCACAATCGCCCCGAAAAATAAAAAAATTATGGCTTTCAGACTATGGAGACACTAAAACATGATTTTTTTTTCTAAAAAGCTGTTATTGTGTTAAAGTAAAAAATAAAAGTATATATATTATGTATTGCCGCATCCGTAAAAACCTGCTCTATAAAAATATCACATGATCTAACCCCTCAGGTAAATACTGTAAACAAAAAGAAAAATGTGTCAAAAAAATCTTTTTTGTCATCTCACATCACAAAAAGTGTAATAGCAAGCGATCAAAAAGTTATATGTTTTCCAAAATAGTGCCAATCAAAGCGTCATCTCATCCTGCAAAAAGTGATACCTTACATAGGACAATCGCCCAAAAAAATAAAAAAATATGGCTCTCAGACTATGGAGACATTGAAACATGATTTTTTTTGTTCCAAAAATGATATTATTGTGTAAAAGGTAATTAAATAAAAAGCATACATATTATGTATCGCCGCATCCGTAAAAACCTGCTCTATAAAAAGAACACATGACCTAACCCCTCAGGTGAACACAACCAAAAAAATAATATAAATACTGTGTCAAAAGCTATTTTTTTACTTTAGATCACAAAAAGTGTAATAGCAAGCGACCAAAATGACATATACACCCCAAGATAGTGCCAATCAAACCTACATCTCATTCCACAAAAGATGAGCCCCTACATAAGACATTCGCCCAAAAAATAAAAAAAAACATATGGCTTTCAGAATGTGGAGGCACAAAAATTTTTTTTTCCTTTTTTCAAAAATGCTTTATGATGTAAAACTGAAACAAAAGCCCCCAAAAAGTAGTCATAGTTAGTATTGTCGTGTCCGTAACAACCTGCTCTATAGAAATAGCACACAATCTAACCTGTCAGATCAACAATGTAAATAACAAAAAGTAAAAACTGTCCCAAAACAGCTATATTTTGGCAAATTTTCCATTTGAATCCATTTTTTCAGTAACAAAGCATTGGTTAACAGCCAAACAAAACTCAATATTTATTGCCCTAATTCTGTAGTTTGCAGAAACATCCCATATCTGGTCGTAAACTGCTGTATGGCCAAACGACAGGACGCAGAAGGAAGGGAACGCCATATGGTTTTTGGAAGGCAGATTTTGATGGACTGTTTTTTTGACACCATGTCCCTTTTGAAGCCCCTCTGATGCCCCCCCAGAGTACAAACTCCAAAAAAGTGACTCAATCTAACAAAGCTTGACTCAAAATTTGACTCAATTTTACCACTGTCATGAAGTACAATATGTGATGAAATAACATTCTCAGAATGGCCTGGATAAGTAAAGCATTTTAAAGTTATCCCCACATAAAGTGACACTGGTCAGATTTGCAAAAAATGGCCTGGTCCTTAAAGTGAAATATGGCCGTGTCCTTAAGGGGTTAAACATTGCTGTTCACAAGCGCAAACCATCCAAATTGAAGGAGCTGGAGCAGTTTTACAAGGTGGAATAGGCAAAAATCCCAGTGGTAAGATGTGACAAAGTATTGACTTTAGAGGGGTGAATAGTTATGCACATTGAACTTTTCTATTATTTTGTCCTATTTGTTGTTTGCGTCACAATAAAAAAAAAAAAAAAAACATCTTCAAAGGTTTGGGCATGTTCTGTAAATTAAATTATGCAAATCCTCAAACAATCCATGTTAATTCCAGGTAGTGAAGCAAATAAACATGAAATAAGACAAGGGGTGAGAATACTTTTGCAAGGCACTGTATATATACAATTTTGGTATTGCTATATAAGCCACAGAATAAGGATGTCATATGATTTTTAGCGCACAGTGAGCACTCTGATGTCAAAACACCAAAAACCTTGGTGGAATTGTATTTTTTTTTTCAGTTTATCCCCACAAATAATTTTGCCCATTTTCCAATAACAGACATTGTAAATTAAATGGTGTCCTTAAAAAGTACAGCTTTTCCAGCAAAATAAAAACTAACATATGGGCGTATGCACGGAAAACTAATAAAAGTTATTGCTATTGGAATGTGTGAAGGAAAAAAAGAAAAAGGAAAAAAAAAAGTGGGTTTCGTACTTAAGGGGTAAATATGCACTTTAAACAATGAAGAACATTTAAAAACAGACTGAGATGAAATAAAAAATGTAAACATTAAAATCTTAAAGGGGACATAGATAGATAGATAGATAGATAGATAGATAGATAGATAGATAGATAGGATGAAATTAAGTGTTGAACATGTCACCAATTTTCTCAAGGTGCTATTGACATGAAATTCTCACCAGATCTCGGTAACAATCCATCCAATCCACACAGACAAATAAATGAAACCATATATGTCCATAAATTAATTAATGTGTAATAATGAGAAATGACACAAGGAAAAAGTATTGAACACACGAAGAAAGAGAGGTGCCAAAAGCCATGGAAAGTCATGACACCAGTTGAAATATAGCAGTAATTAGAAAGCAAACTGGCCAAACAATCAGCAGGTACAATTGTTTCAAAGACAAAACCTGTATGCACGCTCACCACGCAAGATTCCATTACTGAACACAAAGCATGTTCAAGAAGGTTTAAAGTTTGCTCAACAACATTTAGACAAGCCTGTGAAATACTAGGAGAATATAGTCTGGTCAGATGAGACCAAGATTGAACTCTTTGGATGCTAGAATACACACCATGTTTGGAGGTCAAATGACATTGCATATTACCCCAAAACACCATACCAACAGTGAAGTTTGGAGGTGGGGTGTGGGGCTGTTTTTTAGCATACAGCACTGGCAAACTTCATATAATTGAAGGAAGGGTAAATAAACAAATGTACCAAGACTTATTGATAAAAATATGCTGCCATCTACCAGGATGATGAAGATGAAACAAGGGTAGACATTTCAGCAAAGACAATCCCAAACACAAACCAAGGAAATTCTCAATTGGTTTCAGAGAAAGAAAATAAAGCTTCTAGGATGACACAGCCAATCACCTGACCTGAATCCATTAGAAAATCTATGGCTGGAACTAAAGCTCGGAGTTCATAGAATGAGACCAAGGAATCGACAGATTTGAAGAGTGCTTGTGTTGAAGAATGGGCCAAAATCACACCTGCACAATGCATGCAACTAGTTTCTCCATACAGTAGACATCTTAAAGATGTCATCACCAACAAATGCTTTTATACGAAGTATGCATTACTAAACACAGTAAACACAGAATCTTACTCAGCTCTGACATACCCACTTCTCCAACCCCAGCACTCTTCTGCCTTACAGGTCTTCTTCTGCCATCTGCTTTTCCACATCATCTAATATGAATGAGCAACTTAGCAAAGATACAGAGATAATTGTAAAATATACATATAAAATGTGATGGAAATATATACATATTTTCTGTGTTTTGGACCCAAAAAAATAATACTGGCCTTATGGATGCTCAAAATACAGGATCCTTTTTTTTGTCTTCTGTCGGATCAGAAGAACAGTGAAATAAACGGTGATGCATACATGGCCAAACAGGAACAATACTGGCCCCATATGGGGGCCAACAGCAGTGACAAAAAAGGGTCTATTAGACTGCCAGATTTTCTAGCAGATGATCACTAACGAGCATTCCTATGAACGCTCGTCAGCAATCATCTGGCAGTCTAATACTGCTTCCAAATGCCTTAGGCTTAAAAATCACAATGGTGTCGGCGTCAGATAGCACTGTGTCCTTGGCTAGCTATCTGAACACATTCCTCCTGACAATCGTCCGTGGCATCAGGGTGGCAGTGGCAGTAACAGTGACAATGGTAGCCCCATGACAGAGTGGGGAAGGTGGCAGCAGCAGTGGCATAAAGCACAAGACGGTGTCAAATTACCGTAGTAGCAGAACTCAACAACAGCAAGGGCCAGTGGTATGCATATCCTTGTAAAAATATAACATGTACATATCAGTAGGACAAGAAGCCCATTTAGGAATGGCATTGGCGGCCTACCGGATAGTATCAGGTAGGTGGTAGCATCAGAAGGGTGGCAGCAGCACGTGGCCAGAAGTAATGGCCTACTTTACACAATGTTCCAGTGTGGCAGCACACTACAGTATGATCATTAGTGGCAGAATGATCTATTGCATCAGGCATCGGTGTCTGGAAATTTTGGTTGATCCACGCCTGATTCATCTTTATGAAGGTTAGTTTCAAAACATTTTTGGAGGAAAGGCGAGTTCTCTTAGGGATAACTATGCCCCCCGCCGCACTGAACACCTGCTCTGGTGCCAAACTACTGGCCGGGCAGGAAAGCATGCCCATGGCAAACTTGAACAGTTGCGGCCGCATTTCAAGTTTACATGCCCAGTAGTCCAGGAAATTTTGGATCATGGGTGACAGGGTGCAGTCCAAGTATGCCACCACCTGCTGGTTGAGGTTCTGTTGCCGCTACTTGGTGGTTACTTCAGTCCGTTGCTGGCATCTTCCATTGTATGCATTTTTTGCTGTTGATTGCCCCTAGCAACGGACTACAAGTGCAGGATGTGCTCCCCTAGATACATGCACAACTGCATATGGGTTGAGCATATCCTGCTTGTTAAACACCACACCACGTTTTCTAATGGATTGTATAATATGTTTGGAGGTGTATAAACTCCAATTTAAATGTGCCTGCTTTTCATCTACAGGCTACATTCAGGTGCAGCTGTGTGGCTCTGGGCCATATCAGCCGGTCTCGGGTGGGGCTCACAGGCACCTCCCACCTCCCATTGCAAGCATGGTTACATGCTGGAGGTCACTGGTGAGCTGTCTGTGAGTCAGGCCTTATGCTCCCGTAATGCCCAACGGCTCTTGGTATCGCCCATACGGCTCAGGTAGGTTGAGTGGTAGGGCCTCGGGCTACTTGAGGGACCTTGCCATGGTGTCCGAGCTTAAGACATGTCCTCCTAGTAGGATATGTCGAACTAACCCCTCAATTTTATCAGTGTGAGGGTTTAGTATTGCCGCAGAGTGCACCTGCTTTTGCTATGTTATGTTTAGGCTTTTAGACATCCAAGTGTACAGTTTTATGTATGGAAAGTAAAGCTAGCCACTAGAGATGAGCGAATTTCATATTTTGAAATCCGTTCACACTTCGTTTGGTGCTAAAAGGTGAATTGCGTTATGGATTAGATTACCACGGACCATAACGCAATTCTGTGACAGAATGTATCACGGATCCGTTATTCATTCCGTCATAATAGAAGTTTATGGGCTGCAAAACGGATCTGTCCCGTTTCTGTTATGCAGGGGAGGACTCCTCTTTCAAAATATGAAATTCGCTCATCTCTACTAGCCACATAATTACTATATATATATATATATATATATATATATATATATATATATTTATATATACAGGGAGTGCAGAATTATTAGGCAAATGAGTATATTGACCACATCATCCTCTTTATGCATGTTGTCTTACTCCAAGCTGTATAGGCTCGAAAGCCTACTACCAATTAAGCATATTAGGTGATGTGCATCTCTGTAATGAGAAGGGGTGTGGTCTAATGACATCAACACCCTATATCAGGTGTGCATAATTATTAGGCATCTTCCTTTCCTTTGGCAAAATGGGTCAAAAGAAGGACTTGACAGGCTCAGAAAAGTCAAAAATAGTGAGATATCTTGCAGAGGGATGCAGCACTCTTAAAATTGCAAAGCTTCTGAAGCGTGATCATCGAACAATCAAGCGTTTCATTCAAAATAGTCAACAGGGTCGCAAGAAGCGTGTGGAAAAACCAAGGCGCCAAAATAACTGGCCATGAACTGAGAAAAGTCAAGCGTGCAGCTGCCAAGATGCCACTTGCCACCAGTTTGGCCATATTTCAGAGCTGCAACATCACTGGAGTGCCCAAAAGCACAAGGTGTGCAATACTCAGAGACATGGCCAAGGTAAGAAAGGCTGAAAGACGACCACCACTGAACAAGACACACAAGCTGAAACGTCAAGACTGGGCCAAGAAATTACTCAAGACTGATTTTTCTAAGGTTTTATGGACTGATGAAATGAGAGTGAGTCTTGGTGGGCCAGATGGATGGGCCTGTGGCTGGATTGGTAAAGGGCAGAGAGCTCCAGTCCGACTCAGACGACAGCAAGGTGGAGGTGGAGTACTGGTTTGGGCTGGTATCATCAAAGATGAGCTTGTGGGGCCTTTTCGGGTTGAGGATGGAGTCAAGCTCAACTCCCAGTCCTACTGCCAGTTTCTGGAAGACACCTTCTTCAAGCAGTGGTACAGGAAGAAGTCTGCATCCTTCAAGAAAAACATGATTTTCATGCAGGACAATGCTCCATCACACGCGTCCAAGTACTCCACAGCATGGCTGGCAAGAAAGGGTATAAATGAAGAAAATCTAATGACATGGCCTCCTTGTTCACCTGATCTGAACCCCATTGAGAACCTGTGGTCCATCATCAAATGTGAGATTTACAAGGAGGGAAAACAGTACACCTCTCTGAACAGTGTCTGGGAGGCTGTGGTTGCTGCTGCACGCAATGTTGATGGTGAACAGATCAAGACACTGACAGAATCCATGGATGGCAGGCTTTTGAGTGTCCTTGCAAAGAAAGGTGGCTATATTGGTCACTGATTGGTTTTTGTTTTGTTTTTGAATGTCAGAAATGTATATTTGTGAATGTTGAGATGTTATATTGGTTTCACTGGTAAAAATAAATAATTGAAATGGGTATATATTTGTTTTTTGTTAAGTTGCCTAATAATTATGCACAGTAATAGTCACCTGCACACACAGATATCCCCCTAAAATAGCTAAAACTAAAAACAAACTAAAAACTACTTCCAAAAATATTCAGCTTTGATATTATTATTGTTTTTTGGGTTCATTGAGAACATGGTTGTTGTTCAATAATAAAATTAATCCTCAAAAATACAACTTGCCTAATAATTCTGCACTCACTGTATATATATATATATATATATATATTGTGGGGAGTCGCTCTGGTAGATAGCAGTGCGGGTGCAGTACAGAGGCAAAACAAGAAGTCCAGAAAGTGCAATAAACAGTGTTTTATTCACACTTGCACAAAATAAACGATAAACAGTCTCTTGGTGTTAATTCACACTCAGCAAACACAAAAAAGCAAAACCAAAGAGTCCAAAACTAGTGATGAGCGGCAGGGGCAATATTCGAATTCGCGATATTTCGCGAATATTTGGGCGAATATTCGCCATATATTCGAAAATTCGCAAATTCGTAATCTCCAGCCATTATTTTCTTGTTTGCGAAAATTCGCATAAAAATTTGCATAAATTAACATAAAAATTCGCATAAACTGGCATTTAAGATACCTTTTAAATCCCAGCTTATGCTAATTTATGCGAATTTTTATGCTAATTTATGCGAATTTTTATGCAAATTTTCGCAAACAAGAAAATAATGCCATTATTTTCTTGCATGCGAAAATTTGCATATAAAAAATTCGCATAAAGCGAATATTCGCGATTGCGAATATATTTTGCGATATTCTAAATATTCGCGAATTCTCGAAGTGCTGATATTCGCGATTAAAATTCGCAATTCGAAAATTCGTGATCAACACTATCCAAAACCAGGTTCAATCACCTGTGAGATGTTTAGGTGCGCGTTCGCACCTGGCGGTCGGCCCAGCCGCAGGATAATCCATCTTCAGGCTTCCAGGACGACTGCACGACTCCTTGCTGAGCTCATCCTTCCAGCCCAGAGAGCAACACAACACTAGCAGCAGCTCCAGGACAATCACAGCCACACCTGCTGATGTGGCTGCCTTTAAAAAGCCCGGCAAAGTCCGGCCTGGACCGTGGGGAGTAGGCACCCACCCAACTCTTTGCCTACTCCCAGTAAGAGCCGGCCCGGATTGGCTTTGCAGCCAAACTAACTATCAATGTCAAGCAGCACTAGCTGCTGCTGACACATAAAACCCGGCTCTCACCTCACCGAGGCCAGGAACCTCGGTGACACGTATCTTCCGTCCATGACGGCACCTTGCGCCCTCTTACATACCTCCCCCTTTGTTCAACTCCCGACAGGGTGAACACACGCCAAACACTGTACTCGAGACAGTGCATCCGCATTTCCTTGCAAGCGGCCTGCCCTGTGTTCCACTGTGAACTTAAAGTTCTGCAGAGACAAGAACCATCTGGTGACCCGAGCATTCCTGTCTTTCGCCTGGCACATCCACTTTAGAGGTGAATGGTCGGTCACCAGACGGAACTTTCTCCCTAGCAGATAATAGCGGAGAGACTCTAGTGCCCACTTGATGGCCAGGCACCTCTCTCCACTATACTGTACCTGGTTTCGGCTGGGGTGAGTTTGCGACTCAGGAAAACCACGGGATGCTCCTCCCCATTGATTTCCTGAGAGAGTACAGCCCCGAGGCCCACTTCAGAGGCATCGGTCTGTACCACAAACTCTCTCCTGAAGTCGGGCGTCACCAAAACCGGGGACCCACACAGGGCCGACTTCAGAGCAGAGAAAGCCTTATCCGCCTGCTCATTCCACTGGATCGACACTGACCTGCGTCCCTTTAAAAGGCTTGTCAATGGAGCAGCAATTGTAGCGAAGTTGGGAATAAACCTCATGTAGTATCCCACCATGCCCAGGAATGATTTTACTTGCCGCGTAGTGACAGGTCGGGGCCAATTCTTAATTGCCTCAATTTTGTTTACCTGAGGTTTGACCACCCCCGCCCAATGACATACCCTAGGTATTTGGTCTCTTCTAACCCTATCACACACTTTTTGGGTTAGCAGTTAAGCCAGCTTTCCTAAGGGAGTCCACTACGGCCTGTACCTTCGGTAGGTGACTCTCCCAGTCGGTGCTATGGACAATGATATCATCCAGATACGCTGAGGCGTACCGTCGATGTGGACGAAGCACAATATCCATAAGCCTTTGAAACGTGGCGGGGCGCCATGTAGACCAAAGGGTAATACCTTGTACTGATACAACCCCTCCGGTGTGATAAAAGCAGTTTTTTCCTTGGCAGCCTCCGTTAAGGGTACCTGCCAGTACCCTTTGGTGAGGTCCAAGACAGAAAAATACCTGGCTTGGCCCAATTTTTCAATGAGCTCATCCACCCTCGGCATGGGATATGCGTCAAACTTGGACACCTCATTCAGCTTACGGAAATCGTTACAGAACCTCAATGTCCCGTCCGGCTTGGGTATTAAGACTATCGGACTGGCCCAATCACTTTTGACTCCTCGATGACACCTAACTGGAGCATCAGCTGCACTTCCTTCACAATGGCTTGTCGCCGAGCCTCAGGTACCCGATACGGCTTTAACCGGACTTTGGCCTGAGGCTCAGTGATAATGTCATGCTGGATTAGGATGTGCGCCCAGGGAGGTCCGAGAACACATCCGTGTTCCGACTAATGAACTCCTTAACTTCCTGGACCTGTTTGGAGGATAGGCTATCTGAAATTTTTACGGTGGCTGCTGCTTCCCGGACTTCGAGGTGAGGGGCTGGATCCTTCTCACCTAGAAGCCCTGGCCGAGGGCTGTCATCGCTGGATGAGTTCCTATCCTTCCATGGCTTCAGCAAATTCACATGATACACCTGCTCCGGCTTCCGCCGCCCTGGCTGGTGCACCTTGTAATTTACTTCCCCCACTTTCTCGAGCACTTCATAGGGCCCCTGCCACCTAGCTAGAAATTTGCTGTCAAGGGTGGGTACCAGAACTAAAACTCGGTCTCCGGGATTAAAGTCTCGTACCCGAGCCTGACGATTATAGACTCTACTTTGGGCCTGTTGTGCTGCCTCCATATGCTCCCGGACCAGCGGTAACACCCTCTCCATACGTTCCTGCATCTGGGTAACATATTCAATTACGCTTTTGTGGGGGACGGGCTGTTGTTCCCACGCTTCCTTAGCGATGTCCAACAGGCCCCGTGGGCGTCTGCCATAAAGCAGTTCGAAGGGCGAGAACCCAGTAGAGGCCTGGGGCACTTCTCGCACTGCAAACATGAGATAGGGCAGAAGCAGATCCCAGTCCTTCCCATCTCGGGACACCACCCTTTTAGCATATTTTTTAAAGTTTGGTTAAATCTTTCCACAAGGCCGTCCGTTTGCGGATGGTAAACGGACGTCCGCAATTGCTTTATATGCAACAGTTTACACAATTCCCTCATAATCTTAGACATAAAAGGGGTCCCTTGGTCCGTCAGAACCTCCTTAGGTAGGCCCACCCGGGTAAACATCTCCATTAACTCCTTTGCAATGAGCCTAGCTGATGTGTGTCGCAGAGGCACCGCCTCTGGATATCGAGTAGCATAGTCCAGAATCACCAGGATATGTTGGTGACCCCTAGCAGACTTCGGTGCGGGTCCGACCAGATCCATGGCAATACGCTCGAATGGGACCTCAATTATTGGGAGAGGGACCAGGGGACTTCTGTAATGCGGCTGGGGGCTATTTACCTGACAGGTCGGACAGGACTTACAGAACTCCTCTACTTCCTTAAACAAACCGGGCCAGTAAAATCGCTGTAGTACGCGGTCCTGCGTTTTCTGCCACCCCATGTGTCCCCCAAGAACATGTTGGTGGGCAAGCTCCATAACAAGCTTGCGATATGCGGTGGGCACCACCAACTGTTCAACTGGCTCACCTCGGATTTGGTTCACCCGATACAACATATCCTGAAGAATAATAAATCGTGGAAACATTAATTCAGCCCCAGGTTTCTGGGGTTTACCGTCAATCATTACAACACTTTCCCAGGCCCTGGTTAGGGTTTGGTCCCGGTGTTGTGCGGTCCCAAAATTTTCCCCGGAGACATTGAGGTCTGCCAACTCAGGTCCCGGTGGCAAGTCCTCCGTGTCTCCCACCATTACACTCAGTGGGGTTGTCTCCCCCTCTACCGCTGGAGCAGTGGTCACCCCTACCGCTGGCCCTTCAGATTCGGGCTCCCAGGGTTCTGGCCTTCCAGTGGTATCAGGCCACTCTACTAGGGTTACCCCTGTCTCGGGCCCATCAGACACTTTTATAGCCGGCCACAGCGCCGGGAAACCTGGGAAGTCCCTCCCAAGTATCAGTTCATGTGGGAGTTTGGTAGCGACAGCCACCTCGTGGGTCCACTTACCAGCAGCTGTGGACAAAGTCACTAATGCAGTGGGGTAGTCTTTTAAGTCTCCGTGGATGCATAGGACCCCGACTTTACGGCCGGTATACTCCGCAGGCCGTACTAGGGCAGCTCTTACCAGGGAGCCTAAACTCCCGGAGTCCAGCAGGGCCACCGCCAGAGAATCTCCCACCTCTACCTGACACAGGTGGTTATTGTCCTGCCCCTCACGGGTGCCAGTTGCACACAGATTCCGGGCATACAGGGAGTGGCGATACCCGTAGTTCGCATCCATCGGCTCACCCTGATGCGGACAGTCGGCCCTGATGTGGCCTGGCTCCTGACACCTCCAGCATACCACGGGAGGCGGATCCGCAGGGGATACATTCCGTGCAGGTCTCTCTGTCGCCGGTCGTCGGAACTGGGGTGGAGGCCTCCGGGGTTTGACTGGCCCCTTCCCAGCAAGACCCCCCTGCAGGTTTCTGGTGGCTTCATAACGCTCCACCAGGTCGACCATCTCCAGGGCACTTACCGGAGACGCCTGGCCGACCCAGTGCTGGAGGGGATAAGGCAGGGCCCTCCAAAAGATGTCCGCCAACAGTCGATCCAGCATGGCAGTGGGACTTAGTAGATCAGGCTGCAGCCACTTTTGCAGCCTGTGCAGCAGATCGTAGTACTGCGGCCTAGCGGGATCAGTCGTTTTAAAGTCCCACTGGTGGACTCTTTGAGCACGGACCAGCACGTTCACCCCCAGTCTGGCTAGGATCTCTCCTTTCACGGTGTCATAATCGGCCGCTTGGTCGTCCGACAAGTCGAAAAACACCTGCTGGGGTCCGGAAGCCAGGAACGGAGCGACCACCTCAGCCCACTGGTCACGGGGCAGCTTCTCCCTCACGGCCACTTTTTCGAAGACTGCCAGGTAGGTCTCGGCATCATCCTCGGGGGTCATCTTGGGAATTGCTGCACGGACCGCTTTCCGGGCATCATGGGCACGGTGAGAGGCTCCAGTCGCTTGCAAAGCCATTACATGTTGCAACAGCAGCTGGTTTGTCTCCTGCTGCTGCTTGTTGGCCTCCCGCTGCTGTAAATTGGCCTCCACGAGAGCCTTTACAACTGCTTCCATCTTATCAGAGTTCACGTGTTGAAACTTTGCCGGCTTGACATATGACATTCACTTTGGGAAAAACTTCGGCGTTTACGCCAGCCTCACTGCGCATGCCCGCATCCGACACCAAATGTGGGGAGTCGCTCTGGTAGATAGCAGTGCGGGTGCAGTACAGAGGCAAAACAAGAAGTCCAGAAAGTGCAATAAACAGTGTTTTATTCACACTTGCACAAAATAAACGATAAACAGTCTCTTGGTGTTAATTCACACTCAGCAAACACAAAAAAGCAAAACCAAAGAGTCCAAAACCAGGTTCAATCACCTGTGAGATGTTTAGGTGCGCGTCAGCACCTGGCGGTCGGCCCAGCCGCAGGATAATCCACCTTCAGGCTTCCAGGACGACTGCACGACTCCTTGCTGAGCTCATCCTTCCAGCCCAGAGAGCAACACAACACTAGCAGCAGCTCCAGGACAATCACAGCCACACCTGCTGATGTGGCTGCCTTTAAAAAGCCCGGCAAAGTCCGGCCTGGACCGTGGGGAGTAGGCACCCACCCAACTCTTTGCCTACTCCCAGTAAGAGCTGGCCCGGATTGGCTTTGCAGCCAAACTAACTATCAATGTCAAGCAGCACTAGCTGCTGCTGACACATAAAACCCGGCTCTCACCTCACCGAGGCCAGGAACCTCGGTGACACGTATCTTCCGTCCATGACGGCACCTTGCGCCCTCTTACAATATATATATATATATATATATATATATATATATATAGTCAATCAGTTTGGTCTCAAACACCAAAAGGAATAAATAACATTATCATCACACTTTTTTTTTTGCTTTTTATAGTTATTCCTATTTGCCAATTTGCCATCTCCTGGTCATCAGCCATACTTTCTGGACCTTTCTCAACTTATACATAGTTACCGTATATGTAAATACTTTTGCTTATTTAGTGTACTGTAACAAAATGGGTACATAAATTGCTAGGAAAATGTAAAGTTTTGTTTATACTGCATATTATACCAATATGTTACTATAATTAGCTTCAATTGTAGGTTTTGTAAGAATTATAAAAGGAGGCACTGTGCAAGTAATACATTTTTAAGGAACATGTTGTTATAATTCTGTAGCAGACCATGCAGATTTATTATATCTATCTGCTGTGATGCCCATAAGGGATTCTGGATGTCTTCACCACAGGCTTTTAATTAGATGACAAGTATTCCTTATGAATAAAACACATTTTCTTTATAGATAACAAGACTGGGCTTCTAGATAGCTATTCCATATGGAATGCATCTGAGAGACAATTTATACATGATTTAAGTGCCACTCAAGATCCCTCTTTTAGTCTTCAAAATATTCCTCTTCATTGGTTGCCAGATAGACATTTGGTCAATTTGATTCCTTGAAGAAGAAGACTATATATATATATATATATATATATATATATATATATATATACTGTATATATATATATATATATATATATATATATATATATATAGTCAATTTGATTCCATGAAGAATAATATAGTATATATATATATATATATATATATATATATGTATATATAAATATATACATATTAAAACACTGGGAGGAAGTTTAGGGAGATCTTGCCCATTTTGGCTCAGAGACTAACACACAGACTAATCAGCCAATCAGGAGGCAGTAGGTAGGGAGATCTATGCTAAACAAGAAGAATCAGCAAAATTTTTTCAGTTTCTGACCTGGAAGGGTGTGTCTAGAGTGGTCTGACAAAAAGCATATCAACACACATGCCACTAATGTAGTGTGATTGATAGGAACACTATAGGGAAAGAATAGAGAGTAGTGTTGAGCGCGAATATTCGAATAGCAAATTTTTATCGCGAATATCGCAACTTTGATAATTCGAATAGCGCTATATATTTGCAATTTTGAATATTGTTTTTTTTGTTTTTTTAAGTTGATAATCGTTGTTGCTCTCTGGTTGTCTTCCCACTTCCCAAAAGCTGTTCTTACCTGTCCGGAGGATTCCTGGCTCCCTGCCCGCTCCAGTTAATGCCCGTTGCCGCTTCTGCCGACTTCCTGTGTGCATGGAGCGTCCCCATCCCAATGGGAAGGCCTCCATGCTAAAATGTACTGTCGGATGTAAGAATCTCACAAACGAAGGTACGCCGAAACGCGCATCGGGGTAACGTCATCCTGGTTGTTTGTCCACACCACTTGATTTAGGTGAGTCCTTTCCCTGCCTCGGCTGTTTAGGTCTTTATATCTATGTATCACTGGATATATAGATCCAGCCCTGCGCGGATGTACCATTACTAACTATAGTGTGGTCGGCTTATCCGGACTTTTCCTATTATTTATATATGTTACGCTGCATTATCTCTACTTTATTATTTCTGTTTGGTGTGTGACCCCAGGTTCGCGTTTTTTGTTACTCCCTTTCCCCTCTTTTGATGGCATATATATGCTTTTAATATGATATAAATAAAGATTTACATATTTTCATAATAGGTGCAGTGTGAGCTCCAATTTTTTTCTGTTTTCCCTTTTGTATCACTCGGGAGCTTGTACCGAGTTACCTCAAAACTGACACTTTGTTTGTCTCAAAACTTTTTGGGTGTGGACATTATTTAATGTTTCTGCTATTTTTGGTCTTTCACGGTCTTCTTTACTAACACAAATTTGACTAAGTTGTAATCGCATCATTGTTATATTCTATCAATACAACCATTAGGAACTTAGCTCTAAGCTCAATTCGCAATGCGAGGATATGTTCGCTTCGTAAATGAAACTTAGAGCTGAGTTGCTAATGGTTGTTGCTAGAATATAACGAAGATTGAGAATATAGTGCTATATTCGTGAATTTGTGATATTCGTCAACTTCGTTATATTCTAGCCATACAACCATTAGAAATCGACTCTAAGCTCAATTTGCAATGCAATTATATGTTCGCTTCGCGAATGAAACTTAGAGCTGAGTTCCTAATGGTCGTTGCTAGAATATAATGAAGATTGAGAATATAGTGCTATATTCGAGATATTTGTTATAGTCTAGCAATACAATCATTAGGAACTCAGCTCTAAGTTGAATTCGCAATGCGAGTATATGTTCATATTGCAAATTAAACTTAGAGCTGAGTTCCTAATGGTTGTATTGCTAGAATATAACGAAGATTGAGAATATAGTGCTATATTCGTGATATTCATTATCTTCGTCAATTCTAGCAATACAAGTTACAAACATTAGGAACTCAGCTCTAAGTTTAATTCGCCATGCGAATATAAATTTGCGCAACAATCGCAATCTAGATATTATATATATATATATATATATATATAATAATGACAAATATTCGATTTTGACGAATATATGACAAATATTCAAACAAATATTTGCGAAATATCACTCATCACTAATAGAGAGATATAATTGTGTAGATTTTAGGAAATTTGATTAGGGAAAGCTTTTAGAGAGTGCGGGGCTGACCACACTGTGTTTTATGCAGCTATGGAGGCTTAGCCTGTGCATTAAATCTGTGTTACAATCACAGGGTCTATTCCACATATGTGACACTTAGCAAATATGTTGACAATATTCACAAAGGGTCAAAATAAGAGCCTGGATGTTATATCTTGATTTCCCCAAAGCATTTGATACTGTGCCACATAAAACACTTAGTACAAGGAATGAGAATAATTTAACTGGGTGACAATCAGTGTATTTGGTTAAATAACTGGTGAACTTAATGTGACCTTCTCGAAACCTTCAATGCACATGTCCAACCGTTCAATGTTTCAGTGCTTTTTGCACAACTTGTTGTTTTCTAACAAGGAGCTTAACTGCAAAATTCACAACAGGTGTTTGATCTATGAATCACCCAATCAATTTCCTGGTTCATTTGGTATTTAAACAGTCCTCCTCAACATGCTGTTCCCATTTTGACATCATGAGACCAAGACGACACCTAACAATTGATTAACATTACCTCGCTATTGCCAGAGAGTCACCAGCAGATTGCAACAGAGATACAAAGACTGTAAGAGTCACAGAAAGGCATAGAAGTGGACGTCCTTTGGACTAGTGTTGAGCGCGAATATTCGAAAAGCGAATTTTTTTTGCGAATATCGGCACTTCGCTAATTCGCGAATATTTCGAATATAGCGCTATAAATTCGCTATTTCGAATATTCGTTTTTTTTTTTTTTTTTTTTTAGTTATATTTTTTTCTTTCCTACTTCCCAAAAGTAGTTCTTACCTGTCCTGAGGATTCCTGGCTTCCTGGCTGCTCTAGTCAGTGCCCGTTGCCGCTTCTGCCGACTTCCGTGCTCATGTGGAGCGTCCCCATCCATGGGAGAATCTCCATATACTAAAATGTACTGTCGGATTTGAGGAATTACGTTGAAATCGCAATGTGATTAATTCAAGTTATATTAATCGCATTGCGATTACAACTTAACACTGCTATCTTACATAGGCTAGAATTACTTGAATATGGAGTATAGCTAATGCTATGCACTAGCAGTGCTAAGTTGAAATACGCAATGCGAATACTTTAAGTTAAATTAATCGCATTGCGATTTCAACTTAGCACTGCTGCTATATTCCATATTCGTTAACTTCGTTAATTCTAGCAAGCTGACCCATTATAAACCCAGCTCTAAGTTGAAATCGCAATGCGATTAATATAACTTGAATTAATCGCATTGCGATTTCAACGTAATTCCTCAAATCCGACAGTACATTTTAGTATATGGAGACGTTCCCATGGTGATGGGGACGCTCCATGAGCACAGAAGTTATGGTTGGCTTGGTAGAATTAGCGAATAGCGAATATGGCGAATGTATTCGTCATATTCCTCAAAACGAAGATAGCGAGTATTCTACATCTTCGTTTTAGCTACCTATTCGTCTCGTCATCGTCAACTTCGCTATTCGCTAATTCTAGCAATCAAATAGGAAGGTTGACTTACCAGACAGCTGTGTTAAATTCGCTATGCGTTTTTTTTTTTTTAATACAATAATTATATTACTTGATAAAATTATTATAAGTATTCTATTTATTAAAAAAAAAAAATCGCATAGCGAATTTAACACAGCTGTCTCTCTATAGTCAACCTTCCTATTTGATTGCTAGAATTAGCGAAGTTGACGAATAGGTAGCTAAAGCGAAGATGTAGAATACTTCGTTATCTTCGTTTTGAGGAATAGACGAATACATTTGTCATATTCGTCATCCTCGCTAATTCTAGATATGAAACCAATAGGAAAGTAGCCTTAAGTACAAATCGCAATATGCGATTATTTAAATCGCATGTTAATCGCGATAACTAGAAAAAATGACGAATATTCGATTTCGACGAATATGAAACGAATATTCATTCGAATATTCGCGAATTTCGTCGAAATCGAATATGGCACCTGCCGCTCATCACTACTTTGGACACATCCCACACTAACGGCATACCTCATTGTGAACAATGTCCTGAGGAACCCGATGACAAATGCCACACAACTCCAGGCACATTTAAGCGAGGTGACAGGCACTCAAGTGTTACGTCAGACCCTTCAAAACCATTTACATCAGCATGGTGCTAGACGGCCTGCAAGGGTACCTGACCACAGGCGTCATCGTCTTGCATTGACCAGGGAGCATTTAAGCTGGACGTGGGACCAGTGGGCCTCCTTGCTCTTCACTGATTAAAGTTGATTCACACTGAGCAGAAATGATGGCCGCCAACGATGTTGGAGATGTCAAGGAGAGAACTACTGTATGCATCAGCCACTGTTGTCACCATACGAGCCTTTGGTGGTGGTAGTGTTGTTACAGTGTGGGCAGGTGTGTCTAGTCAATACAGAACTGCCCTACACTTTGTGAATTGTACAGTGACAAGCCCATGCTACTTGAATAACATCATTAATCCAGTCATTGTGCATCTTCATGGACGACAATGCACCAGCTCATCGAGGTTGAATGATTAGGGAATGGCTGCTGGAGACTAGGGTACCTCAAATGAAGTGGTCTGCACTTTCTCTAGACCTCAATCCCATTGAAAATCTATGTTATCAGCTGAGTCTCTGTGTAGATGCTTGTAACTCTGTACCCCAGAACCTCAATGATCTGAGGGCCTCAGCAGACAATAAGCCGACTTGTGAACAACATGAGACTTCTTTGTCAAGCTGTAATTGATGCTCAAGGCCACATGACAAGTTTTTGAGACATTAACATTTTTTGTGGGGGTATATCGACCACTATTGTTGGCTTTTGTTTCAATAAATTGTTTGATATGAGGAAATCACCCTTGCATGCTTCTACTTAAATGCCCTACTTTCATGATATAATATCACTGTAGCGTGATTGTTTTACATTTTCCATAAATTTCACCCAAAAGCCAAATATCCCTAACTTTTCGTGAGAAATGAAATTTTTTGGACATTTGGTCTCATCAAGCCACAGTTTTTTTTTCCCATAACAATGTGTGTGTTTAAACACCATCTTCGCCCGTAAGGGAGAATTTTGGGGAGCTTTCTAATATGAAAAAGCACAGCCAATACAACGGCAAAGTGTGGTTTTAAACACACTGTTAATTAAACAGTGTTATTCACAGAAAGAGGGAGGTGCTCGTGCCGCTCTACAGAGCACTAGTGAGACCTCATTTGGAGTATTGTGTGCAGTACTGGAGACCATATCTGCAGAAGGATATTGAAACTTTGGAGAGAGTTCAGAGAAGAGCTACTAAACTAGTACATGGATTGCAGGACAAAACTTACCAGGAACGGTTAAAGGACCTGAACATTTATAGCTTGGAAGTAAGAAGAGACAGAGGGGATATGATAGAAACTTTTAAATACAAAAAGGGAATCATCACGGTAAAAGAGGAGAGAATATTTAAAAGAAGAAAAACTGCTACAAGAGGACATAGTTTTAAATTAGAGGGGCAAAGGTTTAAAAGTAACATCAGGAAGAATTACTTTACTGAGAGAGTAGTGGACGCATGGAATAGCCTTCCTGCAGAAGTGGTAGCTGCAAATACAGTGAAGGAGTTTAAGCATGCATGGAATAGGCATAAGGCCATCTTTCATATAAGATAGGGCCTGGGGCTATCCATAGTATTCAGCATATTGGGCAGACTAGATGGGCCAAATGGTTCTTATCTGCCGACACATTCTATGTTTCTATGTTTCTATGTTATACATGTGTTTACTCATAGCTATATATGTCAGTGTCTCTCTTACATTGTTTCATATTGCTGTCATTGCATTCAAGAGTTTATTGGGGCGGGGGAGAAAGAGCCAACATTTGTAAAAAATAAAAATAACATAAAAAAGAGATAGCAAAAAGACATTTAAAAAAAAATCTAACTCACAAGAGACCTCAGAGTGTCTTTCCAGCTTTCAGGCCAATCGGAGCATCTTTAAATCATGACAAATCAATTCGGACATCAATCAATGTTTTTTTTAAATGTGCAAAATTGGCCTCAAAATAAAGTTCACTCATCTCTAATATATATCGAGAATGTACAGTATTTACCTGAAATTTTTGTTTCCTGTAGTCCAGAGCCAGCACAGTTCTTAATGGGTTAAAAACCCCTTGGTAAAACTAGACAGAGACAGGTTAATAAGCAGTAATGATCAATCAATTAACCAATCAACATGGCCCTTATGAAGCTGAGAAGGAAGAAGGAGCCAGTGTATTTTTATAAAGCAACAGTGAATTTAAAAAAATGAAAACGTCAGGTTAACTTATTTTAGTTTTCCTGGATGCCTTACAGCAGAACAGTCACAAATGAGACCTACAAAGCAGGGTTAGATTGGGTAGGACAGAAGACTACTTTCAAATATCGTATGGTAAATAGAGGCCTAGGCAGTGAATATGTCCAGTCGTAGTAATTCTTCTTCAAGGGTGAAGACGTTGACCATGCTGCTAAATGGCAAATTTGTTTCAGTGGTATGTGTCCCAGTTCAGCCCAGAACATGGCAGCTGAGTAGGTAGAGTAAATGTTTAAATAGGTAGCACTTCTTAATAAATCCCCATATCCATCAAGCTAGTGGCATTACTTGCCCTTTTTCCCTTAGGCCTAATTCACACGTCCGTCGTGTTTTGCGGATCCACGGAGCCGCGGATCCGCAAAACACGGACACACCGGCAATGTGCATTCCGCATTTTTGCGGACCGCACATTGCCCGGACTCCATAGAAAATGCCTCTTCTTGTCTGCAATTGCAGACAAGAATAGGACATGCTCTATTTTTTTTGCGGAGCCGCGGACCGGAAAATCGGCGGCGCGCTCCGCAAAATCGGATGCGGAGAGCACAGTGTGTGCTCTCCGCATCTTTCCCGGCCCCATTCACAGTCAATGGGTCCGCATGTATTCCGCATAATTGCGGAATACATGCGGACTACATTGCGGACGTGTGAATAAGGCCTTATTGAGTCATTGATGCTGAAGAAATAGGGCCTCATAGTTTCTGAAGGTATCAGTCCTTTTGATATACAGTTGCAAAAAAAAGTATGTGAACCCTTTGTAATGATGTGGATTTCTGCAAAAATTGGTCATAAAATGTGATCTGATCTTCATCTAAGTCACAACTCACAACAATAGACAATCACAGTCTGCTTAAACTAATAACACACAAATAATTAATGTTACCATGTTTTTATTAAACACAGCATGTAAACATTCACAGTGCAGTTGAAAAAGTATGTTACAGTTTGCACAAGAGCACCTGGATGTTCCAAAGCAGTACTGGCAAAATATTCTGTGGACAGATGAAACCAAAGTTGAGTTGTTTGGAAGAAACACACAACACTGTGTGGAGAAAAAGAGGCACAGCACACCAACATCAAAACCTCATCCCAACTGTGAAGTTTGGTGGTGGGGGCATCATGGTTTGGGGCTGCTTTGCTGCGTCAGGGCCTGGACGGATTGCTATCATCGAAGGAAAAATGAATTCCCAAGTTTATCAAGACATTTTGCAGGAGAACTTAATATTCAGTCATATGATGTATGACGGCACAACTACACTGCTACATGCATGGGGGCAGAGTCCACTATTAAAGGGGCGGGATTGTGGAGTTCACTGTTATTAAAGGGGCAGGCACTGTGCAGGTCACTGTTATTAAAGGGGCGGGGACTGTGGAGTTCATTGTTAAAGGGGTGGCACTGTGGAGGTCACTGTTAAAGGGGCAGTAACTATGGAGCTCACTGTTAAAGGGGCGCCACTGTGGAGTTCACTGTTAAAGGGGCAGCCACTAAGAAGGTCACTGTTAAAGGGGTGAGCACTGTGGAGGTCACTGTTAGAGGGGCTGGCACTGTGGAAGTCACTATTAAAGGGACAGGCACTGTGAAGGTCACTGTTAGAGGGGTGTTCAATGATAAAGGGGCGGCCACTGTGGAGTTCACTGTTAAAGGGTTAGCCACTAAGAAGGTCGCTGTTAAAGGGGTGAGCACTGTGGAGGTCACTGTTAGAGGGGCTGGCACTGTGGAAGTCACTGTTAAAGGGACAGGCACTGTGAAGGTCACTGTTAGAGGGGTGGTCAATGTTAAAGGGGCGGCCACTGTGGAGTTCACTGTTAAAGGGTTAGCCAGTAAGAAGGTCGCTGTTAAAGGGGTAAGCACTGTGGAGGTCACTGTTAGAGGGGCTGGCACTGTGGAAGTAACTGTTAAAGTGACAGGCACTGTGAAGGTCACTGTTAGAGGGGTGGTCAATTTTAAAAGGGGGGGAACTGTGGAGGTCACTGTTAAAGGGGTGGCACTGTGGAGGTAACTGTTAAAGGGGCTGTCACTGTTAAAGAGGCGGGCACTGTGGAAGTCACTGTTAAAGGGACAGGCACTGTAAAGGTCACTGTTAAACAGACGGATGCTGTGAAGATCACTGTTAAACGGATGGACGCTGTGAAGGTCACTGTTAAAGGGGCAGCCACTATGAAAGTCACTGTCAAAGGGGTGGTCAATGTTAAAGGGACGGTCACTATGGAGGTCACTGTTAAAGGAGCGGTCACTGTTAAAGGGACAGGCAGTGTGCAGATCACTGTTATTAAAGGGGCGGGGACTGTGGAGTTCATTGTTAAAGGGGTGGCACTGTGGAGGTCACTGTTAAAGGGGCAGTAACTATGGAGCTCACTGTTAAAGGGGTGGTCAATGTTAAAGGGGCGCCACTGTGGAGTTCACTGTTAAAGGGGCAGCCACTAAGAAGGTCACTGTTAAAGGGGTGAGCACTGTGGAGGTCACTGTTAGAGGGGCTGGCACTGTGGAAGTCACTGTTAAAGGGACAGGCACTGTGAAGGTCACTGTTAGAGGGGTGGTCAATGTTAAATGGGCGGCCACTGTGGAGTTCACTGTTAAAAGGTTAGCCACTAAGAAGGTTGCTGTTAAAGGGGTAAGCACTGTGGAGGTCACTGTTAGAGGGGCTGGCACTGTGGAAGTCACTGTTAAAGTGACAGGCACTGTGAAGGTCACTGTTAGAGGGGTGGTCAATTTTAAAAGGGGGGGAACTGTGGAGGTCACTGTTAAAGGGGTGGCACTGTGGAGGTAACTGTTAAAGGGGCTGTCACTGTTAAAGAGGCGGGCACTGTGGAAGTCACTGTTAAAGGGACAGGCACTGTAAAGGTCACTGTTAAAAAGACGGATGCTGTGAAGATCACTGTTAAACGGATGGACGCTGTGAAGGTCACTGTTAAAGGGGCAGCCACTATGAAAGTCACTGTCAAAGGGGTGGTCAATGTTAAAGGGACGGTCACTGTGGAGGTCACTGTTAAAGGAGCGGTCTCTGTTAAAGGGACAGGCACTGTGGAGGTCAATGTTAAAGGGGCAGGCACTGTGGAGGTCACTTTTAAAGGGATAGGCACTGTGGAAGTCACTGTTACAGGTACAGGCACTGTAAAGGTCACTGTTAAAGGGCGAGCACTGTGAAGGTCAATGTTAAAGGAGTGGGCATTGTGGAGGTCAACGTTAAAGTAGTGGCCGCTGTGGAGGTCAATGTTAAAGGGGCGGCCACTGTGGAGGTCACTGTTAAAAGAGTGTTCACTGTGGAGTTCACTGTTAAAGGGGCAGGCAGTGTGGAGGTCAATGTTAAAGGGGCGGCCACTGTAGAAGTTAATGTTAAAGGGGATGCCACTGTGGAGGTCACTGTTAACCACCTCAGCCCCCCTAGCTTAAACACCCTTAATGACCAGGCCACTTTTTACAATTCTGCACTACACTACTTTCACTGTTTATTGCTCCGTCATGCAACTTACCACCCAAATGAATTTTACCTCCTTTTCTTCTCACTAATAGAGCTTTCATTTGGTGGTATTTCATTATTACTGAAATTTTTACTTTTTTTGCTATTAATAAAAATTTAACAACATTTTTGCAAAAAAATGTCATTTTTCAGTTTCTGTTGTAAAATTTTTCAAAAAAAACTACATTTCTGTATAAATTTTTCTCTAAATTTATTGTTCTACATGTCTTTGATAAAAAAATACAATAAGTGTATATTTATTGGTTTGGGTAAAAGTTATAGCGTTTACAAACTATGGTGCAAAAAAGTGAATTTCCGCATTTTGAAGCAGCTCTGACTTTTTGAGCACCTGTCATGTTTCTTCAGGTGTTAGAATGTCAGGGGAGTAAAAATACCCCCCAAATACACCATTTTTGAAAGAAGACACCCCAAAGTATTCGCGGAGGGGCATGGTGAGTTCATGTATAATTTCATTTTTTTTCACAAGTTAGCGGAAAATGACACTTTCTGAGGAAAAAAAATAATATAAAGTTTCCATTTTTGCTAACTTCTGGCAAAAAAAAATAAAAAATCTCAGACGGACTCACTATGCCCCTCAGTGAATACCTTGGGGTGTCTACTTTCCGAAATGGGGTCATTTGTGGGGTGTGTTTACTGTTCTGGCATTTTGGGCGGGGCTAAATTGTGAGCAGACATGTAAAACCTAAAGGTACTCGTTGGAATTTGGGCCCCTTTGCGCACCCATGCTGCAAAAATGTGTGACTTATGTGGTATCGCCGTACTCAGGAGAAGTAGGGCAATGTGTTTTGGGGTGTATTTTTACATATACCCATGTTGGGTGAGAGAAATATCTCTGTAAATTGACAACTTTGAATAAAAAAATTGAAAACGTTGTCGTTTACAGCGATATTTCTCACACAAAGTATGGGTATATATAAAAATACACCCCAAAACTCATTGCCCTACTTCTCCTGAGTAGGGCGATACCACATGAGTGAAACTTTTTTGCAGCCTGGGTGCGCAGAGGGGCCCTAATTCCAATGAGTAACTTTAGGATTTCACAGGGCATTTTTACGCATTTGGATTCTCACGCTTTAGGACCCCTAAAATGCCAGGTCAGTATAAATACCCCACAAGTGACCCCATTGTGGAAATAAGACGCCCCAAGGTATTCTGTGTGGGGCATGGCGATTTCACAGAAAAAAAAAAAATTGGCACAAGTTAGCGGAAATTGATATATATATATTTTTTTTTTACAAAGTCTCATATTCCACTAACTTGTGACATAAAATAAAATTTTACATGAACTCACCATACCCTTCACGGAATACTCTGGGGTGTCTTCTTTCTAAAATGGGGTCACATGTGAGGTGTTTGTACTGCCCTGGCATTTGAGGGTCTCCGCAATCATTACACGTATGGCCAGCATTAGGAGTTTTTGCTATTCTCCTTATATTGAGCATTCGGGTAATGAGATTTTTTTTTTCCATTCAGCCTCTGGGCTGAAAAAAAAAAATGAACGGCACAGATTTCTTCATTCGCATCGATCAAAGTGGATGAAAAAATCTCTGCCAAAATCAGTGACTGCGGTGCGGTGGGCTGGGTGCTAACTACCTAACAAGTAGCTAACTAACTGGCGGTGATAAGGGACCCTTTCATTGCGGACCCATTCATTTCTATGGGGACAGGCTTTGTCCCGCTCGGATCCGGAATTACGGATCTGCGCTTCTGTGTCTGCACTTCCGTTCCACAAAAATATAGAACATGTCATATTCTTGTCCGCAATTGCGGACAAGAAAAAGCATTTTCTATAAAGTTCTGGCAATGTTCGGATCTGCAAAATGCGGAAAGCACATTGCCGATGTCCGTGTTTTGAGGATCTGCGGATCCGCAGATCCGTGGATCCGTGGATCAGATCCGTGGATCCGTGAATCCACGGATCCGCAAAACACATATGGACGTCTGAATGGAGCCTTACAAGGGGTGTGATCAATGACAGGGGTGTGATCAGTGACAGGGGGGTGATCAGGGAATCTAGATGGAATCTAGATGGAGTGATCAAGGTTTTAACAAGGGGGGGGGGGCTGTTTTTCTTCAGCTGGAACTGGGGCCTTATTTAAGATAGAGGGAATTATGAACAGTTCCAAAAACCAGTCAATATTGGCCCAAAACCTTCAGTCTTCTGCCAGAAAGCTTAACATGAAGAGAAAACTTCGTCTTTCAGCATGGCAACGGCCATACATCCAAATCAACAAAGGGATGGCTTCACCAGAAGAAGATTAAAGTTTTGGAATGGCCAAGCCAGAGCCTAGACCTGAATCTGATTGAAAATCTGTGGGGTGATCTGAAGAGGGCTGTGCACAGGAGATGCCCTCACAATCTGACAGATTTGGAGGGTTTTTGCAAAGAAGAGTGGTCAAATCTTGCCAAGTCAAAATGTGCCATGCTGATAGACTCATACCCAAAAAGACTGTGTGCTGTAATAAAATCAAAAGGTGCTTCAACAAAATATTAGTTTAAGGGTGTGCACACTTATGCAACCATATTATTTTATTTTTATATTTTTTCTTCCCTCTACCTAAAAGATTTCAGTTTGTTTTTCAATTGAGTTGTACAGTTTATAGGTCTTAATAAAAGTGGAAAAAGTTCTGGAATTACTTATCTTTGTCTCATTTTTTACAGCACAGAGACCTGACATTTTAACAGTGGTTTGTAGACTTTTTATATCTACTGTAGATAGATTTCAATTAATGTTGAGCAGTTCGGGCTCGTACCGGTCTTTAGTGTTTTTTGTACCCGGACCCGAACCTGAACTTTTCTGAAATAATTTGGGTTCGAGTTCAGTGTTCGCCGTTTAATAACGCTTGTTGAATGGCTACCGGGCAGCCAGTCAACAAGCGTTTAAGATGTTTGCCCTTAGAAGCCATCACAGCCATGCCTACTAATGGCATGGCTGTGATTGGCCAGTGAAGCATGTGAAATATTCACATTTCTTTCTGTAAATTACCCCTGTGCTGCATATCTGACAGTGAAGTCAATTTTGTAAATCCATCTGTTTGATTCTTAGGTACAAATTCACTTTTTTGGGCGGTCAAGTACCCCTGCGGCCTGACAGTGAAAATAATTCTTTTAAATTCATCTATCACATATTTGTGTGACCTAAAAAATTTTTTTATCTTTATGACACCGGCACTGCATATCTGACAGGGAAATCAATTTAGTAAATCCATCTGTTAGATTCTGGGGGAACAAATTCACTTTTTTGGCAGGGGGAAATTCCCACGGTTTTCAGGCCAGTCATTCACAAGTGGCTTGGAGGGTGTGTTCCTGCTGCACTGCATACCTAACAGTGAAAATAATTCTATCAAATTTGTCTTTCACATATTTGTGTGACCTAAAGAAATTTTTTTCTCTTTATGACACCGGCACTGTATATCTGCCAAGCTTCTCCTGCTCTATAACATACTGCCTACAGATTGCATTGTATTTTGTGAGGCAAGTCCTCCTTAATGAATCATGCCTGGGATCCAGTAGTTGTGGTAATAGTACAGTTGAATAGTTCTCTCCATGGTTAATGTGATTCTGACCTCCTCAGGAGCAAAACATGAATATTAGGGTTGCAGATATGCAAAACATTAATGCCTGATGAAGGGTCTGATCTGGATCTGAAACACGTTTCAAATGAATTAATAAAAGTATGTGCATACTCTATTTTGACTGTATTCTTGAGGTTGCTCCGCAAACTGTAGTCTTCTCTTCTGAACGTTTGCATTTTTCCAGCATCCAGCCTGGTGTAGATCTCGAGCGGCACCTTCACACAAGCTTCAGCCAATTGTTGCACCCTCAGAGCAACACATTTAGGTGACCAGTGTACTAGCTAGTGTTGAGCACGAATATTCGAATAGCGAATTTTTTTAGCGAATATCGGCACTTCACTAATTCACGAATATTTCGAATATAGCGCTATAAATTCGCTATTTTGATTATTCTTTTTTTTTTTTAGTTATATTTTTTTCTTTCCCACTTCCCAACAGTAGTTCTTACCTGTCCTGAGGATTCCTGGCTTCCTGGCTGCTCTAGTCAGTGCCCATTGCCGCTTCTGCAGACTTCTGTGCTCATGGAGCGTCCCCAACCATGGGAACGTCTCCATATACTAAAATGTACTGTCGGATTTGAGGAATTACGTTGAAATCGCAATGCGATTAATTCAAGTTATATTAATCGCATTGCGATTTCAACTTAGCAGTGCTGCTATATTCCATATTCGTTATTCGTTTATAATGGTCAGCTTGCTAGAATGAACGAAGTTAACAAATATGGAATATAGCAGCACTGCTAAGTTGAATTCGCAATGCGATTAATTTAACTTGAAGTAATCGCATTGCGATTTCAACTTAGCACTGCTAGTGCTATATTCCATATTCGTTAATTCTAGCCTATGTAAGATAGCAGTGCTAAGTTGAAATCGCAATGCGATTACTTCAAGTTAAATTGATCGCATTGCAAATTCAACTTAGCAGTGCTGCTATATTCCATATTCATTAACTTCGTTCATTTTAGCAAGCTGACCCATTATAAACCCAGCTCTAAGTTGAAATCGCAATGCGAATAATATAACTTGAATTAATCGCATTGCGATTTCAACGTAATTCCTCAAATCCGACAGTACATTTTAGTATATGGAGACGTTCCCATGGTGATGGGGACGCTCCATGAGCAAGGAACTTTATGGTTGGCTTGGTAGAATTAGCGAATAGCGAATATGACGAATGTATTCGTCATATTCCTCAAAACGAAGATAACGAAGTATTCTACATCTTCATTTTAGCAACCTATTCGTCAACTTCGCTAATTCTAGCAATCAAACAGGAAGGTTGACTATAGAGACAGCTGTGTTAAATTCGCTATGCGATTTTTTTTTTTTAATAGATTAATTATATTACTTGATATAATTATTATAATTATTCTATTTATTAAAAAAAAATATATAAATAATCGCATAGCGAATTAAACACAGTTGTCTCTATAGTCAACCTTCCTATTTGATTGCTAGAATTAGCGAAGTTGACGAATAGGTTGCTAAAACGCAGATGTAGAATACTTCGTTATCTTCGTTTTGAGGAATATGACGAATACATTCGTCATATCCGTCATCTTCGCTATAATTCTAGATATGAAACCAATAGGAAAGTAGCCTTAAGTTAAAATTGCAATACGCGATTATTTAAATCGCATATTAATCGTGGTAACTAGAATAATGACGAATATTCGATTTCCACGAATATGAAACGAATATTCATTTGAATATTCGCGAATTTCGTCGAAATCGAATATGGCACCTGCCGCTCATCACTAGTACTAGCCTGCGGATCTTCGCATGTGCACTCTCCCTGTCTTGTTCTTCATATGATGATGTTGAGATCAGGGGCCATATCATCACTTCCAGGGGCCATATAATCACTTCCATACATTTAAATTTAAACTAATAACACTTCTATTTTTTAAAGCATTTTTATTTAGCAGAATTTTTTCCATTCTTATTTTGCATATTTTTTTCCAAATCTGCCTAAAACCTTTGCAGAGTACTGTCAATATATAGATGGATATGAGATTGGTAGATAATAGATCAATCAATTAATTAATCAACAACCTTTGGCACTCCAGCTGTAAAACTACAGTCCCAGCATGCACCATTCTCTTCTATGGGATTTCTGAAAACAGCTCAACAAGTGTACATACTGGGAGTTGTAGTTTCACAACAATTTGAGTCCTGAAAGTGGCACACTCTTGCATTAGATAGATAGATAGATAGATAGATAGATAGATAGATAGATAGATAGATAGATAGATCTCCACATGAACATAAAACCAGTTGGACCCATCATTAGGGATAGACGAACAAGGTGGACTTTGAGAAGACATACAATATACAATACTATTAAAGGGGTTGTCTTGCTTCCTCAAATGGCTTTTATCATGTAGACAAAGTTAATACTAGACACTTACTAATGTATTGTGATTGTCCATATTGCTTCCTTTGCTGGCTTGATTCATTTTTCCATCACATTATACAATGTTCGTATCCAAAGGTTATGACTGCCTTACAATCCATCATTAGTGGACATGGTTTCACACTATAGGAAAAGGCACTGGCCATGGCAGCATGCATAGGCACGCACGCAGCAGCTCCTGTCCCTACCACTAGTGTTGAGCGAAGCGAGCTTCGGATCCAAATCTGCTTCATTCAAAACTTCGGATTAATACTGTACGGAGATCTGTCTTCGTATAGTATTAAAATGTATGGTCTCAGATGAGCCGAAGTCAATTATTCGTGAAGTTGCACAATACCTTGTTGAATAACTTCAGTGGTTAATTTTTAAAGTGGAACCCTATGAGCGTAGCAAATCTTTTTAACTAAGCCACTCTTCAAACTCAGCCCAATGTATAACTATACTCACCCAGTCCCAATTACCCATTAAAATCTATCATAGGGTACATGGCGGTATCAATACACCTTGCAATAAATGAAAGAACCAACTGGTCCTACCTCATCCAGAGTGTTGATGGCATCGGCATTTTGTCCACTTGATCCAGAACAATGTTCCTGTAGTGACAGAGCAAAAAGAATAATAACATAAGGAAAGGATGGTAACTGCCCCTGTGAAATCCCCAGCAGGGGGGCTCTGTGCTGGCCCTGTAAGACCAAGCCATCCCAATGTATGTACCTTCTTTACAGAAGAAATGCCCACATTGTGCCTCCTCACTACAATTTTGCCCATATTATGTCCTGTCACAGTATTTATGCCCACCTTTGTGTCCCTTTACAGTAGTTATCCCACATTGTGCCCCCTTCACAGTACTTATGTTCTCCTTGTAGCCCCTTCACAGGAGGCTGTTTCCTGGGCTTTCACCACTCCTCCCACACACTCAGCAGCGTGATGTTCAGCCTTCTGGGGAGCGCCGTGATCAGCTAAAAGGTCCGTTCCCTGCTTCATTATGTAAATTAACTGACTGGTGGTGCACCCCCCAGCCTCTTCACCCGGGGCACATGCCCCGACTGACCGCCCCTCACTATGGCCCTGCACAAACACGCACACAAGCAAACGCATTGATATTTTCCCTTCTATCAGTTAGAAGGTTGATGGTGGGAGAATAATAATAATAATAATAATAATAATAATAATAATAATAATAAGTAATTACTAAAAAGTATTATTTTTGATAATAATAATTTGCATTCTTCATTAAACTAGTAATCCACCAATAGGTTCTAGTAATTTTAAGTTCCCTGACTATTCATGCATTTGAAATATGGTACGAAGTGAAACATAAAAAAAAGATTCATATAGGTTATGAATGTCATTTGTGTTCTCATAAATTTTACTTCACTAGGCTTCCAGAATTTATAGTTATGAGGTATTGGGGTTGATTAACTTCAGAGTAAAGGCATATATTCAGGAAAAAGTCAGCGATACCATGAAAATTAACACACTGCAGTTTTTTGCAGTACATTTAAAATACTTAACCCTAAACGTCAGTATCGGCAGCTGCTCATAATCTTATTAAAATATCTTATTAGGGAAAAATAAATAAACAAGAATAAGATAAGGTAACACAGAAAAATGAACAGTTTAAACTGGATAATTTGACCTTATGGGAAGACATTTGAATATACAGTGCTTTCAAGTACAATTATCATGTCGGCTCTTTAAGATGGATAATTATGAAACAAATAAAAACAAGGACAAACTATACAAATCTTAAGAGGTGTACAAATCACATTTTTGCCATCTTTTAACATATACAAAAACATACGGTATATGTTAATATTTATTTTTACTGGACTCTGCAGGAAATAAAAGCATGGTTTGCTACCCATTTGTATCCTTTTTTTCCTCAACGTATACATTAAACGGATGGCAAAAACATGAAATGAACTTAGCCTTAGAAGAACAAATCAAGAAAGGTCGTTTTTAAGGTTTTTTCACTGTTAATTGTTGATCTTTGAGGAATCAGCCAACAGATTTTAATATATTGAATAATGGCACTTTAACAGTTCTATCAGAAGATCACGAAACTTACTTGGATAGACCATTACAGAATAGGAGGCAATGATTTCAATAATCAGATCTAAGAACCCAGGTTCATAATGGCTCCAAGGTGCAAGCTTTTTAAAGACATTGTGTCAGCAGAAACAATTCCATGTAACGGGCTTTTATAGTAGTCCTACCTAAAAAAGGGAATTAACCAATTATATCTCTCTGAGCATACAGATCAATCTGGATTTAGGTATCTGTGGTACTGAATATACTCCATATACAGATGTGTCCTTCCTTGCTTTTCTTCTTCGCTCAATATGTGTGAGATGACCAACTGTTTGAACACATTTTTTAATTTATATAAAAGGTCCTGTTTGAGGAAGCTGTGTCACTCACAGAGGGGCTCTCATCACAGTTTACCAAGCACAGCACTGTCCATTAGTGGCTGTTCTTGGTATTGCAATTTAGCCCCATTCACTTAAATATGACTGAGCTTCACCTAGGTCACATGACCGATTAATGTGTTAGGAAGACTTGGAAGAGGCTGCAGCACTCACCAGAGTGCTGTGGCTAGTGTTGAGGGAATCAAAGTCCACAAAGTTTACTTCGATCTAAATATCTGGGAAAATTTGATCCATCACAAAGCTTAATTTCCTTGTGCTTCGTGGTAGCGAATCGATTTTCTTTGAATGGCGGTAAAAAAAACAAAAACAACATACTTACCTCATCAATTTGCTTGTAAAGAGTCTGCCACCATCATCTTGATTGAAGATGTTGCACAAAATCCCATGTGCGGTGACGTTTGACGTCACCATGCCGGCCGGGGTGATGACGTCATCTTATACCACGCAAGATTTAGCGCTAGATCTTCAATCAAGATGAGGGCCGTAGACTCTTTGCGAGCAAATGGATGAGGTAAGTATGATTATTATATTTTTTTTTTCTACACTGTGCTATTACTGTCAGATGGCTCTATCAGCTATAAATGCTGCATCTGAGGGGTACAATGGGTGGGTCATTGCACCCACTACTTACAAAGAAATGTGCTTTGTAACAAAGTAATTAATCACAAAGCAATTTTACAAAATTCGGCAAAGCAACTGAATCGAATTTTTGAATACTTTGCTCATCTCTAGCCATGGCCTCTTCAAACCATTGTGAGGGTGCAGGAAGTAGGAGGCCCGGCAAAAAAATATTGATAACCCCTTTAACAATATTAAGTTATGAGATCTACTTTAGGTTTTTATGTGTTGCTACCCAGTGGTTGTGTTGTAAATTGCTAATATGTCGGGATATGTTAAATTTCTTTCATAAGAAATTAATATCCTCAACCGAATTTTAGCTAATACAAATGTGGATCCATCTGCATTTCTGCATAATCAGGTTATTTTCCAAAGCATTGTAAAGCATTCAATATGACTATTTATGGTTACCATTACAGGATTTCAACTTATCTTTTAGATCTACCAAATTTATTGAGATCCATGGTGCAGACTAAGGGTCCTATTACACTGTGCAATGTTTGGGCAGGAAGGGGTTGAAACACATTGATGACTGATAAGAAATAGTGATGAGCGGCAGGGGCAATATTCAAATTTGAGATATTTTGCAAATATTCGTATTCCAGATTATTCTATTGATTGCGAAGAATAGTGCTATATATTCTTTTTTTGACGTCACCATGCCGGCCGGGGTGATGACGTCATCTTATACCACGCAAGATTTAGCGCTAGATCTTCAATCAAGATGAGGGCCGTAGACTCTTTGCGAGCAAATGGATGAGGTAAGTATGATTATTATATATTTTTTTTCTACACTGTGCTATTACTGTCAGATGGCTCTATCAGCTATAAATGCTGCATCTGAGGGGTACAATGGGTGGGTCATTGCACCCACTACTTACAAAGAAATGTGCTTTGTAACAAAGTAATTAATCACAAAGCAATTTTACAAAATTCGGCAAAGCAACTGAATCAAATTTTTGAATACTTTGCTCATCTCTAGCCATGGCCTCTTCAAACCATTGATCTGTGAGGGTGCAGGAAGTAGGAGGCCCGGCAAAAAAATATAAAAAAATGCAATGTTTGGGCAGGAAGGGGTTGAAACACATTGATGACTGATAAGAAATAGTGATGAGCGGCAGGGGCAATATTCAAATTTGAGATATTTTGCAAATATTCGTATTCCAGATTATTCTATTGATTGCGAAGAATAGTGCTATATATTCTTTTTTTAGAATATTTGTCATTTTTTCCAATCTGAAGTCATGATTCTCCCCTGCGTAAGTTGCTTTAGGGCCAATGACTGTATATTTTATAGTGCTATATAGTCATGTTTTAGAATGTTCGCATTACGCAAATATTACATTGCCGATTTTTCGCATAAGAGAAAATAATTTTCTTATGTGAAAAATCGGCAATGTAAAATTTGCGCAATGCGAACATTCTGAAACACGAATATATAGCACTATAGAATATAGTGCCATATATTATTTTTTTTTGAATATTCGTCATTTTTTCCAATTTCAGTCAAAAGCAACTTAAGCAGGAAGAAATCATGACTTCAGATGGAAAAAAATAACGAATATTCTAAAAAACAAAATATATTTGGGTGTTAGAATATTCACATTACGCGATATTACATTGCTGATTTTTCGCATAAGAGAAAAAAAATAAAATAATGAAGAATATTTTAATTCACTACAGACTACAATATTGGCCCACAAGCAAGAAGCAGATAGGTATACTAGGTAATAGTTTCAGATGGAAAAAAAAAATTCATTTTTATGAATATATATCACTATTCAGAATATTCACAAATTTCCGAAGTGCCGCTATTCACGATAAAAATTCGAAATTTGAATATATATAAAATTGATTTTAGAAGAAAAATTGTTAGGAAACATTCTTTACTGTATATTTACAGCCAACCAAACACAAAAAATAATAACCCTTACGTAATATAAATACAGTTGTAGTAGTAGTATATTATATAAATCATTTTATTGAAATGATAATAAACAAAACATCACATGGAACAGTACATGAACGGTCAGAGAAAAGAAACCCCACCAAGACATGTGTAATAAAGACAGGGAGACATCCCTGAACAACCAAGCTACCTAGTTTCATGCAGAAAGCAGCATGTGTAATAGTGACCTACACCTTTGTAAAAAGTGTGGACAGTATACAATAAATGCCGCACTATAGTTATAACGCGTGAATATAATAACAAAGCACCACACAACCAGAAAGAGCGGTTACTGCCTGGGGCACCCGCAGGCACCGCCGCGAGCTATAAAGTGTCCACACAGTTGCAAATATAACACATATAGGTCACGTAACAATCTGCAATCACATAGATACATCTTAATAGCAATTACCCACAGTGAAGGAGAGCAGGTCGTCCAGGAAAAAGTGCACCTCGACGCGCGTCAGGTGATGCGAATAGGACGTCAGACAGGTGCGCCACCGGGGAGACCAAACAACAAAGCCATAGCGAGGTGCGAACAGCCCAGAGGCGATGCAGCGAAGAGACGCCGCACCACATCACATGTCGGGTACGCATCACAGCGCTCAGCAATGATCAACCCAGGATCGGTACCGGGCACAGACATTAGGCGCCCCAAAGCAACACACCGAAACCACGAGCAAATAACACACGGGAAACTCAAATAAAAACAAGAGCTGGGGACTAGAGATGAGCGAACACCTGGATGTTCGGGTTCGAGAGGTTCGGCCGAACTTCCGGAAAATGTCCGGGTTCGTGATCCGAACTCAGCCCGAATTTCATCCCGAACCCGAACCCCATAGAAGTCAATGGGGACCCGAACTTTTGGGCACTAAAAAGCCTGTAAAAGACTCCCAGAAAGGGCTAGAGGGCTGCAAAAGGCAGCAAAATGTAGGTAAATCCCCTGCAAACAAATGTAGATAGGGAAATGAATTAAAATAAAATAAAATAAATAAAAATTAACCTATATCAATTGGAGAGAGGTCCCACAGCAAGGAATCATGCGTCATATCATCCACCACTGGAGAAGGCCACTCTCATTTATTTGGGACCAGCACCCAGACAGAGGATACAGGTCCCACAGCAAGGAATAAGGCGTCATATCAAACACCACCGGAGAAGGCCACTCTCAGTTATTACAGCCCAGCACCCAGACAGAGGAGAGAGGTCCCACAGCAAGGAATCATGCGTCATATCAACCACCACCGGAGAAGGCCACTCTCAGTTATTTCGGCCCAGCAACCAGACAGAGGATACAGGTCCCACAGCAAGGAATAAGGCGTCATATCAACCACCACCGGAGAAGGCCACTCTCATTTATTTTGGACCAGCACCCAGACAGAGGAGAGAGGTCCCACATCAAGGAATCATGCGTCATATCAACCCACACCGGAGAAGGCCACTCTCATTTATTTTGGACCAGCACCCAGACAGAGGATACAGGTCCCACAGCAAGGAATCATGCCTCATATCAACCACCAACGGAGAAGGCCACTCTCATTTATTTCGGCCCAGCACCCAGACAGAGGATACAGGTCCCACAGCAAGGAATCATGCGTCATATCAACCACCACCGGAGAAGGCCACTCTCATGTATTTTGGACCAGCACCCAGACAGAGGATACAGGTCCCACAGCAAGGAATAAGGCGTCATATCAAACACCACCGGAGAAGGCCACTCTCAGTTATTTCAGCCCAGCACCCAAACAGAGGAGAGAGGTCCCACAGCAAGGAATCATGCGTCATATCAACCACCACCGGAGAAGGCCACTCTCAGTTATTTCGGCCCAGCAACCAGACAGAGGATACAGGTCCCACAGCAAGGAATAAGGCGTCATATCAACCACCACCGGAGAAGGCCACTCTCATTTATTTTGGACCAGCACCCAGACAGAGGAGAGAGGTCCCACATCAAGGAATCATACATCATATCAACCCACACCGGAGAAGGCCACTCTCATTTATTTTGGACCAGCACCCAGACAGAGGATACAGGTCCCACAGCAAGGAATCATGCCTCATATCAACCACCAACGGAGAAGGCCACTCTCATTTATTTCGTCCCAGCACCCAGACAGAGGATACAGGTCCCACAGCAAGGAATCATGCGTCATATCAACCACCACCGGAGAAGGCCACTCTCATGTATTTTGGACCAGCACCCAGACAGAGGAGAGAGGTCCCACATCAAGGAATAAGGCGTCATATCAACCCCCACCGGAGAAGGCCACTCTCATTTATTTTGGACCAGCACCCAGGCAGAGGAGATAGGTCCCACAGCAAGGAATCATGCCTCATATCAACCACCAACGGAGAAGGACACTGTCATTTATTTCGGCCCAGCACCCAGACAGAGGATACAGGTCCCAAAGCAAGGAATCATGCGTCATATCAACCAACACCGGACAAGGCCACTCTCATGTATTTTGGACCAGCACCCAGACAGAGGAGAGAGGTCCCACATCAAGGAATCATGCGTCATATCAACCCCCACCAGAGAAGGCCACTCTCATTTATTTTGGACCAGCACCCAGACAGAGGATACAGGTCCCACAGCAAGGAATCATGCCTCATATCAACCACCAACGGAGAAGGCCACTCTCATTTATTTCGGTCAAGCACCCAGACAGAGGATACAGGTCCCACAGCAAGGAATCATGCGTCATATCAACCACCACCGGAGAAGGCCACTCTCATGTATTTTGGACCAGCACCCAGACAGAGGAGAGAGGTCCCACAGCAAGGAATCATGCTTCATATCATCCACCACTGGAGAAGGCCACTCTCATTTATTTGGGACCAGCACCCAGACAGAGGATACAGGTCCCACAGCAAGGAATCATGCTTCATATCAACCACCACCGGAGAAGGCCACTCTCATGTATTTTGGACCAGCACCCAGACAGAGGAGAGAAGTTTTCACAGCAGAGAATCATGCATTTAGATCACCCACCACAGGAGTAGGCCACCATTTAATGGGACCCCGGCAACCATGTCAGATGGCACAAACATCAACTTCACATCACCCAGCACAAGAGAAGGCCACTTTGAGAGACTTTGACCCCTGCACCCAGGCGGAGGAGAGGGGTTTTCACAGCAGAGAATCAGGCATTTAGATCACCCACCACAGGAGTAGGCCACCATTTAATTGGACCCCAGGAACCATGTCAGATGGCACAAACATCAGCTTCACATCACCCAGCACAAGAGAAGGCCACTTTGAGAGACTTTGACCCCTGCACCCAGACGGAGGAGAGAGGTTTTCACAGCAGAGAATCATGCATTTAGATCACCCACCACAGGAGTAGGCCACCATTTAATGGGACCCCGGCAACCATGTCAGATGGCACAAACATCAGCTTCACATCAACCAGCACAAGAGAAGGCCACTTTGAGAGATTTTTACCCCTGCACCCAGAAAGAGGAGAGAGGTCCCACAGCAGAGATTCAGGCATTTATATCAGCTAGAACAGGAGAAGGCCGCTTTCAGTGACTTAGGCCTTAGCACCGACACAGAGGAGACAGGTCAGATAGCACAAGCATCAGTTTCACATCACCCAGCACAAGAGAAGGCCACTTTGAGAGACTTTGACCCCTGCACCCAGACGCAGGAGAGAGGTTTTCACAGCAGAGAATCATGCATTTAGATCACACACCACAGGAGTAGGCCACCATTTAATGGGACCCCAGCAACCATGTCAGATGGCACAAACATCAGCTTCACATCACCCAGCACAAGAGAAGGCAACTTTGAGAGACTTTAACCCCTGCACCCAGGCGGAGGAGAGGGGTTTTCACAGCAGAGAATCAGGCATTTAGATCACCCACCACAGGAGTAGGCCACCATTTAATGGGACCCCGGAAACCATGTCAGATGGCACAAACATCAGCTTCACATCACCCAACACAAGAGAAGGCCACTTTGAGAGACTTTGACCCCTGCACCCAGGCGGAGGAGAGGGGTTTTCACAGCAGAGAATCAGGCATTTAGATCACCCACCACAGGAGTAGGCCACCATTTAATGGGACCCCGGCAACCATTTCAGATGGCACAAGTATAACATTTATATCACCCAGCACAAGAGAAGGCCACTTTTAGAGACTTTGACCCCTGCACCCAGACGGAGGAGAGAGGTTTCACAGCAGAAAATCATGCATTTAGATCACCCACCACAGGAGTAGGCCACCATTTAATGGGACCCCGGCAACCATGTCAGATGGCACAAACATCAGCTTCACATCACCCAGCACAAGAGAAGGCCACTTTGAGAGACTTTAACCCCTGCACCCAGGCGGAGGAGAGGGGTTTTCACAGCAGAGAATCAGGCATTTAGATCACCCACCACAGGAGTAGGCCACCATTTAATGGGACCCCGGCAACCATGTCAGATGGCACAAACATCAGCTTCACATCACCCAACACAAGAGAAGGCCACTTTGAGAGACTTTGACCCCTGCACCCAGGCGGAGGAGAGGGGTTTTAACAGCAGAGAATCAGGCATTTAGATCACCCACCACAGGAGTAGGCCACCATTTAATGGGACCCCGGCAACCATGTCAGATGGCACAAACATCAGCTTCACATCACCCAGCACAAGAGAAGGCCACTTTGAGAGACTTTGACACCTGCACCCAGACGGAGGAGAGAGGTTTTCACAGCAGAGAATCATGCATTTAGATCACCCACCACAGGAGTAGGCCACCATTTAATGGGACCCCAGCAACCATGTCAGATGGCACAAACATCAGCTTCACATCACCCAGCACAAGAGAAGGCCACTTTGAGAGACTTTGACCCCTGCACCCAGACGGAGGAGAGAGGTTTTCACAGCAGAGAATCAGGCATTTAGATCACCCACCACAGGAGTAGGCCACCATTTAATGGGACCCCGGCAACCATGTCAGATGGCACAAACATCAGCTTCACATCACCCAGCACAAGAGAAGGCCACTTTGAGAGACTTTGACCCCTGCACCCAGGCGGAGGAGAGGGGTTTTCACAGCAGAGAATCAGGCATTTAGATCACCCACCACAGGAGTAGGCCACCATTTAATGGGACCCCGGCAACCATGTCAGATGGCACAAACATCAGCTTCACATCACCCAGCACAAGAGAAGGCCACTTTGAGAGACTTTGACACCTGCACCCAGACGGAGGAGAGAGGTTTTCACAGCAGAGAATCATGCATTTAGATCACCCACCACAGGAGTAGGCCACCATTTAATGGGACCCCGGCAACCATGTCAGATGGCACAAACATCAGCTTCACATCACCCAGCACAAGAGAAGGCCACTTTGAGAGACTTTGACCCTGCACCCAGACGGAGGAGAGAGGTTTTCACAGCAGAGAATCAGGCATTTAGATCACCCACCACAGGAGTAGGCCACCATTTAATGGGACCCCGGCAACCATGTCAGATGGCACAAACATCAGCTTCACATCACCCAGCACAAGAGAAGGCCACTTTGAGAGACTTTGACCCCTGCACCCAGGCGGAGGAGAGGGTTTTCACAGCAGAGAATCAGGCATTTAGATCACCCACCACAGGAGTAGGCCACCATTTAATGGGACCCCGGCAACCATGTCAGATGGCACAAACATCAGCTTCACATCACCCAGCACAAGAGAAGGCCACTTTGAGAGACTTTGACCCCTGCACCCAGACGGAGGAGAGAGGTTTTCACAGCAGAGAATCATGCATTTAGATCACCCACCACAGGAGTAGGCCACCATTTAATGGGACCCCGGCAACCATGTCAGATGGCACAAACATCAGCTTCACATCACCCAGCACAAGAGAAGGCCACTTTGAGAGACTTTGACCCCTGCACCCAGGCGGAGGAGAGGGGTTTTCACAGCAGAGAATCAGGCATTTAGATCACCCACCACAGGAGTAGGCCACCATTTAATGGGACCCCGGCAACCATGTCAGATGGCACAAACATCAGCTTCACATCACCCAGCACAAGAGAAGGCCACTTTGAGAGACTTTGACACCTGCACCCAGACGGAGGAGAGAGGTTTTCACAGCAGAGAATCATGCATTTAGATCACCCACCACAGGAGTAGGCCACCATTTAATGGGACCCCAGCAACCATGTCAGATGGCACAAACATCAGCTTCACATCACCCAGCACAAGAGAAGGCCACTTTGAGAGACTTTGACCCCTGCACCCAGACGGAGGAGAGAGGTTTTCACAGCAGAGAATCAGGCATTTAGATCACCCACCACAGGAGTAGGCCACCATTTAATGGGACCCCGGCAACCATGTCAGATGGCACAAACATCAGCTTCACATCACCCAGCACAAGAGAAGGCCACTTTGAGAGACTTTGACCCCTGCACCCAGGCGGAGGAGAGGGGTTTTCACAGCAGAGAATCAGGCATTTAGATCACCCACCACAGGAGTAGGCCACCATTTAATGGGACCCCGGCAACCATGTCAGATGGCACAAACATCAGCTTCACATCACCCAGCACAAGAGAAGGCCACTTTGAGAGACTTTGACCCCTGCACCCAGACGGAGGAGAGAGGTTTTCACAGCAGAGAATCATGCATTTAGATCACCCACCACAGGAGTAGGCCACCATTTAATGGGACCCCGGCAACCATGTCAGATGGCACAAACATCAGCTTCACATCACCCAGCACAAGAGAAGGCCACTTTGAGAGATTTTGACCCCTGCACCCAGACAGAGGAGAGAGGTCCTCACAGCAGAGATTCAGGCATTTATATCAGCCAGAACAGGAGAAGGCCGCTTTCAGTGACTTAGGCCTTAGCACCGACACAGAGGAGACAGGTCAGATAGCACAAGCATCAGCTTCACATCACCCAGCACAAGAGAAGGCCACTTTGAGAGACTTTGACCCCTGCACCCAGACGGAGGAGAGAGGTTTTCACAGCAGAGAATCATGCATTTAGATCACCCACCACAGGAGTAGGCCACCATTTAATGGGACCCCGGCAACCATGTCAGATGGCACAAACATCAGCTTCACATCACCCAGCACAAGAGAAGGCCACTTTGAGAGACTTTAACCCCTGCACCCAGGCGGAGGAGAGGGGTTTTCACAGCAGAGAATCAGGCATTTAGATCACCCACCACAGGAGTAGGCCACCATTTAATGGGACCCCGGCAACCATGTCAGATGGCACAAACATCAGCTTCACATCACCCAGCACAAGAGAAGGCCACTTTGAGAGACTTTGACCCCTGCACCCAGGCGGAGGAGAGGGGTTTTCACAGCAGAGAATCAGGCATTTAGATCACCCACCACAGGAGTAGGCCACCATTTAATGGGACCCCGGCAACCATGTCAGATGGCACAAACATCAGCATTTACATCACCCAGCACAAGAGAAGGCCACTTTGAGAGACTTTGACCCCTGCACCCAGACGGAGGAGAGAGGTTTTCACAGCAGAGAATCATGCATTTAGATCACCCACCACAGGAGTAGGCCACCATTTAATGGGACCCCGGCAACCATGTCAGATGGCACAAACATCAGCTTCACATCACCCAGCACAAGAGAAGGCCACTTTGAGAGACTTTGACCCCTGCACCCAGGCGGAGGAGAGGGGTTTTCACAGCAGAGAATCAGGCATTTAGATCACCCACCACAGGAGTAGGCCACCATTTAATGGGACCCCGGAAACCATGTCAGATGGCACAAACATCAGCTTCACATCACCCAGCACAAGCGAAGGCCACTTTGAGAGACTTTGACCCCTGCACCCAGGCGGAGGAGAGGGGTTTTAACAGCAGAGAATCAGGCATTTAGATCACCCACCACAGGAGTAGGCCACCATTTAATGGGACCCCGGCAACCATGTCAGATGGCACAAACATCAGCTTCACATCACCCAGCACAAGAGAAGGCCACTTTGAGAGACTTTGACCCCTGCACCCAGACGCAGGAGAGAGGTTTTCACAGCAGAGAATCATGCATTTAGATCACACACCACAGGAGTAGGCCACCATTTAATGGGACCCCAGCAACCATGTCAGATGGCACAAACATCAGCTTCACATCACCCAGCACAAGAGAAGGCCACTTTGAGAGACTTTGACCCTGCACCCAGACGGAGGAGAGAGGTTTTCACAGCAGAGAATCAGGCATTTAGATCACCCACCACAGGAGTAGGCCACCATTTAATGGGACCCCGGCAACCATGTCAGATGGCACAAACATCAGCTTCACATCACCCAGCACAAGCGAAGGCCACTTTGAGAGACTTTGACCCCTGCACCCAGGCGGAGGAGAGGGGTTTTCACAGCAGAGAATCAGGCATTTAGATCACCCACCACAGGAGTAGGCCACCATTTAATGGGACCCGGCAACCATGTCAGATGGCACAAACATCAGCTTCACATCACCCAGCACAAGAGAAGGCCACTTTGAGAGACTTTGACCCCTGCACCCAGACGGAGGAGAGAGGTTTTCACAGCAGAGAATCATGCATTTAGATCACCCACCACAGGAGTAGGCCACCATTTAATGGGACCCCGGCAACCATGTCAGATGGCACAAACATCAGCTTCACATCACCCAGCACAAGAGAAGGCCACTTTGAGAGACTTTGACCCTGCACCCAGAAGGAGGAGAGAGGTTTCCACAGCAGAGAATCAGGCATTTAGATCACCCAGAACAGGAGTAGGCCACTCATTTAATGGGCCTAGCACCGACGCAGAGGACCATGTCAGATGGCACAAACATCAGCTTCACATCACCCAGCACAAGAGAAGGCCACTTTGAGAGACTTTGACCCCTGCACCCAGGCGGAGGAGAGGGGTTTTCACAGCAGAGAATCAGGCATTTAGATCACCCACCACAGGAGTAGGCCACCATTTAATGGGACCCCGGCAACCATGTCAGATGGCACAAACATCAGCTTCACATCACCCAGCACAAGAGAAGGCCACTTTGAGAGACTTTGACCCCTGCACCCAGGCGGAGGAGAGGGGTTTTCACAGCAGAGAATCAGGCATTTAGATCACCCACCACAGGAGTAGGCCACCATTTAATGGGACCCCGGCAACCATGTCAGATGGCACAAACATCAGCTTCACATCACCCAGCACAAGAGAAGGCCACTTTGAGAGACTTTGACCCCTGCACCCAGACGGAGGAGAGAGGTTTTCACAGCAGAGAATCATGCATTTAGATCACCCACCACAGGAGTAGGCCACCATTTAATGGGACCCCGGCAACCATGTCAGATGGCACAAACATCAGCTTCACATCACCCAGCACAAGAGAAGGCCACTTTGAGAGACTTTGACCCCTGCACCCAGGCGGAGGAGAGGGGTTTTCACAGCAGAGAATCAGGCATTTAGATCACCCACCACAGGAGTAGGCCACCATTTAATGGGACCCCGGCAACCATGTCAGATGGCACAAACATCAGCTTCACATCACCCAGCACAAGAGAAGGCCACTTTGAGAGACTTTGACCCCTGCACCCAGGCGGAGGAGAGGGGTTTTCACAGCAGAGAATCAGGCATTTAGATCACCCACCACAGGAGTAGGCCACCATTTAATGGGACCCCGGCAACCATGTCAGATGGCACAAACATCAGCTTCACATCACCCAGCACAAGAGAAGGCCACTTTGAGAGACTTTGACCCTGCACCCAGACGGAGGAGAGAGGTTTTCACAGCAGAGAATCATGCATTTAGATCACACACCACAGGAGTAGGCCACCATTTAATGGGACCCCAGCAACCATGTCAGATGGCACAAACATCAGCTTCACATCACCCAGCACAAGAGAAGGCCACTTTGAGAGACTTTGACCCCTGCACCCAGACGGAGGAGAGAGGTTTTCACAGCAGAGAATCAGGCATTTAGATCACCCACCACAGGAGTAGGCCACCATTTAATGGGACCCCGGCAACCATGTCAGATGGCACAAACATCAGCTTCACATCACCCAGCACAAGAGAAGGCCACTTTGAGAGACTTTGACCCCTGCACCCTGACGGAGGAGAGAGGTTTTCACAGCAGAGAATCATGCATTTAGATCACCCACCACAGGAGTAGGCCACCATTTAATGGGACCCCGGCAACCATGTCAGATGGCACAAACATCAGCTTCACATCACCCAGCACAAGAGAAGGCCACTTTGAGAGATTTTACCCCTGCACCCAGAAGGAGGAGAGAGGTCCCACAGCAGAGATTCAGGCATTTATATCAGCTAGAACAGGAGAAGGCCGCTTTCAGTGACTTAGGTCTTAGCACCGACACAGAGGAGACAGGTCAGATAGCACAAGCATCAGTTTCACATCACCCAGCACAAGAGAAGGCCACTTTGAGAGACTTTGACCCCTGCACCCAGACGCAGGAGAGAGGTTTTCACAGCAGAGAATCATGCATTTAGATCACACACCACAGGAGTAGGCCACCATTTAATGGGACCCCGGCAACCATGTCAGATGGCACAAACATCAGCTTCACATCACCCAGCACAAGAGAAGGCCACTTTGAGAGACTTTGACCCCTGCACCCAGGCGGAGGAGAGGGGTTTTCACAGCAGAGAATCAGGCATTTAGATCACCCACCACAGGAGTAGGCCACCATTTAATGGGACCCCGGCAACCATGTCAGATGGCACAAACATCAGCTTCACATCACCCAGCACAAGAGAAGGCCACTTTGAGAGACTTTGACCCCTGCACCCAGGCGGAGGAGAGGGGTTTTCACAGCAGAGAATCATGCATTTAGATCACCCACCACAGGAGTAGGCCACCATTTAATGGGACCCCGGCAACCATGTCAGATGGCACAAACATCAGCTTCACATCACCCAGCACAAGCGAAGGCCACTTTGAGAGACTTTGACCCCTGCACCCAGGCGGAGGAGAGGGGTTTTCACAGCAGATAATCATGCATTTAGATCACCCACCACAGGAATAGGCCACCATTTAATTGGACCCCGGCAACCATGTCAGATGGCACAAACATCAGCTTCACATCACCCAGCACAAGAGAAGGCCACTTTGAGAGACTTTGACCCCTGCACCCAGACGGAGGAGAGAGGTTTTCACAGCAGAGAATCATGCATTTAGATCACCCACCACAGGAGTAGGCCACTATTTAATGGGACCCCGGCAACCATGTCAGATGGCACAAACATCAGCTTCACATCACCCAGCACAAGAGAAGGAAACTATGAGAGACTTTGACCCCTGCACCTAGACGCAGGAGAGAGGTTTTCACAGCAGAGAAACATGCATTTAGATCACCCACCACAGGAGTAGGCCACCATTTAATGGGACCCCGGCAACCATGTCAGATGGCACAAACATCAGCTTCACATCACCCAGCACAAGCGAAGGCCACTTTCAGAGACTTTGACCCCTGCACCCAGACAGAGGAGAGAGGTTTTCACAGCAGAGAATCATGCATTTAGATCACCCACCACAGGAGTAGGCCACCATTTAATGGGACCACGACAACCATGTCATATGGCACAAACATCAGCTTCACATCACCCAGCACAAGAGAAGGCCACTTTGAGAGACTTTGACCCCTGCACCCAGGCGGAGGAGAGGGGTTTTCACAGCAGAGAATCAGGCATTTAGATCACCCACCACAGGAGTAGGCCACCATTTAATGGGACCCCGGCAACCATGTCAGATGGCACAAACATCAGCTTCACATCACCCAGCACAAGAGAAGGCCACTTTGAGAGACTTTGACCCCTGCACCCAGGCGGAGGAGAGGGGTTTTCACAGCAGAGAATCAGGCATTTAGATCACCCACCACAGGAGTAGGCCACCATTTAATGGGACCCCGCAACCATGTCAGATGGCACAAACATCAGCTTCACATCACCCAGCACAAGAGAAGGCCACTTTGAGAGACTTTTACCCCTGCACCCAGACGGAGGATAGAGGTCCCACAGCAGAGATTCAGGCATTTAAATCAGCCAGAACAGGAGAAGGCCGCTTTCAGTGACTTAGGCCTTAGCACCGACACAGAGGAGACAGGTCAGATAGCACAAGCATCAGTTTCACATCAACCACCACAGGAGAAGGGCACTTTTAGAGACTTTGACCCCTGCACCCAGAAAGAGGAGAGAGGTCCCACAGCAGAGATTCAGGCATTTATATCAGCCAGAACAGGAGAAGGCCGCTTTCAGTGACTTAGGCCTTAGCACCGACACAGAGGAGACAGGTCAGATAGCACAAGCATCAGTTTCACATCAACCACCACAGGAGAAGGGCACTTTTAGAGACTTTGACCCCTGCACCCAGAAAGAGGAGAGAGGTCCCACAGCAGAGATTCAGGTATTTATCTCAGCCAGAACAGGAGAAGGCCGCTTTCAGTGACTTAGGCCTTAGCACCGACACAGAGGAGACAGGTCAGATAGCACAAGCATCAGTTTCACATCAACCACCACAGGAGAAGGGCACTTTTAGAGACTTTGACCCCTGCACCCAGAAAGAGGAGAGAGGTCCCACAGCAGAGATTCAGGCATTTATATCAGCCAGCACAGGAGAAGGCCGCTTTCAGTGACTTAGGCCTTAGCACCGACACAGAGGAGACAGGTCAGATAGCACAAGCATCAGTTTCACATCAACCACCACAGGAGAAGGGCACTTTTAGAGACTTTGACCCTGCACCCAGAAAGAGGAGAGAGGTCCCACAGCAGAGATTCAGGCATTTATATCAGCCACCACAGGAGAAGGCCGCTTTCAGTGACTTTGGCCCCCTGCACCCACACAAAGGAGACATGTCAGACAGCACAAGTATAACATTCATATCACCCAGCACAGGAGAAGGACACTTTCATGTACTTTGGCCCGGCACCCAGACAGACGGAAGGTTCATTCAACTCTGGGTTGCACCCCAAGATCCTACTTAATTTCAAAAATTTATTTTTCAATGAAGAAGTGGCCAGGAGTACAAGACAACATGGTTTAAGGCAGTTCTTAAGGACTACTCTGCACAAGGGAGGGTCAGGTCTTGTGGGATCCATGCCTGGTTCATTTTTATAAACGTCAGCTTGTCCACGTTGGCTGCGGACAGGCGGCTGCGTTTGTCAGTAATGACGCCCCTGCCGTGCTGAATACACGTTCAGATAAAACGCTGGCCGCCGGGCAGGCCAGCACCTCCAAGGCATAACATGCTAATTCTGGCCACGTGGACAATTTGGAAACCCAGAAGTTGAATGGGGCCGAACCATCCGTCAGTACGTGGAGTTGTGTGCAGATGTACTGTTCAACCATGTTAGTGAAATGTTGCCTCCTGCTAACACGTTCCGTATCAGGTGGTGGGGCAGTTAGCTGTGGCGTGGAGACAAAACTTTTCCACATTTCTGCCATGCTAACCCTGCCCTCAGAGGAGCTGGCCGTGACACTGCTGCGTGGGCGACCTCTAGATCCTCCTCTGCCTTGGCCTTCCACCTGTTCCCCTGTGACAGTTGGGAATGCTCTCAGGAGCGCGTCTACCAGTGTGCGCTTGTACTCGCGCATCTTCCTATCACGCTCCAGTGCAGGAAGTAAAGTGGGCACATTGTCTTTGTACAACTCGCACCACAATAAAATATATAATTTTTTAGCCCCAAAATTCCCACACTGGAAGATATAATTCCTTTTTCAGGTATTAATTACAAGAAGACTGCTGCTAATTGGACACCAGATTTTTTATAATGCTAGTTTTGGTACATAGATTCCCACACGGGGAAATATAATTCCTTTTTAGACGAGTGAAAACGTGAGGCCTAGTTTTTCTGGTCTAACAAACACCAGATTGATTAAATTGGCCTTTTTTTCACCAAAATTACAACACTGGACAATAATGCCTTTTGGCGGTATTAATTACAAGAACACTGCTGCTAATTGGACACCAGATTTTTTATAATGCTAGTTTTGGTACATAGATTCCCACACGGGGAAATATAATTCCTTTTTAGAGGAGTGAAAACGTGAGGTCTAGTTTTTCTGGTCTAACAAACACCAGATTGATTAAATTGGCTTTTTTTTCACCAAAATTACAACACTGGATGATATAATGCCTTTTGGCGGTATTAATTACAAGAGGACTGCTGGTATTTCAGAACACCGGAATTGTTAAAATGCTAGTTTTGCTAGATAAATTTCCCACACTGGGAGAAATATTGCCTAAGCCTTTTTACAGTATTAATTACAACAGGAGTGCTTCTTCTGGTCTAACACCAGAATAATTTTATTATTACGGTGAAAGCTTTTTCTAATTTATATTTCTGGCACATAAAAAAAAAATATATTTCTGGCTGACAGTAATGGACAAAGTAGTGGCACTGGCTAGCCTAGCTGGAACAGCACATTCATGGGATTTGCTATCCAAGTGGGTTACTTTCAGTTTCACCACTGATATATTAAATATCTTTGCAGTTAGTATGGGTGACACAAGCACAGCCAAACCCCTGATGTAGTATATCTATGAAAAATCGACTATTACATTAGATTAATGGACGTTGTGGCAGCTTTTGCTGTAGCACCATAAGTCCCAAAATGGCCGCCGCCTATCAGCCCAGTAACATGTGCCAGAAAACAGTCTGCCCAGCCAGAAAAGAAATTGACTTTGACTGAGCAGCTGAATCGCTGTTGTTCTGATTCACAGGTGTAGATTTTTAACTTCTTTGGAGCTTTGGTTTACACTCTGTGGCAGCAAGTGCTGGCGCACCACAAGTCCCAAAATGGCCACCGCCGGTCAGCCCAGTTACATGTGCCAGTAAAAATCGCTCTGGCCAGTCTCAACAAAATAGTGACTTTCAGTGAACAGCTCAGCTGAGTTGTTCTGATGCACAGGTGTAGAAAGGTAGATCATTCAATCACTTCTTTATCCCTGCCTATCTCGCCCTCACAGAAGCTGCATCCTCTCCCTACACTAGTCAGAGCAGTGTGACGTGCGGCGCTACGTGACTCCAGCTTAAATAGAGGCTGGGTCACATGCTGCACTTGGCCAATCACAGCCATGCCATTAGTAGGCATGGCTGTGATGGGCTCTTAGGGCAAGAAGTAAAACGCTAGCTGATTGGCTGCTGTGCAGCCCTTCAGAAAGCGGGAAGTAATCGACGAACACCAGACCCGAACCCGAACTTTTTTGAAAATGTCCGGGTTCGGGTCCGTGTCACGGACACCCCAAAATTCGGTACGGACCCGAACGATTTTCGAACTGTTCGCTCAACACTACTGGGGACACATTATAATACCCACTTATATACACTCAAGTCCACAATAACAATAGTAGTTATGATCTACTCCCAGAGTGTATACAAAAAAACACCAGTCTAAATATAGAGATTATTACAGACAATACAAATGTAGATACATAACCCAAAAATAAATAATTCATAATAATCAATTAATTCCTACGTGTATCAATATCAATATCATACATTCATATAGGTGTACAAAATACTATATAAAGAGGTAATGTGTAATAAATAAGATGTACACATGGTGCATAATTAATAAACATTGTGGCCACAATGTATAATGTGTAAATGTATAATGTATAATGTGCAAATAGGACAATAAGATATTCATAGATTAGCAACCACATACAAATAAAGTGCAATCGTGCTAGAATTTTTTTTTAAAATATAAAGCATAAAATTATTAGACACAAAATGTCCAGAACAGTAGTGAGCATATGTGATCCATCCAGAATAGTGCCAAACAAACAAAATAACGTAGTACACAAAAATTGATATCAATATTTACGTAGAGGAATTAATTCAGTCTTTATTTTTTCACCCATCCTGATGAGTCACGGGTGTGTGTCTTCATCTCAGCTCATTCCCTTTCCCATGTATAGCCCGTGGACCTCAAAATCACAATTCTTATCAAAAGGACTATAAAACAAATAAGACAAAAGTAATGTAAAAAATATGTTAGAACACACCAATATTAAAAGAAACGCTGATTTATAAGAAGGCCTTAAAGCTGACTGATTCATTCAGCCATTTTGGGATCTCACTTTTAAGTAACACAATCCATTTTGTTTCACATTGTAAAAGACATTTTTTGTAATCCCCCCCTCTGCAACCGAAACTTATCGATACCTCAAATTTTTAAATGTTTGGGATCACTATTGTGTGTCTCCCTAAAGTGTATGGCTATGGGTTGCAATTTCAATAGATCTTCTGTCTTCATATTGGCAGCCTGATGGATTTTACTTGCATGTTCCAAGGTCCTCACCCTCAGCTCCCTGGTCGACATGCACACGTAAATAAGATTACACGGGCAGGTGATCAAGTAGATCACTGATGTTGATCTGCATGTTGTATGATGTACAATATTGTAGTCACGTATACCATCTGCATCTACAAATGAGGTTGTTCTCACCATATATTTACAGGCCTGACAATTATTACATGGGTAGGAACCCCATTTGGGTTATAATTGCTTGTGCCAGTGGTTCAATAGAGAGACACCAAAAGACTTTGTGGAGAACGAGGAACATAATGACTACTAGTCAAGAGGTCCCACAATACTTGGAAAATATTTGGTGTATTTTTCGCCACTGTGAATTAAAAGATGTTATAAAACGGCATCCCCTATTATCATTCTTAGGTTTACTCACCAAAAGGGAGTCTCTAGTCATGGCCAAAGCCCGATTATATCCTTTCCTAATGTCCCGCTGGTTGTAACCCCTATTTTAAAATCTTTGAGAGAGATCCCTTGATTGCATTTTGAAACGCTGGTTACTCGAGCAGATACGACGGAGGCGCAGAAATTGGCCAGCTGGGATTGCTTTCGCCGACTGTGGATAATGAGAGGACTTAGCATGTAACAGCGTGTTCGTAGAAGTTGGCTTTCTGTAGAGGTCCGTGGAGACCCGACCATCTAACTCCTTAATTACAAGGATATCCAAAAACTCAATCCGTTTTTAGATATAATGCCATGTAAGTTTAATATTCATGGCATTTTTATTCAGTCGCTGGAGGAATTCCAAAAGCAGCGATTCCATACCCTGCCAAATAAAAAGTATATTGTCGATATACCTTGACCACGAGACCACCGCGCTATGATCAATGAGACCATGGACTGTTTCCCTCTTCCACAGCCCGAGGAACAAGTTAGCATAAGAGGGCGCACAAGTCGCCCCCATCGCAGTTCCCCGGAGCTGTAGAAAGAGGCAGTCTACGGAAAAAGTACGCTGGAAGTCACAGATATTTTTAGGATGCGCAAATGTTATTTAGGAGATGTACTGTAGCTCAGGTAATATCACTGTCCGCAGCATCTACGGAAAAAGTACACTTTAAAACATAAAGATAAGTATACATATAAATCACAATAAAAAATCTAAACATTAAAAATTAACCATCAAGGATAACCTTAAAATATAGCAATCTGTGGTATATATAGATGAGTTGTCTGCCCAGTGTCCCAAAGATCGTCACACTGTTAGTTGTCTGGTTCTGATATTGCTATTATCAGTGTGGCGCTCTCAGATCTGAGCAGTCCAGTCCAGCTATAACCTACCATTTGAATAGTGGTTAAAATTTGCTAGTGGATAACTTATATACACCTCAACCAAATTTGGTTGTTTCTACTAGCCTATTACAAGGGCAGATGCAAAGCGAAGATGGAAGGAATGATTATTACTACATTCATTCAGTTATATTGATTATTACCGGCGCATCCTTGATTACACAAGGGGATGGCATTTTTATCCTGATGAATGATGCCAATCAGCCAACAAATGAACATTTGCTTGTTCATCTGCCAATACGCTGCACAATTATACTAATTAATTATTAGCAATGAGCATTCCTATGAACTGTTGCTCCCAATAATTAGTCCAAACATCACTTGGTCTAATATGGCCTTAAGATCTAATAGTTGTTTAACTGAATTCTTTGCATTTGGCAGGAAAACTCTGCAGTGTTGTCCCATGTCTCCCTTTCTATTTGCCTTGTCCATTGAGCCAATAAATGCTGTTAGTCATAACAATTCAAGAATTTAAGCTCTTCAATGTTAACGCCTCAATATCACTTCTTATAGCAGTAAACACCATGGAAAAATGTGGTCAGTAATTAGGGCTGGGTTTTAATTGGTCCTTATCTGCTTTTATGATAGTAGTTGATAAGGAATGGGTTAATACTGTTACTGTGTAGCAGGAGTCGCAGAACATTGTTGGCTGGGATGCAGTATCAGCAGCAGATAAATTATAGTGACCTAAAAACGGTGTGTGCCCAGCTTTGTGAATTGGGAAAACAGTGATATTATGTGTAGTGTTGATCGAGCATGCTCGGCCGAACAGCAGTTCGGCTTGAGCATCTTGATGCTTGGCAAATGGCGGTACTCGGCCGAGTACCGCATGCGCTTGAGCGCAATGCTCGAGTCTCCTCCACGCACGTTTCTTGGCTGCTACACAACCAACAAACGTGCAGATAAGTACTGCTCTCAATGTAATGCCATAGCCATGTTGGTTAGTGGCATTACAGTGATTGGCTGGCCGGAATGAGTCATCGAGTACAATATAGCACCCGAAGGCGCTAGTGATAAGTGGCATAAGCAATATTCGGATTTGTGATATTTTGCAAATTTTTGGCCAAATATTCTCCATAAATTCACAAAATTCAAAAATTTGTGATCTCCAGTCATTATTTACTTGATTGGGAAAATCGCCAGTGCAATATATTCGTGAAAAAAAATTTGCGATTCGGATATTCCTATTGGTTGCTAGGGATGTTGCTAAGTGCCGATATTCGCGATAAATTCATGATTAGAATATTTGTGATCAAGACTATTTGCAAATACGAATATATAGCACTATATTCTAAATATTCGCGAATTCTCGAGGTGACGATATTCGCGATTAAAATTTGTGATTCGAATATTCACGCTCAACACTAGATGTTGCATGTTCGGCTCAGTCTTAGTCAGGGAGAGCTGTGCATAGAAAGGGACAAACAGTGTAGGAAGTGATATTGCACTAGTTTTATTAGAAAAACTTTTCAGAGACCCAAAAGTCCTTTTAAGGACTATTGTGTGTTGCAGCACCAATATATATTTTTAGCACAACCTGCGCTAAATTGCTAAAACTTTACAGACCCCAAAGTCCTTTAAAGGACTATTGTGTGTGTCAGGAGCAATACATTTTTTGTGTGCATCCTGCGCTAAATAGCGTCTAATAGGTCGCTGCGGACAGTTAAATAATCTGCGCCACATCTCGTGTGTAAAGTGTGTGCATCCCCAAAAATATCTGTGACATCCAAAGAACTTTTTCTGTAGACGGTGTCCGCTGCGGACAGTGACATTAGTTGTGCCACATCTGCAGTGCAACGTGTGCGCTGAAAAAATGTATCAGTGACATACAGTGTACTTTTTCAATAGACGGTGTCCGCTTCTGACAAGGACATTACCAGTGCCCCATCCAAAGTGTAACGTGTGCACTTAAAAAATTTATCTGTGACATACAGTGTACTTTTTCAATAGACAGTGTCCGCTTCTGACAGTGACTGTTACAGTGCGCCGGCGTCGCTCTCTTCCTCCTCTGCACCATCGGCACCCTGCGCAAGGAAAGGGGCAAGGACTTAGCCTGCGTCGTCGTCTCCATGGCAGCAGGCGAGCAGCAGCGGAGCCAAGTGCCGATATTGATGATCGGTGCTCGGCTGAGTTGGGCTGCTGTGAGTCATGTGACACTGGCCACGTCATGTGACTCACCAGCTAGGCCTATTTAAACAGGCAGCCTGCTGGCAACAGGTTGCCAGTGAAAATGGTCCTATACCTTGTGTGTCCTCAGTGATATCCCCTGGTTAGGTGTTGTATCTCAGCTCATTCGTGCTCTGTGCTCGTCTGTTTCTGGATTCTGGTTGTATCTCCTGGTTTTGACTCCTGGCTAGTGGTTTCTGACTTGTCCTCGTCTGTTTGCTTGGTCTGTTTTACATCTCCTGGTTTTGACCCCTGGCGCCTATTGATTCTGGTTTCGCCTGTTCCCTGGTACCGCTGTGACCTCCTGGTTTTGACCCTGCTAGTCATACTGCTTTTTGTTTGTCTGTCTTGTGTGTCTCTCCCGCACATACTCAGGTCAGGGACCACCGCCAAGTTGAGCTCCGTTACCTAGGATGGGTAAGTGCAAGTAGGCAAGGACGGAGGTGTAGGCTGAGTCAGTTTGCACTTTCCATTACCCCCTTTTGTGACAGTGACATTACAAATGCCACATCTAAAGTGTAACGTGTGCGCTTAAAAAATGTATGAGTGACAGTGTACTTTGTCAATAGACGGTGTCTGACAGCGACATTACCAGAGGGACATCTCCAGTGTACCATGTGCGGTTAAATTTTTTATCAGTGACATACAGTGTACTTTGTCAATAGACGGTGTCTGCTTCTGACAGTGACTTTACCAGGAGACCGTATAGTGTAATACTGGATGGTCGGCACTGCTCTCTGGAGTTGGCGGTGCACGTGTCAGCGGGCGGGCATCCCAGTAGACAGCATTGAAGGAAAAAGACCACCGCGGAGGGGTAATGACACACCTTCAATAACTGGTAGCGTTATTGTGATATTGCGTGGGTTCTGGAATTCCACAATTTGGGGGAATGGGGTATTAATGAAGGTGTGTCATTACCCCGCCGTGGTGTTGACAGAAACAAATTGTTGCTTAAAAGGGAGGCATATTGGAATAGAGAGTATAATATATCTGGCTTCATTTGAATGTGATTTCAAAAATCTCTTTATTTCCTTGCAGCAGACTTGAAATTTTTCACCGCTATACATAGACTCCTATGGTCCAGCTATTCACTACTACAGGTCCAGCATTAGCCTCCTTTGGGAGGAGTTACTGCTTTATGACGTCAGTTCCGTTGTATCTAAATGAAGGTATATATATGGTACAATAGGTAGGACTGTTTGTACATAGTCTGAGGAAAGCACATGTTGTTTTGAAACGCGTCACTATGATGTAATATGTGACTGAATAAACCTGCATCCAGAAAACCTATACGCGAGTGCGGGTCTTTTTCCTTCCATTACCTGGAGACCATCTCCAGTGTGACGTGTGCGCATAAAAAATTTATCTGTGACATACAGTGTACTTTTTCCATAGACTGCGAACAGTGAAATTACCTGTGGTACCTCTCCTGTATAACTTTTCCTCATCCCAAATATCTGTGACATTCCCTGTAATTTTGTGTTACTGTAGCTACTGGTGACAGCACTGACATTATCTGCTGGTGACAGCACTGACATTATCTGCTGGATATCTCCTGTGTGACGTTTACACATCCCAAATAACTTTTTTAATTTTTTTGCGCATACACTTCCAAATCCTACGCTACTGTACGTGTGACATATTTTCAAGCATATATAACATTTAAAATGAAGAAGGCGAGCAGTAAGGGACAGGAAAGTGGCCATGATGCTGAAGGTGCACGCAGAGGCCGTGGCCCTGGGCTTGTTGAAGCTGTGCCTGATGCCAGAGCACAAGAAAAACAATCATTCACAATACCTAGCATCATGTCCCAGTTTGCAGGGCGGCGCAGGACACCACTCTTGAAGTCAGATCAGTGCGACCAGGTGGTCGATTGGATTGCAGCAGATAATGCTTCTAGTCAGTTAAGCACCGCCCTTTCTCAGTAGCCAGGAATCTAGTCAACACAATCCTCACCCTGATCATCCTTCCTCTCACCATGGATGGTCTGCTCAAACAATTGATCCCACACTAGGATATTCCAAGGACTGCTTTTCATCACCATTCCTTCATTTGGCCCTCTCACCAAGAACGCTTGAAGAGGGACAGATCTTGTGCCCTTATTCCTAACCTCTTGAGCATCCACAGTCACAAGAAGATGATGGTGGGGAACGGCAATTACTGTTTAATGAGGTGGATGATGATGATGAGACACAGTTGCCATTAAGTCAACTGCAATTACTGTCTCCAGAGGTTGATAAAGAGCATGAGACACAGTTGTCAATCACTGAGGTTGTGGTTAGTTCAACAAGTCAGGAGGATGAGCAGAGTAAGGAAAGGAAGAGGAGGTGGTGGACGATGAAGTCACTGACCCAACCCGGGAAGGTGGAAAGCCGAGCGAGGACAGCAGTACAGAGGGGAAGGGATCTACAGCACTGCAACAGGCTGGAAGAGGCAGTGGGGTGGCAAAAGGGAGAAGGCGGGCCACACCAACTGTTCCATGGACCACCCCCTTGCGGAAATCTCCCTTGCCAAGGGGTAGGTGTTCCGCAGTATGGTGCTTTTTTGAGGAAAGTGTGGACGACAAAAGAATAGTAGTTTCCAACCTGTGCGTACCAAAATGAGCGGGGGCGTGAACACTAGCAACCTCACCACCACCAGAATGATCCCCCACATGGCATCCAAGCACCCTAATAAGTAGGAAGAAAGACTGGGTCCACAATCTATGTCTGTGGGTCACACCACTGTCTCCTCTTCCCCTATGTTACGTGCTGGCCAATCCCCTGTCGAAGGCGCATGCCCGGATGCCTCCTGCCCTGCACCTGGACCTTCGCAAACACCATCAGAGACCAAATTCACTTCCGTGTCCCAGTGCAGTGTCCAAATGTCCTTACCCCAGGCCTTTGAACGCAAGCACAAATACCCAGCCACTCACCCACAGGCCATAGCACTAAATGCGCAGCTTTCCAAATTTCTGGCCTTGGAAATGTTGCCATTTAGGTTTGTGGACACTGAGGGGTGTTATGCAGTCCCCAGCCGCCACTATTTTTCCAGGTGTGCCATGCACGCCTTACACCAACATGTGTTCCGTAACATCATATGTGCCCTGATGAACACAGTTACTGGGGAGGCCCACTTAACCACAGACACATGGACAAGTGCATTCGACCAGGGACACTACATTTCCCTGACAGCACATTGGGGAGACTGGTAGTGAGTCTTACTGTGGGATGGCACATTTGCTACCAACGAGAAGGATTACGGACCCTACGTCGATCAGGGTTTCTGCCAGCACCTACGTTAGTGGCTCCAAACCCCACTTCTCCTCCTCTGCCTCCACTTCCACCTCTGAATTATCCGTGTGCAGCACCAGTCAGACATCAGTCGGTCGCTGGAAGCAGTGTAGCACTGCAGTGAGGAAGCGGCAACATTCCGTGCTGAAGCTGATATGCTTAGGAGACAAACATCACACCGCTGAAGAGCAATGATAGGGGATAAGAGACCAAACTGAGGTGTGGCTCTTGCCTCTCAACCTACAACCAGGCATGGTTGTGTCTGATAATGGCAATAAATTGGTGGCAGCTTTGGAGCTTGGCAAGCTCACACACATACCATGCCTAGCCCACGTCTTAAACTTAGTAGTTCAGCAGTTTTTTAAAACCTACCCCAGTTTTCCTGAGCTACTGGTAAAGGTGCACCGCGCATATGCACATTTCCGCAAGTCTTCGATAGCTTCAGCTGGTCTGTTAATGCTGCAGCAGCCCTTGAAATTGCAAGCTCACCGGCTGTTTTGTGACGTGAGCACTCACTGGAACTCGACGTTCCATATGTTGGCCAGGCTTTGTGAGCAGCAGAGGGCAGTAGTGGAATACCAGCGGCCACATGGTCATTGCTTTTCCAGTCAGCTTCCGAGGAGTGGGCATGGATGTCAGACCTCCGTGAGGTTTTAAGAAACTTTGAGGAATCAACACAGATGGTAAGCGGCAATAATGCTATTATCAGCTTAACCATCCCACTTCTGTGTCTACACAAACGCTCGCTGCTCACAATTAAGGACGACACTTTGCATATGAAAGAGTTAGAAATGGGGGAAGACATTGCACAGAGTTAAAGCCAGACCATCCTCAGTTCATTTTCTGAGAAAGAGGAGGAGGAGCAGGAAATGGTTGCCTCCGCTACAGAGGGTAGTACCCATGGAAGTTTATTTCCATCTGTTCAGTGTAGGTGGGTAGAAGAGGAGAAAGAGGATGAGGAGATTGAGAGTCATCCTCCTAATGACGACAGCGAAGTCTTGCCTGTTGGTACTCTAGCACACATGGCTAACTTCATGTTAGGCTGCCCTTCACGCAACCCGCATGTTATATGCATTTTAGACAACACGGGTTACTGGTTGTTCACCCTTCTTGACCCTCGCTATAAAGAGATCTTCTCATCTTTCATTCCTCTGGTGGAGAGGACGAGGAAAATGGAGCAATATCAGAAGGTCCTTGTTGGAAAATTGCTCCAAAAAGTTCCATCTGACAAGGCTGGCAGCAGAGTCTGTAGTTCCTTGGGCAACCGAGGAGGGGAGACAAGGGGAACACACAGGAGTTCCAACAGAGGCAGGGCAACACTCTCTAAAGCCTGGGGCAGTTTCATGACTCCCCGCCAGCACCCTGACCCTGATGCACGGCCTACTGTCACAAGGAGGGAAACATTTTGGAAGATGGTGAAGGAGTATTGTTGAGCGAGCATGCTCGGCCGAACACAAGTTCGGCTAGAGCATCGCTATGCTCAGCACATCGAGCAGTTCGGCCAAACACTGCATGTGCTCAAGGACCCTGCAGCCTGAGCCGCAGATGTGACAGGCAAATAATTTTATTAAATTTGTTGGTTAGATTGTTGGGTAACATTTCCATAGTTCAGGACTTTTTATTATAAATTGTAACAAAAATTATACAAGAAACATTTTAAAAAGAGAAAATTAACCCAACCAGACTCCCATCCTACCTTTCACTCAAACCACTCATTAATGCCCATTCACAAATTATTTACAAATTTACTTATAAACAAATTTAAATAACTATAAGTCAGATAAACGAAATAAACAAGCAAAACTATATACAAGCCTTACACTTAACTTATATGGCCAGTCATATACAAGTGGCTCAGAGGGTGGGTTCCTGCACCAAAATAGGCCAGGGACACAATTGTCCAGCCAGGGCATAGTTCTGGAGGAGGAGGAGGAGAAGAAACTGTGTTTACAGCAGGGTGGTACCCAAAGAAGCTCACGGCCATCACTTGAGCGTGGCTGGGGGATATGGAGGACACAGATGATACACTTCCCACAGAGGACAGCTTGTCGTTGCCTCTGGGCAACCTGGCAAACATGAGCTACTACATGCTGCAGTGCCTGCGCAACGACTGCCGAGTTGGCCACCCTGCTGGATATCCGTTACAAGGACAACGTGCGGTCCTTAATTCCGTCACTGAAGCGTGATTGGAAGAAGCCAACACTGGTAGTCGCGCTGCTGATGGCATTCACACCTGATACAGGGGGCTCAGTGGAAGCACAAGGCTAAAGCAGTGGAGGAGAAGGAAGAAGTCGCCAACGCAGCTGGGTCACCGGCCGCACCTCAGAAGGCAGGGTTAGCATGGCCAAAATGTGGAAAAGCTTTGTCACCATGCCACAACAACCAGCACCACCAGCAGAAATGGAACATCTTAGAAAGAGGCAGCATTTCAGCAAAACGGTGGAATAGTATCTGTGCACACGCCTACACGTACTGACTGATGAGTCTGCCCATGGTTGTAACTACAGGGGAAGCATGGAAAGCGGCTGTTTCAGGGCCCTGACCCAGAAGGGGCCCATCCAGGAGGAGAAGGACTAAAAGACTTAGTCAGGGCCCCTTCAACAGTATTATATAATGAAATGATATAAAGTGGCAGTATACACAGTGTTGAAAACAGATGGAACAGCTGCCTGATCTGAGAGAGCGATCTTTAGTAGCCACAGGAATGGGGGTAGCATGAAAGGAAGGGGTTTCGAAAAAATTACTGGGGGAGGGGGGCCCCATTCAAAAGTTTGATGTTGGGTCCAGTCATTTCTAGCTTCGCCACTGGTTCTGCCACATTCAACTTCTGGGTCTCCAAATTGTGGACATGGCCTCAGCTTCACCCTTACGCCTTGGTGGTGCCCTGCAGCCAGTGTATTGTCTGAACGTGTGTTTAACATGGCTGGGGGCGTTATCACAGGCAAGCGCAGCCGCCTGTCCACAGCCAACTTGGACAATCTCATGTTTATTAAAAAGAACCAGGCATGGATCCCACAGGACTTGTTCGCACCTTATGCAGAATAGACATGCATACCGGCCTCACCCACCCACTGTTATACTATAGCGCACTTACTCTTTGTTTTCTTTTTTATATTTCTCAATGTTTTGGGATCTACCCCAATTTATAAAAAAAAAAAGAAAACAAAACACATTGTTGTTGGCGACTACCTTTGGCTTCACAGCCAAAAAAGGCTTTACTGTATGTTCGCCATGTACCGCCAATTGTAATGAACTAAGTTCCCTGACTGTTATACAATGCAGGGGTACTTTGAAAGAAAGAAGGGGTACAGATCACCTAACAATCTGAAGGCCACCTAATTTACTAAATATATTTCCAAGTCAGGTATGCAGTGCAGGGGTATTTATGGCCCAAGAATGTAACATACAATTTTTAGAAATTTGCCTCCCTGTCACCTATGCAGAGCAGGGGTTTGGATATGTCAAAACTGGCAAAATGTCATCCCCCAATGTAACAGATGATTTTTTGAAATTTACCTCCTTGTCACTTATTCAGAGCAGGGGTTTGTATACTGCAAAACTACCAAAATGTCACCCACCAATGTAACAGATGATTTTTTGAAATTGAACACCCTGTCACTTATGCATAGCAGGGGTTTGTATCTGGCAAAACTGGCAAAATGTCACCCACCAATTTAACAGATGATTTTTTTAACCTCCTCAGGACCGCCTAACGTACGGATGCGTCCGGCCGGCGGTCCTGTTGCTCTGGCTGGACGCATCCGTGTGTCATCTCGCGAGACGCGAGACTTGCTGGGAACGCGCGCGCATGCGCGCGCATTCGCAGTGTCGCGCGTCTCGGCAGTTATACTGCAGCCTGCCAGTGATGATCAATCGCTGGCAGGCTGTAGATACGAAATAAATCGCATCAAAGATGTATATCAGACGCTGTTTTGTTAACAGCGTCTGATATACCTGCTACCTGGTCCTCTGGTGGTCCCATTTGCTGGGATCGACCACCAGAGGACCAGGTAGCTATGTAAAGTTGCACCAAGCACCACACTACACTACCCCCCCCATCACTTATTAACCCCTTGTTAACCCCTTGATCACCCCATCTAGTTTCCCTGATCACCCCCCTGTCATTGATCACACCCCTGTAAGGCTCCATTCAGACGTCCATATGTGTTTTGCAGATCCGTGGATCCACGGATCCGCGGATCCACGGATCCGCAAAATACGGACACCGGCAATGTGCTTTCCGCATTTTGTAGATCCGCACATTGCTAGAACTATATAGAAAATACCTTTTCTTGTCCGCAATTGCGGACAAGAATAGGACATGTTCTATATTTTTGCGGAACGGAAGTGCAGACCCGGAAGTGCGGATCCGCAATTCCGGATCCGAAAGGGACAAAGTCTGTCCCCATAGAAATGAATGGGTCTGCAATTCCGTTCCGCAAACAGAATTGCGGACGTGTGAATGGGGCATCACCTCCAGTTAGTTAGCTACTTGTTAGGTAGTTAGCGCCCAGCCCACCGCACCGCAGTCACTGATTTTAGGAGAGATTTTTTCATCCACGATGATTGATACGAATGAAAAAATCTGTGCCGTTCATTTATTTTTATTTTTTCAGCCCAGAGGCTGAACGAAAAAAAAAATCTCATTACCCGTATGCTCAATATAAGGAGAATAGCAGAAACTCCTAATGCTGGCCATACGTGTAATGATTGCAGAGACCCTCAAATGCCAGGGCAGTACAAACACCTCACATGTGACCCCATTTTAGAAAGAAGACACCCCAATGTATTCCATGAGGGGTATGGTGAGTTCATGCAAAATTTTATTTTTTGTCACAAGTTATTGGAATACGAGACTTTGTAAAAAAAAAAAATATATATCAATTTCCGCTAACTTTTTTTATGTGAACTCGCCATGCCCCTCACAGAATACCTTTTGGGTGTCTTCTTTCCGAAATGGGGTCACATGTAGGGTATTTATACTGCCCTGGCATTTTAGGGGTCCTAAAGCGTGAGAATACAAATGCGTAAAAATGCCCTCCTAAAAGATAATCATTGGAATTTGGGCCCCTTTGCGCATCTTGGCTGCAAAAAAGTGTCACACATGTGGTATCGCCGTACTCAGGAGAAGTAGGGCAATGAGTTTTGGTATGTATTTTTATATATACCCATACTTTGTGTGAGAAATATCTCTGTAAATGACAACTTTTTAATTTTTTTTATACAAAGTTGTCAATTTACAGAGATATTTATCTCACCCAACATGGGTATATGTAAAAATACACCACAAAACACATTGCCCCACTTCTCCTAAGTACGACGATACCACATGTGTGACACTTTTTTTCAGCCAAGATGCGCAAAGGGGCCCTAATTCCAATGAGTACCTTTAGGATTTCACAGGGCATTTTTACGCATTTGGATTCTCGCTTTTAGGTTCCCTAAAATGCCAGGGCAGTATAAATACCCCACAAGTGACCCCATTTTGGAAAGAATACACCCCAAGGTATTCCGTGAGGGGCATGTCGAGTTCACAGAATTATTATTTTTTTTTGCACAAGTTAGCGGAAATTGATAAAAAATAAATAACACCCCTAAACACATTGCCCTACTTCTCCTAAGTACGGCGATACCACATGTGTGACACTTTCTTGCAGTCTAAGTGCGCAAAGGGGCCCAAATTCCCATGAGTACCTCTTAGGAGGGCATTTTTAGGCATTTGGATTCCAGACTTCTCACGCTTTAGAGCCCCTAAAATGCCAGGGCAGTATAAATACCCCACATGTGACCCCATTTTGGAAAGAAGACACCCCAAGGTATTCCTTGAGGGGCATGGCGAGTTCATAGAAGATTTTTTTGGGGGCACATTTGGGGGAAAGGCATCTGCCAGGACATAGGAGCTCCGCCCAACACCCAAACCCACTTCAGATCCTATGCCCTGGCAAACCCGATTTATCCATTCACATCAATCGATGTGGATGAATAAATCATTGCCAGAATTTTTTGACATGGGGTCTGGTACGCCTGAGCATAGCAGGGACCTCAACCTCGTCATCCTCACTAGCGGTTAGAGTGCCACTGCTGTCTACAGGTTCATATTCTGAACCATTGGATTCAGCGGGTGAGGCATCCCCATCGCTTTCATCCATCACGGCCAGAATCCTGTAGGCCTCTTCAGCAGAATACCCTTTTTTTGACATTTTGGACTAACTTTATTTAGGGGGTATTTCTCTGAGACTACCCATGAAAAAGAGCACACCTGTTTGCGAAGTAAAGTTGCGATCGCTAATAAAGATCCAAAAAGCTCAAAAGTGATCTTTTTAGCGCCGCCGCATGCTGAGCTCGACGTATAATCCGATGGTTTGCTGTTCTATATTTATATGTGCATATTCACTGGATGGCAATGGGAATGTAATCGGCCCTTCTTACCGTGAATGTGCACCCTAGTCATAGCAGCTGTGCTGCCTGGGAAACTTCTTCAATGGAACTCAGGCACAGTAACATAGTAGCATAGTTTGTTAGGCTAAAAAAGACACCTGAACTCTGAAGTATCAAAATCACATACTAGTTTAATACCGATAAAAATAAAACCTTATACAATAACCTAAAAATTACAATATAAAACCAAATGAAGGAAAACCACATTCAGAAGGCAGTCTTCTAATTCCTCCCAACTTTCAAGCTATCTATCTATAACTTTGTTACAAAATTTGTATCGTATACGATTTTTCTGTATGCGATTTTTTCGTATGCGATTTTTTCGTATGCGATTTTTCCGTATGCGATTTTTTTCGCATGCGATTTTTTCGCATGCAAAATTTTTCTTCGCAACTGCTACCCTCGTTTTTTTATATTCAGCTGGTATCACTGGAAGTGTTCTTTAGATATTTTAGACACATGCGTTTTCTTTAAAATGGCTCGCAGAGAGGAATTTCCAACATTTTGTGTGGCTGATATGGCCCATAAAAGGTAAGAATTAATGTTAGGGACCACTCGAGAGGCAATCGTGAAGTGGTGGGTGGCTTACATAATTTGGCCAAAATATAAACTAATGCCTCATCTAACATCCAGCATAGTGGCAGGACGGAGCTCTAGCTGCAGTGTGCCATTGCACCTTTGTTTTTACGTTTGTATGTGTATTTCACCATAGCAACGTGCACCTGCGTATTGGGTTGTGCTGACTGCAACCTCCATTTTCTTTTCCTTTGTAGCATATATGGGAGGCGTGGTGACCTCCATGCAGTCATGCACACCTGACTAGTGAATCCGCCCTGTAGGCTGGTTTTAAAGTCAGTATAAAACTGAGTCTGCTTTATTGAACTTACCAGAAGCCATTTGGTTCCAGGAGAAGTACTAGTGGGCTCAGCATGCATGTTGGTATTTGCATCTCTTGATCTGATGAACGCTGTATGGCACCAGACGGGGTTACAAGCAGAGTGTATCTGGCATGCATGCTGCACCTGCACTCCCTGGGTTTTGTGTGGCTGATATGGCCCATAAAAGGTAAGAATTAATGTTAGGGACCACTCGAGAGGCAACCGTGAAGTGGTGGGTGGCTTACATAATTTGGCCAAAATATAAACTAATGCCTCATCTAACATCCAGCATAGTGGCAGGACGGAGGTCTAGCTGCATTGTGCCATTGCACCTTTGTTTTTACATAATCTGATAAGTTGCTAATGGCAGCTGTGCTATTTTTCCATTGTAGTAGATTTGATCTCCACATTTAATCAATTCCAGTTTAATATACTGTAAATAGCATCAACAGAAATGAGGAATCTTAAGAAGTCCATGTCCTTCTTATAATTATTAAGCTGCAGCCTTGTTATCTAAAAATGTAAGAAAACATTTACTGTAGAAACCAAAAAGTAGACATGTGATTACTATTCCTAGAAAACACTTGAAAATAATGGATGCATGCAGAATTTTCTAATTTTCAGCTACGCTTTTCAATACATTTCAGTAGATCTATTTGTTTAACTGTTTCTATTTTTTTCCTAAAGATATATGTTCTTTTTGATATTTATCTCTAGACAATTTAGAAAGTAATTGTCTTTTAAAATAAATGTGCTTGATTTAGAGTAAACCCGATGTTCGTCTTATTTTTAACTCTGGAGGAAGTTAAGTATTCACATGGGGCACCTTCACCTTCAGGTATCCATGTGGGATAATAACTCATTCTGCAGGGAGCACAATGTACTGTGATTAACGTTTTATTTGAAAAAAAGACCAAAAGACAGAGAGCAGTTACTGACATAGAAACCACAGAAGACAATTATTTTATCTCTGAAGAGACTTTCTCTCTAATTCACTTTTATTCATGGACAGGTACAGAGAGTAGAAAGAACTAATATTATCTGGTTAAAGCTCGCAGACTTTATTTTTCTTCAGTTTCATTTTCAGCATGATTCTATGCACTGTAATTTAAGGTTGGATGACGATGATAATACACCTGATTGTAATAATTATTTATACATTATATACAGCTACTTCTATATTTATTTAGCATTTTGAGACCATAGATTCTTTTTTACTATTCATAATACTTTTAGAATTTTTTATGATAGATAGAGAAAAAAATATGCTATTTGCAGTAGAAAGAAATGGGAAAGATAAATACACTCATAGACAACAAAATAAGGCATTCAGATTGAAATGTCAGGTTGATGCAAAATTTGGCATGCAGTACAGTAGAGCTCAGGCAGATATGTAATTTTAGACAAGGAACAAAAGGAACGATCACTCTGGTAGATATACTGTAGGTATAACGTGTAAAACTAAATTATGAATGCCGAGTGCTCTTACCTGACTGGTGCCCACAGACAAATGCAAATAGGTCTAGTAAGATTGGGAAGAATGGTAAGGTCCTCAAGGTGTATGTTGAAAATTAGGTAACATTTATTTGAAGAGACCTAAATGCAATAAAATATGCATAAACTCACACAATAAATGAAAATGAAACCAAAATATTGATCTAAACTTAAAAATAACATACACTAAAAAGAATAGATTGCAAATCTCCAGTCCAGAGAGTGCATTGTAAAACATGCAAATCAGCTGCTGGCCCTGCTGTTAAAATGGTAATAGTAATGGATCCAACATAAAATAGCCAAAGTAAAGAAATCTACAATCCTCCTGGCAATGTCATTCATCAAATGTATTCTCTCAAAAGGAATTAGCTATGTATTCCAGCACTAAGTGTTAAACTGTTGTTTCCTTCATTACATGAGTGCTCCTGAGCCAAATAAATAACAGCAAATGTCAATCTTATTGGCACAGTGTTAAGGATCATACCAGTGGTAAAACATGCCTCAGTTGTATCCTGGGCAGCATTCAGTGCAATACACTCACCACTCTTGGCACAACATTTGCACTTTTGTGATGCTCTGCCTACATTGTCAGTTATACAAGAGGATTCCATTCAACAATAGAAATTTGTGCATGCACCATAAAAACGGCAAATGGACATGGTAGTGGTGTGGACTATTTTGTCATCTGTTTGCACTGATTACTCAGGAGATCGATGCTAGATACTGCTGGCAGATGAATCCACCGGAATTGTTAATAAGGAAGGTGTTCCAATAAAAGAGCTGATAATGGAGATGGTGTTCCAGAAAAGTAGATATATTTGGACTTTCATAAAGCTGTTATAGGCTTAATGTGTTTTGGGGCTCCTAGCGCCTTCCTCCAAAGAACTAACCATTGTTCTTTTACAAATGAAGACTTGCTCAAATACTTCTGTCTCTTCAGGTAATCCGAAGATTCAGAAGAGAATAATGAGGACTTCAGTTTGCGCTGCAACCTCCAGAATTTAGTCAGGATATGATACTGATATAGAGAAGATACAGGAGATACTTTTATTAGTTAATTTTCAACGCATTTCGGGTTGGGATTGGACGCTTCATCAAGCGTTCATTAATGTCCGTGCGACTGTGCCGCAATTGATAGGTCTTGTCCTATCTTTGGCCGCATCTTGCAGATTGCACTCCCATTGAAGTCAATGGGTTTTCACTGCGATGTGGGGAGCACATGGCTGTTGTCCATATTTTGTGGATATGCCATCTGTGGTCCACAAAACAGACATGTTCATGTGACTGGACACATAGTTTGGATTTATATAGTACTAGGAGGGCACACAAAATATTTGGTGTTACATAGACCATGTAGAATTTCCATACATTTATTGAAACATATACACACAGAACAAGAAACACAAAATCAATAAAAATTTTAACAATTTAAAAATGTAATATAAAATGTTAGAGCAAAACTATTGCTCTACTGGAGTCCAGAATATGTATCCAAAACCATAATCCACTGAATTTGCCAGCCCTCAAGTTATGGATCTTATTGTCAGATCTCGATATATAGTATATAGTCCATGAACTCAGACTTAGACATATATGCTCTCCAGTATGGTGTTTAAATGTCGATTCCTCAATGTAATTATTCCATGTCAAAATTGTAGGTGTGTCCTATTTCGACATCAGCAGTGGTACCATAGATAAGTTCATATTCGTAATGGTTAGTCTACTGATGCTATAATGCTGAAACCAGAGACATGCTCTTCTAGTTAGTGGAATGTTAGAGTTCACTTATTCCATACAATTTTCTGGCAATATGCAGGTCATATGTTGTGGCAAGATGCCGTACATTACCAGTCTTGCGCCCGTCTCTGCACCTGTCTTTGTGCCCCATCTCCGTCTGCGTTGTTTATTTAGGTCCGCTCGTTGTATGGATGTGTTGGTCTTCACACGCGGAGTCCCACGTGCTTCCAGCGTCCCACGAGGCACCCCACATGGCATCCCACATGGTTACTTTACTCGAGCACTATTGGTCCTATTGTCGGAACACTGTGGTTATCATTTATCGCGGACTTGGGGTTAATCAGGGCAGTTGTACTTATATGCAGGCTGAGGACAGCATGAATAGATGTATATATCTTCATTTAATCTTTCTATGACATCGCTGCATGCCAAATGTGTTTCGAAAAATAAAATGTTCCTTCTTCAGTGGCTTAACAGCGATTGAGTCACATCTCCCCTTTTTATAGGATATGTATTCCATTTGGGAGAGGTTTCCTGATGATTCCATAGGTGCGATGTAAGAAACAGACTGGATCTAAGAATTATCCATATATCAGGTTATAACATATGTGAATGTCTATTACCACCACACAAAAAAAATGTTATGTAATCCTATAACTTCATATTACATGATCCCACCATATGTTCTGTATATGTCTCCTCTTACACAGTAAACAGATCTGTTCTTAAGAAAAACGCAAATGCGTTTTTCTTGCGGTTTAAAATGCATTAACTTTAACTTAATATATACTATAATATTATCTACTATAAGACAGAGTTCAGACTAAGCACATATATTTAGTTAATATATAAACATCTATACATGCTGTTCTCAGCCTGCATATAAGTACAACTGCCCTGATTAACCCCAGGTCTGTGATAAATAATAACCGCATTGTTCCGACAATAGGACCAATACCGCTGGAGTAAAGGAACCATGTGGGACACCACGTGGGACCCCCGAAGCATGTGGGATGCCGCATGTGAAGACCAAAACATCCACACAGCGAGCGGGCCTGAAAAAACAACGTGGACTGAGATGGGGCACAAAGACAGGTGCAGACTGGTAATGTACAGCATCTTGCCACAACATATGACCTGCATATTGCCAGCAAATTGTATAGAATAAGTGAACTCTAACATTCCACTAGCTAGAAGAGCATGTCATTGGATTCAGCATTATAGCATCAATAGACTAACCATTACTAATATGAACTTATCTGTGGTACCATTGCTGATGCCGAAATAGGACACACATACAATTTTGGCACGGAATAATTACATTGAGGAATTGACATTTAAACACCATACTGGAGAGCATATATGTCTAAGTCTGAGTTTATGGACTATATACTATATATAGAGATCTGACAATAAGATCCATAACCTGAAGGCTGACAAATTCAGTGGATTATGTTTTTGGATATATATTCTGGACTCCATTAGAGCAATATTATTGTTATAACATTTTATATTCCATTTTTTCATTTTTAAACTTTTTATTGATTTTGTGTTTTTCGTTCTGTGTGTATATGTTTTAATAAATGTATGGAAATTATACATGGTCTATGTGACACCAAATATGGTGTGTTGCAGAGTTAGCACCAATTCCTTATCTACCCAGTAGGTTAAGCCAATATCAATCTCTTTCTAATAGTTTGGATTTAGCATTAATTGTGTCCACGTGGCTGAGTTGTCTTGTCTTCTATGGTCTTTGATCATTCACTTTAATGTTATAAATCACAGCACAGAAAAGGTTTTAAATCAGCAATGCTTAGCCTGAAGAAGCTGATCATCTTCTGGGCCTAACAACAGGACCTGATTCTCCAAAGAAATGATTAGAATAATTTATATTTTATTGTAGATGTGTCTAACTGTCTATATAATTTAGTGATCATGTGCTGCTACATCAAAATCCATTGTTTGCCAGACTTAATTTACCTTGATGATACAGAAATGAGAGAACTTTTGAATTGAAGCATTCCTCCCTACTTATTAGGTATGCACACATGCAGACATTTGCGATGGTTTGATAACTACATTATTACGTCTCTTGTACTCGTTGAGAAAAAGAGTCTACACAGATTTTGAATACATGTATATGAAGGAGAGTCATATTCAGTTCAACTACACCCAGGCCTCTTAGTGACATCAAAGGTAAGAGGAATGCACACAGTAAAAACTGCTGCTAGGGGTCATTTTTTCGGCGAGACAAAATGGAAAATTACTTATTTTTTCCTAACACTGGGCACCAAATCCTATATTCAAATACATGACTATTTGGCTCTTGGTTTATTCCCTTTTATTTTGTTTTGGACTATTTTGCATGATATCATTACATGTATTTTTTTTTTTTGTTTTGTTTTATTGTGTTATGCGTTCATAAACAAATTCATATATGAGCTACCAGATAATTGTTCAGTATTTAATTAATATAACATTGTGATTATGTAAAGTTAAAAGAGGAGGTAAGTCAAGACTTTCCTTAGGTGTGCTAGCCTTTGAAGTAAATCTTAGTTGTTAATAATATATGAGACATACATTGGAAATTTTTAATAATATTGGACAGAACATGTGGTTTTTGTATTGGTTATCTTTGTCACATCCACCCATCACACAAACCCTAGAGAGAGTGCTCATGACAGTTGGGTACAGTGATTCATGAACACTCTGCCCTATTCAGCATTAATGTAGATAGGGTGACCTGTGGGCTCACCTACCTTAGGTGACAGCTTGTTGCAACTCCTATAGCGGCCTACTGAGTGTGAACTGTGGGTTGTGTATGCATGCTCTCCATGTCCATATTGTTGTGTAGTTCACGTGTGCCATGCAGGCTGGCTGTATGCACTCTACCTACTGGCTGTGGGTGGTTTCCATGCATGCTGGCTTGTGTGTGTGATTCTCTATGTTCTTGTTTGTTTTGGTTCATGTGGGGTTAATGTTCACTGGTCTGGGTATGGTTTACCAGGTGGTCAGGTGCTCTCAGTACTCAACTGTTTAATATTTGTGAACTGTGTGCCTCGGGAAGGCTGTCTCCAGCTTTGCTGGGTGCAGGATCTATGCACCTGACCTGTGGTTTTGCCATCTGCCAGTTCTGTGTGGTTGCCTGGTAAAGCATTGATGTCACCTTGTAGCTTTGTCTCCCTGAGTGATGTTTTCCTGGATTGATGTCACCTTGCTCTGTGTTACCTTGGCCTTGTTATGTGTGCAGCTCTGCCTGAGACCACTGTGTAGTGGAGTACGCATGGCGTCCATCAGGGGAGTAGCTAAAGATTCATGGGCCCCGGTTCAGTTTAGGAGCCCTTCCCTCAGTGCTTTGTGGCCAGGTGCAGGGAAGCACATAGCACAAAATTGAAATGGCACCCCACCCTCATGCCAAATTCTTGACCTAATCCCTTTCCTCTAGCCAGTGGTGTAACTTGAACAGCATGCACTTTTTTATAATACTAGTGTCTTCTTATGGGGCACAAGGGTCTTTGGCTCCCTCGGGCTCCTGGGTCTGGTAGAAACTGCTACCTCTGCACCTGCTATGGCTACGCCCCTGGGGTCCTGGCATCTGCCTGAGACCATCGTATATCAGAGTACACAAGGGGTCCAGGCATCTACCTTGTCTATGTTTGCAGCTCTGCCTGCAACCGTCGCATAATGGAGTATGCATGGGGTCCAGGCATCTGCATGTCTATGTGTGCAGCCCTGTGTGCAACCACCAAGTAGCAGAGTACGCATGGGGTCCCGGCATCTTCCTAGTCTGTGTGCAGCTCTGACTGCTACTGCCATGTAGTGGAGTATACATGGAGTCCAGGCATCTGCTAGTTTTTGTGTGCAGCTCTCCTGCAACCGCTGTGTAGCAAGGTTCGCTTGGAGTCCAGGCATCTGCTTGTCTATGTCTTCAGCTCTGTCTAGGAGCACCATGTAGCTCTGTGTCATGTCATGTGCTGTAGTATGTAGTTGAATTCCAGTTTGTTTGCTATTCCAGTCCTTATGTGTTTGTCTTAACCAATGGTGCTTTCACCAGCGCTTGTTCTTTGTAGATAAGTGGCCAAGTGCACCGGGACTATCCCAGAGATGCAACCTGGTGAGTCCTTGGTAAAGTCTATCCCCACCATCAGGTGTATTGTGAAGAATGGGGATTTCTTAGACTCCGCCCTCTGGGTTTGGCCCCAAGTCAAACTGGTGCACTTGGTCCAGCAGTGTTCCTTCTGCCATGGTACCCTTGCCTGTTAGTCTAGGTCGTACCTTCACGTTTGGTCATATCGTGTTTAATAAAGTACTCTGTTTTGTCTCTGGCCTGTTGTCCATCTCTGTATGCCTATGAGATCTTCTAGGGTCCTTATGATGCTTGGAACATGACACATGTATCTATTTTTATATCCATGGCTTTATATCTCTACTAATTGTTCAGAAAATGAATTCACTTTTGACATGCAGCCCTTATTTACTGCTACCATTCAGTATGTGTTGTCTAACAGGTCAGCACAGACATGCTTTGCATTATAAAATAAGTCAATCTAAGCATTTAAAAAGCAATCATAAATCATAGCAATCATAACAATCATCAATCATCCTTCTGTTTTATGAGTAATAAATCTTGTTTTCTTTGTGCTCTTTATTGAATGCAACGCAGGTGAGAACTCTATTGTTGACTATACATAGTGAAAATGTGCTTGCCACGGATCACGCTGCCTTGAGTGGGATGTTAGCTGTCGGCCTTCATTTGTATCTTTGTCACTTTCTAGCTTAGCACTGACAGAATCTTCTACTTTGCATGCAAGTAAATAAGACATTTGGCAGATCCGACCAGTTGAAGTTAAAGACCGTTCAGATATTTAAGATAGTTTGAGAAATACGCCTTGAAGCAATGTAACAAAACTAGAGTATATAAGGATGTGAGTGGTTTCTGCTCTTTTGTCAACAATTCAGTTCAGAACAAAAAAAACTAAACACAATATAAGTAACAATTATATACTTCCAAAGTATTTTTTAGATGTCAATAAGATAGAATGTTAATTAAGTCTTTATAAATTATAATGCAGAAATATTTTTTAATGGGGTAAACTGGACAATAACATTTATGATTCAGTGGGGGTCTAACTGCTGGGTACCCCATTAATTGCAACCTATCCTACCTTCCAGCATCCACATAAATATATCATCTGTCCAATGGATAGGTGACAAATGGTAGCCCATTAGGCATTAGCAAATTGTTTCACTGTTTCAGTAATGCTACACATATAATTTAAGTGCCAGAAATGATATAATGTGCATGAGATAACTTCTTTGCTATGCTGTATATAATACAAAGGAGATTTTATTGGTACCATTTGTATTGCATTGTATTCTGTTTTTTCAGCAGATGAGATGATAGAAAACAGCAATTTTGGTATTGTGCTTTCTGTGAACTATACATAATGTATTAAAAGGGTTTTCCAAGACTAATTAACTGATGACCTATCCTCTAGATAGGTCATCAGTATCAGTTCGGTGGTGGTCTGACGCCTGGGACCCCCACTGATCAGCTGTTTGCCAAGTCACAGTTGCTCCTGTGGCTGAGCTTGATATCACACTCAGTCCCATTCACTTCAATGGGGCTGAACTGCACCTAGACCACGTGACAGATGAACATGTCATTACTCACCTAGGAAAAGCATAGAGAAGGCTGTGGTGCTACTGCAAGTGATACTGCCTTCTGAAGCAGCTGATTGGCGGGGTTCCTGGGTGTTGGACCACCACTGATCAGATACTGATGACTTATCCCGATTTCCGAAGATAGGTCATCAGTTATAAAGTCTCAGAAAAACCCTTTACGTTTATAGTACAGGTGAAGCATCAAAACAGAGGGAATAAATCCCAAAACACTGTACCTTACCAACTAAAACTTAACTTTTAATACTTTGGAATAAAATACTCAAATATGCTCAAATATAACACATAGATTAAACTTACTGAAGTGCTTTACAGTGTGCCAGCACACATTAAAAAGAACAGTCTTTACAGACTGTATAGTACAGTTTGAGGCAAGCAAGAGGGATTTTTCAGAGCGGTAGAGCCAGGCAGAGCTGGCTGATGACCCTAGTGTGCCCCTACTTGGCCTTGACCAAGTTAATTACCCAGTTTAGTCGGAGCACCTGCCTCAAAAAGGATGATCCCTCTGGACCGTCCCTAATCAATAGCTAGGATACCCTATTGTAGCCCTAATGCAGGTGATTCCAGCTCTGTGTTAGTGCTGTAAACCATAGAGATGGGAGATTCCAGGCGAAACAAAAAGAATGATCCCAAAGTGTTTCTGTTGGATGGTTGGTCCAATTTCTTTAGGGGACATAAATGAGACCAGGGGCAGGATTGGACATAGACCTTACAAGGAAATTTCCTGGTGGGCTTATACCCAGGGGGCCACCTGAGTCCTCCTCATGGCTGACAAATGGAAGTTTTTGGGGATGTATCTTGTACTGCTGGCGGCAATATTTTATGATGGACTGTGGTATTTGGCTCTGTTAGGGTGGTGTAATTGCCAAAAAGTTAAGTGTTGATTATTAAGGTACAGTGTTTGGGGGTTTATTCCCTCAAATTTTTTTTTCTAGATTTCCCAGTACCATTAACTGTATTTTCTTTTTTCTATTTTAACTATATTTTGTTAGTATTTTCCTTAGCTTGTATCTTCCTATAGCTAGTGTAGTTTGTGGCCAACTGTGGCTTGTGTATGCATGCTCTCCATGTCCGTATCATTGTGTAGTTCCTGACACTTGTGCCATGCAGGCCGGCTGTATGCATTCTACGTACTGGCTGTGGGTGGTTTTCATGAATGCTGATTTGCTTGATGCGTGAGGGCTGCATCCTTATGTGTGTGATGCTCTATGTTCTTGTTTGTCTTGGTTCATGTAGGGTTAATGTTCCCTGGTCTGGGTGTGGTTTACCAGGTGGTCAAGTGCTCCCAATACTCAACTGTTTAATATTTGTGAACTGTGTACCTGGGGAAGGCTGTCTTCAGCTTTGCTGGGTGCAGGATCTATGCACCTGGCCTGAGGTTTTACCATCTGCCCTTTCTGTGTGGTCACCTGGTAAAACATTGATATCACCTTGTAGCTATGTCTCTCTGAGTGACATCTTCCTGGATTGATGTTACCTTGCTCTTTGTTACTTTTGCCTTGTTATGTGGGCAGCTCTGCCTGAGACCGCTGTGTAGCATATCTAGAGTTGTCAACTTTCCCAACAGAAAATACCAGCCAGGTTCACACAGGTAAAATGGGAGTATGGTTTCAAGGTCATGGTTTAACACTACAAGCCTGTTTGTTTTAAAACTTTGATTGTCAGATTGCAGCTCTAGATCAGTTGTAGCCTATGAAAGGTCCCTCAGAAGCACCAACCCTACCCTCCCCCACAGTGACACAGCCTGATCACTTAATGGTCCCTTCCTGCCTGCCCAAACAGTATTAGTGGGGGGAAAGAGTTAATGGGCTGTTATATATTTTTATTTAATTGAGATACAATGCATTTGGAAAGTCTTCAGACCCTTTTACTTTTTCATATTTCATATTGTTCTGTTACTGATTTGTGCTAAAATGTAAAACAAAAAAAAATCCCCATTTTTCCCCTCATTCTGCACTCAATGCTAATTTATATAAAAGGAAAAACTAAAATATTCCATTGACATAAGTACTTTACTCAGTACTTAATTGAAGCAAATTTGGCAGCCTCTAGTTTTTTTGGGATATGATGCCACAAGGTTTGCACACCTGGATTTGGTTGGGGACAGTTGTGGACAGTCATTTACAGGTCTCTCAAGAGATATTTTATTAGGTTCAAGTCGGGGCTCAGGCTTGGCCATTCAGACATTATTGTGTTGTCTTGGCTCGTTGCTGAGGGTTATTGTCTTATTGAAAGGTAAACTTTCGGCCCAGTCTGCAGTCCTGAGCACACTTGATCAGGTTTTCACTAGGACAATTTGTGTACTTTGTTCCATTCAGCATTCACATAACTCTGACCAGTCTCCCTGTCCCAACCGCTGAAAAATACCCCCACATCATGATGCTGCCACCACCATGCTTCACTGTAGGGATAGTATTGGGCAGTTGATGAGCAGTGTCTGGTTTCCTCCAAATATGATGCTTAGAATTTAGGCCAAAAAATTCAATATTGGTTTAATGAGACCAGAGAATCTTAATTCTCACAGTCTTAGAGTCCTTTAGCTGCATGTTTGCAGTCTACAGGCGGGCTTTTACTAAGGAGAGGGTTCGTTCTGGCCATTCTGACCTCAACCCAGATTTGTGGAGTGCTGCAGTGATGGTTGAATATCTTGAACTTTTGTTCTATCTGCAAATAGGATCTTTGTAGCTCAGCCAGAGTGACCATTAAGTTCTTAAAACCTTTTTTGCCAATTCACTTCTCTTTTTATTGATTAGTTTAGTAAGTTAAGCCAGCTCTCTGAACAGTCCTGGTTGTTTCAAACTTCTTCATTTAAAAAAATTATGAAGACCACAGTGCTCTTGGGAAAGTTCAGTCCAGCAGAATTTAGTGTACCCTTCTCCAGATCTGTGACTCCAATCAATCCTGTCTCTGTTCTATGGGCAATTCTCTCCTGCTCATGGCTTAGTTTTTACTCTCATATGCATTGTCAGCTGCGAGACCTTCTATAGACAGGTATGTGTGTTTTCGAATCATGTCCAATCAAATAAATGCACCATAAGAGGACTCCAATCAAGGTGTAGTATATCTTAAAGATTATCACAAGAAATTGGAGGCCCCCGGAGCTAAGTTTCAACTGAATACTTATGCAATTTGACATTTTAGATTTTATTTTTTTTTTAAATTAGCAAATATTTCGAAAATTCTGTTTTCTCTTTCTCATTATGGGGGATTGAGTGTAGTTTTTATTTTTATTTTTTTATCTTAGCACAAGTCCACATCATGAAAGAAAGACTGTCTGAATACATTGTATACCACACAAAAAAACAAAAACAAAAAAAACATAATTTTCTATCAGTTCTATTTGATTTACTGACAAGCAGTTAAATAGGTCTACATATTTTGTCAGAACTTTTCTTTAGCTGTCATAAAAGAGATTTGGGAAGCATTAGGAAATTTGCTCTATTTTACCATTCATAAATGAAATTTACTCTGTTAATTTTCATTTGCCTCTATGCATCTCCATATGCTGCCAGGTAATGGCAATAACTAAGTCATCTACCACCCACTGTAACATCTCCTGTTGCTTTAATGTTCAAACAGAGAAATGAGAACACACTGTCACAACGTTCTTTAATTATAACTGGCATACAGTAGTGCTCTTTTACATGTGTAACTTATTTTCAAAAGGATTGATTATTTTACAGAAAAGTCATGTGGATTCCTTATATTCATTCATTACCTATTAAATAGGAGAAAAACAGTTTATTGGGTGTTAACATCTGTTGCTTTAGACAGTATTTTCTGAGATGAAATATAGGCTATGTTCTCATGGCCGAAAAATGTGCATTTGGTCATGTAAAATGGGCATTTTATGCTGTGTAATACATTACATTATAGAAATATAACAATTCATTGATTTCAATGGTAAGTAATACATATAGTGGTGCAGATGGGCATGCATTTTTATGCAGATCTATTAAAAACTACTTCAGAAGTGACATGTTATTTCTTTGAAGCTTTGATGAATAGGAGGTGTACGGGCGGATTGGGAAATCAAGATTCCCCCTAAAAAAACAAAACATAGAAGTGGCCACATTATAGGTGGTAGAAGGCATGGTTAAGCCACGAAGGTGGGGTCAGAACTGCCTAGGTATGGTCATTCTGCCTGCCATACAAACCAAAAAGCACAAGGTGTAGTCAATTACCTTATGCAACCACCACCACTTATTCTCAGTCTTTTTCTACTGGGGTCTCACAAACAAGAACATGGTGATTCTGAGGCCACATTATTGGCCATAGTCCATAGCATGGTTCTTTAATTTAACCTACTGTGCATGACTCATTCTGAGTTTGCTCCAACTGGACATGCTGAACAAAGTTAAAGGCTATGTACACCTTTGGAAGTAATTTTTTATGGGTGTATTGTACTCATTATGAGCTAAAAATCATTTCTTTAATTTGGTCTTTATTAAAAATATGGAGCTTTATTTCTGTACAGGGCTGAGATGCTCTAGTAGCAGCCTGTGGATTTTCTCTCTCTGTCAGTTGGGGAGCTGACAGGCTACTAATCTATCTTCTCTGACCTTATAATTACACTCATTACAGCTCAGTTATTATCTTACTGATAAGAATGGGGATGAAAAAAGTCCTTATGGTCTCTAAGTAGTTTAGAGACAAAGGTTATTAGATAACGTTCACAAAGTGAAAGTGAAGGTACCACTCACACAGTTAGAAAAACAGTTACCCCTTTGTGACAGAACAGCTCAATATTTTCAATAAAGGCAGATTGAAAATATGTTTTAGCCAAAAATAAATAAAATACAATCATAAACAAAAATAGCCTCCAAAGGTTTACATAGCCTTTAACTCCTTAAGGACCCATGAAGTACATGTAAGTCATATCTGGCTGTGATGTAAGGACTAGTGATGTACATGTACATTATGCTGATTGGGCGGGTGCAGAAACTGCGCCGGCCAGATCCGCGGCATGGGTCAGCAGTCACTGAGAGCCGGACCCCTGCTGTATGCGCCAGCATCGGTGAAAACACCGATGCCGGCGCATTGACCCTTGATGTTCCACGGTCAGCGCTGACCGTGGCACACGCAATGTCTGTAGCTGCCATCGGATCCCCTGCTGCTGTGACGGGGACCCGATGTGTGACACGGCAGCCTAATGCCATGCAGAGGCTGCCCAATGACCTGCATGGCATCGGGACCTGCCTTCTACGGGTGTCGGGGAGACCCAGCCTCAGGCTAGGTCTCCTAGGCAACCTGTTAGTTATTTACTCAGTGTAATCCACTAACAGGAACTAAATTTAACAAATAATACCTTTTTAAAATATAACTTTTAATACGTCCTTAATAAAAAGGAAATATAAGGCCCCAAATTGTAACTCAAAAGAGAAGGAGGGGCTCAAAGCCCCCAGAAGACATGAAATAGACAGGATAGATGAAGGGGAAGATCGTCAGGACTATGCCCCTAGCAGCTCCTGTTTCATGTAAATTGTTGTTCCCTGAGTTTCTCTGCCGACAGGACAGCGACTGCCCAACTTCGTCGAGACAAAAGGATATGGAAACGTAGATAGTCAGGGAATCACAATAATGACATGATATAATATAATAGAAGGAGGAACAAATAACCCATGTAATAACATCTCAACGCGTTACCTTAGCATACAGCTACTTCATCAGGGGATCAAATCTCAATGGTGGACGTAATTATCGATATACCATAAAAAACTGTAATAATAAACCGTGATACTTATCAGTCAGGTGAAATACACAAGAAGGAGGAACTGCTGTCGTCCAACCTTTGAAGGATACAGCCAGGTAGATGTGAAGATTTAGGCTGCATCCAGCGCCCAGAGATGTTGGCAAGTCAGCAATTAAATGTACATAGCCCAGAGTAGATGACAGCCCTGGCTAGGTCCTAATGGTCCAGGCAGTGGCACATGGACCAGAGGGTATGGCGTGCATGTAGTAGCAATAGCAGCCAATCCACTAACCAATAGCTAATCCACTAACAGGCAATGTATTATAATACAGATGTATTGTAATGCATTTCAGAGAGGATCAGACCCCCAAAAGTTGAAGTCCCAGAGTGAAAAAGAACTTAAAAAAATAAAGTTTTACAAAAAAATTAAAAGTTTCAAGTAAAGAAAAAAATCGTAATCTCCTCAAATTAAAGTAAAAAAATAATATATAAAAAAATAGGGAAAAAAAGAAAAGTAGACATATTAGGAATTGCCGTGTCCGTATCACAATGAACACTGTCAAAAAATAAAATAAGAACGGTGCTAAAAAAAAATTTTTTCTTGGTCACCTCACATCACTAAAAGTGCAACACATAGCGATCAAACAGACGTATGCTCCCCAAAATAGTACCAATCTAACATCACCTCATCCCACAAAAAATGAGCCTAAGACAATCGCCCAAAAAATAATAAAACTATGGCTCTCAGAAAACGGGGACACTAAAACATCATTTTGTTGGTTTCGAAGATGCTGTTATTGTGTAAAAATTAAGCAAATAAAAAAGTATACATATTAGGTATTTCCATGTCCATAACAATGACCTGACCTAACCCCTCAGGTGTACACTGTAAAAAAAATAAAAAAAAATTAAAACAGTGTCAAAAGCCATTTTTTCTCACCTTACATCACAAAAAGTATAATAGTAGCCCAAAATAGTGCCAATCAAACCGTCATCCCATCCCGCAAAAATGATACCCTACCTAAGACAATCGCCCAAAACATAAAAAAACTATGGCTTTCAGAAAATGGAGACACACTTCTTTGCTAAAGAAGACTAGTGTGAAGGCTCACCCAATGGCCAATGTGGAATAGGGTGCTACCCACCTATACAGAATCACCCAGTCTGCTTCCCAAAAGGACACCAAACAACAAATAGTTGGGCACACCTCACATGAAAAAATATCAAAAATAGAACATCCACATACTTGTCCTAAGCATTTAACATTAATTAAAAATAAAATTAAAAACACAATAAAAATATAGAATTATAAAGTACTTTCGGTACTGGAACCATCAATCTTAACACTAAAATGATCCCCTATTCTGTCTCTAAAAAATGTCTGAGTAGGTTTCGGTCGTCATGACTTGAGTAGATACAGTAGAGGTTAGTGGCAACCTATACCCACTCACTGGAGATTATATAAATACTTACTCAAATGTATTATGCATCGATCCTTATTTGTAAGCATCAACCCAATGAATTATTGCTTGATAACGTCAACCAAGTATATGAAAGATTTTTAAATCCACTATCTTCCTGCCTATCTCCAATAGAATTATATCCAAAAGTTTTATGCACTGCAAAATAGTGCCAATCACAGTCATCTTGTCCCGCAAAATTAATAACATACCTGAGTCAATCGCCCAAAAAAAAAAAAAAAAATATGGATCTCAGACTATGGAGACACTAAAACATAATTTTTTTTGTTTCAAAAATGCTTTTATTGTGTTAAATGTAAAAAAAGTTTAAAAAGTAGACATATTAGATATTGCTGCGTCCATAGCGACCTTCTGTATAGAAATATCACATGACCTAACCCCTCATGTGAACACCGTGAAAAAAATTCAATAAAAATGGTGTTCAAAAAGTCATTTTTGTCACCTCACATCACAAAAAGTATAATACCAAGCGTTTAAAAAGTCATATGCACCCTAAAATAGTACCAATCAAACCATCATCTCATACAAAAAATAAAATAAAATGAGCCCCTACATAAGTCACCCAAAAAATAAAAAATAAACTATGGCTTTCAGAATATGTAGACACTAAAAAATCTATTTTTTAACTGCTCTATTATGTAAAAATGAAACAAACAACAACAAAAAATGGACATATTTGGTATTGTCGCATCCGTAACAACCTGCTCTATAAAAATACTACATGTCAGATGAACATTGTAAATAACAAAAAATAAAAACGGTGCCAAAACAGCATTTTTGTTACCTTGCCTCACAAAAAGTGTAATACAGAGTAACCAAAAATCATATGTGCCCTAAAACAGGTAGACTCAGGCCAATCTGCATAAAAGTAACAGTGACCTCTAATACTGATGCACAGTAACTTTACAGCTAACAGAACATTTTAACTATGAATATTGATGCACTGCACACTTATGTACGCGGTTATAAATTAGACCTGCTTGTAATACTGACTGAGCAGTAACTCTACAGCTTAGGCTACTTTCACACTAGCGTATTTTCCGGATCCATAATGGATCTGCAAAAACGCTGCCGTTGCATTAGTACAACGGCATGCATCCATCATGAACGGATCCAGTTGTATTATGTCTTCTATAGCCATGACTAGAGATGAGCGAATTGAAGCTGACGAAGTGGAATTTGTTTAGAATTTCAGGAAAAATTTGATTTGCAACAAATGCAAATTCCCTTGCGCTTCATTGTAATGAATCACAATTTTCCTAAAATGGCTGCTACACATTTAGGAACTGAGGACATGGGGCAAGGAACTCTGGACAGGCGAGATCACTCAGATTGACATGCCTGCATGCAGCTAATCAGCAGCCAGCCAGCCCTGTGATGTGTTATGTTGAAAAGCATTTAGAGGCTTATATCTTAGTATCTTATTCAGTACTACAAGAAAAATATATTCTCAGGTCACTTCTGTAGTTTTTTCTGTTGAAAGCATGTAAGGGCGTATTTCAGTACAACATATACGCTCTGCACTGTTGCAGTTATTTCTGGTAAAAGCGTATAGGGGCATATTTTAGTACAACAAGAAAAATATATACGCACTGCACTGTTACAGTTATTTCTGTTAAAAGCGTATAGGGGTGTATTACAGTAAAAAAATAAAAATAAAAATAAATATATATATATATATATATATATATATATATATATATATAGTCCAGAAAAGCAGGCAGCACTCCAAGAGGTAAAATTCATGTGCGTTTATTGACCCAGTGCTCCAGCAACGTTTCAATTGCTCAATGCAATCATTATCAAGCCATGTCTCACAAGTGTTCAGTGTTACAAATATATAGGGTGCATGATTACAATCCAATTAATTCCAATCAATCACAAAATATAAAAAAAATATACATTAAAATATACTCAATTCATAAATAAAGTGCATAGTGCTTAAAGTGCAGTGTGGTAAATTCTCTCCATCATGGAATTAATTCAGTGCATAGTTCATAAAGTGCGCTTCAATTTCAATTGCATAATTATCCAATCATATATTCAAATGTGCAATACTCATCTACCATGTGCACTATATTAAAATCAAGGAAGTTCTGACTGTAGTGATGGCCTCATGTGGAACGGACCGGCGTCTTCCGAGATTCATTGCGCAACCGTGAGATCTTCAATGTACCGCGAGACCTAACTGATATCGCCAGAACCATAACAAAGATGGCTGACAAGATGGCCTGCCACCTCATCAGTCACATGATACATCACAGTCATCATTACTGCTATTTCGTGCTGGCTGTTGTGGGTTGTTGCCTAGAGACGAAGTGAAAGCAGGCACCCTGGATCCACAGCATCCCTTTAGGCTATAAATTCCACACAGCATACCATGATCAGGAATACATATCAGCACCTATTGCAGCTAAAGATAGTGGTCCGGGTAACGGACAGTATGGGATCCGCAGAATGGCTAAACCATCCGTGTTAACCCCGCACTGTCCGCTCCGGTCTAAAGCCTTGGTCACTCATTCATAGCTTAACTCAATCCAGACGAATATTTTTTGGGGGGCAAGAAGACTGGCACAGATAATTACATGTATCGGGTATCATATTGGTGAGGTTTCCATAAGATTATAATAATAGATTATGTAGGTCCAGTTTCAAAATTAAGTCCACTCCAGTGAGATTGTCCATAGCCAGATTATAATCCTGTCAATAAAATAAAGACAGAGTGTTACTCATATTTTCAAAAAACTGAAAATATACAAGGTATGAATGAGTCAGAACACCTCTGGGAACGATAGAGAAACTGCTCAGGTCACCCTAAAGTCAACATTGAGACCCTTCGGTTTAAGGGTCTTCAATGAATAAATCCACAAAAGCTCTCTGCGTTTCAATGTTTTTATCCTGTCGCCCCCCCTCCAGGCAGCAGGGACAAAGTCAATAATTCTAAACCTTAGATCCCTCTCAGAGTGTTTTTTTTCTTTAAAATGTCTTGATACATATCACATTGTCTAATAAGATCGCCAACTGTTGTTCTTTTGGGCGATCCATTTCTGTTCATTCTCCTGTCTCCTCCCAAGCGACGATTTCTCCTTACATCATTCTGCCAAGTATAAATATATCCACCTTAATAGTCCTCATTATCCCTCAACCACTTGAACAATGTGAGAGACAAGTGAATGCTCATGAAAATATCTCTGAATTAAATCTGGGGAAAGTAGGCCTCTTTTTAAAGAGCGACTTTACTCCTATCATAAAGCATCCAGCTTTGGATGCTTTTGACATGGCAATTAGGAGGGACCTGGAGGTGGTGAAGGACGAATTCAGCCAACAAATGTTACCACATGCAAATATTACCACTGTGGAATTACAAGCATTGAGATCCCTTTCCAGGGACCGCAATCTCACCATCAAATCAGCTGATAAGGGTGGTGGGATTGTGGTCATGGACACGGTTGCTTATCTACAGGAGATTAGAAGACAGTTAGAGGATGGGAGCGTGTACAGACGGGTGTCACAGGATCCAAAATTTGTGCTCCTCAGGGAGCTGAAAAATATATTGAATAAGGCCTTGGTGGCTGGAATTATAGATGATGAGCTTTTCCAATTCCTATATTGTGACAAACCGGTCACACCCATCCTTTACACGCTTCCAAAAATTCACAAGAATTTACAGTGCCCTCCTGGATGCCCTATTGTGTCGGGAGGGGATCTATTTTTTGTAATGTGGCTATCTTCTTGGATAAAATGATGCGTTCGTTTGCTACCACCTCCAGGTCATATAACCGGGATACAGCAGATTTTCTTATGAAGATAGGTGATCTGTGGATACCGACGGGGGCCATTTTGGCGTCGTTTGATGTCTGTAGCCTCTACACGTCCTTAGACCACACCATGGGAACTCAGGTAGTACGGGAATGCTTAGCACGTACAAGCTATACGGTTGAGTGTAAACAGTTCTTGATTGACCCTTTGAGTTTCATTTTGACAAGGAATTATTTTTTATTTCAGGATGACTATTATGTACAGTTGCGGGGGACCGCGATGGGTTCCAACGTGGCGCCCACCTACGCCAATATTTATATGACACATCTAGAAGACACATTTGTGTATGGGAGCCATCACTTCAGCAATGTGCTGGGGTGGTGGCGTTTCATCGATGATGTGTTCTTGGTGTGGGTGGGTGCCACGGAGGACCTCATGGCGTTCCACAGCTATCTAAATGATATTGACCCTACTGTAAAGTTCACATTAGTACATTCTACTACGAAGGTGCAGTTCCTTGACACGGAGGTCTCAATACTGGAACATCGATTGAATACTGACCTCTTTGTCAAGGAAACGGACAGGAACACATTGGAATATTTTAAGGGGAAGTTTTCCCCAGATTCATGCCTTTAAACTTCCGCCATTATTCTCCTACCAAAGAACTTTAAATGTGGGTGATTCAGTGATAAAATCTGATGTGGGCCCGACTAGACACAAAGTGGGGGGCCTATTTGGCTCCACTAAAACTGGTTGCTTCCCCTGCCATAACTGTATAAACTGTCCCCTAATGTTGAGAGGAAGTGTCTTTACAAACCCATCCACTAATGAAACAGTGAATATTAAATATTTTTTGACCTGTGACTCATCCTATGTGGTATACGCGCTCATTACATGCCCATGTAATTTGTGGTATGTGGGCGAGACCACATGGGATTTGAAGACACGGTTAAACCAACATAGGTACTCTATCAGGAAGCAGAAGATTGATCTCCCTGTATCAAGACATTTTAAAGAAAAAGACCACTCTGAGAGGGATCTAAGGTTTAGAATTATTGACTTTGTCTCTGCTGTCCGGAGGGGGGGGGGGGGGGGGCGACAGGATAAAAACATTGAAACGCAGAGAGCTTTTGTGGATTTATTCATTGAAGACCCTTAAACCGAAGGGTCCCAATGTTGACTTTAGGGTGACCTGAGCAGTCTCTCTATCGTTCCCAGGGGTGTTCTGACTCATTCATACCTTGTATATGTTTAGTTTTTTGAAAATATGAGTAACATATTTTATTGACAAGACTATAATCTGGCTATGGACAATCTCACTGGAGTGGACTTCATTTTGAAACTGGACCTACATAATCTATTATTATAATCTTATGGAAACCGCACCAATATGATACCCGATACATGTAATTATCCGTGCCAGTCCTCTTGCCCCCCAAAAAATACTCGCCTGGATTGAGTTAAGCTATGAATGAGTGACCAAGGCTTTAGACCGGAGCGGACAGTGCGGGGTTAACATGGTTTAGCCATTCTGCGGATCCCATACTGTCCGTTACCCGGACCACTATCTTTAGCTGCAATAGGTGCTGATATGTATTCCTGATCATGGTATGCTGTGTGGAATTTATAGCCTGAAGGGATGCTGTGGATCCAGGGTGCCTACTTTCACTTCGTCTCTAGGCAACAACCCACAACAGCCAGCACGAAATAGCAGTGATGATGACTGTGATGTATTATGTGACTGATGAGGTGGCAGGCGATGGGCGTATTATTGAGAGTGACATGCACACTGTAAGCTTTAAGCCGTGTCGGCCATCTTTGTTATGGTTCTGGCGATACCAGTTAGGTCTCGCGGTACATTGAAGATCTCGCGGTTGCGCAATGAATGTCGGAAGACGCCGGTCCGTTCCACATGAGGCCATCACTACAGTGAGAACGTCCTTAATTTTAATATAGTGCACATGGTAGATGAGTATTGCATATTTGAATATATGATTGGATAATTATGCAATTGAAATTGAAGCGCACTTTATGAACTATGCACTGAATTAATTCCATGATGGAGAGAATTTACCACATTGCACTTTAAGCACTATGCCCTTTATTTATGAATTGAGTATATTTAATGTATATTTTTTTTATATTTTGTGATTGATTGGAATTAATTGGATTGTAATCATGCACCTTATATAGTTGTAACACTGAACACTTGTGAAACCTGGCTTGATAAAGATTGCATTGAGCAATTGAAACGTTGCTGGAGCACTGGGTCAATAAACGCACATGAATTTTACCTCTTGGAGTGCTGCCTGCTTTTCTGGACTATCTATATTAAAAAGAACAGTGTTGCTGGCTCTTGTGGGACTTTGCACTCCAGTGTAGTGTGCTGCTTCTTATTTTCCTTTTTCTATATATATATATATATATATATATATAAATATATACATACTGCACTGTTGTGGTTATTTCTGGTGAAAGCATATAGGGCGTATTTTACTCCAACAAGAAACATATATTCTCTTGTCACTCCTGCAGTAGTTTCTGGTGAAAGAGTATAGGAGTGTATTTCAGTCAAACAAGAAAAATATATTCTCAGTACACTTCTGCAGTTATTTCTGTTGAAAGTGTATAGTGGCCTATTTCAGTGCAACAAGAAAAATATCATCTCAGGTCACTTCTGCAGTTATTTCTGTTGAAAGTGTATAGTGGCCTATTTCAGTCCAACAAGAAAAATATATTCTCAGGTCACTTCTGCAGTTATTTCTGGTGAAAGCATATAGGGGTGTATTTCAGTACTACAAGAAAAATATATTCTCAGTTCACTGCTGCACTTATATTTTGAAAAACCTTTGTTGACGTATAGGAGTAGAAAAAGAAATATACATTCGCCATTCGCTCCTGCACTTATATCTTAAAAAAAACTTTAGTGACGTATATCAGTAGAAAAAGAAACATACATTCGCCATTCGCTGGTGCACTTATATCTTGAAAAACCTTCAATTGACGTATGGCAGTAGAAAAAGAAATATACATTCGCCATTCGCTCCTGCGCTTACATCTTGAAAAACCTTTACTGACGTATATCACTAGAAAACTAAAAATATATTCAGAGTTCACTGTTGCAGTTACATGTGGTAAAACCTTTAGTGGGGTATTTCTGTAGAAAAATCAAGATATATTCAGCATTCAACACTGCAGTTATATGTGGGAAAGTCCTTTTTGCGGTATGAACCAAATTACGTTGTGGTGAAATTTTGTATTTCCGTTTCACACACTGCGCACTTTCGTGATGACTTCCATAAGAGCTGCGCACCAATATAGGTGAAAACACTATGCACTAACCCTGCACAAAAATGCGAACTAATTCACACCAGCCCACATCTATCTGTGTTATTGCTTACTGGACACTACGGGGACTTTTGTGCAGCACAGAAACTGCACGAGGACCGCGTCTCGCTCTTCCAGGGTGGAACTTCTTCATCAGCTAAGTCCCGTTCCCTTCAGATCTCTCTGCATCAGCAAACATTCTTTTTTTGAAACTGACAGCCTATAACCCTCTGCTGAAAAGCCTTTAGTAGCGTATATACGTGGAAAAAGAAAAATATACTTGGAGTTCACTGTTCCAATTATATGTGGTAAAGCCTTAAGTGGCATATATCAGTAGAAAAAGAAAAAGATATTCGGCGTTCAAAGCTGCAGTTATATGCAGCAAAATCTTTTTAAAATTATTTTGGTGGAAAAAATTGTATTCAGCGCTGCAGTTATATGTGGTAAAATCATTTGTGACTTATTTTGGTGGGAAAAAATTGTATTCAATGCTGCAATTATATGTGGTAAAATCTTTTGTGACATGTTGGTGGAAAAAAATTGTATTCAGCTTTCGGCGCTGCAATTATATGCGGTAAAATCTCCATGATGTCTCTATGATAAATCTGCAGTGTGGGGGCCCCTGTGTGGCTTCTACACACTTTAAAAATAATCCTTCAGTGGAGCGAATAGATGCCAGATGATCGGGATGCTCCGTGACCTTCCCAGGAGTTTGTATTCGGTGATGCTGCTTTATGTGGTAAAATATTTTGTGACTTATTTTGGTGTAAAAAAAAATTGTATTCAGCATTAAGCTCTGCACTTATATGCGGTTAAATCTTTTTTAAAATATTTTGGTGGAAAAAAATCTTCTATTCAACATTAAGCTCAGCACTTATATGTGGTAAAACCTTTTTTGAATTATTTTGTTGGAAACAAATCTTGTATTCCGCGTTAAGCGCTGCACTAATATGTGGGAAAATCTTTTGTGAATTAATTCAGTGGAAATACAAATTTCCATCACCTCCATTGACTTTCTCATCTCTACATTATTATTGGTCACGCTAACTTTACACCCCCAGCTATATATATATATATATATATATATATATTTATATATATAGCCAGCACCACCTAGGAGCGAATAAAGTTAAATGACACTGCCAGCCTGTTAAAGGGAATTACAGCATGATACCACAGTACATTTGATGACATTTAGCAAGAGTTTAAAGTGCCCACATATAGCACATAGTGGGACACTGCATCAATATGAATCAGGCGTGGATCAGCCAGGATTTATACACACCAATGTCTGATGCATTAGACTAGATCATCCATGGTGCTACACCAACAATTTGACAGACTGGTTACTTCTGGCTACCAGCCTAAGCTACTATTCTGATGCTGTTACCTGCCTGATGCCACACATCTGCTGCCAAGAGCTCATTCTTTCACCCACCATCTTCAGCGGCTACTGGTATTGCCACCCACCTCCACCGTAAGACACCTTGGCACTCTGTGGCCTCTTGATGCTGCCGTCACCTCTAGACTCTGTCATTGTGCCACTCTGTGTCCTCCTCTTGATGCTGCTGCCGCCATTTCCATACTCTGTCATTGTGCCCCTTTATGGTCTCCTAATGCTGCTGCCACCACCAGACTCTGTCATTGTGCCGCTCTGTGGCAAACTCATGCTGCCGTCAACTCCAGACTCTTTCATTGTGCCGCTCTGTGGCAAACTCATGCTGCTGCCACCTCCAGACTATGTCATTATTCCACTCTGTGGCCTACTACTGATGCTGCTGCTGCTGCCGCCACCTCCAGACTCTGTCATTGTGCCGCTCTGTGGTCTCCTCATGCTGCTGCCACCTCCAGACTCTGCCATTATGAAATTATGTGGCCCACTCATGCTGCCCCCACCTCCAGACTATGTCATTGTGCCGCTCTGTTGTCTCCTAATGCTGCTGCCACCTCCAGACTCTGTCATTTTGCCGCTCTGTGGTCTCCTCAGGCTACTACCACCTCCAGACTCTGTCATTGTGCCGCTCTGTGGTCTTGTCATGCTGCTGCAACCTCTAGACTTTGTGCAACTCTGCGGCCTCCTCCTGATGCTGCTGCCACCACCAGTTTCTGTCATTGTGCCGCTCTGTGGTCTCCTCATGCTGCCGCCACCTCCAGAGTATGTCATTGCGCCGGTCTGTGGTCTTTTTATGCTGCTGCCACCTCCAGACTCTGTCATTGTGCTGCTCTGTGGTCTCCTCATGCTACTGCTACCTACAGACTCGGTCAGTGTGCCACTCAGTGGCCTCCTCATACTGCCGCCACCTCCAGACTCTGTCATTGTTCCACTCAGTGGCCTTCTCCTAATGCTGCTGCCGCCACCTACAGGCTTTGTCATTGTGCCACTCGGTGGCCTCCTCGTACTGCTGCCAACTACATACCCTGCCATTGGGCCACTCTGTGGTCTCCTCTTGCTGCCTCCACCTCACCACTATGTCATAGGGCCACTCTGTGGACTTCTCATGCTGTTCCCAACCTCCCCACTTCATAACTGGTCCATTATTTTGGCTTTCGGCCTGGCTGACATCATTTATTTGACTCTTTTTCTGATCTGTCAGAAGGAAAGAAAAACAAGACACACAACGGATCCTGTCTGTGTAGCAACTTTAAGATCTGTATGGTCCCATAAGAATTGGCTTATGATTTGGACACGTCCTTCTAGTAGGATATGTCGAACTAACTCTCAATTTTTAACATCAGTGTGAGGGTTTAGTGTGACGGCAGCGTGCACCTATCTCTGGTTCTGTGTTTGTTCTGAATTCTTGCCACATCCACATAAATTTCATCTTATGTAGGATGTCCATTGTGGTACTTGTAGTCCGTTGCTGGCATCATCCATTGTATGCATTTTTTGCTGGTGATTGCCATTAGCAACGGACTACAAGTGCAGGATGTGCTCCCCTACAGAAATGCACAACTGCATATGGGTATGAGCGCATCCTGCTTTCTTATCACCACATTTTTTGATGGTTTATATATATATGTATGGAGGTGTATAAACTCCAATTTAAATGTGCCTGTTTTTCATCTTCAGGTCACATTTGGGTGCACCTGCTTGGCCTTGGGCTATATCAGTCAGTCTTGGTAGGGCTCATAGACACCTCCCACCTCCCATTGCAAGCATGGCCACATGCTGGAGGTAACAGAGGAGATGTTTGTGAGTCATCCTAATGCTCCTGTAATTGCCCACTGGCCCCTGATATCGCCCATATGGCGCAGGTAGGTGAGTGTTAGGGCCCACGGGCTACTTGAGAGACCTTGACGCTGGTGCCCGAGGCTTAAGACACGTCCTCCTAGTAGGATATGTCGAACTAACTCTCAATTTTTAACATCAGTGTGAGGGTTTAGTGTGACGGCAGCGTGCACCTATCTCTGGTTCTGTGTTTGTTCTGAATTCTTGCCACATCCACATAAATTTCATCTTATGTAGGATGTCCATTGTGGTACTTGTAGTCCGTTGCTGGCATCATCCATTGTATGCATTTTTTGCTGGTGATTGCCATTAGCAACGGACTACAAGTGCAGGATGTGCTCCCCTACAGAAATGCACAACTGCATATGGGTATGAGCGCATCCTGCTTTCTTATCACCACACTTTTTGATGGTTTATATATGATTTGGTAGCCAAAAGCAGGATTTGGTAGAAAACACAGAAGACATGCAAATATTCCATTCATGTGTCATCTCTGTTTTGGAACCACTCTTGTTTTTTTGCCTTTAGCAATACTGATGAATTATTGAACAAATTCTGACCGAGTGAAGGCGTATGTTCCACAGACAGAATCCTTTTTCTCTGGGTAATTGTTCTGACGGATTAGAGAATGGGGAAAATTAATCAGTGACTAGAGTTGAGCGGACACCTGGAAGTTCGGGTTTGACGGGTTCGGCCGAACTTCACAAAAAAATTCGGATTTGGGATCCGAACTGAACCCGAACTTGACCCCAAACCTGAACCCCATTGAAGTCAATGAGGACTCGAACTTTTGGGCACTAAAATGCCTGTAAAAAAGTCCTGGAAAGGGCTAGAGGGCTGCAAAAGGCATCAAAATGTGGTTAAGTGCTATGCAAACAAATGTGGATAGGGAAATGCCTTAATATAAAAAAAATTAAAATCTTGATCTAGGAGGAGGAAATGGATGTGGAGTAGGGGGTTGAGGAGGCGTCAGGTGGAAATGCCATCAGCAGCGCGTCTACCAGAGTGCGCTTGTAGTCACGCATCTTTCGATCATTAACAGACATTTTTACCAAATTTGGTTCCCTGTCAGCAATGCACAGAAGGGGTTTTTCACCAGCAAAACGGGGCTCATATCACCCACCAATGGAACAAACGATTTTAAAAAATGTAGGCCCCTGGCACCCAGGCAGGAGGGGTTTATTCATGGCAAAACGAGGTTCACGTCACCCATCAATGGAACAGACGATTTTAAAAATTGTGGGCCCCTGGCATCCAGGCAGAGCAGTGGTTTATTCACGGTACAATGGGGATCATGTCACCCACCAATGGAACAGACTATTTTTAAAAATGTAGGCCCCTGCAACCAGGCAGAACAGGGGTTTATTCACGCAAAACGGGGTTCATGTCACCCAGAAATGGAACAGGCGATTTTTAGAAATGTAGTTTCCTGGCACCCAGGCAGAGGAGTGGTTAATTCACGGCAAAACGGTAACAAATGGATTAAAAATTATTTTGCAGTATCACTGGGCTCAGGGATGGGTACAAATATGTAGCATAGCACCCGCAATAATTGCTGTAGTTTGAAGAGTTAACACCACCAAGTTGTGATGATGGATCAGTCTTAATCACCATTGAAAGTCAATAGGGGACCGATCAGTTTTCTATTGTGCCAGGATGTGTCAGAAAAAACGGATCTGTCCCTATTGACTTAGATTGTGTGCCAGGACGGATACGTTGGGCTCAGCTTCGTCAGGCGGACAGCAAAACGCTGCAGGCAGCGTTTTGGTGTCCGCCTCAAAAGCGGAATGGTGACTGAACGAAGACAGACTGATGCATTCTGAGCTTATCCTTTTCTATTCAGAACGCATTAGGGTAAAACTGATCTGTTTTGGACCACTTTTGAGAGCCCTTAACGGATCTCACAAACAGAAAGCCAAAACGCTAGTGAAAGTACCCTATCAGAATTGATTAGATATGACTCTTGGTGTACTACACTGTACACAGTGATAAATAGTAGCAGAGTCTGCTTCCTGCAGTCTCCCTGCACTCTTCCTGCACTTTCCCTCTCCAATATTGTCCTACACTGTTTGTAAAGAGTTTGTAGCAACACTGTCCCTAGTGAAATAAAAGAAATGGAGTAGGACAGCACCACAAGATGCAAAATTGCTCAATGTTATTGTGGCGGTGCTCGCAGCGTCAGGTCCCGGCCTCAGAGACACCTCAAATGCAAAAAGCATTTCAGAAGATGTCGCAGCACTCTCAATCCAATATTCGTGTTTATTCACACTGAAGAAAAGCAACGTTTTGACACACAGGTCTTTCTCAAGCTACAAGTGGTTTACAAGTGAACATACATACATATATATATACTCCAATTGATCCGGATTGGTTAGGGGGTTGCCCCTCTAAAAGGTAAAATCCCCCCCCCCCCACAAGTTTCCCCAAACATAGTATCACAAAAAGTGTGAGATGCTTAACACTTACTATACAGGTGAGCTGAGAAACTATCTGGCAAGCAGAGCACGATGTTCGGCATCTCCAGCATGCAATCACGCATGCATGAATAAGATTCCGCGCTGTTGAGCGAGATAACACACAGTCATGTGATCGACAAGAGGTCACATGAACAGGTGCCTGGAAAACGAACAGACGCCCTCCCCACATGACGAATCACGTGATAGAGCGTCCAGTCCGTATCCAAGCAACCCCAGGTCCTGTGTCAAACAAACTATGACAGCCAGGACCCAGTGGACCAGCCTTTACAGATTCCACAAAGGGGATAAAATATAATAGATGCCGCATATGCCGTTCGTCCCAGCCCCTACGTTACACCATACCTTAAAAAAAAGGGGGTGAAATCACAACAGGCAGTACTTCGCGCTACTGCAACCAATGAACTGATCACCAAATAGGTGCCTATTAGCCAATGGGAAGCTATCTTAATAATAGTCAAGCTGGACATGTACATGGGGTTAAGCAAAAGCCATGAACCTAATAAAGGAACATGCCCGTCTCCCCAATCTTAACGTGTCGGCAACACCAGATCCTGTGGGTAGAGGAGTGTCAGGTGCATCCCATAAGGGTATGAATACATTGTCATGATATAATCATCGGGTAATAACATTTAGGTTACATTAAAAATATCCCAATCCCACATCCTGAGAGCCATTTAGAAAAGGGAGCTCACCTTGAACTCCCGGTTGAGACCCTTGGGTTCAATGGTATCAAGTTCAAAGATCCATTTACGTTCCAAGCATTTCAATAATTGTTCCCGGTCACCTCCTCTATGCAATGTGGGGACGCCATTGAAAATTCTGAACCTCAACTGCGTCACATTATGTCTACATCTATAAAAATGTTCTGGAACAGGGAGCTCACCCTCTAAATCCCCTGATTGACTCTGCATTTTTGTGTTCAGTTTCCGAATCGAGTACCTGTGTTGGTTAATCCTTAACTTGCAGGCCTGTGTAGTCTCGCCTACATAAAATAGGCCACAAGGGCACTGCAATAAGTAAATTATGAAATCAGAGGAGCATGTATAGAAGTCTCTAATCTTGTATTTTACCCCTGAATGGGGATGAAAAAAGGTGTCCCCCTTCAAAAGATTGTTGCAATTGCAACAACTAAGACAGGGATTACAACTAGTGTTGAGTGAACAGTTCGAGCATCGTTCAGGTTCGTACTGAACTTTGGGGTGTCCGGGACCCGGACCCGAACCCGAACATTTTCAAAAAAGTTCGGGTTCGGGTCCGTTTTTCGTCGATTTCTTCCCGCTTTCTGAAGGGCTAGCGTTTTACTTCTTGCCCTAAGAGCCCATCACAGCCATGCCTACTAATGGCATGGCTGTGATTGGCCAAGTGCAGCATGTGACCCAGCCTCTATTTAGGCTGGAGTCACGTAGCGCTGCACGTCACACTGCTCTTACTAGTGTAGGGAGAGGACGCAGCTTCTGTCAGGGCGAGATTAGGCAGGTTAAAGTCAGCAACAGCACCTACCGAACAGATCGATCTACAGCTGAGACTCATTGAAATTCTGCTAGTTACTTGCTCGCTGGTTTTTAGGCTGCACAGAGCGTTTTTCTGTCACTTATTTTCTGGGTTGATCCGCGGCCATTTTGTGACTTGTGGTGCACCAGAAGAAGCTGCCACCAAGTCCATCAATCCATCAATACCAGTTTTTTTTTTTGCTATATCCTACATCAAGGGCTTGGCTGTGCTAATTGTCACCCCTAGAAACTCAGGATAGCAATTTCTATATTTTATTAAGGGGTTAAATACAATTGCCCAAATACCAATCCCCAAAATCTGGTGTTCCAGCTTTGGCTAGACAAGTATAATACTGTCTGCTGTCTGGCAAAGGATAGGTTATTTTCTGGGGTGAAATTCAATTGCCAAAATAGCAATACCATAAATCAGTGGTTTCAGCTGTGGCTGGCAAAATAGAATAGTGTCCGCCAAAACATATATTTTGTTCTGGGGTGAAATTAATCTTGCAAAATAGCAATACCCTGATTCTGGTGTCCCAGCAGTTGCAGGCCAGATTTCATAGTGTCCGTCAAAACATATATTTTGTTCTGGGGTGAAATTAATCTGGCAAAATAGTAATACCCTGAATCTGGTGTCCCAGCAGTTGCAGGCCAGATTTCATAGTGTCTGCTGAAATATATATTTTGTTCTGGGGTGAAATTAATCTGGCAAAATAGCAATACCCTGAATCAGGTGTCCCAGCAGTTGCAGGCCAGATTTCATAGTGTCTGCCAAAACACATATTTTGTTCTGGGGTTATATTCAATTGCCAAAATAGCAGTACCCTGATTCTGGTGTCCCAGCAGTTGCAGGCCAGATTTCATAGTGTCCGCCAAAACACATATTTTGTTCTGGGGTGATATTCAATTGCCAAAATAGCAATACCCTGATTCTGGTGTCCCAGCAGTTGCAGGCCAGATTTCTTAGTGTCCGTCAAAACATATATTTTGTTCTGGGGTGACATTCAATTGCCAAAATAGCAATACCCTGATTCTGGTGTCCCAGCAGTTGCAGGCCAGATTTCTTAGTGTCCGTCAAAACATATATTTTGTTCTGGGGTGACATTCAATTGCCAAAATAGCAATACCCTGATTCTGGTGTCCCAGCAGTTGCAGGCCAGATTTCATAGTGTCTGCCAAAACATAAATTTTGTTCTGGGGTGAAATGAATCTGGCAAAATAGCAATACCCTGATTCTGGTGTCCCAGCAGTTGCAGGCCAGATTTCATAGTGTCTGCCAAAACACATATTTTGTTCTGAGGTGACATTCAATTGCCAAAATAGCAATACCCTGATTCTGGTGTCCCAGCAGTTGCAGGCCATATTTCATAGTGTCTTCCAAAACACATATTTTGTTCTGGGGTAAAATTAATGTGGCAAAATAGCAATACCCTGATTCTGGTGTCCCAGCAGTTGCAGGCCAGATTTCATAGTGTCTGCCAAAACACATATTTTGTTCTGGGGTAAAATTAATCTGGCAAAATAGCAATACCCTGATTCTGGTGTCCCAGCAGTTGCAGGTCAGATTTCATAGTGTCTGTCAAAACATATATTTTGTTCTGGGGTGACATTCAATTGCCAAAATAGCAATACCCTGATTCTGGTGTCCCAGCAGTTGCAGGCCAGATTTCATAGTGTCTGCCAAAACATATATTTTCTTCTGGGGCGAAATTAATCTGGCAAAATAGCAATACCCTGATTCTGGTGTCCCAGCAGTTGCAGGCCAGATTTCATAGTGTCTGCCAAAACACATATTTTGTTCTGGGGTGACATTCAATTGCCAAAATAGCAATACCCTGATTCTGGTGTCCCAGCAGTTGCAGGCCAGATTTCATAGTGTCCGTCAAAACATATATTTTGTTCTGGGGTGAAAATAATCTGGCAAAACAGCAATACCCTGATTCTGGTGTCCCAGCAGTTGCAGGCCAGATTTCATAGTGTCTGCCAAAACACATATTTTAAACTGGGGTGACATTCCATTGCCAGAATAGCAATACCCTGATTCTGGTGTCCCAGCAGTTGCAGGCCAGATTTCATAGTGCCTGCCAAAACACATATTTTGTTCTGGGGTGAAATTAATATGGCAAAATAGCAAAACCCTGATTCTGGTGTCCCAGCAGTTGCAGGCCAGATTTCATAGTGTCTGCCAAAACACATATTTTGTTCTTGGGTGAAATTAATTTGGCAAAATAGCAATACCCTGATTCTGTTGTCCCAGCAGTTGCAGGCCAGATTTCATAGTGTCTGCCAAAACATATATTTTGTTCTGGGGTGAAATTAATCTGGCAAAATAGCAATACCCTGAATCTGGTGTCCCAGCAGTTGCAGGCCAGATTTCATAGTGTCTGCCAAAACACATATTTTGTTCTGGGGTTATATTCAATTGCCAAAATAGCAGTACCCTGATTCTGGTGTCCCAGCAGTTGCAGGCCAGATTTCATAGTGTCCGCCAAAACACATATTTTGTTCTGGGGTGATATTCAATTGGCAAAATAGCAATACCCTGATTCTGGTGTCCCAGCATTTGCAGGCCAGATTTCTTAGTGTCCGTCAAAACATATATTTTGTTCTGGGGTGACATTCAATTGCCAAAATAGCAATACCCTGATTCTGGTGTCCCAGCAGTTGCAGGCCAGATTTCATAGTGTCCGTCAAAACATATATTTTGTTCTGGGGTGAAATTAATCTGGCAAAATAGCAATACCCTGATTCTGGTGTCCCAGCAGTTGCAGGCCAGATTTCATAGTGTCCGTCAAAACATATATATTGTTCTGGGGTGATATTCAATTGCCAAAATAGCAATACCCTGATTCTAGTGTCCCAGCAGTTGCAGGCCAGATTTCATAGTGTCTGCCAAAACACATATTTTGTTCTGGGTTGAAATTAATGTGGCAAAATAGCAATACCCTGATTCTGGTGTCCCAGCAGTTGCAGGCCAGATTTCATAGTGTCTGCCAAAACACATATTTTGTTCTGGGGTGACATTCAATTGCCAGAATAGCAATACCCTGATTCTGGTGTCCCAGCAGTTGCAGGCCAGATTTCATAGTGTCTGCCAAAACACATATTTTGTTCTGGGTTGAAATTAATGTGGCAAAATAGCAATACCCTGATTCTGGTGTCCCAGCAGTTGCAGGCCAGATTTCATAGTGTCTGCCAAAACACATATTTTGTTCTGGGGTGACATTCAATTGCCAGAATAGCAATACCCTGATTCTGGTGTCCCAGCAGTTGCAGGCCATATTTCATAGTGTCTGCCAAAACACATATTTTGTTCTGGGTTGAAATTAATGTGGCAAAATAGCAATACCCTGATTCTGGTGTCCCAGCAGTTGCAGGCCAGATTTCATAGTGTCTGCCAAAACACATATTTTGTTCTGGGGTGACATTCAATTGCCAGAATAGCAATACCCTGATTCTGGTGTCCCAGCAGTTGCAGGCCAGATTTCATAGTGTCCGTCAAAACATATATTTTGTTCTGGGGTGAAATTAATCTGGCAAAACAGCAATACCCTGATTCTGGTGTCCCAGCAGTTGCAGGCCAGATTTCATAGTGTCTGCCAAAACACATATTTTGTTCTGGGGTGACATTCCATTGCCAGAATAGCAATACCCTGATTCTGGTGTCCCAGCAGTTGCAGGCCAGATTTCATAGTGTCTGCCAAAACACATATTTTGTTCTGGGGTGAAATTAATATGGCAAAATAGCAAAACCCTGATTCTGGTGTCCCAGCAGTTGCAGGCCAGATTTCATAGTGTCTGCCAAAACACATATTTTGTTCTTGGGTGAAATTAATTTGGCAAAATAGCAATACCCTGATTCTGGTGTCCCAGCAGTTGCAGGCCAGATTTCATAGTGTCTGCCAAAACACATATTTTGTTTTGAGGTGACATTCAATTGCCAAAATAGCAATACCCTGATTCTGGTGTCCCAGCAGTTGCAGGCCAGATTTCATAGTGTCTGCCAAAACACATATTTTGTTCTGGGTTGAAATTAATGTGGCAAAATAGCAATACCCTGATTCTGGTGTCCCAGCAGTTGCAGGCCAGATTTCATAGTGTCCGCCAAAACACATATTTTGTTCTGGGGTGAAATTAATCTGGCAAAATAGCAATACCCTGATTCTGGTGTCCCAGCAGTTGCAGGCCAGATTTCATAGTGTCTGTCAAAACACATATTTTGTTCTGGGGTGACATTCAATTGCCAAAATAGCAATACCCTGATTCTGGTGTCCCAGCAGTTGCAGGCCAGATTTCATAGTGTCTGCCAAAACATATATTTTCTTATGGGTCGAAATTAATCTGGCAAAATAGCAATACCCTGATTCTGGTGTCCCAGCAGTTGCAGGCCAGATTTCATAGTGTCTGCCAAAACACATATTTTGTTCTGGGGTGAAATTAATCTGCCAAAATAGCAATACCCTGATTCTGGTGTCCCAGCAGTTGCAGGCCAGATTTCATAGTGTCCGTCAAAACATATATTTTGTACTGGGATGAAATTAATCTGGCAAAACAGCAATACCCTGATTCTGGTGTCCCAGCAGTTGCAGGCCAGATTTCATAGTGTCCGCTAAAACATATATTTTGTTCTGGGGTGAAATTAATCTGCCAAAATAGCAATACCCTGATTCTGGTGTCCCAGCAGTTGCAGGCCAGATTTCATAGTGTCCGCTAAAACATATATTTTGTTCTGGGGTGAAATTAATCTGCCAAAATAGCAATACCCTGATTCTGGTGTCCCAGCAGTTGCAGGCCAGATTTCATAGTGTCTGTCAAAACATATATTTTGTACTGGGGTGAAATTAATCTGGCAAAATAGCAATACCCTGAATCTGGTGTCCCAGCAGTTGCAGGCCAGATTTCATAGTGTCTGCCAAAACACATATTTTGTTCTGGGGTGACATTCAATTGCCAAAATAGCAATACCCTGATTCTGGTGTCCCAGCAGTTGCAGGCCAGATTTCATAGTGTCTGCCAAAACACATATTTTGTTCTGGGGTGATATTCAATTGCCAAAATAGCAATACCCTGATTCTGGTGTCCCAGCAGTTGCAGGCCAGATTTCATAGTGTCCGCTAAAACATATATTTTGTTCTGGGGTGACATTCAATCTGCCAAAATAGCAATACCCTGATTCTGGTGTCCCAGCAGTTGCAGGCCAGATTTCATAGTGTCCGTCAAAACATATATTTTGTTCTGGGGTGATATTCAATTGCCAAAATAGCAATACCCTGATTCTGGTGTCCCAGCAGTTGCAGGCCAGATTTCATAGTGTCTGCCAAAACATATATTTTGTTCTGGGTTGAAATGAATCTGGCAAAATAGCAATACCCTGATTCTGGTGTCCCAGCAGTTGCAGGCCAGATTTCATAGTGTCTGCCAAAACACATATTTTGTTCTGAGGTGACATTCAATTGCCAAAAAAGCAATACCCTGATTCTGGTGTCCCAGCAGTTGCAGGCCAGATTTCATAGTGTCCGCCAAAACACATATTTTGTTCTGGGGTGAAATTCAATGTGCCAAAATAGCAATACCCTGATTCTGGGTGTCCCAGCAGTTGCAGGCCAGATTTCATAGTGTCTGCCAAAACACATATTTTGTTCTGGGGTGAAAATTCAATCTGGCCAAAATAGCAATACCCTGATTCTGGTGTCCCAGCAGTTGCAGGCCAGATTTCATAGTGTCCGTCAAAACATATATTTTGTTCTGGGGTGACATTCAATTGCCAAAATAGCAATACCCTGATTCTGGTGTCCCAGCAGTTGCAGGCCAGATTTCATAGTGTCTGCCAAAACATATATTTTGCTTCTGGGGCTGAAATTAATCTGGCAAAATAGCAATACCCTGATTCTGGTGTCCCCAGCAGTTGCAGGCCAGATTTCATAGTGTCTGCCAAAACACATATTTTGTTCTGGGGTGACATTCAATTGCCAAAATAGCAATACCCTGATTCTGGTGTCCCAGCAGTTGCAGGCCAGATTTCATAGTGTCTGCCAAAACACATATTTTGTTCTGGGGTGACATTAATCTGCCAAAATAGCAATACCCTGATTCTGGTGTCCCAGCAGTTGCAGGCCAGATTTCATAGTGTTCCGCCAAAACATATATTTTGTTCTGGAGTGAAATTCAATTGCCAAAATAGCAATACCCTGATTCTGGTGTCCCAGCAGTTGCAGGCCAGATTTCATAGTGTCTGCCAAAACATATATTTTGTTCTGGGGTGAAATTAATCTGGCAAAATAGCAATACCCTGATTCTGGTGTCCCAGCAGTTGCAGGCCAGATTTCATAGTGTCTGCCAAAACACATATTTTGTTCTGGGGTGACATTCAATTGCCAAAATAGCAATACCCTGATTCTGGTGTCCCAGCAGTTGCAGGCCAGATTTCATAGTGTCCGTCCAAAACATATATTTTGTTCTGGGGTGAAATTCAATTGGCAAAATAGCAATACCCTGATTCTGGTGTCCCAGCAGTTGCAGGCCAGATTTCATAGTGTCTGCCAAAACACATATTTTGTTCTGGGGTGAAATTCAATCTGCCAAAATAGCAATACCCTGATTCTGGTGTCCCAGCAGTTGCAGGCCAGATTTCATAGTGTCTGCCAAAACACATATTTTGTTCTGGGGTGAAATTCAATCTGGCAAAATAGCAATACCCTGATTCTGGTGTCCCAGCAGTTGCAGGCCAGATTTCATAGTGTCTGCCAAAACATATATTTTGTTCTGGGGTGAAATTCAATTGGCAAAATAGCAATACCCTGATTCTGGTGTCCCAGCAGTTGCAGGCCAGATTTCATAGTGTCTGCCAAACACATATTTTGTTCTGGGGTGAAATTAATCTGGCAAAATAGCAATACCCTGATTCTGGTGTCCCAGCAGTTGCAGGCCAGATTTCATAGTGTCTGCCAAAACACATATTTTGTTCTGGGGTGACATTCAATTGCCAAAATAGCAATACCCTGATTCTGGTGTCCCAGCAGTTGCAGGCCAGATTTCATAGTGTCTGCCAAAACATATATTTTGTTCTGGGGTGAAATTAATCTGGCAAAATAGCAATACCCTGATTCTGGTGTCCCAGCAGTTGCAGGCCAGATTTCATAGTGTCTGCCAAAAACACATATTTTGTTCTGGGGTGACATTCAATTGCCAAAATAGCAATACCCTGATTCTGGTGTCCCAGCAGTTGCAGGCCAGATTTCATAGTGTCTGCCAAAACACATATTTTGTTCTGGGGTGAAATTCAATTGCCAAAATAGCAATACCCTGATTCTGGTGTCCCAGCAGTTGCAGGCCAGATTTCATAGTGTCTGCCAAAACACATATTTTGTTCTGGGGTGAAATTAATCTGGCAAAATAGCAATACCCTGATTCTGGTGTCCCAGCAGTTGCAGGCCAGATTTCATAGTGTCCGCCAAAACATATATTTTGTTCTGGGGTGACATTCAATTGCCAAAATAGCAATACCCTGATTCTGGTGTCCCAGCAGTTGCAGGCCAGATTTCATAGTGTCTGCCAAAACATATATTTTGTTCTGGGGTGAAATTCAATCTGGCAAAATAGCAATACCCTGATTCTGGTGTCCCAGCAGTTGCAGGCCAGATTTCATAGTGTCTGCCAAAACATATATTTTGTTCTGGGGTGAAATTAATCTGGCAAAATAGCAATACCCTGATTCTGGTGTCCCAGCAGTTGCAGGCCAGATTTCATAGTGTCTGCCAAAACACATATTTTGTTCTGGGGTGAAATTAATCTGGCAAAATAGCAATACCCTGATTCTGGTGTCCCCAGCAGTTGCAGGCCAGATTTCATAGTGTCTGCCAAAACATATATTTTGTTCTGGGGTGAAATTCAATTGCCAAAATAGCAATACCCTGATTCTGGTGTCCCAGCAGTTGCAGGCCAGATTTCATAGTGTCTGCCAAAACACATATTTTGTTCTGGGGTGAAATTAATCTGGCAAAATAGCAATACCCTGATTCTGGTGTCCCAGCAGTTGCAGGCCAGATTTCATAGTGTCTGCTAAAACATATATTTTGTTCTGGGGTGAAATTAATCTAGCAAAATAGCAATACCCTGATTCTGGTGTCCCAGCAGTTGCAGGCCAGATTTCATAGTGTCCGCCAAAACATATATTTTGTTCTGGGGTGACATTCAATTGCCAAAATAGCAATACCCTGATTCTGGTGTCCCAGCAGTTGCAGGCCAGATTTCATAGTGTCTGCCAAAACACATATTTTGTTCTGGGGTGACATTCAATTGCCAAAATAGCAATACCCTGATTCTGGTGTCCCAGCAGTTGCAGGCCAGATTTCATAGTGTCCGCCAAAACATATATTTTGTTCTGGGGTGAAATTAATCTGGCAAAATAGCAATACCCTGATTCTGGTGTCCCAGCAGTTGCAGGCCAGATTTCATAGTGTCTGCCAAAACATATATTTTGTTCTGGGGTGAAATTAATCTGGCAAAATAGCAATACCCTGATTCTGGTGTCCCAGCAGTTGCAGGCCAGATTTCATAGTGTCTGCCAAAACACATATTTTGTTCTGGGGTGACATTCAATTGCCAGAATAGCAATACCCTGATTCTGGTGCCCCAGCAGTTGCAGGCCAGATTTCATATTGTCTGCCAAAACACATATTTTGTTCTGAGGTGAAATTAATGTGGCAAAATAGCAAAACCCTGATTCTGGTGTCCCAGCAGTTGCAGGCCAGATTTCATAGTGTCTGCCAAAACACATATTTTGTTCTTGGGTGAAATTAATTTGGCAAAATAGCAATACCCTGAATCTGGTGTCCCAGCTGTTGCAGGCCAGATTTCATAGTGTCCGCTAAAACATATATTTTGTTCTGGGGTGAAATTAATCTAGCAAAATAGCAATACCCTGATTCTGGTGTCCCAGCAGTTGCAGGCCAGATTTCATAGTGTCCGTCAAAACATATATTTTGTTCTGGGGTGACATTCAATTGCCAAAATAGCAATACCCTGATTCTGGTGTCCCAGCAGTTGCAGGCCAGATTTCATAGTGTCTGCCAAAACACATATTTTGTTCTGGGGTGACATTCAATTGCCAAAATAGCAATACCCTGATTCTGGTGTCCCAGCAGTTGCAGGCCAGATTTCATAGTGTCTGCCAAAACACATATTTTGTTCTTGTGTGAAATTAATTTGGCAAAATAGCAATACCTGAATCTGGTGTCCCAACTGTTGCAGGCCAGATTTCATAGTGTCCGCTAAAACATATATTTTGTTCTGGGGTGAAATTAATCTAGCAAAATAGCAATACCCTGATTCTGGTGTCCCAGCAGTTGCAGGCCAGATTTCATAGTGTCCGTCAAAACATATATTTTGTTCTGGGGTGACATTCAATTGCCAAAATAGCAATACCCTGATTCTGGTGTCCCAGCAGTTGCAGGCCATATTTCATAGTGTCTGCCAAAACACATATTTTGTTCTGGGGTGACATTCAATTGCCAAAATAGCAATACCCTCATTCTGGTGTCCCAGCAGTTGCAGGCCAGATTTCATAGTGTCTGTCAAAACATATATTTTGTTCTGGGGTGAAATTAATCTGGCAAAATAGCAATACCCTGATTCTGGTGTCCCAGCAGTTGCAGGCCAGATTTCATAGTGTCTACCAAAACACATATTTTGTTCTGGGGTGAAATTAGTCTGGCAAAATAGCAATACCCTGAATCTGGTGTCCCAGCTGTTGCAGGCCAAGTGTAAATCTGTCCATAAAAGGATACCTTTCATCCAGGGCCTAAATACTTGCCCTAAAAGAGATATTCCCCTAAATCAGTGGTTACTGCTGTGCCTGGATTAGTGTAATACGCTGCGTGAACAAATAGGCAGATAGTGTTAGGTGCCTGTAAAAAAAGGCCTAAATTTGAAATCAATACATTGGGCCAAATATTTTTTTCCTTATTGTGGTGCTTGGTGAACGGTAACAATGAGGAAAACATCTAGTAAGGGATGCGGACGCGGTCGTGGTGGTTTTAGTGTACCCTCTGGTGCTGGGAGAGGAAGTGGCCATTCTGCCACAGCCACACGTCCTAGTGAACCAACTACCTCAGGTTCCAGTACCTGCCAGAATTTACAGCGATATTTGGTGGGGCCCAATGCCGTTCTAAGGATGGTAAGGCCTGAGCAGGTACAGGCGCTAGTCAATTGGGTGGCCGACAGTGGATCCAGCATGTTCACAACATTATCTCCCACTCAGTCTTCTGCAGAAAGCGCAAAGGTGGCACCTGAAAACCAAGCCCATCAGTCTGTCACATCACCCCCATGCATATCAGGGAAACTGTCAGAGCCTCAAGTTATGCAGCAGTCTCTTATGCTGTTTGAAGACTCTGCTGGCAGGGTTTCCCAAGGAAATGCACCTAGCCCTTCCCCAGTGGTGGAAGACATAGAATGCACTGATGCACAACCACTGATGTTTCCTGATGATGAGGACATGGAAATACCACCTCATCGGAGTCCGCACGTCTCTGATGATGACGAAACACAGGTGCCAACTGCTGCGTCTTTCTGCAGTGTGCAGACCGAATAGGAGGTCAGGGAGGAAGACTGTGTGGAAGACGATGCAGGGGACGATGAGGTCCTAGACCCCACATGGAAAGAAGGTCGTGCCACTGACTTTCATAGTTCAGAGGAAGAGGCAGTGGTGAGACCGAGCCAACAGCGTAGCAAAAGAGGGAGCAGGGGGCAAAAGCAGACCAGCCGCCGCCAAGAGAGTTCGCCTGCTACTGGCCACTGCCACCAGGGACCGAGCACCCCAAAGGCAGCTTCATGGAGTTCCCTGGCATGGCACTTCTTTAAACAATGTGCTGACGACAAGACCAGAGTGGTTTGCACGCTGTGCCATCAGATCCTGAAGCGAGGCATTAACGTTCTGAACCTTAGCACAACCTGCATGACCAGGCATCTACATGCAAAGCATGAACTGCAGTGGAGTAAACACCTTAAAAGCAAGGAACTCACTCCCCCTGCTCCCTCTTCTGCTGCTGCCTCGGCCTCTTCCTCCTCCTCGGGAGGAATGTTGGCAATTGCCGCTCACCAAACCGAGGATGTGCCACCGACAACACCACCTGCGTCACCAAGCATCTCCACCATGTCACACGGCAGCGTTCAGCTCTCCATCTCACAAACCTTGGAGAGAAAGCGTAAATTCCCACCTAGCCACCCTCGAGCCCTGGGCCTGAATGCCAGCATTTCTAAACTACTGGCCTTTGAAATGCTGTCATTCAGGCTGGTGGACACAGACAGCTTCAAACAGCTGATGTCCATGGCTGTCCCACAGTATGTTGTTCCCAGCCGCCACTACTTCTCCAAGACAGCCGTGCCTTCCCTGCACAACCAAGGATCCGATAAAATCAAGTGTGCACTGCGCAACACCATCTGTGGCAAGGTCCACCTAACCACAGTTATGTGGACCAGTAAGCACGGCCAGGGACGCTATATCTCCCTAACTGCACACTGGGTAAATGTAGTGGTGGCTGGGCCGCAGGCGGAGAGTTCCTTGGCACACGTCCTTCCGCCGCCAAGGATCGCAGGGCATCATTCTTTGCCTCCTGTAGCCTCCTCCTCCTACTCGGCTTCCTCCTCCTCTGTTTCCACCAGCTTATCCAGTCAGCCACACACCTTCACCACCAACTTCAGCACAGCCCGGGGTAAACGTCAGCAGGCCATTCTGAAACTCATATGTTTGGGGAAAAGGCCCCACACCGCGCAGGAGTTGTGGCGGGGTATTGAACAACAGACCGACGAGTGGCTTCTGCCGATGGGCCTCAAGCCTGGCCTGGTGGTGTGCGATAATGGGCGAAATCTCGTCGCAGCTCTGGGACTAGCCTTTGACGCACATCCCGTGCCTGGCGCATGTGCTGAATTTGGTGGTGCAGAAGTTCATTCACAACTACCCCAACATGTCAGAGCTTCTGCATAAAATGTGGGCCGTTTGTGCGCTCTTCCGGGGTTCACATCCTGCCGCTGCTCGCTTGTCTGCGCTACAGCGGAACTTCGGCATTACCGCTCACCGCCTCATATGCGACGTGCCCAACAGGTGGAACTCCACCTTGCACATGCTGCAGAGACTGTGTGAGCAGCAGCAGGCCATAGTGGAGTTTCAGCTGCAGCACGCACGCGTCAGTCGCACTGCGGAACAGCACCTCTTCACCACCAATGATTGGGCCTCCATGTGAGACTTGTGTGCCCTGTTGCGCTGTTTCGAGTACTCCACCAACATGGCCAGTGGCGATGACACCGTTATCAGCGTTACAATACCACTTCTATGTCTCCTTGAGAAAACGCTTAGGGCGATGATGGAAGAGGAGGTGGCCCAGGAGGAGGAGGAGGACGAGGGGTCATTTTTACCACTTTCAGGCCAGTCTGTTAGAAGTGGCTCAGAGGGAGGTTTTTTGCAACAGCAGAGGCAAGGTACAAATGTGGCCAGCCAGGGCCCACTACTGGAGGACGAGGAGGATGAGGAGGAGGTGGAGGAGGATGAGGAGGAAGCAGGTTCACAGCGGGGTGGCACCCGACAAGCTCAGGCCCATCACTGGTGCGTGGCTGGGGGGATACGGAGGACGATGACGATACGCCTCCAACAGAGGACAGCTTGTCCTTACCTCTGGGGAGCCTGGCACACATGAGCGACTACATGCTGCTGTGCCTGCGCAACGGCAGCACAGTTGCCCACATTTTAACGTGTGCGGACTACTGGGTTGCCACCCTGCTGGATCCCCGGTACAAAGACAATGTGCCCACCTTACTTCCTGCACTGGAGCGTGATAGGAAGATGCGCGAGTACAAGCGCACGCTGGTAGAGGCGCTCCTAAGAGCATTCCCAAATGTCACAGGGGAACAGGTGGAAGCCCAAGGCGAAGGCAGAGGAGGAGCAAGAGGTCGCCAACGCAGCTGTGTCACATCCAGCTCCTCTGAGGGCAGGGTTAGCATGGCAGAAATGTGGAAAAGTTTTGTCTCCACGTCACAGCTAACTGCACCACCACTTGATACTGAACGTGTTAGCAGGAGGCAGCATTTCACTAACATGGTTGAACAGTATGTCTGCACACCCCTCCACGTACTGACTGATGGTTCGGCCCCATTCAACTTCTGGGTCTCCAAATTGGCCACGTGGCCAGAGTTAGCATTTTATGCCTTGGAAGTGCTGGCCTGCCCGGCAGCCAGCGTTTTGTCTGAACGTGTATTCAGCACGGCAGGGGGCGTCATTACTTATAAATGCAGCCGCCTGTCCACAGCCAATGTGGACAAGCTGACGTTCATAAAAATGAACCAGGCATGGATCCCACAGGACCTGTCCCTCCCTTGTGCAGAATAGACATTTATAACTGCCTCCCCCTCAACCATGTATTCTTGTACTCCGGGGCACTTCTTTAATGATTCCTCATTTTTTTAACTTTACCATGATCTTGCGGTGCAACCCAAAGTTGAATGAACCTCTCCTCTGTCTGGGTGGTGGGGCCGAAATAACTGAGAGTAGCCTTCTCCGGTGGTGGTTGATATGACGCATGATTCCTTGCTGTGGGACCTCTCTCCTCTGACTGGGTGCTGGGGCCTAAATAACTGAAAATGGCCTTCTCCAGTGGTGGGTGATATGACGCATGATTCCTTGCTGTGGGACCTGTATCCTCGGTCTGGGTGCTGGGCTGAAATAACTGACAGTGGCCTTCTCCGGTGGTGGTTGATATGACGCATGATTCCTTGCTGTGGGACCTCTCTCCTCTGTCTGGGTGCCGGGCTGAAATAACTGAGAGTGGCCTTCTCCGGTGGTGGTTGATATGACGCATGATTCCTTGCTGTGGGACCTCTCTCCTCTGACTGGGTGCTGGGGCCTAAATAACTGAGAGTGGCCTTCTCCGGTGGTGGTTGATATGACGCATGATTCCTTGCTGTGGGATCTCTCTCTTCTGACTGGGTGCTGGGGCCTAAATAACTGAAATTGGCCTTCTCCATTGGTGGTTGATATGACGCATGATTCCTTGCTGTGGGACCTCTCTCCTCTGTCTGGGTGCTGGGCTGAAATAACTGAGAGTGGCCATCTCCGGTGGTGGTTGATATGACGCATGATTCCTTGCTGTGGGACCTCTCTCCTCTGACTGGGTGCTGGGGCCTAAATAACTGAAAATGGCCTTCTCCAGTGGTGGTTGATATGACGCATGATTCCTTGCTGTGGGACCTGTATCCTCGGTCTGGGTGCTGGGCTGAAATAACTGAGATTGGCCTTCTCCGGTGGTGGTTGATATGACGCATGATTCCTTGCTGTGGGACCTCTCTCCTCTGTCTGGGTGCTGGGCTGAAATAACTGACAGTGGCCTTCTCCGGTGGTGGTTGATATGACGCATGATTCCATGCTGTGGGACCTCTCTCCTCTGACTGGGTGCTGGGGCCTAAATAACTGAAAATGGCCTTCTCTGGTGGTGGGTGATATGACGCATGATTCCTTGCTGTGGGACCTGTATCCTCGGTCTGGGTGCTGGGCTGAAATAACTGAGAGTGGCCTTCTCCGGTGGTGGTTGATATGACGCATGATTCCTTGCTGTGGGACCTCTCTCCTCTGTATGGGTGCAGGGCTGAAATAACTGAGAGTGGCCTTCTCCGGTGGTGGTTGATATGACGCATGATTCCTTGCTGTGGGACCTCTCTCCTCTGACTGGGTGCTGGGGCCTAAATAACTGAGAGTGGCCTTCTCCGGTGGTGGTTGATATGACGCATGATTCCTTGCTGTGGGACCTCTCTCTTCTGACTGGGTGCTGGGGCCTAAATAACTGAAATTGGCCTTCTCCATTGGTGGTTGATATGACGCATGATTCCTTGCTGTGGGACCTCTCTCCTCTGTCTGGGTGCTGGGCTGAAATAACTGAGAGTGGCAATCTCCGGTGGTGGTTGATATGACGCATGATTCCTTGCTGTGGGACCTCTCTCCTCTGACTGGGTGCTGGGGCCTAAATAACTGAAAATGGCCTTCTCCAGTGGTGGTTGATATGACGCATGATTCCTTGCTGTGGGACCTGTATCCTCTGTCTGGGTGCTGGGCTGAAATAATTGAGAGTGTCCTTCTCCGGTGGTGGTTGATATGACGCATGATTCCTTGATGTGGGACCTCTCTCCTCTGACTGGGTGCTGGGGCCTAAATAACTGAAAATGGCCTTCTCCAGTGGTGGGTGATATGACGCATGATTCCTTGCTGTGGGACCTGTATCCTCGGTCTGGGTGCTGGGCTGAAATAACTGACAGTGGCCTTCTCCGGTGGTGGTTGATATGACGCATGATTCCATGCTGTGGGACCTCTCTCCTCTGACTGGGTGCTGGGGCCTAAATAACTGAAAATGGCCTTCTCCAGTGGTGGGTGATATGACGCATGATTCCTTGCTGTGGGACCTCTCTCCTCTGTCTGGGTGCTGGGCTGAAATAACTGACAGTGGCCTTCTCCGGTGGTGGTTGATATGACGCATGATTCCATGCTGTGGGACCTCTCTCCTCTGACTGGGTGCTGGGGCCTAAATAACTGAAAATGGCCTTCTCCAGTGGTGGGTGATATGACGCATGATTCCTTGCTGTGGGACCTGTATCCTCGGTCTGGGTGCTGGGCTGAAATAACTGAGAGTGGCCTTCTCCGGTGGTGGTTGATATGACGCATGATTCCTTGCTGTGGGACCTCTTTCCTCTGTATGGGTGCCGGGCTGAAATAACTGAGAGTGGCCTTCTCCGGTGGTGGTTGATATGACGCATGATTCCTTGCTGTGGGACCTCTCTCCTCTGACTGGGTGCTGGGGCCTAAATAACTGAGAGTGGCCTTCTCCGGTGGTGGTTGATATGACGCATGATTCCTTGCTGTGGGACCTCTCTCCTCTGACTGGGTGCTGGGGCCTAAATAACTGAAATTGGCCTTCTCCATTGGTGGTTGATATGACGCATGATTCCTTGCTGTGGGACCTCTCTCCTCTGTCTGGGTGCTGGGCTGAAATAACTGAGAGTGGCCATCTCCGGTGGTGGTTGATATGACGCATGATTCCTTGCTGTGGGACCTCTTTCCTCTGACTGGGTGCTGGGGCCTAAATAACTGAAAATGGCCTTCTCCAGTGGTGGTTGATATGACGCATGATTCCTTGCTGTGGGACCTGTATCCTCTGTCTGGGTGCTGGGCTGAAATAATTGAGAGTGTCCTTCTCCGGTGGTGGTTGATATGACGCATGATTCCTTGATGTGGGACCTCTCTCCTCTGACTGGGTGCTGGGGCCTAAATAACTGAAAATGGCCTTCTCCAGTGGTGGGTGATATGACGCATGATTCCTTGCTGTGGGACCTGTATCCTCGGTCTGGGTGCTGGGCTGAAATAACTGACAGTGGCCTTCTCCGGTGGTGGTTGATATGACGCATGATTCCATGCTGTGGGACCTCTCTCCTCTGACTGGGTGCTGGGGCCTAAATAACTGAAAATGGCCTTCTCCAGTGGTGGGTGATATGACGCATGATTCCTTGCTGTGGGACCTCTCTCCTCTGTCTGGGTGCAGGGCTGAAATAACTGACAGTGGCCTTCTCCGGTGGTGGTTGATATGACGCATGATTCTATGCTGTGGGACCTCTATCCTCTGACTGGGTGCTGGGGCCTAAATAACTGAAAATGGCCTTCTCCAGTGGTGGGTGATATGACGCATGATTCCTTGCTGTGGGACCTGTATCCTCGGTCTGGGTGCTGGGCTGAAATAACTGAGAGTGGCCTTCTCCGGTGGTGGTTGATATGACGCATGATTCCTTGCTGTGGGACCTCTCTCCTCTGTATGGGTGCCGGGCTGAAATAACTGAGAGTGGCCTTCTCCGGTGGTGGTTGATATGACGCATGATTCCTTGCTGTGGGACCTCTCTCCTCTGACTGGGTGCTGGGGCCTAAATAACTGAGAGTGGCCTTCTCCGGTGGTGGTTGATATGACGCATGATTCCTTGCTGTGAGACCTCTCTCCTCTGACTGGGTGCTGGGGCCTAAATAACTGAAATTGGCCTTCTCCATTGGTGGGTGATATGACGCATGATTCCTTGCTGTGGTACCTCTCTCCTCTGTCTGGGTGCTGGGCTGAAATAACTGAGAGTGGCCTTCTCTGGTGGTGGTTGATATGACGCATTAATCCTTGCTGTGGGACCTCTCTCCTCTGTCTGGGTGCTGGGCTGAAATAATTGGGAGTGGCCTTCTCCGGTGGTGGTTGATATGACACATGATTCCTTGCTGTGGGACCTCTCTCCTCTGACTGGGTGCTGGGGCCTAAATAACTGAGAGTGGCCTTCTCCGGTGGTGGTTGATATGACGCATGATTCCTTGTTGTGGGACCTCTCTCCTCTGTCTGGGTGCTGGGCCGAAATAACTGAAAATGGCCTTCTCCAGTGGTAGGTGATATGACGCATGATTCCTTGCTGTGGGACCTCTCTCCTCGGTCTGGGTGCTGGCCGAAATAACTGAGAGTGGCCTTCTCCGGTGGTGGTTTATATCACGCATGATTCCTTGCTGTGAGACCTCTCTCCTCTGACTGGGTTCTGGGGCCTAAATAACTGAGAGTGGCCTTCTCCGGCGGTGGTTGATATGACGCATGATTCCTTGCTGTGGGACCTCTCTCCTCTGTCTGGGTGCTGGGCCGAAATAACTGAAAATGGCCTTCTCCAGTGGTGGGTGATATGACGCATGATTCCTTGCTGTGGGACCTCTCTCCTCGGTCTGGGTGCTGGCCGAAATAACTGAGCGTGGCCTTCTCCGGTGGTGGTTGATATGACGCATGATTCCTTGCTGTGGGACCTCTCTCCTCTGACTGGGTGCTGGGGCCTAAATAACTGAAAATGGCCTTCTCCGGTGGTGGTTGATATGACGCATGATTCCTTGCTGTGGGACCTCTCTCCTCTTTCTGGGTGCTGGGCTGAAATAACTGAGAGTGGCCTTCTCCGGTGGTGGTTGATATGACGCATGATTCCTTGCTGTCGGACCTCTCTCCTCTATCTGATTTCTGGGGCCAAAATCACTGAAAGTGGCCATCTCCAGTGGTGGGTGATATGACGCATGATTCCTTGATGTGGGACCTCTCTCCTCTGTCTGGGTGCTGGGCCGAAATAACTGAAAATGGCCTTCTCCAGTGGTGGGTGATATGATGCATGATTCCTTGCTGTGGGACCTGTATCCTCGGTCTGGGTGCTGGCCGAAATAACTGAGAGTGGCCTTCTCCGGTGCTGATTGATATGACGCATGATTCCTTGCTGTGGGACCTCTCTCCTCTGTCTGGGTGCTGGGCTGAAATAACTGAGAGTGGTCTTCTCTGGTGGTGGTTGATATGACGCATGATTCCTTGCTGTCGGACCTCTCTCCTCTATCTGGGTTCTGGGGCCGAAATCACTGAAAGTGGCCATCTCCAGTGGTGGGTGATATGACGCATGATTCCTTGCTGTGGGACCTCTCTCCTCTGTCTGGGTGCTGGGCCGAAATAACTGAAAATGGCCTTCTCCAGTGGTGGGTGATATGACGCATGATTCCTTGCTGTGGGACCTGTATCCTCGGTCTGGGTGCTGGCCAAAATAACTGAGAGTGGCCTTCTCCGGTGGTGGTTGATATGACGCATGATTCCTTGCTGTGGGACCTCTCTCCTCGGTCTGGGTGCTGGCCGAAATAACTGAGAGTGGCCTTCTCCGGTGGTGGGTGATATGACGCATGATTCCTTGTTGTGGGACCTCTCTCCTCTGTCTGGGTGCTGGGCCGAAATAACTGAAAATGGCCTTCTCCAGTGGTGGGTGATATGACGCATGATTCCTTGCTGTGGGACCTCTCTCCTCTGTTTGGGTGCTGGGCCGAAATAACTGAGAGTGGCCTTTTCCGGTGGTGGTTGATATGACGCATGATGCCTTGCTGTGGGACCTCTCTCCTCTGTCTGGGTGCTGGGGCCGAAATAACTGAAAGTGGCCTTCTCCAGTGTTGAGTGATATGACGCATGATTCCTTGCAGTGGGACCTGTCTCCAATTGATATTGGTTAAATTGTATTTATTTTATTTTATTTTAAATAATTTCCCTATCCACATTTGTTTGCAGGGGATTTGCCTACATTTTGCTGCCTTTGGCAGCCCTCTTGCCCGTTCCTGAACTATTTTACAGCCTTTTTAGTGCCTAAAAGTTCGGGTCCCCATTGACTTCAATGGGGTTCGGGATAAAGTTCGTGTCGAGTTCGGATCCCGAACCCGAACATTTTCGGGAAGTTCGGCCGAACTTCTCGAACCCGAACATCTAGGTGTTCGCTCATCTCTAATAACAACCCTTTTTTAAGATACTTTGCTTCCCTGGTTTCAACAATGCAGAATGAACAAGCCTATCCCTCAAATTCCTGGATCTCCTATAGGACATGAGGGGTGGAGACTGAAATTCCTCAATATCTGCGAAGGACCGTGTTAGGATCTGCCAATTAAGTGTGCCCACCACCTGTCTACTCATTTCTGGATATGTGGACACCAAAGGTAACCTCTTATTGTCAGACTTTTTTCTTTCTGTCATTAATAGCTGTGGTCGTTCCTGTTGTCTGACCTTGTCCAAATGTCTTTTGACCAGATTCCTTGGATATCTCCTGGCCACAAATTTGGACCCCATCGCCTGTAATCTGTCATCTACTTTTCCCTCACCCGAGATGATACGCCTCGTTCTAAGTAGCTGGCTATATCGGAGGAAATCTAGCATGTTCTTGGGGTGGGCACTGTCAAAACGCAGCATATTTTTCCGGTCTGTCGGTTTCACAAAGAGATCCGTCTGTAGCCCCCTCTGTGTAACATAAACCAAAGTGTCCAAAAACTGTAGAGACTGTGCAGAGTCCACAGTATATATACAGTTGTGTTCAAAATTATTCAACCCCCAATGCTGTAAAGGGTTTTAGGGAATTCAGTGTACATTTGTAATTGTGTTCAGAATGACATCAATTGTTTTTGTAATACAGTATTAAATGTTTTTTTTGTGATTTCTTCATTGACACAATTATTCAACCCCTTAAAGACTACCACTCTTAAGAACAGAGGTTCATTCAAGTGTTTTCGAACAGGTATTGAAAACACCTGTGGATGTCAAGGAGCAGCAATCAAGCATAATAAGCACCAATTAGGCAGATTTAAAATGACTGTGATACTCAGCTCCTTCTAGACATTTACTGGTGTGTTTACAAACATGGTGAAGTCAAGAGAATGGTCCAGGAAGACAAGAGAAGAGGTGATTTCTCTTCACAGGAAGGGCAATGGCAATAAGAAGATTGCAAAGATGTTAAACATACCAAGAGAAACCATAGGAAGCATCATTCGCAAATTCAAGGCAAAGGGCACTGTTGAAACGCTACCTGGTCGTGGCAGAAAGAAGATGCTGACTTCGACTGCTGTGCGCTACCTGAAGCGCAAAGTGGAGAAAAGTCCCCATGTGACTGCTGAGGAACTGAAAAAAGATTTGTCAGATGCGGGTACTGAAGTTTCAGCTCAGACAATAAGGCGTACACTGCGTAATGAAGGCCTCCATGCTAGAACTCCCAGGCGCACCCCCTTGCTGTCTCCAAAGAATAAGAAGAGTCAACTGCAGTATGCCAAAAGTCATGTGGACAAACCACAAAAGTTTTGGGATAGTGTTCTGTGGACTGATGAATCAAAATTAGAACTGTTTGGGCCCATGGATCAACGCTATGTTTGGAGGAGGAAGAACAAGGCCTATGAAGAGAAGAACACCTTGCCTACTGTGAAGCATGGCAGGGGGGTCAATCATGCTTTGGGGCTGTTTTGCTTCTACAGGTACAGGGAAGCTTCAGCGTGTGCAAGGTACCATGAATTCTCTTCAGTACCAGGAGATATTGGATGAAAATGTGATGCAGTCCGTCACAAACCTGAGGCTTGGGAGACGTTGGACCTTTCAACAGGACAATGATCCCAGGCATACCTCCAAGTCCACTAGAGCATGGTTGCAGATTAAAGGCTGGAACATTTTGAAGTGTCCATCGCAGTCACCAGACTTAAATCCGATTGAGAACCTCTGGTGCGACTTAAAGAAAGCAGTTGCAGCGCGCAAGCCTAAGAATGTGACTGAACTGGAGGCTTTTGCCCATGAAGAATGGGCGGAGATACCCGTAGATCGCTGCAAGACACTTGTGTCAAGCTATGCTTCATGTTTAAAAGCTGTTATAACTGGAAAAGGATGTTGTACTAAGTACTAAGATTGAATGTCACTTGGGGGTTGAATAAAACTGATAATGATGTGAGCACAGAAAAGATATTTGTGGTTATTTCATTATAAATGTTATGTTATATTTGTCTGACTTACAAGTGCCTCTTTGATTTAATTGTAAACAAGATGACTGAAATGATCAAAATCAATGTCAAACTGGCCAAAACACTCAATTTCAGTGGGGGTTGAATAATTTTGAACACAACTGTATTGTTGAGGAAATCGTGGAATTCCTGCAAGTGGGTGTCATTCCCTGTCCATATGAGGAAAATATCATCAATATATACCTCATTCACCGTCTCACGAATCGGTAGAGAGTGGATGGGTATATGAACGATTCCGCCACATATGCCATGTAGATTTTTGCATACGTTGGGGCCATTTTCAACCTCATAGCGGTCCCTCGGCTCTGTACAAAGAATCTGTCATTGAAGCAAAAGTAGTTACATGTCAACAGGATTTATAGTAGGGAATTCACAAAGTTGCATAATTCAGTTGGATAGTCCGTATGTCTCAGTGCCCGCTGTATGGCCTCCAGGCCCAGTTCATGATCTATACACGTATACAAACTCGTGACATCAAAAGACACCAGCTTGTTGTTTGTATCAAACGTGATAGCATTAAATTGTTTAAAAAATCAGTCGTGTCCCTAACATACGATGCGGCCCCTGTGGCAGAAGTTCTCAGCATTTTATCAAGGAAAATTGCCGCTGGGGCAAATACTGAGTCAACCCCTGCCACTATGGGACAACCAGGCAGATTGTACAGGTCTTTATGGATCTTTGGAAGAGTGTACAGAATTGGAGTGACCGGATGTTTCTGTATAAGGTAGGAGTGAAGCTTACCATCAATAATGTTACTGGCATATGCATTGTCAACCAAAATGTTAATTTTTTTCATCACCTCAAATTTTGGGTCTGCCTTCACCCGTCTATAAACCTGTTCATCCTGTAGTTGTCTCTCAATCTCAGCAATATATTTATCTGTGTTCATAACCACAATTGCCCCTCCCTTGTCAGCTGCTTTAATTGCCAATTCTTTACGTTGACTCAAGGAGACAAGAGCGTCCCTCTCCTCCCTGGTCAAATTGGAGTCAATTTTCCAATGCGTGTCATGCCTCATTTTCAAGACATCCGATTTGACTAGGGAAATGTAGGTATCAATTGCCTTATTGTGGACAGGTGGCTGGAAGTCATGATACGCATGATATGCATTGGAAAATTGACTCCAATTTGACCAGGGAAGAGAGGGATGCTCTTGTCTCCTTGAGTCAACGTAAAGAAGCAAAGTATCTAAAAAAGGGTTGTTATGCCTGTCTTAGTTGTTGCAATTGCAACAATCTTTTGAAGGGGGACACCTTTTTTCATCCCCATTCAGGGGTAAAATACAAGATTAGAGACTTCTATACATGCTCCTCTAATTTCATAATTTACTTATTGCAATGCCCTTGTGGCCTAATTTATGTAGGCAAGACTACACAGGCCTGCAAGTTAAGGATTAACCAACAAAGGTACTCGATTCGGAAACTGTACACAAAAATGCAGAGTCAATCAGAGGATTTAGAGGGTGAGCTCCCTGTCCCAGAACATTTTTATAGATGTAGACATAAGGTGTAGACAGTTGAGGTTCAGAATTATCGATGGCGTCCCCACATTGCATAGAGGAGGTGACCTGGAACGATTATTGAAATGCTTGGAACTTAAATGGATCTTTGAACTTGATACCATTGAACCCAAGGGTTTAAACCGGGAGTTCAAGGTGAACTCCCTTTTCTAAATGGCTCTCAGGATGTGGGATTGGGATGTTTTTATGTAACCTAAATGTTATTACCCGATGATTATATCGTGACAATGTATTCATAGAGTTTATTTATTTTTATTTCACAGATTTGGTAATCACATGCAATAGGAACAGAGAACTACATGCAGCCCCGAATGCTTGCCACCAGTGAACCGGTGATTCAGACATCTGGACCGTATCAGTGTTTTCTGAATGTTTTGTATATGCTTGCTGGATCTGCACGCTGGGGTAGTAATTATTTTATGTGGTATGAATGTTCTGCCATTTCACCAACCCTTAAGGCCGTGGATTTGTTGGGGGACATGTGGGGTGCAATAGGGGCAACACTATGCTATCCCTTGGGACCTCGTTTAGCTTGGTTTCTGCTTTTTAATAGATTAAGAGGGGAATAGGCAGGGTAGTGGTCGTCTCCACAACGGAGTTGGGCCCAGAACATGCATGGGCCAATAGACCTTACCTTCCCTTGACCGGGGTGGGTGGTACACGGGCCCATGTATTCCCTTCTAATTAAATGCTAACTACGTGGCTAACCAGCACATCCTGTTGGAGGAATCCATAGGGATTTGTGCGGTTTATCACGTACGTATATTTGGTCTGTAGCTTTAGATTCCGCGTACATTTATAATAAGGGATGTTTCTATGCTTGCTGTTCCCCTATACCCTTATGGGATGCACCTGACACTCCTCTACCCACAGGATCTGGTGTTGCCGACACGTTAAGGTTGGGGAGACGGGCATGTTCCTTTATTAGGTTCATGGCTTTTGATTAACCCCATGTACATGTCCAGCTTGACTATTATTAAGATAGCTTCCCATTGGCTAATGGGCACCTATTTGGTGATCAGTTCATTGGTTGCGGTAGCGCGAAGTACTGCCTGTAGTGATTTCACCCCCTATTTTTTAATGTTTGGTTTAATGTAGGGGCTGGGATGAACGGCATATGTAGTATCTATTTTATTTTATCCCCTTTGTGGAATCTGTAAAGGCTGGTCTACTGGGTCCTGGCTGTCATAGTTTGTTTGACACAGGACCTGGGGTTGCTTGGATACGGACTGGACGCTCTATCACATGATTCATTACGTGGGGAGGGCGTCTGTTCATTTTCCAGGCACCGGATCATGTGACCGCTTGTCGATCACATGACTGTGTGTTATCTCGCTCAACATCACGGAATCTTACTCATGCATGCGCGATTGCATGCTGGAGATGCCGAACATTGTGCTCTGCTTGACAGATAGTTTTTCAGCTCACCTGTGCAGCATCCCCAAGTCAGGGCAATGTGTGTGACTAACCTGGGGAATGCCAGTGATGGAGAGGCCGGCACGCTGTTCCTCTGGGGCACTCTCTGGGTTCTTGAGGGACACAGCCAGGTGGAATGTGAGGTGCCCTTGGTGTTGTAGTTTAACGTGCCTATGGCTAAGTCCCTGATGTTTCGTGACGCCAGTGCCAGTAAACGGTGGCACACCGTATTTATAGTAGGAATAATAGAGGTGCAGACTTGTAGCTTGAAAACAGAATTCCAACTTTACTGAGAACAGTGGAAATACAGCAGGCAACCTCTTACAACAGTTCTTGTTGCAAACAATAGACTTTTATACAGTCGCAGTTACAGCAGGCTTACATCCAGCAAGGTAAAGTAGAGGGTAAAATAACAGGACTTTGAAATGCAGGTGAACCTTACTTTCTTCCTGACTTGTCCTGACTGGCAATTATTCTTCAAGGCCCCAATGCCCTACTTCTGGCTTATATCCTTGAATCTCCAGTAGACAGTGTACCTCCTCTTGACATTTCAGTACCTCTTGCTCTAGGGATTGCCTCTGCTTGACTTCTGCTGACTTGCTTAGGCCTGTGACATGTGGCCTTCACAGACTCCAGGGTCTGCACTCCTTCCCAGGCCCAGGGCCTGGTGTAGACTTCACAGGCTCATGGCCTGGAGTAGACTGAACTGAGCTGAGCTGCATTCCTTCCCTGACTGGGCCTTATATAGACTAGGGCTACCTAGCTCCCTCTAGTGACTAGAGCTGGAATTACATCCCTAGCCGGCCTGCACATGGCACATTTCACAGTAACAGGGAATTAAATACCATAAATTGCATTACATTTTACAAATAGGACTTTTACCAGCCTCCCCATAAATGAGAGGAACGACAGCATCCAAGTGACCCTTCTGTAGTGACGGGTAGTACAACTCCCGTACACTACATACCCCGCTGCTTTAAGCTGAGTACGACCTCGTACTCTAACAGGGTACCGCCTGACTGGAATTTTCACCTGAAAGAGACAAGAAAAACATGCAGGCATACATACATATCAGTAATCAATTCCATCTGCATTGACAATTATTATCAGGTCCAGCTGGTTAACGGAGAAGTGCGGTGACAAGGGGCGTCGTTCTCTTTCTTCAGGATACAGAGTGGAACTGGGGCGCTGACCTGGCACAGCGGATGTTAGGGAATACCAGGATAGTCCATGACAATGAATGAGTCCATAATAAAAGCAAAATCTCAGAGGCTCGCACATAGGGAGTCCATATCTGGGCACATAGACTTGGATAAAACTCTGAGCAATAAATGCGGTCAGCAGCACATACATAAAATCACAATACAGGACTCTGACAATACCAGGGTAACACCTTCCTGGCAAGTCCTGCGTATTTTTAAAGTGCTGACATAAAAGCCCTTTTCAACCTGAAATGGGGGTTAAAAGGGGATAAAGTGCAAATAAAAGCACAACTGGGATTTGTTAAAGTACTTGACGCCAAAATGGTAGCAGCAGGCAGGATGTCCCGGAACAGAAAGAGGCAGGCTGGGAGCAGTGGTTCCACAGTGGCAACTTATCTTCACAAACATGCCACCGGCCGTGGGGAACTGGCAGCAAGCTCCACCAGCCTGGCAAACTTAAAGGGGCAGTTCCTGCAACATGTATGATGTTCCTGTGAGGATGAGCAAAAATGGCCTAGCAGGCCTGCTCACAGGTAGGTATCAAATGATCCCTGTTCATCAGAGGTAGTGCAGCCCTGTGCTGCCGGTAGTCTGGGCCATGCACCAGGGCCTCTTGGAGGGGGTGCCCCCCAAAGAGAATGGGCTGGAAACATCACAGGTATTGGGCCTACCCACCTCACTGGCCCGCTGGGTTGCGGACACATAGGAGCTGCTGGTCTTGGGACACGGGCCGGCGCTGGGGTAGACACTTCCTCTGGCCGGGACATAACGCTCCCGTCAAGGCGGACTCGGCTCCTGGCATATGTCAATTTATCCGCTTTTACACGGACCTTGGGTGGCTCAGCGTCAGCGGTAGGACCTTGGACTACAGGTTCAGGATGCACAGGGGGCACAGGTAACTCACCACCGCTGGACTGCTGCGCTGCCTTCTTAGACTCGGTCACTTGCCGCAGGCCATCCAGGTAAGCCTGTAAGGAAGCGATCCGCTCCTCCAGGGCGGAGATCTCACTGCTGGATTCCGGCACACTTGCAGCAGGCTCAGACGAGGTTCTTTCATGGCGGTTCCCCTGCAGGTCATCCATCGCTTCACTGAACTGGGCCATCTGCGCCCAATCAGCGGCTGTCTTCTCTCGTCGCGGCAGCTCTGGAGAGGGATAAGGACTGGGAGGCTTGTCCAGGATCGTCGGCTGCCAGAAGATGTTCGGGCCGAGAAAGGAACTCTTCTCCTGGTACGTATTCCGGATGGGTCCCGGCGGGTCCTCTGCCTCCACCGGATCTTCTGCTTCTTCCCAGTCCTCCGGTACCGGTCCGGGACGGGTCACCGCAGTGGCATATGGGCCTCGCAGGCCCTCCGCGGGAGTAAACTCTACTCTCTCCCCGACCGCTAGATTATGCAGTCGCCCTGGGAGATAGCTGCGCTTGACGGACCGGCGATTCACATAATAGTCCCGGTTGGTGCCGGTTTCTTGGATGAATCCAAATCCTCTGACCTTGTCAAACTCCAGTACCACTCCAGTGCGGCGTTCGAGCTGGGGCTTGCTGTCCCTGGAATCTTCATAGATCCGCTTGGTGACTTCCTCGAAATACTTTTTCTGAGTGGTAGTTTTTAAAGTTGCCGCCACTCGGATCTCGGCCATCAGGGCCGACCACGCGGGGTTCCGCGGGAGGAAGCCTTTTCGCTGCGGGTGAAAACGGCAGGGCTCGGCTTGTGGCCATGGACAGGTCTGGGCCATGTCGCTGGGAGTATACGCTGGGGGCGCAGGGCGCTCCTTAGTTGCTCCTGGGGTCGCCTCCATTGCTCCAACTACGGCTCCGGATCCCTCTGATTCAGGTAGGAAGCCCCGTAGCAGGGTGAGCCACTGTCCCTGCAGGCTCCACCCCGTCGTTTCTTGCACGCCCCCTAGGTATTTCAGTATAGGGTAGGCGGTGTCCATATTATAATCCTCAAAGGGAGGCGGTACCTCCAGGCAGTCTTCTCCTCCCTCTTGGAGGGTTTTGGCGCCAAATTTTCGCGCCACTGAGGTCAGGGATGGCGCAAGAAGAAGTCCAATGGCGCCGGCGGCCATCTTGGGCGCCATGATGCATCAATTCAATGACAGCAAGCAGGATGATAAAAAGTCCACAAAAACACACTTTGAAGTGGCGATTTTTTTCCTCTTGATAGCGCAACACTGCACAGCGCTTTTTAGAGGTTTTTGGGACACTTTTTTGTACTTTTTAAGTCCGCAAAGTTTACTTCAAATAAACAGGCGTTTTGTCACTTGGCAAACTGGTTAAGGCACAAAGTTCACGTTTTTGTTCACAGTCCGTAAAACGTGCGTATCCTGTTCGTGACGCCAAAATGCAGCATCCCCACGCTGTTCCTCTGGGGCACTCTCTGGGTTCTTGAGGGACACAGCCAGGTGGAATGTGAGGTGCCCTTGGTGTTGTAGTTTAACGTGCCTATGGCTAAGTCCCTGATGTTTCGTGACGCCAGTGCCAGTAAACGGTGGCACACCGTATTTATAGTAGGAATAATAGAGGTGCAGACTTGTAGCTTGAAAACAGAATTCCAACTTTACTGAGAACAGTGGAAATACAGCAGGCAACCTCTTACAACAGTTCTTGTTGCAGACAATAGACTTTTATACAGTCGCAGTTACAGCAGGCTTACATCCAGCAAGGTAAAGTAGAGGGTAAAATAACAGGACTTTGAAATGCAGGTGAACCTTACTTTCTTCCTGACTTGTCCTGACTGGCAATTATTCTTCAAGGCCCCAATGCCCTACTTCTGGCTTATATCCTTGAATCTCCAGTTTACAGTGTACCTCCTCTTGACATTTCAGTACCTCTTGCTCTAGGGATTGCCTCTGCTTGACTTCTGCTGACTTGCTTAGGCCTGTGACATGTGGCCTTCACAGACTCCAGGGTCTGCACTCCTTCCCAGGCCCAGGGCCTGGTGTAGACTTCACAGGCTCATGGCCTGGAGTAGACTGAACTGAGCTGAGCTGCATTCCTTCCCTGACTGGGCCTTATATAGACTAGGGCTACCTAGCTCCCTCTAGTGACTAGAGCTGGAATTACATCCCTAGCCGGCCTGCACATGGCACATTTCACAGTAACAGGGAATTAAATACCATAAATTGCATTACATTTTACAAATAGGACTTTTACCAGCCTCCCCATAAATGAGAGGAACGACAGCATCCAAGTGACCCTTCTGTAGTGACGGGTAGTACAACTCCCGTACACTACACCTGTATAGTAAGTGTTGAATGTCTCACACGGTTTGTGATACTATGATGTTTTTGTATGCAATTATGTCCCTTGTTTATATGATTGGGGAAACTTGTAGGGGGGAGGGATTGACCTTTTAGAGGGACAACCCCCTAACCAATCTGAATCAATTGGAGTATATATATATATATATATGTAGCTTGAGAAAGACCTGTGTGTCAAAACGCTGCTTTTCTTCGGTGTGAATAAACACGAATATTGGATTCAAAGTGCTGCGACATCCTCTGAAATCCTTTTAACACTGTCCCTAGTGCATGAGGGTCTTGTCACGTCTCTCCCTTTTCTGAGCTCACAGGAAAATGGCAGTGACCACGCAAGATCAGGGTTTTATAGGGCTCTGCCTAGCTGTGATATCACAATGGGATAGCTACCTGCAAATTGGCTGTCTGCCTGGCATTCCCTGGCTTGTCTCCTCTACACTTACTTTCACTTTCTAACACGTGCAACCGCTATTTTAGGAAAACTGATTCCTTACCGCCAAGTGCAAAGAAACTCAAATTCATTTGGAATCAAAGTTTTCCTAAACTTCAGACCGAATTCCGCTTCAGATCCTTTGCTTCGCTCATCACTAACTATAGCATGCAGCTCAGCTTCTGTCTCCCTGAAGAGGTCTCTTAGAGTTAAAGGGGTTGTTTCACTTCAGAAAATGGCATTTATCATGTAGAGAAAGTAAGACAAGACAGTTACTAATGTATTGTGATTGTCCATATTGCTTCTTTTGCTGGCTGGATTCATTTTTCCATCACATTATACACTGCTTTTTCCAGGGGTTACAAGCACCCTGCGATCCAGCAACTATGGTTAGGCTTGCACACTATTGAAAAAATTGCCTCTGCACACTTCCGTTGTCTCGGCCACCATAGAGGCCTGTTCCTATTCCTACATTGTGCAAGCACAGCCACCACTGCTATATTGCAGGGTGGTCATCATAACCAGAAAAAAGAGCAGTGTATAATGTATGTAAAAATTAATCCAGCCAGCAAAGGAAACAATATGGGCAATCACAATACATTAGAAAGTGCCTTGTTATTAACTTTTTCTACATGATAAATGACATTTGCTGAAGTGAGACAACCCCTTTTAAGAGGCTTATATACATTCAAGAGAGCAGCTGCTAAAATACCATTACATAGCAGCAAACAGATATTTGAAGCTGCTGGTGCCTCTGGAGTCCCACGGGCATCAAGGTGTAGAGTCCTCCACCTGTGCATAATCCTTTTATTCGGCCACCACTAACCAATGCTCACAAGAAGAAACGGCTGCATTGGGCAGAAAAATACATGAAGACTTATTCTGAAACAGTGCTGTTCACTGATGAGTGCCGTGAAACCCTGGATGGTCCAGATGGATGAAGTAGTGGATGGTTGGTGGACAGCCACCCTGTTCCAACAAGGCTGCGACGTCAGCAAGGCGTGGTGGAGTCATGTTTTGGGCCGGAATCATGGGAAGTGAGCTGGTCGGCCACTTTAGGGTCCCTGAAGGTGTAAAGAACACCTCTGAAAAGTATGTGGAGTTTCTGATTGACTACTTTCTTCCCTGGTAGAGACGGAAGAACTATGCTTTCCGTAATAAAATTATCTTCATGCATGACAATGCACCATCTTATGCTGCAAAGAATTCCTCTGCATCAATGGCTGCTATGGGGATAAAAGGAGAGAAAGTCATGGTGTGACCTCCATCCTCACCTGACCTCAATCCTATTGAGAACCTTTGGAGCATCCTCAAGCAAAATATCTATGAGGGTGGGAGGCAGTTTACATCCAAACATCAGCTCTGGGAGGCTATTCTGACATCTTGCAAACATATTCAAGCAGGAACTATCAAAAAACTCACAAGTTTAATGGATGCAAGACTTGTGAAGCTGCTATCAAATAAGGGGTCCTATGCTAAAATGTAACGTAACCTGTTAAAATGTTGTTAAAAGTTTGATTGAAATAAATTGATTTCAGTAGATATGCTGCAAACTCAACAAATGACAATTTTCTGTTCTTTACAACCTATAAAGTGTTTTGATACTTACCGTGCGTAATAATTTGGAACAGCGCATTGTAAGTTTTTTACTGTTATCATTAGGAGGATTGTTCAATAAAATTTGAATTGTACTCTTAAAAGTTGATAACTTGAGAATTATGCTGACTGTTATTTACATCAATTATTTAGGTAACCTGATTTTGGCTTCCAAATCAAGATGAAATCCTTATGCAAAATACTGACCGTGTGATCTTTAAGGCTTTAAGGACGCTCCAAAGACAGGATCTGTAGTGCTTTCCATTTTTCTGTTCTGATCATAAGAAGGGAAAAATAAACGGTGATGTCAACAAGACTGGGGTTGAGCGAACCAAAACTGCAAAGTTTGTGTTTTTACTGAACTTTGCGAGTTCGAGTACCCTGACCCGAACCTGGTCTTTTTTCAGTGAAGTTCAAGTTGGGGTTCGGTTTTCACGTGATTTTATTATTTTCCATTATAACATGGTTAACAGAAAATAATAGCATTCTTAAAATAATAGCGTGGTGGCATCATAGCAGGTCCTACTGAATGAAGATAGAAAGACCTGCGATGACATCACCGCGCTCACCATGTGGTGAGTGCGGTGACATCATCACAGGTCTTTTTGCAGGTCATGCAGAAAGAAAAAAGAAGCGGATACTGGCTGCGCGATTAATTGGATAAAGTGAGGTTTTTTTTTGTTATTTTTAACCATTCAATAGCCATTTTATTTAGCATTATTTCGTAAGAATGCTATTATTTTCCATTATAACCATGTTATAACGGAAAATAATAAAGTGAAGTTCGGGTCTCCAAGTTCGGATCAAGTTCGGGTCCCGAACCCGGCGAACCGAACTTCCACGGGTTTGCTCATCCCTAAACAAGAACAAACAGCACATTGCAGTCTAAAAATTACTGTCAAAATGATCTACTTTGATACATCAGGCACTAGTGTATGCAAATCCCGGTTGATCCACGTCTGATTCATCTTTATAAAGGTTAATCTCTCAACATTTTCATCTTGGAAGGTGAGTTCTCTGTGTGGTAACTATGCCCACTACTGCACCAAACACCCGCTATGATGCCACACTACAGGCCAAGCAAGAAAGCTTGTGTAAGGCAAACCTGGCCAGTTGCGGACCACAATTCTAGTTTGGCTGCCCAGTAGTGCAAGGGATATTGGATCTGGGGTGACAGGGTGCAGTCAAAGTATGCTACCAACGTCTGATTCAGGTTCTGCTTCATATCCTGCTGCTAGTGGCTGGTTTCCTCATTTGATTGGTGAAGAAACATGCTCATCAGAGACACCAGATTCAAGTTACTACTGATGGATCTCCTGTTGCTTCTTACCCCCCCTCTTCTCCTCCTGCAAACATGGCAGTGGAGCATGAGCGCAGAGTGTCCCCCCCAGTCAGTACTTCTTGAGGATGGGTAATGGCGCACATAGGCAGCGACCAACCGAAGTGACCAACCAACTATAGGATGTCTCGATAGTAGTTGATTTTTCCCTCCCTCTCAGTGGATGTAAAAAAAGGCCCTGTAGAGAGGGTCTAACATCGGGGAGTCATTCCTCTGCCGAATGGCGATAACATGGCAGTCACTACTCAAGCAACTCAGCATGGATCTGTCCACTTGCTCAAGAGACTTAGAGGGACTCTGTGCCTCTGTCTCCACTGCATACTGCCACGGTCTGTCAGAGTCATCTGCTTGGTCTTCTTTATCGCCCTCCAGCTCCTCACGCTTCTAAGGCTCCTCCTGTACCTCTCCTGTCGCTTGGGCACATAAACCACCTATTTCTGTATACAATACCTGGGCATTAATGTCCTCGTCCTCATCCTCCTCCTTCTCCAGTTAAGCCCCCACAGGGCTCACCTTTTGAAAGTAGCTGCCATGTCTCTTGTCCCTTGCCAAGTCAGATTTAGCAGCATCTGCTCCTGGACATGAAAGAGTGGAATTACATTATTCATCCCATAGTCCTGGTGACTGACAAATAAAGTGGCCTCCTCAAAGGGTCTGAGAAAACAGCAGGTGTCACAAATGAGCTGCCACTGTCTAACATCGAAGTTACACTGAGGAGTTACTCCTGTCCGCCTCCATCATTGAGAAATCGTTCACGGCCTTCCTCTGCTGCTAGTTAGTCCAACATATGGAGGGTGGAGTTCCAAAGTGTGGAAAAGTCACATATGATGTGATATTTGGGAATACAATTCTGCCTTTGCAGGTCAAGGAGGGCATGTTTTGAATGGTAAGAGTGGCTGAAGTGCATTGTGTTGGATTGCTTTTGGAGTGCTGTTGTTTCTTTGAAATCACCTTGGTGATTGATTGCTAGAAAAATGTGTGACGAGAAGTAAGAGGAGGAGTAGGAGAATCAGAACCAGTAGACAATGGGAAGGAAACATAGCTCCCTTCTGCTGAGGTAGTGGAGCCTTGACTGCTGGAGAAGGGGTGTTGGTGCCGCTGGGAGATGCATCACAATGTACCACTACATTAGCACCTTGGTTTTCCCAGGCTCTTTTATGGTGACGCAACATTGGCACCCTTGCTGCACTTCACCCTGGCTCACGGCCACGCTTGCAACCTTCTGGCTCAGTGGCATCCTGCCACCCTGCCTCAGTCTCACGGCCAAGCTGCCCCCCTTAACCCTGGATGATTATGATGATGAAGCCCCCTTTTTTACCCGGCTCCCCCATTTGATCGGCTACATCATTATCCACTACTGTTCATTACTTATGTCACCCTCACCAGTTTCATGGCTGCGTCCTGACCACTCACAAAACCTGCTCCTACCCGACTGTTATTGTCGCTACTTGCACACCTACAGGAAGAATTAGAGAACCTCTCCTCCAAATCTGAGCTGGCCAGTAGCTGCTGACTGTCCTCAATAAGCTCGTCCTCACTGAAAAGCTGACAGAAGGGAGCAGCAAAGGAAAGAGGCAGTTTCACGACAGATGAGGTCACAGAGCTTGTTTCAGGGCCATGCCAACTAAATGTAGTATCAGAGGAACCCACCGACTTCTGGCTTTGAGTGCCTGATGTCAGTTGAAATAATGTTAAATTAGTGCCACTGCCCGTTCTGTTAGAGGGCCCTGGCACCTGTCTGTTAGACATACTGTACTGTAACACTAACTGTATGTATAAAATAAGATATTCAATGTCAATGTGGACACCCTAATAACAATACAACAAGATAGGTTATTTACCCAAATTTGAGAATAAAGGCCCAATAGAATTGCCTATGTATTAAAAAAAGGTGGATACCCCAATCAGAGTAGAACAAGACAGGTGATTCCCCTCAATTTGAGAATCAAGGCCTAAAGGAATCACTTAAGTATTAAACAAGGTGGGCACCCCAATAACAGTTGAAGGAGACAGATTATTCACCAAAATTTGAAAAACAAGGCCTAATATAATTGTTTATCTTTAAGCAACGTGGTCACCCCAATAACAGTGGAATGAGACAGGTTATTCAGCACAATTTGAGAATCAAAGCTTAATAGAATTGTTTATCTATTAAACAATCAGGACTTCCCAATAACAGTAGAATTAGACTGCTTATTAACCTCAATTTGAGAATTAAGGCCTAATGGACTCGTTTATCTATTAAACAATGTGGCCAGCCCATAACAGTTGAATGAGACAGGTTATTCACCCCAATTTGAGATTTAAGGCCTAAAGGAATTGTTTATCTATTAAACATTGTGGACAATCCAATAACAGTTGAAGGAGACAGGTTATTTACCCCAATTTTAAAATCAAGGCTTAATATATCTTTTAAACCAGTTGGACATCACAGTAGCAGTAGAATTAGACAGAATTAGACAGGTTGTTCACCCCAATTTGAGAATCAACGCATAATAGAATTGTTTATCTATTAAACAAGATTGGCACATCAAAACAGTAGATTTAAACAGGGAATTCCCCACAGTCTGAGAATCAAAGCCTAATGGAATTGTTTAACTATTAAATAATGTGGACACCCCAATAATATTTGAAGAAGACAGGTGGGCTCCTCAATAGCAGTTGAATTAGGCTATTCAACCCAATTTGAGAATCAAGGCCTAATGGAATTGTTTATCTATTACACAATGTGGACACCCAAATAACATTTTAAGGAGACAGGTTATTCACCCCAATTTGAAAATTAAGGCCTAATGGATTTATTTATCTATTAAACAACATGGACACCCCAATATCAGTTGAAGGAAACAGGTTATTTACCCCAATTTGAGAATCAAGGTGTAATAAAATTGTTTATTTTTTAAACAAGGTGGACACCCAAATAACGGCAGGATTAGACATGTTATTCACCCAAATTTGAGGATCAAAACAAAATAGAATTGTTTATCTATTAAACAAAGTGGAAACCCCAATAAGAGTAAAATTAGAGAGGTTATTCATCTGTCACATCTCTCCCTATGCTTATCTTGCAGTGAAATGGAGACGGTGCTGGATACGGCTATTAAAGGGCTGTGACATCATAGGGGCTGGCTATCTGCAGATTGTTTTGCATGGCATTATGGGTGAGCTCATATTCCCAGGCTTCTTATTTTCACTTTGTAACATGTGTAGCTGCCATTTTAGGAAAAGAGCAGTTCGTTACCAAGAAGCAGGAGGAAATTTGGATTCATAACGAATCGAGGTTTTCCTAAACTTCAGATAAAATTCCACTTTGGATGCTTCGTTTCACTCAACACTAATAATAATATTCAGGTAAAAATATTTACACTGACCTACAAGTGTGAAAGTGGGATATTTGAATTGACTGCATTTACATTTGAATTTTCTCTATTTGACTGCAATTACATTACTATTTGAGTTGAGATATTAATAAAAAAATATGATTCTCAAGTAAGAAATAAAAATACGTGTATTTTGTTTTGATATTGATTTGCCTTGGTCAAATTGTTATGTATAATATTCATCAACCTGACAGTTCTTCTCCATTTTATGAACTAGATATAGTGTTTGCAAGCTGTTTATTAAAAACATAATAAATAAGTTATTGAAGAATTATGTTGTAAGGCCACAGATGGCAAGGTCCTAGAAGCAGGATATATTATTTTAATATAGTATTCCTTCTATGTCTCATTTTTAACCCTTAGATGTTTAAGCTTTCAGAGTTTTTAAGTGGCAGTGATAAAAATTAGCAAATATTAGGTGACTACTACTTTAAGTGATTTATTTTGTGTACTGTTAGTTCAGAGGTAGAAATTATTTATTCACCTAATATTTTGACCATGCAGTTAAGGAACTCACAAAATATATCCAACATACTTTTCAGGTTATAAGACATAACTGGCCATAAGTCTACACGCAGGTTTAGTCAACAGAAAATATTTTAATGAATTGGAGAGGTCACTAACACTAACTGTAATAGAATAGGGTAGAGGGAGGTAATAGTTTTCTGTCAGTTTCCGTTAATCCTAGAATGTCATCTTTTGATGATTGAAACAGTGGTGCATATGATTTCAAGATATGAATAAAGATCACAAGTTACAGTGTACAGTGTACAATATAATACAGCGTTCACAGTGTAGTCCTCTTCTTCTTACTAGTCTGACTCCTTCCACTGATGACATAATCAAAGGTCCTTTACACCGTCAGAACTTTCATGTGTTTCTCTGCTGCCTGTGGACCTTCAGCATTGGGAGGGCTATCTTTAAACCAATCATCTCCATGAGCTGAATTATTGTTCAGCCTCCTCTTCTGCCTGCACTGATTACATGGATTGTTGTCAGACAGGAAGGGAGACAAGTGTTAGGAAGTAATTGATTTAGCAAAGCACTGTATGAGCTCTCTGCTGGATGATTAAGGAAACAGGGTGGTCTAGCACTGCTGGAGATGCAGGCACCTGTAAGCAAGTTTTTTTTTCCTACTGAAGAGTGAGTCTTATAATTAAAAAAATACTGTATATGTTAAAGGACAAAAAAAAAATAGAATAGAATAAAAGTAGAGATGAGCGAATATCTTGAAATTTGTTTCTGGTCTGATCTGTCAAATGTTTAAAAAATGTTGATTCTACTAATCCACATTAAATTGGCCTGAAAATTAGTATGTGACACTTTGAGGTTTTCATTATCAATTTGAAAAAATAAAAAATAAAATTCTGTTTCTCTCCCACCCTCCGTCATTTAAGCTCTTGAACATAATGACAACAAAAGCAAATAATGTGAGTGACACTGACATATATAGCTATGGGTAAACACATATTTCAGTAACAAAAGTAAAATGTATACACAGTGCACTGTTGCTGTTATTTCTGGTGAAAGCATATAGTGCCCTATTTCAGTCCAACAAGAAATATATATTCTCAGGTCACTTCTGCAGTTATTTTTGGTGAAAACGTATAGGGACGTATTTCAGTAACAAAAGAAAAATATATACGCACTGCACTGTAGCAGTTATTTCTGTGAAAGCGTATAGTGGCCTATTTCAGTCCAACAAGAAATATATATTCTCAGGTCACTTCTGCACTTAATTCTGGTGAAAGTGTATAAGGGTGTATTTCAGTACTACAAGAAAAATATATTCTCAGTTCACTGTTGCAGTTACATCTGGTATAGCCTTTACTGGCGTATTACAGTAGAAAAAGAAATATACATTCACCATTCTCTGGTGCACTTATATGTAGAAAAAACTTTATTGATGTATATCAGTAGAAAAAATATATTCATTTGCCATTCGCTGCTGCACTTTTATCTTGAAAAACCTTTAGTGACGCATATCAGTATAATAATAAAATTATATTCAGCGTTCACTGTTGCAGTAATATGCGGCAAAGCCTTAAGTGGCGTACTCTGTACAAAAATTAAGATATATTCAATTTTGTATTTACGTTTCACACACTGCGTGCTTACGTGACAATGTCCATAAGAGCGACGCACCAATGCAGGTGAATACATTATGCACTAACCCTGCACAAAAATGCGAACTAATTCACACCAGCCGAATCTTCCCCTCCTATAATGTAGTTACCCTCCCCACAGTTCCTAGTTTAAACACTCCTCCAACCTTCTAGCCATCTTCACACGCAAAACAGCTGCACCTTCCCCATTGACATGCAGCCTATCCCTATGGTAGAGCCTGTAGCCAACAGAAAAGTCGGCTCAGTTCTCTAAGAACCCAAACCCCTCCTTATTACACCAGTTCTTAAGCCACATGTTAACCTTCCTAATCTCACGCTGCCTTTTTGATGTGGCTCATGGTATAGGTAGTATTTCGAAAAACGCTGCCTTTGAGGTTCTTTCCCTAAGACTGTGATCTAAATCCCTAAAACAATTTTTAAGGATATTCAAAGAGATAGTGACACCCGCGCTGCCGTCAGTGTCTTCCTCCCTCTCCCTGTCGGGAACCGCTGTTGGGTATCTCCGAGGAGTCCGCTGCTCTAACTCCCTTTCAGTATACACAACAAAGAAAAATCTTCCGATCAGAAGGACCAGAGTGAGATGCCCATGCTGGTAAGAGAACTAACTAAACGATTTTAACCCTCAATAGATCATGTAACATACTTAAACTTCTAATACAGTAAAGTCTCTTTTACCTGTCCGCTGATGGAGGGAGTGGTATAAGTGTCTTCGTTCCTTCAGTGTTCAGTTATGTGACTTTTGAAAATTCTTGCTCAACCTTTCAGCACGGCTTTGCTCCGGCCGAAGCGACCACCTCCCAATTTATTTCTCTGTATTTGGATCAAGTGCCACTGTCGCTACTAGTGCCCCTACTACCACCACCATGGCTACAAGTGCCATTATCAACATTATCAATGACACAGCTATGCATGGGGTTCCTAGCCTCTGCCTGAACCTTCTCCATATAGTAGTACAAATACTTAATATTCTCACACAAGTCATTAACATGCAGACTATCTTGAGTATCTTCAATAGCACATAGAATTTTGTTGCCTCTAGCACCCCAATAGAAGAAGACAGAATTGATGCAACTAAAAGGCTTACTTGTGTTTGAAAGAAGGAAGAGTAGGAGGAATGCTGTGACACCTATTTCCAAGGTATGATGTATTATCTTCTTTGTCTTCAATAATAATGGGGCGAGAAGCGATGGCTGTCCCACATAGGTCTCTAGAACTGCTCAGAGACTAGAAAATGTAAATTGCAAAAGGGGCAGTAACATACTAAAACATAACTTTTAATGCTAATAGGTAAAATCTCATCAGAGAAAGCCCCTTACAACAAATAACGACTGGGACTGGGAATGCAGGCGTGCTTGCACAGTCAGACTAACTGAGTGTGCACACCAAATCCGTGTCCGGAGATGCCCTACCAGTCCCGTTAAAAATCGAAAATCGAAAACCATACCTATTCGTGTGGTTATTGACTAACCCAGTGGTGCACAAAATAACCACTTAAAACAAGAACAGAAAAATGCCCATTAGGGCCATAGATGAAATGTTCTTACCAGTTGTATGTAGACTCAATTCTATTCACCCGGCCACGGATGAAAGGCCCAGCTGTATAGTCAGGGGAGGAGAGGGATACAGGTCAGGCACGATGGGTATCGGAGCACATACCAGATGACAGGCTGTCCCTGTTCTGCCCTACTTGGCCTACTTGACCCTCTACAACCTACTAACAAGGTAAGTTGACCTAAGTATATTCACATGTCCCTATGCATTTCTTCTGATGGATATATCTATTGGTCTTTATCAGAGAAAGATGGATAGCTGAATATATCTGTTGGACCTTATCAAAAATAAATGCAAGCCCTAAGAGTCATCAAGGGACACAAGGGCTATATAGTGAGCTGACTCATACTAAACTAAAGTGTATAATGGGTTTAGAGAGAGTGGGGCGGGCTCAGACCGCATAATGTGATGGTATTACGATGTCCGCAAGCAGCGTATGGCATTAGTCCCGGACCCGGGTATGGAAAGCCAAGCCACCACAGATGCAGCAGTATATTGTGTTGATATATATATCCTAGGGAGGGCGTATGGCCACAGTCCTGGACCAAGACGTCAGACAGAGGTGAGTACGCACATCTATAGGCATCTAGAAGAAATGCGTAGGGACACATGAATATACTTAGGTCAACTTACCTTGATTTTCTCTCACCTCAGCAAGCACTTACGCCACTCCCTGTTGACACTCTGTGCAGGGACCTGCAGGGATTCCAGTGTAGGGTGAGGTTCCGGATTGGGCCACTCCTTGCAGGGCAAGGACCCCATGTTAGTAGGTTGTGGAGGGTCAAGTAGGCCAAGTAGGGCAGAACAGGGACAGCCTGTTATCTGGTATATGCTCCGATACCCATCATGCCTGACCTGTATCCCTCTCCTCCCCTGACCATACAGCTGGGCCTTTCAAGCAATGTCCAAAACAGCAACAAATATGCCGACTATACCAGCACTAACAGCAGCATAGTCAATGCATCTGGGGCCAAACCACAAATATTGTAGTGCAGAAAAACTAGTGCCCCACATTGGAGGGAAAGACAAACGTAAATTTGCAACATTTGCGATGCCCCCTATAGCCCCCATTTTTTAGGACAGAATATTGTCCAATCAAGGAACAGGGAAAAATGGAAATACAATGCAAAATGATTAATGATGATGAAGATGAATATAACCAGGGACCTTATTCATAGCCTATATTGGAAAGAACTGATACTTGTGATGAAGGAGTGACCAGGACGGTTACAATGGCTGGGAAATTAAATGAAACCCAGGTTATAATTCTTTCAGCACTATCCTTAACGGAGGCACAAATTAAATTATTACAAAAAGGTATCACGTTCACACTGGTACAAAGGGTCGATAAATTCACATGGGTGAAGGATATTAATTTATTTGCACGTTAGCACTGCTCACACAATTTGTAAGCACGGCATTGGACACAGGTAAATCGATCCAGAAGGAACAACAAGCACTTAAAACCCTGGAGAGTCTTTAAATGGAAAGCAAAGGTTGTATTCCTGAAAGTGAACCTCCTTTAACAGACCTTAAACCTAAATCAAGATGGACCCCCCCCCCCTTTTCGCAGTATAAAAATATTGATACTTTTGTCAAATTGGTATCTCAGGGCAAACTTAAAATAATGACGGATAAAACTCCATCAAATTTAACACCTAAGGAATTAAATGCACATGAAGAACTGAAGGGTAATAAGGATATTGTCATAAAATCAAGCGACAAGGAAGGTAATGTAGTGATCTAAGATAGGACAGACTATGATCAGATGGTAGAAAGGCTGTTGATGGCCATAAAGGATACAACTGATGCACTAGTGAATGATATTACTCCAACCACATCCACATTTTTAGCTAGCTTAGACGTTGAGTCTTTGTACAGTAATATTGAACATGAAATTGGTATCAAAGCAATAAAGTACTTTCTGGACACAAAAAGCATATGTTTTCAACCACATAATGAGTTTGTTTTGGTTTTATTGAGATTTATACTCACTCACAATTATATTTTATGTAATGGTACCTTTTTTTCATCAGACAAAAGGTACCGCGATGGGGACCCCGTGTGCACCGACTTTTGCAAATCTTTTTTTAGGGCGGTGGGAAGATCAAATAGTTTTTCAGGAGAATTTTCACAGTTCACGAATTACATTTTATTTTGGGCTAGAATTATTGACGACGTGCTGCTGTTCTGGTAAGGAGAACAATAAGAATTCATAAAATTCATAAACAGATTGAATGACAATGATATATGGATGCATTTCACTTTTGCGGATATTTACCGCAAGCCGACTTCCACAGTCTCCTCCACTAGACAAGCTGGCACCTGACAGCATTAAAAAACGGGATACCAGTCGGACAATATTTAAGAGCCAGAATAAACTGTACCACGGATGAGGCCCTTCAAAGAGAAGCAGATGAATTGTTCAAACGTTTTAGGGTGAGAGGCTATCCACGGAAAACCCTTAAAAATGCCTTTAATCAAGCAAAGAATCAGAATAGAGAGGATCTCTTATTACAAAAGGACAGGAATGATCAAACAGATGACAATAAAGTAATAAGATGTATTGGAACATATGATGATAACCACCAACAAATAAAAAATATTTTGAAAAAACATTGGAAAATACTAACTAGTGACTCGGATGTGAGTAAAGTATTATCACCCTACCCTAGTGTGACTTATAGAAGAGGACAAAATCTCAGGGATAAATTAGTCCATAGCTTCCTCCCCAAAATACAACTGGCAAATGAATCCTGGTTAAAGTAAAAAAATTATGGGCTACTTGCAGGAAGTGTACATTATGTAAATACTTATCCAAGATCAAGAAATTTTAAAATCCTGTGGATGGGCGTGAATATGTTATCAGAGATTTCTTCAACTGTCGAAGTAGTGTGATAGTGTAAGTGGCTTCTTGCACATGCCCGAAATTATATGTGGGCAAAACGGTGCAATAATTAAGAAGGAGAATATCAGGACACATTAGTGACATACATACAAAAAAGGACACATCCCGTTATAGACATATCACATACGCCCACAACAACAACTTGGAAGTTCTAAAATTTTGGGGACTGGCAAAGATTAAGCTGTGATCGAGAAGTCGAAATTTGGACCAAAAATTCCTTCAGGAGGAGGCCAAATGGATTTATAGACTACAAACCTTTAGTCCAAAAGTCCTGAATGAAGGTTTTTTATACACGGCTTTCATTTGAAGCAATTTCTAAAAATAAAATGTAATTAATGTTTTTGGAAGTGGTTGAAGTAGGATGAATTATTTTAAAATGGGCCTGTATCATTTAATTTTAATTATTCCCAAGTTCTCCACATAAAAATCATTATTGTTTTTTAATACAAAGGCATCATTATCGAATATGGCACAACAAAATATTTATTTATTCATATTTTTTTTAATTTATTTATTTAATTAATGATGATTTAAGATGATAACATGATGTAATAGTAAATATGTAGATATGCAAAACGATGATTGAATTTTAATCTACAGTATGAACACTACTGACTCATAATAGATTATTAAATTAATTATGCATTTACTTTGGTTTAATACCCAAAAGAAAAAGAAAAGTTTGGGATGCTAATCATCAACAATTATAAATTATTCCTTACAAAATGTTGATTATTATTTATGTATCAAAATAATGTCACTAATTATGAATATTGTGATTCTAATACTTATTTGTGAATTATAAAAAAAATAGGGCATGTATTTTGCCTTTTTTCACCCTTATAGGTGTTTGAGAGCATCATGTGTGCTTAAATTTCATAAATATCCCTCAAATCCCGTAGTGAGTAAGTGAAGGACAGAGCGGCTGGAGCGCGGGTGTCATATTGACATGTATGCACTCGCGCTCACCACAGGCACAAGCACCTGTCATTCTTTACAGGAAGAAGGCTGAATGGTTGCAGTAAGGAGGGTGGGAACTTAACATCTATTTAAGAAGGCCGAATAAACACGTGGACACCATTGCTCTGATCTCCCCTGACGAAGCCACACCAGTGGCAAAACATGTCGGGAGGGGTGGCGTGATGTGTTAAGATTTAGGCAGAGAACAGTGAAAGGCTTATAATCTTGGAGTATAGAAAGGCTTATAATCTTGGAGCATAATCTTGGTGTGCAACAAAAAATTTATGAAGTGTTGGCAATGGGTACCATCGTGCCTGGCGTGTTAAACTCAGTGTTGTAAAGAGACACAGAGTATCAGTGTTTCTGAACTAATAGCCACATTGTATTGCATCCAGCAATGTACATAGGTTAATGAACATATGGTTGTAGCGGTGTGTATCCAATAACATTGTTACATAGTGTGTGTGTGGAGCATTTTGTATCTAATGACATTGATACTAGAAGTGTTCTCATCTTATATTTGCACTGGAGGTGCATACCCCAGGCATGATATAACTGTTGTGGTATACCCCTATACCCCTACCCTAGTAGGACACTTGCTGTAAATGATTAGCAAGTTTAAAAAGCAAGAACTAAACGGCACAAATAAACTAATAGTTGTGAGTTGTGAGGGTTAACAAATATTGTTGACAATAAAACACCACAAAAATGTATTTAAAATAGTGTTTTTTGAAAGTTAGTGCACCAAAAGTCCCGCAGTTACCGCAAGCAACTATTGGAGATTCCAGTTCACTGTCCTCTGATAGTTTTAATTACACATAATTTTTATTTTCTTCACATCCATAGATTTTAAAATAATAAAATAAGTAGTTTTATTTTGTAGATAGTTGGGACCCCTAAAAGGATCTTTTTTGGTCAGCTGACCGTTTGGTGCAGTGTTGGAATTATCCCGAGAGCCCCAATCAGGGCTTACAATAAGATTGTACCTGTTATCTTGCAGTAGTATTCACCATCTTTTATAACATGGTATTGGTTTTGCTATAACTACCCATAATCTTGTAGCAATATGTAACACATTTAATAGCACGGGTATAAAAATAGCATTATTACAGTATTGCTTTTGCTGTAACTACTTGTTACCTTGCAGCAATATGCGTAAAATGAGTATAACAAAGCAATTTTTGGATTAAAATGTCTTTGCACTACACAGTCTGATGCAGTAATGTATTCACTATTACAGGTATAAAAATACAATATTTGCAATTAAATACCTTTGAACTTCATGGTCTAATGCAGTGATGCGTCTATGTCTTTGAACTATACAGTCTGATGCAGTTATGCATTCACTAACACGGGTATAACAATGAAATAGTTGCTATAAAATGTCTTTAAGTTTACTAACGGGTAAAAAATTGCATATTTGCAGTGAAATGTATTTGAGCTACATGATATGATGCTGATGCAGTAATACAAGACGTTTTTTGCATAAACATAGGATTTTTTCAATATTGCTTTTGCTGTAACTACCTCTTATCTTGCAGTAGTATGCACCAAGTTTAATAACACAGATATAAAAATAGCTTTATTGCAGTATTGCTTTTGCTATAACTACCCATAATCTTGCAGCAATATGTAACACATTTAATAGCACGGGTATAAAAATGGCATTATTACAGTATTGCTTTTGCTGTAACTACTTGTTATCTTGCAGCAATTTGCAATTCATTGAATAACACAGCGGTCCGTGCTGGTGCTGCTGCCCATACTCACGGGGACAGGCAACGGGCTCCCTGTTTCACTCCTGCTGCCATGGTCCGTGCTGACAAGCGTGGGCAGCAGGTAGCTCAACTCTTGTACCTGTACTCCATGCCAGAGCTTACTTCCTGCTTGAGTCCTGTAGTGGTTGTTAAGGCTTGCATGGGTGTGTCTCTCCTCCCTTTAGAGGCAGCACGCACTTTCCTTCTGTTTCCCCAGCCTAAGGCTGGATTGCAGGAAGTATTTAAAGGCTCTTTCTGTCCCAGGAAGATGCCTGAGCAACTCATGGTCACTAGCTTGTCTAGTTCCTAGTGTGATGGTATTTTTGGAGTTTTGCTTTTTTTGTGTACCAGACCCTGCTTTTGGATTTATCGGATTTTGCTTGTTTGCCTCCTGCTTCTGACCTTGGACTTCGTTTATGGATTTTGCTAGTTTGCTGCCTGTCTCTGACCTTGGACTTCATTTATAGACTTTGTTTGATCGCTGAATAAACAAATAACCAATGTGCAAAAAGCCCTTCATAATCAAAAGTAATAATGTGTCATAATGACTCAACTTTAGGGCCTGTAAGACTAAGTCATAAAGAGTGTATACTCCCTAACCAAAGGAGAAACTACAAAGAAACAATTGGAGCACACTCAAAAAATGTAGAGAAAATATACTTTATTCCAAAATACAATTGTAACAATATACTAAAAAATTACATTAAAAAGACAAGGGGGACAGAGGAAAAAGACACCACCCTGCCTGGGCCCTCAATTTCATTACAGTACATAAATATGTATTAATACCCCATCCAAATATAAACCCTGTAAGGGTATACAGCAAATATGCGGATCACAAAAAATATATATCGTGCAACACAATGGATGCACTATAGAGGGTGGGGTATATAATTCATAAAATATCAAAACAATAGTTTATACACATCAAGACGGAATACCCAAACACTATGATGTTGAATACAAAACCACATCGCACTCTGCTAAAAATCTAGCATTAATATCATTGTTATATAAAAATGTCAGTAAAGTATTCCACAGAAAACCAGCCAAGACTGCAAATAACAGTCACCTGGTTCTGTGGTATGCAAAGTACAAGAGCAGGTACATAAAGAACTATAAAAAAGCTTACCGCCTGGTGTGTGAATCAGTGGGGCACAGGCAGGGATGGCGCCGACCCCGACGCGCGTTTCGGCGTACCTTCGATCGCTGCCTGCCCTGACTTCAGACTTCCTGACCACGTACTTCCTCTTGGTGCTTGCACCAGTATCTTTGACCCCTTGGTCAGCTGCCACTGACTCGGGAACTGCTCTTGAGTGGCACCTGGCAACTACCCTAATGGCCCAGGCCTATCCTCACCATCAGAAGCTCTAGTGAAGACCAGGTAGTTGCTTAGTCACTCCCCTCCAGAGTATAGCCAGTAAGTGGAGCAGTGGGTCCACACCCACTTGCATAACAATTTTTTTATTGCTGTATGGCTTTTGTTATACTGTAACTATCCATTATCTTGCAGTAATATGCAAGGTATTAAATAACATGGTTTAAAAATTTAATTATTGTAGTAGTGCTTTTGCTGTAACTACACATTATGTTGCAGCAATATGGTGGAGGTGTAGGAAGTCACCAATGCAGCTGGGGCACCAGCATCACCTCAGAAGGGAGGGTTGGCATGGCCGAAATGTGGAAAACCTTTGTCAGCACGCCACAACATCCAGCACCACCATCTGATAAGGACAGTATTAGCAGGAGGCAGCGTTTCAGCCACATGGTGGCTGCTGGGTCTATCCCATTTAACTTCTGGCTTTCCAAATTGGACACATGGCCTGAGCTTCCCCTTTACGCCTTGGAGGTGCTGGTCTGCCCTGCGGCAAGTGTATTGTCCAAACGTGTGTTTAGCATGGCAGGGGGTGTAATCACGGAGAGGCATATCTGCCTGTCTACAGCCAACTTGAACAAGCTCATGTTTATTAAAATGAACCAGGCATGGAGTCCACAGGACTTGTCTGTATTTGGGCGGAGTAGAGAAGTGTACCAGCCACACTCAGCCATTTCACAATGTTTTGGGGACTCCCCAAATACAAAAGAAAAAAAAGAAAATAAATTGAAAAAACACAAAAATAGTGTTGGCTACCTCCTCCTCCTCTTCCACCTACACCGCCATGTTCACCTCCTCCTCCACTTGGGCCTTCACCTCCTGGTTTAAGAATATTATTTGTTATATTGGCAGAGTAGAGAAGTATACCGGCCATACCCTACCATTGTTATACTCCAGCGCAGTTTGTTCTGTTTGCCATTTCCCAATGTTTTGGGGCCTCCCAAAAAAAAAAATTTTAAAAATCACAAAAATACACTGACACATCCACAGCCTCCTCAACCTCATACTCCACTTTGACCTCTGCCTCCTGGTTCAATATTATTTTTATTATTTTTATTATTATTATTATTATTATTATTATTATTCCTATGGTATGTTATTTTAAGCCTTTTTGATTCATTTTGCAGCCCTCTAGCTCTTACTATTTTACAGTCATTTTACAGCACCAAAGTTCGGATCCTATTGACTATTTAGGGTGGTTCGGGTTAGGTGTCAAGTTTGAGTATCCGGACCTAAGTTCGAACTAAAGTTCAGCCGAACCCGTCGAACCCGAACATCATCCCATCTTACAATTTACAAGAATAGAGTAACTATTGAAGTTTTAACCTCAAATCCCACAGTGTGTCAAGTCAGACAGCAGTAGGGGATATTTTGTTCTTCTGTTATATGGATTTAGTGGACGTAAGAAGAGTTTTTAATATCCATACCCCTTTGCTTTTTAACTTGAGAGCAAGCTTGTATAAAGAGCTCTTCCATATTGGCCTTGTGGGCTTCCCATAAAACATGTGGCTCACTGACTGAGTCTCTATTAATACAAAAATACTGTTCAAGATCATGTTGGAGGTTCTGTCTATAGGCAGGGAACATAAGTAGGAATAATTTGATCTCTATTGCGAAGGGGATGTGAATTGTCTTTCCATAGTAAGAGTGATGAAAATAAATGACCAGAAATGTTGCCTTTTGAAGTCAACTTTAAACAGTAGAAGTAGATTATGTTGTTGATATCACACACTAATCACAAAATCCGGCCCTGAGGGTCTTACAGGATGTCCTGACAAGTAAATGCAACTGAATATTTGATTGCTACAGTATCATGACTCCTTTATGTTTCATATTAGTGGAGGCACGTGGGAATGATTTGTTGGCGATGCTAAGGCATTTACTATTTTGCAGGTGTGTCTCCTGAACAGACAATACGTCGCATTTTAGCGACTTTGCTTGCTTCCAGAGCATACTCTTTTTGAATGGGCTATTCAGCCCCTTGACATAAAGTGAAGCAATTTTTAGAACCCTTATGAGAAACAGTAGTTATGTAGGTCTTCAAGCTGATCAGAATGCAGCATCCAGCAATCGGGCTCCCGTCATAATATTGGGACCCGCAGATACGGGGAAAAAAATGAAGAAATATACAACAGCATTACATCAAGTAAATTGTAACCTGGTACATAAAAAGTACTGCAGTCTACAAGGGTAGAGAATAAGAAGAAGCACATACTATATAACTTTCAATAATTATCATATTTTAAAGGTTACAGAGAGAATAAATAGTCAGGTGATGCCTCCATTCAATCCAATTGTATCCCAGTCTTTTGCCACTCCGGGTGAGGAAAGTAGTTTGCCAGGAGATGTGCGTACAGCACACTCAGGGGAAATGTTCAATTCCTGTAAGAGACACATTCCATCTTCCATTGAGGCCATAACTGATGTAACTCTATTGCGGAAGATCAGCAGCATAGTGGAGAATGCCCGTCTATATCTGAAATTCTAATCACGGAGTTCATTAGTAACTGGAATTATACCTCTTATTATCTCTAGCTTTTCTGAAATAGGTTGGATCCCTGCCAGATCCCTTTATAGTCCATGAGAAGTGAACTGAAGTATTTGGAAATGCTACAGCATATCTGGTGAACTTTGGTAGGCTGTACTCTGCCAGAACAAACTGCGGGATATGTTTAGTGGAGATGTAACATAGTAACATACAGTAGTATATAAGACCGAAAAAAGACATTTGTCCATCCAGTTCGGTCTGTTTCCTACAAGTTGATGCAGAGGAAGGCAAAAAAAAACTGTGAGGCAGAAGCCAATTTTCCCCACTTAAGGGGGGAAAAAATTCCTTTCCGACTCCAATCAGGCAATCAGAATAACTCCCTGGATCAACGACCCCTCTCTAGTAGCTATAGCCTGTACTATTATTACACTTCAGAAATATATCCAGGCCCCTCTTGAATTCCTTTTTTGTACTCACCATCACCACCTCCTCAGGCAGAGAGTTCCATAGTCTCACTGCTCTTACAGTGAAGAATCCTTTTCTATGTTTGTGTACAAACCTTCTTTCCTCCAGACGCAGAGGATGTCCCTTCGTCACAGTGACAGTCCTGGGGATAAATAGATGATGGGAGAGATCTCTGTACTGACCCCTGATATATTTATACATAGTTATTAGATCTTCCCTCAGTCGTCTTTTTTCTAAAGTGAATAACCTTAATTTTAATAACCTTTCAGGGTACTGTAGTTGCCCCATTCCAGTTATTACTTTAGTTGCCCTCCTCTGAACCCTCTTCAGCTCTGCTATGTCTGTCTTGTTCACATGAGCCCAGAACTGTACACAGTACTCCATGTGTGGTCTGACTAGTGATTTGTAAAGTGGTAGGACTATGTTCTCATCATGGGCATTTATGCCCCTTTTGATGCAACCCATTATCTTATTGGCCTTTGCAGTAGCTGCCTGACACTGGTTTTTGCAGCTTAGTTTGCTGTTTATTAAAATTCCTAGATCCTTTTCCATGTCAGTTGTTACCGAGTATTTTACCATTTAATATGTACGGGTGACTTGCATTATTCCTTCCCATGTGCATTAACTTTACATTTGTCAGTGTTAAACCTCATCTGCCATTTCTCTGCCCAAGCCTCCAATCTATCCAGATCCCTCTGTAGCAGAAAACTGTCCTCTTTAGTGTTAATTACTTTACACAGTTTAGTGTCATCTGCAAAAATAGATATTTTACTGTGCAGGCCTTCTACAAGATCATGAATAAATATATTGAAGAGAATAGGGCCCAGTACTGACCACTGAGGTATCCCACTAGTGACAGTGACCCAATCTGAGTATCTACCGGTAATAACCACCCTCTGTTTTCTGTCACTCAACCAGTTACTTACCCACATACAGACATTTTCTCCCAGTCCGAGCATCCTCATTTTATATACTAACCTTTTATGAGGTACAGTGTCAAATGCTTTGGAGAAGTCCAGATATACGACATCCATTGAATAACCGCTGTCAAGTCTAGAACTTACCTCCTCATAGAAGTTGATTAAATTTGTTTGGCATGACCGATTCCCTCATGATGTGAAAGCAGTTATTTGTAGATGCAGGTTCCTCAGCCTTACTCTCTATTCTCCTTGCTACAGTATGCACATCAATATAAAAGTGCATGTACAGTAAATATTATTTCTCCCTGTCTCCCCAAAGTATTGCACTGTCAGTTGTGATCAATGACAGGGTATCTAACTAACTAACCACTAGGAGATAGAGGAGGAAAGTGCTGGGGAAACTGTTTTACAGTACTTAGGAACAGTTATATACTGACTATCCCTATGTATTGTAAAAAAATAAAAATAAAAAATATAACACTTCTAACAATACAATTGTAATATGTAGCCATATACATCAGCACATTTAATACCATATCGTGCAGGATAGTTTATATATAGTTTTTTCTGTGATTTCTGACAAAAAGACTCAAATACTTGTGACCCACTGGTGGTCAGCATATATAAAAGATTACTTAAAACCCTTCCTATAGATGTTATTAAAAGTAAGGCCAGACCAAATACCCATCACTATACCCTTGTTTGTCAATGTATTTTTATCTTAAATTGAAGACGAAGGGGGTCATGTATCAAACTGGTGTAAAGTAGAGCTGGCTTAGTTGCCTTTCGCAACCAATCAGATTCCACAACTCCTGTTGAAAATAAAAGGTGGAATCTGATTGGTTGCTATGGGCAACTAAGCCACTTCTACTTTACACCAGTTTGTTAACTCCCCCCCCAAAATCTTTCAGAATAAATTTAATAATGTCTACAATATATTCCTTTTTTTCAAAATGGCATCACTACATCTTTATCTATGGGACGTGAGACAAACTATAGAACTATAACATGAGGAATATTGCTACATAACACAGCATCACTCAGTTACCCACGCAAGAAAACTATGAGTCATATAAGCATATTATATAGTGGTCAATATATTTGGATCAGTTACAACAAAGGGTTTTTCTGGGAATTTGATATTGATAGCCTATCCTCAGGGAATTGATTTCACATATGGCGGTTCGGTCCAAAAATCTCCTTTTATTAAAATGGATAGATAGACAGACAGATAATCTCAATCATCTATGGCATATGGGCTGACTTGATGGGGCCCTCCTTTCGAGATCCTTGGCAAGTTATTGTACCTCAAAAATAGCCAGCTTAACAAATTACTATTTTACATTAACAAGACTCTCCACATTCCATTCACAAATGAATGAACAAAGGCCAACAGATTGTAGAACTTGTCCAGCGAGGACTATCATACACACGCCTTATTCATAAAAATGTGGTCCCCATGTTATAAGTGGTATAAAACTTGTTTACGTTTGCTTACTCCTAGACCACCTAATTAACCCTGGACAGCTGAATGTTATGCCTTTTCTAATTTATCATATACCTTGATTATTAGATGAGTCCACATTCATTTGGATATGTACGCAAGTTATTTTCATCGTCATCGCTGGCCACCTCATTTCCACAGGATGTTTAACCCCGTGGTAACCACCAATACACTTTTACTGCAGTCAGTATGGGGCCTTAGGCTAGGCCACCATTTTTTATGACGGCCTAGTCTAAGCATTGCAAGAGTCTCCTGTGTAGGGAATAACAACAGCTCAACTGTCCTATGACAGCTGGTCTCCTGATTTACTGGCTTTGATTGGAAGAACCACCAATCTCAGTTATTTAACTCATTAGATGCCACTGTCAATAGCAACTGTGGCATTTTATTGGTTTCAGAGGGAGGAGGGGCTTACTCTGACACCCATCAACACCCCCACAAATATGATCACAGAATGCCAATGTCTTTACAGGGCAGTTGGGGATCTAATTGAGGCACCCAGGCCTGACCTTTGTGTATGACTATTAGGCCTCTTTCACACGAGCGTGTCCGGATTAGGTCCGGATGCATTGCGGATGCGTTCAGTGAAAACTGTGAAATTTCACAGGCAAAGCCATTAAGTTTTGCCTGCGATTGCGTTCAGTTGTTCAGTTTTTTCCGCGCGGGTGCAATGCGTTTTGATGCGTTTTTCACGCGCGTGATAAAAAACTGAAGGTTTACAAACAACATCACCTAGCAACCATCAGTGAAAAACGCAACGCACCCGCACTTGCTTGCGGATGCAATGCGTTTTTCACGCAGCCCCATTCACTTCTATGGGGCTAGGGCTGCGTGAAAAATGCAGAATATAGAACATGCTGCGATTTTCACGCAACGCACAAGTGATGCGTGAAAAAAAACGTTCATGTACACAGACCCATTGAAATTCATGGGTCAGGATTCAGTGCGGATGCTATTCGTTCACGTCACGCATTGCACCCGCGAGGAAAACTCGCTCGTGTGAAAGGGGCCTTACTGTCTGCTGAGGCAATGCATCCCACTCTTCTTGAAGGGCGGCCCTTAGGTCATTGAGGTTCTGGGATGCAAAGTTACAAGCATCTACATGGTGACTCAGCTGATCCCATAGGTTTTCAATGGTATTTAGGTCTGGAGAAAGTTCAGGCCACTCAATTTCAGGTACCCCAGTCTCCAGCTGCCATTCCCGAATGATGTGACCTCAATGAGCAGGCGCATTGTCGTCTATCTTTTGAAACTCTAATAATACCCTGCTCCATGCAGTGTTGTACAGGCTCTGTCAGACTCCAGCAGTATGGCAATGTTTTGCCCTGGAAACAATGTTAAAAAATACCAGTTTTTTTTCTGTCAGATTCACACTCAGTCTGACAAAAACCTTTATATACTTCCATATAACCAGAGGCATACAGAAGTACAATGGAGGGCTCATGTATCTGTTCAAAACAATTACCATTGTGTAACTGACCTCTTAATAATTTGTTTCATGGAATCAGCAACATAACTATAATCAGGGGTCAAGTCCTGGAAAGAAACGTGTGGGAACTCACCCAAGTGCCTCCGTGTAACGTCACGGTGCGTGGCATACGCAAAGGGCAGGGGAGGTCAGGAGGAGGAGCAAGCAAGTACTGTATTTTTAGCCCTATAAGATGCACCTAGGTTTTAGAGGGGGACAATAAGAAAAATATATTTTTTATTACACCTCAGGTCAGACCACCAATCAGACCCCCAATGTTAATCAGACCTCAGTTAACAGCCCCAATAAGATGCCCAGTGTTAATAAGACCCCAATAAGACCTCAGATCACACCTCAGCTCAGACCCCAATATGAATGACCCCCAATCAGACCTCAGATAAGAGCCCCATGCCTTATAGCAGCCCCCAGTACCCTCATAGCAGCCCCCAGTAGCCTCATAGCAGCCCCCAGTGCCTCTCCATCAGCCCCCAGTGCCTCTCCATCAGCCCCCAGTGCCTCTCCATCACCCGCCAGTGCCTCTCCACCAGCCCCCAGTGCCTCTCCACCAGCCCCCAGTGCCTCTCCATCAGCCCCCAGTGCCTCTCCACCAGCCCCCAGTGCCTCTCCACCAGCCCCCAGTGCCTCTCCACCAGCCCCCAGTGCCTCTCCACCAGCCCCCAGTGCCTCTCCACCAGCCCCCAGTGCCTCTCCATCAGCCCCCAGTGCCCACTCCATCAGCCCCCAGTGCCTCTCTATTTGCCCCCAGTGCCCCCTCCATTAGACCACAGTGCCCCCTCCATCAGACCCTAGTTCCCCCTCCATCAGCCCCCAGTGCCCCCTCAATCAGCCCCCAGTGCCCCCTCCATTAGACCCAGTGCCCCCTCCATCAGCCCCCAGTGCCCCCTCAATCAGCCCCCAGTGCCTCTCCATCAGCCCCCAGTGCCTCTCCATCAGCCCCCAGTCAGTGCCTCTCACCAGCCCATAAAATATAAAACAAAAAAAACACATACCCTCTCCTGCTCCTGGACGCCGCCGCTCCTCTTCTGCTGCTGTCAGCTGTGCTTTGAAGGCTGCGCACACAGTGAGGTCACAGAGCGCCTCATGCCTGTGCGCAGCCCTGACAGCCGAGAACCAGGAAGCGGTGAGTACAAAGTCTTCACTGCTTCCTGGTCCTTTTGCCCTGAAAGGGAACGGCGTTCCTGCTGTGAAAAAAGTGCAGGAACACCGTTCCCACCCGTTCCTCCTCGACTCGAGCCCTGACTATAATCAAATAAGCAATATAAAAATAATCAAATAATCAGTACAAAAATGATATATGCATTATATATTTCATAATTATATGATATATACAGTGGTGCTTGAAAATTCGTGAACCCTTCAGAATTTTCCATATTTCTGCATAAGGCCTCATGCACACGAACGTATTTTATTTCCGTGGCTGTTCCAGTTTTTTCGCAGACCATATGCGGAACCATTCATTTCAATGGGTCTGCAAAAAAAATGGAAGATACTCCGTGTACCTTCCGTTTCCGTATATCCATTTTTCCGTTCCGCAAAAAAATAGAGCATGTCCTATTTTTTTCTAGTTTGCGGACAAAGATCGGCATTATTACAATGGATCCGCAAAAATAATGGATCCGCAAAAAAAACAGATGCCGTACGATCCGTGCGGACCGCAAAACACATACGATCATGTGCATGAGGCCTAAACCTGTTGAAAAAATACCAGGATTTTGACAGAAGTTGTAAAAGTAGATAAAGATAACCAAATCAAGTAAACAAGTCAAATATATTATACTTGGTCATTTATTTATTGAAGAAAATGTCCAATATCACATGTCTGTGAGCGTCAAAAGTATGTCAACCTTTAGGCCTCTTTCACACGGGCGCCACGTTTGACGCCCGGATCAGAGGCGGGTGCGTTGCGGGAAAATGTGTGATTTTTCGCGCGAGTGCAAAGCGTCTTAATGCATCACTGAAGTCCGGTTTCGGGTTGAGTACTCTGTAGATTTTATTATTTTCCCTTAGTAACATAACATAGTTATGATGGAAAATAATAGCATTCTTAATACAGAATGCTTTGTAAAATGTGGATTAAGGGGTTAAAAATAAAAAAAATTTGCCTTAGGGTCTTTTCACACTGGCGTTTTTCTTTTCCGGCATAGAGTTCCGTCCTTGGCGCTTTATGCCGGAAAAATCCTGATCAGGATCATCCCCATGCATTCTGAATGGAGAGAAATCCATTCAGAATGCATCAGGATGTCTTCAGTTCAGGACCGGAACGTTTTTTTGGCGCAGCAAATACCGCAGCATGCTGCGCTTTTTGCTCCATCCAAAAATCCGGAACACTTGCCGCAACGACGGATTCGGAATCATTTCCCATTGAAAGGCATTAATCCGGATCCAGCCTTAAGCTAAACGTCGTTTTGGCGCATCGCCGGATCCGACGTTTAGCTTTTTCTCAATGGTTACCATGGCAGCCAGGACGTTAAAGTCCTGGTTGCCATGGTAAAGTGTAGTGGGGAGCAGTATACTTACCATCCGTGCTGCTCCCGGGGCGCTCCAGAGTGACGTCAGGGCGCCCTACATGCATGGATCACGTGATCCATGCGCATGGGGCGCTCTGACGTCATTCTGGAGCGCCCCGGGAGCCGCACGGACTGTAAGTATACCGGTCCCCCACTCTCGACTACTACTATGGCAACCAGGACTTTAATAGCGTCCTGGCTGCCATAGTAACCTGAAATCATTTCGAAGACTGATCAGGATCCTGATCAGTCTTCTAATGCTTTCAGGCGACTTGGGTTCTGACGGATCCGGCGGGACGGAAGTGCCTGCCGGATCCTCAGAACACAAGTGTGAAAGAGGCCTTATCCTCTTGATCGCGTAGTTGCGATCTCTTCTTCAATCATTAGCTGTAAAGGACCTGTGATGACGTCACTGAGCTCATCACATGGTCCAATCACATGGTCCATCACCATGATGATGGACCATGTGATTGGACCATGTGATGTGACGTCACCACAGGTATTTTAGATGGCAGCTAATGCTTGAAGAAGACAGAAGAGATCGGCAACTACGCAATCAAGTTGCTAAGGTTAGTTAATTTTTTTTTATTTTTAACCCCTTAATCCACATTTTATTACCATGTTATAAGGGAAAATAATAAAGATCGGGTCCCATCTCTTAGCAACCTTGAGGGAAAATCGCACTGCATCCGCACTTGCTTGCGGATGCTTACGATTTTCCCGCAGCCCCATTCACTTCTATGGGGCCTGCGTTGCGTGAAAAGCGCACAATATATAGAGATGGCCCGAACTATTCGCCGGCGAACAGTTCCCGGCAAACATAGCTTGTTCGCGTTCGCCTCAGCCGGCGAACATATGCGATGTTCGGTCCGCCCCCTATACATCATCATTGAGCAAACTTTGACCCTGTAGCTCACAGTCAGCAGACACATTCCAGTCAATCAGCAGCATACCCTCCCTCCCAGGCTCTCCCATCTCCTGAACAGCATCCATTTTAGATTCATTCTGAAGCTGCAGTCTTAGTGAGAGGAGGGAGAGTGTAGTTGCTGCTGATTTAATAGGGAAATCGATAGCTAGGCTAGTGAATTCAGTGTCCACTCCAGTCCTGAAAGACTCATCTGATCTCTGCTGTAAGGACAGCGTCCTGACAGCACCCCAAAAAGCCCTATTTAGGGCTGCAACATTAGTCTGCTTTTTTTTTTCCATATATATATATATTGCAGTTGCCTGGCCTGCCCGTGTGTGAGGAGCTGCAGGCCCACAGACTACATAGTGTCCACTGCCAGTGCCCACCACTCACACCGTGTGGCACAGAACTTTGCATCAAACAAAGGCATTTAATTTTTACCCTTTAATCTAAGGTTAGTTGCCTGCCAGTTTGTGTCAGGCCAACTTCTACAGACTGTAGTGTGCCCACTGCCAGTGCCCAACACCACTCATACCGGGTGGCACGGGCATTTAATTTTTACACTTTAGTCTAATTTCTGTTGCTTGCCTGCTGCCAGTGTGTGTCAGGCCGACTTCCACAGACTGTAGTGTGCCCACAGCCAGTGCCCACCACCACTCATACCGTGTGGCACAGGCATTTAATTTTTACACTTTAGTCTAATTTCAGTTGCTTGCCTGCTGCCAGTGTGTGTCAGGCCGACTTCCACAGACTGTAGTGTGCCCACCACCCCTCATACCGGGTGGCACAGGCATTTAATTTTTACACTTTAGTCTAATTTCAGTTGCTTGCCTGCTGCCAGTGTGTGTCAGGCCGACTTCCACAGACTGTAGTGTGCCCACTGCCAGTGCCCACCACCACTCATACCGGGTGGCACAGGCATTTAATTTTTACACTTTAGTCTAATTTCAGTTGCTTGCCTGCTGCCAGTGTGTGTCAGGCCGACTTCCACAGACTGTAGTGTGCCCACTGCCAGTGCCCACCACCACTCATACCGGGTGGCACAGGCATTTAATTTTACACTTTAGTCTAATTTCAGTTGCTTGCCTGCTGCCAGTGTGTGTCAGGCCGACTTCCACAGACTGTAGTGTGCCCACTGCCAGTGCCCACCACCACTCATACCGGGTGGCACAGTAGCTTGCCGATAAATATGTCATTTCATTTTTTCACTTTAGTCTAATTTCAGTTGCTTGCCTGCAGCCAGTGTGTGTCAGGCCGACTTCCACAGACTGTAGTGTGCCCACTGCCAGTGCCCACCACCACTCATACCGGGTGGCACAGGCATTTAATTTTTACACTTTAGTCTAATTTCAGTTGCTTGCCTGCTGCCAGTGTGTCAGGCCGACTTCCACAGACTGTAGTGTGCCCACTGCCAGTGCCAACCACCACTCATACCAGGTGGCACAGGCATTTCATTTTTTTACTTTACTCTAATTTCAGTTGCTTGCCTGCTGCCAGTGTGTGTCAGGCCGACTTCCACAGACTGTAGTGTGCCCACTGCCAGTGCCCACCACCACTCATACCGGGTGGCACAGGCATTTAATTTTTACACTTTAGTCTAATTTCAGTTGCTTGCCTGCTGCCAGTGTGTGTCAGGCCGACTTCCACAGACTGTAGTGTGCCCACTGCCAATGCCCACCACCACTCATACCGGGTGGCACAGTAGCTTGCCGATAAATAAGGCATTTAATTTTTACACTTTAGTCTAATTTCAGTTGCTTGCCTGCTGCCAGTGTGTGTCAGGCCGACTTCCACTGACGGTAGTGTGCCCACTGCCAGTGCCCACCACTCATACCGGGTGGCACAGTACCTAGCACGCGTAGTACCACTTATCTAAAAAAAAAATTACAGGCAGAGGCAGGCCACCCCGCAGGGGCCATCGTGGTCGTGGTGCTGTGATTTCCACTGGCCCTAGAATAATGCCCAGTGTTCAGAGGCCACGTACCCTGAACCTGAAAAATTCTGAGGACATAGTTGACTGGCTTAGACAGGACACCCAATCTTCAACAGCTTCCGCTAAGAACCTTGACGCACCATCCTCCTCCAGCTCAGCTTTGGTCACCTGCTCTCAAGTTACCACGCTCCCGCCCGCCGCCACCACCACTACCACAGCCATCACAACTGCTTCACTTGATCCGTCAGAGGAGTTATTTACACTTCAGTTGTATGCAATTAGTGATGCGCAACCATTATTGCCAGATGATGTAGATTACAGGTATATGTCTCAGTCAGGCAGGATTACACACATGGACGTACAGTGTGATGATGATGTTGTACCCGCCACTGCTTCCTTTGCTGAGGTGTCAGATACAAGTGAAGCGGTTGATGATGACGATGTGTCCACGGATGCCACGTGGGTGCCTGCTCGAAGAGAAGAAGAGGGGGAAAGTTCAGAAGTGGAGACAGAGAGAATGAGGAGACGAGTTGGAAGCAGGGGGAGGTCGTCGCAAGGAGTTAGTGGCACAGTCAGACAGCATGTATCAGCACCCGGAGTCAGCCAGACAGCACGCCTGTCAACACATGCTGTTGCAACCACCAGAATGCCGTCATTGCAAAGCTCAGCAGTGTGGCATTTTTTTTGTGTGTCTGCCTCTGATAACAGCAATGCCATTTGCAACCTGTGCCAAAAGAAACTGAGTCGTGGGAAGTCCAACACCCACCTCGGTACAACTGCTTTTCGAAGGCACATGATCTCACGTCACAAACGCCAATGGGATCAACACATGAGTACAAGCAGCACACAAACTCAAAGCCACCATGCTCCTCCTGGTCCAGCATCTTCAGCCACGTCAACCACTGCTGTCCTTCTTGCCCCCTCTCAACCACCCGCCACTTCGCCTCTCACCTTCAGCATTTCCATCTCATCTGCCCACAGTCAGGTGTCTGTTAAGGAAATGTTTGAGCGTAAGAAGCCAATGTCACAGAGTGACCCCCTTGCCCGGCGACTGACAGCTGGATTGACGGAACTCTTAGCCCGCCAGATTTTACCATACCAGCTTGTGGAGTCTGAGGCCTTCAAAAAATTTGTCGCTATTGGGACACCACAGTGGAAGGTACCCGGACGAAATTTTTTTTCAAAAAAGGCAATCCCTGATATGGGACGTAACAGGGATTAAACTGATAGGAATAGTACTAGATAAGACACCACTCGGGTGTGACAGTAAATTGCACGGTGCAGACGCAGTGACCGTGGATTAAAACAAAAGGGAGGGAGCCAGCGTTTTTTTAACCATCTCCCCGTTCGAAAAATCAATTTAATAAATGGACCCCAGATTGGGTAACGTAACAGGGATTAAACTGATGAGAATAGTACTACAGAAAATACCACTCATATCGGGTGTGACAGTAAATTGCACGGCGCAGACGCAATGACCGTGGATTAAAACAAAGGGGAGGGAGCCAGCGTTTTTTTAACCATCTCCCCGTTCTAAAAATCATTTCAATTGACCTTTCGGGGACCCTTGGTGTTGTACGTGGCTGGGTGGAGGAAGAAACCTTCAATGACATTACCGGGACATGGCTAGCTTGGTATCCAGCCTTGTGCAAATGGGGAGTTTGCGGTTGTGCAAATGGACTGTTTGCGGTTGTTTGCGGTGCATTAAAAGGGGAGTTGGGTCTGTCAATGTCTGTGAAGCGGGCGTAACCCTTACACTACCTGATCGATACAACATCATACCTGATCGTATACACACACTGGATGTTTTAAAGCATGTTATTCCAAACAATTTAGGAATGTTACGTGATTTATGCCTTTTATGGATTAAAACCCGACTCTGCGTCCACTACGTAATTTTCCATGGGAGTTTTGCCATGGATCCCCCTCCGGCATGCCACAGTCCAGGTGTTAGTCCCCTTGAAACAACTTTTCCATCACTATTGTGGCCAGAAAGAGTCCCTTTGGTTTTTAAAATTTGCCTGTCTATTGACGTCTATGGCGGTTCGCCCGGTTCGCCCGTTCGCGAACATTTGCGGAAGTTCGCGTTCGCCGTTCGCGAACTGAAAATTTTATGTTTGCGACATCACTAACAATATAGAGCTTACTGCGATTTTCACGCAACGTAGAAGTGATGCGTGAAAATCACCGCTCATGTGCACAGCCCCATAGAAATGAATGGGTCAAGATTCAGTGCGGGTGCAATGCGTTCACATCACACATTGCACCTGCGCGAAAATCACGCCAGTGTGAAAGGGGCCTTAGGTTTAGCTGGTAATCTGAAGGTAAAATTAGAGTCAAGCAATAGGATAACAATAAGGTGTGACACAGTGTTTGACCCATTTTATTTAAAGACAGGGTTCTGTCTAAGGCTACTTTCACACTTGTGTTTGGTTTGGATACATCATTGATCTGCACAAACGCATCCGTTAGTAGTGTTGATCACGAATTTTTGAATTGCGAATCTTAATCGCGAATATCGACACTTCGAGAATTCGCAAATATTTAGAATATCGCAAAATATATTCGCAATTGCGAATATTCGTTTTTATGCAAATTTTTTATATGCAAATTTTCGCAAGCAAGAAAATAATGTCATTATTTTCTGATTTCGAAAATTGGCATAAAAATGCGCATACATTTGCATAAAAATTCGCATTAAATTCTCATCAACATTCGCATAAACTGGCATTTAAAAGATACCTTTTAAATACCAGTTTATTCTAATTTGTATGCAAATTTTATGCAAATTTATGCGAATTTTTTCATGCGAATTTTCGCAATCAAGAAAATAATGACTGGAGATTACGAATTTGCGAATTTTCGAATATATGGCAAATATTCGCGAAATATCGCAAATTCGAATATTGCCCCTGCCGGTCGTTAGTATCCGTTAGTATAATACAACCGCATGCGTCCGTTCACAATGGATCTGTTTGTATTATCTTTAACATAGCCAAAACGGATCTGTCTTGAACACCATTGAAAGTCAATGGGGGATGGATCCGTTTTCTATCGTGCCATATTGTGTCAGTGAAAACGGATCCATCCCCATTGACTTACATTGATCTGTTTGGCTCAGTTTCGTCAGACGGTCACCAAAACGCTGCAAGCAGTGTTTTGGTGTCCGCCTCCAAAGCGGAGTGGAGGAGGAATGGAGCCAAACTGATGAATTCTGAGAGGACCCTTATTCATTCAGAATGCATTAAGGGCAAACCTGATCCATTTTGGACCGCTTGTGAGATCCCTGAACAGATCTCACAAACAGAAACCAAAACAGAAGTGTGAAAGTAGCCTAAGGCCCCTTGCACACGACAGTATTTTGCGGACCGTATACTGGCAGTTTTTTCAGTTCAGTATACTGACAGTATACTGAACCATTCACTTCAATGGGACCGCAAAAAATACTGAAGTGTCTCCGTATGCCTTCTGTTTCCGTTTTTCTGTTTTTCTGTTCCGTTTAAAAATAGATCATGTCCTATTCTTGTCCGCAAATCACGTTCAGTGGCTCCATTCAAGTCAATAGGTCCGCAAAAAAAACGGAAAGCATACGGAAAGGCATCCGTATGTCTTCCGTATCCGTTCCATTTTTGCAGAACAATCTATTGAAAATTTCAAGACCAGCCCAATTTTTATAATGGAATTTATGTATACTGTATATGCCAAACGGAAAAACGGAACGGAACAACGGAACCGAAACGGAAACAAAACAGAAACAAAAACTGAACCACGGATCCGTTATAAACGGACCGCAAAACACTGAAAAAAAAATAAGTTTGTGTACAAGAGGCCTAAGTCTAATCTTCAGAGCACATGTCTGTGTAAGTGTATAATGACACGAACAAAGAGATTTCTGAGGACCTCAGATGAAGAGTTGTTAATGGTCATCAGGCTGAAAAAGTCATAAAAAGTTTGGACTCCACCAATCCACAGCCAGACAAACTGTGCACAAATAAAGGAAACTCAAGACCATTATTACCCACCCCAGGTGTGATCGACCAACAAAGATCACGCCAACAGCAAGGCATGTAATAGACTATGAGGTCTAAGCAGCTTAAGACCTTTCTCACATTATCTAATATTAATGTTTATGAGTCCACCAACAGGAGGGCAACAATGAACAACAATGGTGTGCATGGCATTATTGCAAGGAGAAAACTGCTGCTCTCCTAAAAGAACATTGCTGTAACTGCAGTTTTGTAGAGATCACCTGGACATTCCAGAAGGCAATTAACAATGTTTTGTGAATGAATGAGAACAAAATAAAACTTTTAGGTTTAAATGAGAAGTGTTATATTTGGAGAAAGGAAAACACTGCATTCTATCATAAAAAGTGGACTAGGATAGCTTGCCATTATTGATGGAACAATGAATTCAAAACTATAACAGCAAATTCTAAAGGAAAATGTCAGGACATCTGTCAATGGGTTGAATCTCAAGAGAACATTGGTTATGCAGCAAGAGAAGAACCCCAAGCACACTAGTTGCTTTAAAAATGTTGAAGAACAGAGTTGAAATTGCTCTGTATGGAGGAATGGGCAAAATTTCTCCAAGCTGATGTGCAGGACTAATCAATGTTTATTTGCAGTTACTGCTGCACAAGGAAGTCACTCCAGATTCTGAAAGTAAAGGTTTTGCTACCCATAGACATGTCATATTAAATTATTTTCCTCAATAAATACATGACCAAGTCTAATTTTTGACGCATTTGCTTGATTGGGTTATCTTTATTCACTTTTAGGATTGTGAAAATCTGATGCAGATTTATGCAAAATGTATGCAGAAATATAGAAAACTTTAAAGGGTTTACCAACGTGTATGCATACACTGTATATAACTTTTTTCCTGTTCAAATTTATTATAATATTGGTTTACATCATGTTCTGAAAAAGTTTACATTTTATCCATAATATAAACATATTTTTTGCCCAAAATGTACAATTTCTTTATGACTTATTGATTAAAAAAAACAACTGTTCTTGTACGAAGTCAGACAAGACACTTGCATTTATAATGAACTACCTTCTGGCAATGGTCTCCATAGGTTTCTGCTTTGCATATGAATTGCTTCCATGACTGCCATAAACAAAAAACTTTTTTGTGGTAATGATCCTCAAAGGATTTTCTGAACAATTTAGTTTGCAAAACAAACAGGTCAACTCAGAAAGCTGGAAGAGTTATGTCTGATATATTAAATATAACTGAAAAATTAAAATAGACTGTCACTCACTGGAAAAATTACATGCATATGATATGTGTTAGATTATAGATAATTCTGTCATGAATAACAACACCATTATATTGCACAGTTACACAATTATACTTTTGTTGTGCGTTTTTTTTAATGAACTTTCATTTTTGCAATACAAAGCTGTGAGTGCACAATTTGATATTTGCTCAATTGCCTTGTCTCCGTTTGCCTACAAAAATGAGTTTGTGAATCAGAGGGTCATTTGTTTAAATACTTTCTTGTCTCATAAATAAAAAAAAACACAGGAGCTTGTGAATGCATGGGAAATTATGGTTTTATGTTCAAATGCAAAAAAATGTAAGGAGTTTGGGGGTTATTGTTTTCCAAGGAAACAATCACCTACGTAAGTTACAAGCTATCGAGACAGCAAGCAAGGTTTCTGGTGGAGCATAGATAAGTACAGGGCTATAGCTAAACACAAGGCTGTATTTTTGTATTCTGGTCTAAATGTTTCAATAGAAAGACAGCAAGAGCTTAGAGGGATAAATATGTTTATGCAGGAATGAAAGGTTTGGATCATGTGAGTAAAATTAACAGATTTTATTCACATCCCCAGTCAAATCTGTGTTTTACCACCTCTGGCTGTCTCATGATTGACCTTGCTCCTGACTTTCACTGCAGTGTAGTCCATGGTCTTCCAAACCTCAAACTCTATCTATTGAACTGGGGGACTATGGGGGCATAACTAATGTATCAGGGGCACTAAGAGGGTAGCACTGTAGGATGGGGGCACTAAGGGCTCCGAACTACTGGATTGGAGGCGCTAGGAGGGCAGCTCTACTGGAAGAAGACAGCAGTACTGGATGGTGCACTCCTGGATGGGATGCACCAAGGGGCAGAACTACTGGATTAGGGACACTAAGAGGGCAGCTCTACTGGATGGGGCAGTAAATGTGCAGAACTTCTGGATTGGGGCGCAGAGGGGACACCAACTAGACATCACTACTTGAGGGCACCAAGGGGGTCTTTTACTGTGTAGGGACACTAAAGAGGCATTTTACTCTTTGTAGACACTTAAAGCACTTAACTACTATATGAGGATAATAATTGCTTTGTGGGGCACTAAGAGGGAATAACTACTGCTTAGGGAGACAAAGGGGCATTCTACTCTGAGGGGTCACTTATGTGGCATTCTACTGTGTGAGGGCACTAGCATTGTATTCTCACTATGAGGGGGCACTGAGGAGGCATAGCTACTGTTGAAAGGGCAGGCATATGCCTCAGCTACAACATTCTGCAGATATCTGTATGACCTCTTCTGGACGGACTTGAATCTGCAGAACGTTGAAGGTGGCTCCATGTTTTTGCACTACTTACATCACAAAAAAGTGCCAAATGGCGAGGCAGGTAACCAGTAGTTCAATGCTGCGCTATTTGGAACCTTTTTTTCTGATGCTGGTACAGGCCTATGCAGAAGTGGTTATAACATGAGGGACACTATAGGAGGCACAGAACATGAGGGACACTATAGGAGGGTGTAGAACATGAGGCACCAAAAGGTCAAAGAGAAAGAAGCAGTATATAAAGGGGGCATATATCCTGGCAATATATGAAAGAAACACTATATACAATGGGCACAACACAAGTGGCACTATATACAGGAGACATGGAGCATGAGGCTATATATCCATGGGCACAGAGTATATGGCACTACCATTAAGAGAACTGTGTATGTGTTGCTTTATTTTCATTGGAGCATAGTATATGACATGACTGTATTTAGGAGCACAGTGTATGCTGCTATTACTGTATATTGCGGATTACAGTATGTGGCACTAAGATGATTTTGTGTTAGTAGGTTGCCAATGTGTTGGTAAAGCAAAAAGCTGAACACATCTCGGTGGCAAACTCTGCAGAGACAAGTTTTGGTCAGGGAGAAGTCATCATAGTGTCTGAACTGGATGGAAAGATAAGGAAACAGAAGAATTCAGGTGGAGACATCACCTGTAAGTCACCAAATGTAAATGTTTATTCCACCACTGACTTTGTTTCAGTGCTGTAGTTACTTGTATGGTCTACAGTGTGATGATGAGTTGTAGCATTTTGTGAAACTACTACTTCCAGCATATCTTTACACCTATTCAGGCCATGCTGGGACCTGCAGTTTCACATACTTATATGTCAAGGCCTAACCTGAATATGCAAATGATATCTGTATTGAGTAGTTTTTGAGCTGGTGCTGTATATATAAACTGTATTGGCTCTGGTGCTATATTTATGTACTGAGCTTGGTTGTGGTGCTGTATTTATGTCCCATGTTCTGTAATTTCGAAATGAGCTTGGTTCTTTATTTATGCTGTATTTATGTTCCTGGCTTGGTTCTGATGCTGTATTTATGTGATGCGCTTGGTCCTGGTGCTGTATTTATGTACTGAGCTTGATTTCTGGTGCTGTATTATGTTCCATGAACTTGGTCCTGGTGCTGTATTTGTGAAATAAGCTTGGTTATGGTGCTGTATTGATTTAATGTAATTGGTTCTGGTGTTGTATTTATGTGATTAAATTGGTTCTGGTGCTGCATTCATGTAATGAGCTTGGTTATAGTGCTGTATTCATGTAATTAGCTTGGTTCTGGTTCTGTATTTATGTGATGAGTTTGGTTATGGTGCTGTATTCATGTAATTAGCTTGGTTCTGGTGCTGCATTCATGTAATTTGCTTGGTTATGGTGCTGTATTCATGTAATTAGCTTGGTTCTGGTTCTGTATTTATGTGATGAGCTTGATTATGGTGCTGTATTCATGTAATGAGCTTGGTTCTGGTGGTGTATTCATGTAATCAGCTTTGTTCTGATACTGTATTCATATGATGAGCTTGGTATGGCACCACTACTTCTGTCCATACACAGTGTCCTCTCCATTCACTGCTATGGAACTGTTAAAAATAAGCAGTGCTCACCATAACGGTGAATTGAGTGGTGGTCGTACATGGTTGTGGAGGTATGTTGGGAGGGGGCGGTGGGCGCCAAAAATACTTCTCACACTGGGTGCCATTTAACCTAAGGCGGGTCCTGCTTAGTGGCTCCCCACTGCTCTGGTCCTGCATTTCAGTACCTGTGTGTTGATCTTCCAGTTTACAGCTTGTTTACTTCCTTTGTGGCATGGGAGTGGTCACATGATTTGCTGCAGCCAACCACTGCATGCAGCAGCGATGTGTTCACAAGAGACATGTCACTGCTGAAGCCAGTGGTTGGCAGAGAACCATGTGATCATGCCCATGCCACAGAGGAAGTAAACAAGGCAAGGACTGTAAAGTGGACACCCAGGAGTGATGCCTTTTCTTCTTTGTTTACCTGCTCGCTGTCACAACCACAGCAGTGAACAGGAGTAATTATAACTCAGCCGTCCCAATTATTTCAATGGGATGGCTCCTTCCTGTTCAAGTGAATAGGACAGGGCGACCCAATAGAAGTGAATAGGGATGGAGAATCTGCTCACTGCTATGGTTGCGGCAGTGAGCAGGTAAACAATAAAGAGAGCGCTGCCTTCTCTTTAAACAGCTGATCAGTGGGGGTGCCGGGAGTGAGACCTATGCAATCTGATATTGATGACCTATCCTGAGGATAGCACCAAACAATCTATTTAAGGACAGCACCATCGTCCCACTTTACGGAAACGATCCACAGTCACCCAGCGGTCAGGCTCCTTTCTGCTTCAAACTATAGAAAATAAAACAATTGTGACCAGTGTCTTCTCCTTTTGCAAGTTTATTTCGATCAACACATCAGACAGGCAACGTTTCGACTTATATCAAGCCTTTCTCAAGCCATAATATACATCACACATTGTGAGTTTAAATACATACACTACAAAATAAGGGGTTGTAACAATTCTTACACCAATCAATCATTTGTGTATATGTAGTGTCATATTAAGAACCAATCATAGGTATTTGCATAAGGTAGATTATAAATTCCTCCATACAAAAGACAGCTTCTTACATGTTACCTGCAAGATGGCTGCTAATATAGAGTTCAATGTAACTCACCTCTAGGAACTAATGGATTCCCTTTTCCTTTTCTTTAGGATATGTGTTTTTATTGGAGGGATTATTTTAATTTTTTACTCACTTTTAGGTGATATGTGGAAAAACACTGTGAATGTATAATTAACATGTTTCTTCTTTATGTTCTATCTGGTTAAGGTGAGCTGCAGATTGGCAGGAATGGACGCATGTCTTTACAGCGGTAAGAATTCATACATAGGGACAGGATACATGGATAGTATGATAAGAGATGTAATGTCTCCCAAAGATGTGAATCTGAAACCAGAACACACAGATGGAACCCTACCGATGGTGGGTGACGTTTTTGTTGTCCTGCAATAAGAGTGGTGGATACCATAGTTACATGATGCCTACTACGCGATGTGCGTTGCCGGTCATTACACATAGGAGGAGAGTGAGAATTGAAGAACTAATATATACATATTGTCCTTGTTGATAAAGTTGTGTGAGAAGCACGGGACTTGACATGCGCAGTCTGTTAGGATAGACAGAATGTATGTGACACAAGGACATGAGCACTGGATTAATGGAGATGCTGGGGAGACATACGGCAGCAGCCATCTTGCAGCTCACACGTCTATGGATATTCCGGAGGGAACATGTAAGAAGCTGTCTTTTGTATGGAGGAATTTATAATCCACATTATGCAAATACCTATGATTGGTTCTTAATATGACACTACATACTGTATACACAAATGATTGATTGGTGGAAGATTTGTTACAACCCCTTATTTTGTACCTTATTTTATATGTATTTAAACTCACAATGTGTGATGTATATTATAGCTTGAGAAAGGCTTGATATGAGCCAAAACGTTGCCTGTCCAATGTGTTGAAATAAACTTGCAAAAGGGGAAGACGCTGGTCACAATTGCTTTATTTTCTATCCTGAGGATAGGTCATCAATATAAAAAAAAGCAGACAACCCCTTTAACCTGCATATATACTAGGGCATGGCCAGAGGGCACAACTGCAAAATCATGTAATCACTGGCTGTCATGGGTAGGCGTGGCTTGGATGCATACAGTCAACCACATCATCTGAATGCATTGTGAATTTGTTCTTTTGGACAATGGATGTAGCTTGCTGCCTGAAGTCTTTGTCCACTATAGACTTAGTCAAGGGTTGCTTACACACGAGGATATTTACAAGCCATATATGGCCCAGATTTTATGAACCAGAATCCGATGCTAATGTTTATGAATAAAGCTATTTATATGGGCGTATAATTTCCATATTTGAAATCTGCAGCATGTCCAAGTTTTGTTTGTATTTGCTTCCAAATACACCCATTATAATCTATGGAAGTACATAAAAATGCAGGAAGCAAGTAATATGCCTGTAAATCTGGTTGAATTGCTATTATTCATATGACTGGATGGTATATAATCAGGAATCTGTGAATTCCAGAGCCAGAATATGTATGGATTTCTATATTCTCATGTGAAAAGTAGCCTTAAACTAAGATAATCATGTAGTAACTAGAGTTGAGCGAACCCAAACTACAAAGTTCAGGTTCATAACGAACTTTGCGAGTTCGGGTACCTGGACCCGAACCCGGACTTTTTCACTGAAATTTGGGTTCGGTGTTCAGGTGATTTTATTATTTTTCATTAAGATAGAATGAATGGCCATTGAGGAGTTAAAAATAATAATAAAAAAAACTAACCCCATTTACTTAATCACGCAGCCGGTATCCTCTTCTTTATTGTTTCTGCAGGACCTGTAAAATGACCTGCAATGAGGTCACTGCACGACCTCATAGCAGGTCCTTTTGCAGGAAGATAGAAGGACCTGCGATGACATCACCACTCACCACACTCACCACTTGGTGAACACGGTGATGTAATCGCAAGTCCTTTTGTAGGTCCTGCAGAAAGAAGGAAGAAGAAGATACCAGCTGTACGATCAAGTGGATGAGGTTAATTTTTAACATTTTTTAACCCCTTAATGGCCATATTATTTAGCATTCTGTTTTAAGAATGCTATTATTTTCCGCTATAAGCATGTTATAACAGAAAATAATAAAGTGAAGTTAGGGTCCCCATTGACTTTAATGGGGTTTTGGGTTTGAGGTCAAGTTAGGGCCCTGAACCCGTACTTTGACCTGAAGTTCGGCTGAACCCGGCAAACCCAAACTTCCACGGGTTCGCTCATCCCTAGTAGTAACCAATGTAGTTGAATAAGGAAGTGCTAAATATACTATACTATAAGGGTACGGCTACATGGCACAGTTGTGATGAGGTCATGTTGCAGTTAGGAACCACAGCATCATCATTTACAATAGAAGTGAATGGGGAAATAGATTTCTAAGATAGTCTTGGCACCTTCGAAATTGTGATCACTGCACTTGATTTACCACACATAAAACATGTCCTGCTGCCTACAACTTCAGACTGCATGATATATAGAATTGAGTAGCCGCTAGCGGTATTTACTTTACCACATGTATTATTATTTGAAATTAATCAGAAAGCTAAAGAACCAGGAAAATTTACAGTTCAAACAACAGTGACAGAAAAAAATGGACCCTAGACACATAATTGTGCATGTGGTAACCGACCGCATGCATTTCCTAACCACAGCATGACCACATCACAACCACATCACGACCATGCCGCCGTACCCTAAGACAAAAACAAGACATCTGGACAAAGCCATCTATAAGGTATGTTAAAATTGAAATTAGTATCAAAGAAAGTGGGAAAGTTAGCCACAGAATAATAAATAGCTAGTGACATTAACTGGAGCCTGACATCCAGGAAAACGCAGTTCAATCTTCAGGTAACATGTTAAGGGCAAAAGGAGTTGAGCAAATGGATAAATAGCCCTAGGCCAGACACACTCAAGTGAGTTCAATGCATTAAACTTGCAGCGTGTCAGTGTGAGGTCCCGTTCTGACCTCTGCTACTCTGACAGCATTTTAATGATTTGTAATGCTGTGTCACCCTGAGAGTCCTGTCACTCGAGGGTCATTTGCATATATTAAAAGTTATTGAGCGACATTTATCATCTCCATATGGCAGTGTTGGTCTCCCTGCACTGATGTGAGATGAGCCATATTAAGAGGCAGATGCATTTAACAAAGCAGGTGCGTAGACTTCAGCTGGCATAGACTTCAGCTATAATTGTTGCCACGTTCTGGTGAAAGTTATAGTAAATGAAGCAGGCAGCACGGCCCTCCCTATATGCCCTGAAGCCCCTCCCCTTTTGGTCACTCTGTTTCTCTGCAATGATTCAGGTGACAGAAGCCATTTAAGGGAATTTAACAAAGTATTAGCTGGATTAGGGTAAATTCCTACTTAGCATAAATGCTGCAGATTTGGATGTGGCTGTCAGTGAACTGCAGGCTTGTTGCCATGCAAGCTGGCTGCATGGACTCTTGCGTACTGGCTGTGGGCCATTACACGTGTATGCTGGTTGCTTGGGTGCTGCGTGCTGACTGCAGCCTTCTAGTGTGTGAATTGTGTCTTGTGTATCTGTGTATTCTCTGTGTTTAATGGTTCACTGTGACACTGTTTTGTCATGTAGGCTGCCTGCATGTGCTTGCGTACTGGCTGCAGTAGACCATTCCCATGTATGTTGGTTGCTTGTGTGGTGCATGCTGGCTGTGGTGTTCTGTGGCTATGTGTGAACTGTCTCCTGTGACTTGTATGCTGTGTTCACCAATGGTTTATGTTCCCTGGTCTGTGTGTTTGATTACCAGGTGGTCAGGTGTTCTCATTACCCTGCTATTTAATCCTGTGATCCTTGTGCCTGACTCCAGGATTGCTGTGTGTGGGGTGTATGCTCCTCACCTGAGTGTGCAGTCATCTGGTATTTCATTGATGTCATTATGGCCTAGTCTGATTGCAAACGCCATGCTCCCCATTCCTCATGGGTTCCGATGTATATAATTTGTTAGTAGGTCTGTATATGTCAATTTCCATGTCTAGCCTGTCTAGGAGTTGCTTTTATGTCTTTATGTTCAGCTCTGCCTGTGACCACCATGTATTCAGTTCCGCATGGGTTCCAGGCATCTGTCTGTCTTCATGTTTGTAAGTTCTTTCTGTGATCACCAAGCATCCAGTTCTGCATAAGGGTCCAGGTCTGTCTTTTTCTGCATGTACTCGTCTGTAGTGTTGAGCACAAATATTCGAATAGCGAATTTTATTACAGAATATCGGCGCTTCGATAATTTGTGGATATTTAGAATAAATTGCTATATATTCATTTGTTCGAATATTCATCTTTTTTTTTTCCATCTGAACACATGCTTCCTTCCTGCTTCTTGCTTGTGGGACAATGAGTCATTGGCCCACAAGCAAGAAGCAGGGAGGAATCGTGTTCAGATGGGAAAAAAATGACAAATATTCTAAAAAATTAATATTCTCCTTATATCACAAATTAGAATATAGCCCCTGCCGCTTACCACTAATCGTCTGTCTGGGTTTGTCATGTCTCCTGTATCTAGTTTTGCATTGGTTCTTGACTATGTGGCTCTTCTGTGTTCCGGTACTTGGTTTATGTCTGAACAGTATGGCCCCTTTCACACGGGCGAGTTTTCCGCGCGGGTGCAATGCGTGAGGAGGACGCATTGCACCCGCACTGAATCCTGACCCATTCAGTTCTATGGGGCTGTGCACATGAGCGGTGATTTTCACGCATCACTTTTGCGTTGCGTGAAAATCGCAGCATGTTCTATATTCTGCGATTTTCACGCAACGCAGGCCCCATAGAAGTGAATGGGGATGCGGGAAAATCGCAAGCATCCGCAATCATGTGCGGATGCGTTGCGATTTTCCCGCATGGTTGCTAGGATACGATCGGGATGGGGACCCGATCGTTATTATTTCCTTTATAACATAGTTATAAGGAAAATAATCGCATTCTAATTACAGAATTCAATGTTCCCGGGCTTTAAAGGGTTAAAATAATAAAGAGTTAACTTACCTTCTCCCATTGTCGCGCAGAGCCCCAGAACGTCGTCTCTCTGATAGTTTGGCTGCTTGAGGACCTGTGGTGACGTCACAGGGTCACATGGTCCAATCATAGAAGCATTTGAGTGTACCATGTGACCCATGTGATCCTGTGACATCACGGCAGGTCCTTCATCGAACATCTGTTGTTCGATGAAGGACCTGCCGTGATGTCACAGGATCACATGGGTCACATGGTACACTCAAATGCTTCTATGATTGGACCATGTGACCCTGTGACGTCACCACAGGTCCTCAAGCAGCCAAACTATCAAGAGAGACGACGTTCTGGGGCTCTATGCGCATAATGGGAGAAGGTAAGTTAACTCTTTATTATTTTTAACCCTTTAAAGCCCGGGGAACATTGAATTCTGCAATTAGAATGCGATTATTTTCCCTTATAACTATGTTATAAAGGAAAATAATTACACATACAGAATACTCATCCCGAAACCAGACTTCAGTGGTGAAGTCTGACTTCGGGTCTGGGTACCAAGCATGCGGATTTTTTCACGCGCGTGCTCAACGCACTACAAACGTTAGCACACGCGCGGAAAAATCGCGGCGATTCCCGCAACGCACCCGCATCTTATCCGGGCGTCAAACATGACGCCCGTGTGCAAGAGGCCTATATGTTGCAGGTGTGTTAAGGTTTTTGTTTGCCTATGTTCCTGGACCATTGGTGTTGTATACCAGTGTCTGTTGCCTTTCAGGTTTCGGCCAAGTGTGCCATCCCAGGAGTAAGAGGTCTGGTTTCTCCCTTGCGGCGAAGACCAGATCCCTGTAAAAAAAAAAAAAAAAACTCCCTTATAAGGTTTGGACCAAAGTCACATCAGGTTTCTTGGCCCAGTGGTTCTGCCAGTTGTGTTTCGTCATTACTAGTTAATAAAGCGTTTGTTTTGTCTCACTGTTCTGCCTTCTGTATGCTTATGGTATGTTCTTGGGTTCTGTTGACTAGAACATGACAGCTGCACTGGATGTAGCATGTTCACCGGAGAGTGTCCACACCAGAAAACACACATAACTTGACATGCAGGGTACATTTTTGGGATATCTTGTTGCTGATTTCACCCTTTATAAAGCAGAGGGTGAAATCTGGAGCAAATTTGGATCATTTCCACAATGAAAATAGAGATTTTGAACCAAAGTTTTTGAATTTTATTTATATGAATTACTCATAATGGTGTCTGGCATTTTACATATCAGTATAGTGCTATACTCAGCACAAGGCGGTATTTGGCCACAATACCGCGTATGCTCGACCGCCATGCTCGAGACTCCATCCTGCATGTTTCTTGGCTGCTACGCAGCCAATAAACCTGCAGGTAATTACTGCCCTCACTGTATTGCCGTAGCAATGTTGGTTCCTGGCATTACAGTGATTGGCTGGCCATAACGTGGCATCGGGTGCTATATAACACCTCATTGCGCGTGTTCGGCTCAGTCTTAGGGAGAGCTGTGCATAGGAAGGGACAGACAGTGTAGGGAGTAATATTGGACTATTATGATTAGAAAAACTTTCAAGAGAACCAAAAGGACTATTGTGTGTGACAGCAGCAATATGAATTGTTAGCGCATCCTGCGCAAAATACCATCTAATAGCCTGCTGGGGACAGTTAAATTATCTGCACCACATCTCCTGTGTAAAGTGTGTGCATCTCAAAAATATCTGTGACATCCAGTGTACTTTTTCCATAGATGGTGCCCGCTGTGGACAGTTAAATTAGCTGTGACACATCTCCTGTGTAAAGTGTGCGCATCCCGAAAATATCTGTGACATCCAGTGAACTTTTTCCGTAGACGGTGTCTGCTGTGGACAGTGACATTAGTTGCGCCACATCTGCAGTGTAACGTGTGCGCTGGAAAAATTTATCAGTGAAAAATTAAAAAATGTATCTGTGAGATACAGTGTACTTTGTCAATAGATGGAGTACGCTTCTGACAGTGACATTACCAGCGCAAAATCTAAAGTGCAACGTGTGAGTTTAAAAAATGTATCTGTGAGATACAGTGTACTTTGTTAATAGATGGAGTACTCTTCTGACAGTGACATTACCAGTGCAACATCTCCAGTGTACCGTGTGCGGTTAAAAAATGTATCTGTGACATACAGTGTACTTTTTCAATAGACAGTGTCTGCTTCTGACAGTGACATTACCAGTGCCATATCTCCAGTGTTACGTGTGCGCTTAAAATTTTTATCTGTGACATGCAGTGTACTTCCTCAGTAGACACTGCGGACAGTGACATTACCAGTGGTACCTCTCCTGTATAACGTTTCCTCATCCCAAATACCTGTGATTTTCACTGTAATATTTTATTAGCCGCTGGTGACAGCATTGACATTATCTGCGAGATATCTCCTGTGTGACGTTTCCACATCCCAAATACAGTACCTTTTTTAAAGTTTTTTTGCTCATACACTTCCAAATCCTATGCTACTGTACGCTACTGTACATGTGACATACTTTCAAGCATATACTGCATAACATTTAATATGAAGGAGCGAGCAGTAAGGGATGGGGCCGTGATGCTGATGGTGCATGCAGAGGCAGCGGCCCTGGGCGCGTTGAAACTGTGCCTGCTGCCAGAGCACAAGAAAAACAACCATCCACAATACCTAGCTTCATGTCCAAGTTTGCAGGGCGGCGCAGGTCACCACTCTTGAAGTCAAACCAGTGCGACCAGGTGGATTTCAGCAGATAATGCTTCTAGTTGGTTAAGCACCACCCTGTCTTCCACCAAGTCCAGTCTCAGTAGCCAAGGCCCTCGCATATAATGCTTTACAGGGTCAGCTCACCTACAGGCCCTCACATGAAAAATTTTACAGGGTCAACTCACCTGCAGGCCCTCAGCTACAACCTTTTAGAGGGTCAGCTCAAAAGCAGGCTCTCACCTACAATGTTTTACAGGGTCAGCTCACCTGCAGGCCCTTGCATATAATGTTTTACAGGGTCAACTCAGCTGCAGGCCCTCGCATATAATGTTTTACAGAGTAAGCTCACCTGTAGGCCCTCACATATATTGTTTTATAAGGTCAGCTCACCTGCAGTCCCTCACCTACAACCTTTTAGCGGGTCAGCTCACTAGCAGGCCCTCAGCTACAATCTTTTACAAGGTCAGCTCACCTGCAGGCCCTCACCTACAACCTTTTAGAGGGCCAGCTCACCAGCAGGCCCTCACCTAGAATCTTTTAGAGGGTCAGGTCACCAGCAGACCCTCACCCCTAATGTTTTTGAGGGTCAGCTCACCAGCAGGCCCTCATCCCTAATGTTTTAGATGGTCAGATCAGCAGGCCCTTTCTCAAAATGTTTTTGAGGGTCATCAGCAGGCCATCAATCATAATGTTTTATGTTTAACAAAGGGTGTATTAGAGTGCCGGTTCCTGGTAATTTTTGGCAGCCCTTTCACTTAGTGCATAGGCTTTATGAGTGTAGGAGTCCCACTACATAAACAATTGTACCACAATGTGAATGAGGCCCTACTATATTTGATATACAGGTTGTATCGGGGTGCACTTGCTTGTAATTTTAGGCAGCACTTGCACTTTGTATACAAGGAAATATACAGGAAAGAATGTTTCCTAACAATTTTCTCTCTAAAATCGATTTTATCTTTGGTTTTGTGTGCATTATTGTCAGTCTGTAAAAGTGGCGTAATACTTGGACAACATCATTCCCAGCAGCGACCTGGGCAGTCTAAGATGCATCCAGACATCCTCCTCATGCTGTTCCTGAACCATTTTGGTGGTGTTTCCATCAATTTCTGACCTTTTCCTATGCACCAGGCACCCTCCCCTCTTCAGAGCAGTGGGTGCCTGGTTTAATTCTCGGGTTCTCCCATTGACTTCCATTATACTCGGGTGCTCTACCGAGCACCCGAGCATCCCGATGTGTTCGGCCCAAGCACCCGAGCACTTGGGTGCTCGATCAACACTAATCAGTACAGTAGTCAACATAGCAGGGCAGGAAAAATGAAGATAGAGAAGTATATGACTGTGGATGGATCCCTTGTTGTTTGACCTGCCCAAAATGCCTTGCAATCAGCCTCATCCAATCAGAAGGAGAGATATAGATAAAAGCACTATATAAGATCCTACCATGGATGGGGGTAGGGAAGTGTGCACCCCTGACTGCCACCCACGCCACTGCCCCTACCTACTTGCACAATCCATCCTAGGTAACAGGGAGCAACTGGACGACAGTCCCTAACTTAAGTATGTGCAGGGGATCAAAAGACAGGACAAACAGAACACAAAGCAAGTCAAACTAGCCGAAGTCAATACCTGGAAGTCAAGTCAGTACTAGGAGCAAACAAAAGCGAGTCTAAACACAAGCCCGAAGTCAGTACCAGGAGATCACAACAAGCAACAGGGGATGAGCAGGAGCGAGGTCAAACAAGCAGAGCTGAGGTCAGGATACAGAAGAACAATGCCAGGAATACAGGACCTTAATCACTAGTGTTGATCACGAATTTTCGAATTGCGAATTTTAATCGCGAATATCGGCACTTCGAGAATTGGCGAATATTTAGAATATCGTGAAATATATTCGCAATCGCGAATATTCGTTTTTTTTTTAAATTACAGTTTATGCGAATTTTTATGCGGTTTTTTAATGCAAACTTTTCATATGCAAATTTTCGCAATCAAGAAAATAATGTCATTATTTTCTTGATTGAGAAAATTAACAAAAAAAAGTCTCATAAATTAGCATAACATTTGCATAAATTTGCATACAAATTCGCATAAACTGGCATTTAAAAGATACCTTTTAAATGCTAGTTTATGCTAATGTTTATGCTAATTTATGCAAATTCTCGCAATCAAGAAAATAATGACTGGAGATTACGAATTCGCGAATTTTCGAATATATGGCGAATATTCGCCCAAATATTTGCAAAATATTGCGAATTCGAATATTGCCCCTGCCGCTCATCACTATTAATCACAGGCAATCTGTGGCCAGCAGGTTGTCTGTTTAAATTGGCCTGGGTGGTGAGTCACATGACATGGCCAGCGTCACATGACTCACAGCTGCCCAACTCAGCCGAGCACCGATCATCATTATCGGCACTCGACTCCCCTGCTGCTCGCCTTCTGCCATTGAGACAAGGATGCAAGCTATGTCCTTGCCCCTCTACTTGTGCAGGGTGCCGGCGGTGCTGTGGAGGAAGCACGCGTCGCCAGCCCCTCATTACAGGTCCTAAGCAGAGACACCATGTGCATTTTCAGCTTAGACATTAATGTGGCAGAACAAAGTAAAGAAGGACAATTATATTTAGACAGAGAAACAATATAGTAAGTTTATTTATTTTTTTAGGGAATGAAATAAGGATTTATGGTACGTTCACACAACGACATTTGTCGCCACAAATAGGGCACAACTTCACTGCAACATTTGTTGCGCGACATTTTGTCGCACCAATGTCGCGCAACTTTTTTGATAATGGGAGTCTATGGTGTCGCATTGCGGCATGCGACATGCTGCGACTGTGACGCGACAGTCGCAGAAAAATCCATCTGTAATGGATTTTTTGTGACTGTCGCGTCGCAGTGGCAGCATGTCGCATGTCGCAATGCGACACCATAGACTCCCATTATAAAAATTGTCGCACGACAATAGTGAGACTTATTGTCGCACGACAAATGTCGTCGTGTAAACGTACCCTTAGATTGATTTAATCAACTGAGAGATTCTAGGTGGGGCAGGACACGGGGCAGTTTAGTTAGAGTACTACATGTAACTTGTGCAGCCTTTTAGGTTGCATTTCATATTAATATTTAAAGCTACAGAAATCCTTTTTTTCTAATTGTGTATTTTAAAAAAGCTGTAAAAAACTCTTTCAATTACAGTAGGTGAACAAAACCTGACCATATAGATTTTGTAGCATCACTATCCACATATATTTTTGCAGGAGATTCTGTCCAACTGTGCATTTTTTCCCAAAAAAAAATCAGTTGCATAGTTTCCACAAATATTAACAAGTGTACCAAACCTGAGTGGGTGTATTTTACAGTGTCACAGTCAGCATATATTTTAAAAAAGAAGTTGCAAAGTTTCTTCAATTAATAGTTTGTGTTCCAAACTTAACTCAACATTTTTTCCACATTACAGTCATTGTATATTTTTGCATCAGACAAAGTAACTACACAGCATTTGAAGCTATGCAATTCCTTTATCTGGAAACAGCACCACAGGTTCTGAAGGGGGTGAAGAGTTAGAAATATGTACATCCTTCAAAACCCCTTTAATAATTGTGTTTTATTAAATTCTACTGTGTACGGTAACTACTGTATATAACTATGCTGTTATTTTTAATGTCTTTTATTTCCATAGCCAGGGGTTGATGCTTAAAAAACAACTAAAATGAAAACTAGTGTTCATCCTTCACAAAGGACATTTTCTAGGATGCTGTGCGTTTGCGACTATTAAACCCACGGACTGGTCAGTCCATGATTTGTAATATGTGTAAATAGCCCTTCAGGCTGAATTTTCATGCTGAGGCTGTGTGGAAGGAGCGTGTTGTGCAGCATGCAAAATAAAAATGCTTAAAAAAAAAAAAAGTTGTAAAACACTGTTGATACAAGCACAATCATAAAAATTTCTGCAATGAATTTCAATTACAGAACCAAATTAACTAATCTGTTTATACTTAGCAGCAGCCTTTTCAGTACAGATATGGACATTATACACAACATACATTGAGGTTAATGTCTCTATAGAATTATTATGCAGTTAAATGCATTGAAAAAATGTTTTGCTTATTAAGTTTCACAATAGTTTTAGCAAGAAGGAACAATATGACTGTAAAATTCACATTGGGTTGAAAGGCTGAAATTTGCCACCACAGATTTATGTGAGGCAAATCTGCAGCTTTTTATACTACCAATAAAGTAGACAATATTGTAAGTGACCTGCATTGCAGATTTTAAATCCCTGGCATTTCAATGTAAGCTTCTAATTACCACATCGGATTTCCCTAATTTGCAAAGAGGAAGGTAAAATTTGATGCCTATCAGCGAGAAAATACATATGTAGTTCCTGTAACATATTTGAAGTTATCTCTTATCTTTAATGATCAATGCTGATTTTTTCTCAGTTTGCTCAGTTTTCAGCTGTGTTCAGTTATTCTTAATGATTAAACATCTGCCGTAGAGGGTTGAGCGAACCCGAACTGTATAGTTCAGGTTCGTACCGAATTTTGGGGTGTCCGGGACATGGACCGGAACCTGAATATTTCCGTAAAAGTTCGGGTTCGGTGTTCGGCACTTTCTTGGCGCTTTTTGAAAGGCTGCACAGCAGCCAATCAACAAGCATCATACTACTTGCCCCAAGAGGCCATCACAGCCATGCCTACATGCTGCTCTATGATTGGCCAGAGCAGCATGTGACCCAGGCTCTATATAAGCTTGAGTCACATAGCGCTGTACGTCACTCTGCTGTTACAAGTGTAGGGAGAGGATGCTGCTGGACTTGTGATTTCAGGGAGAGAATCTAACTCAGCGATCTACCTGGAAATAGTTGTGTGGGTGCAGGGCACTATCCTTTTACCCTGCCCTGAGCTCATTGACCAAAAAATACTAACTTTTAGAAATCTGTTTGTTAGGTGGGTGGTGGCGGCCATTTTATGCATGCTCAGTGCACCAGCATCTGAGCTTTTGGGACATTGCAAATCACCATTTTTTGGGGCAAACTACAACATCTGTATTAGTCAGTGTACAATTTAAGCTAGAAATAGACCCATCATTTTCTGGGGTTTGAAAAACACACTTTTATTTTTTTCAAAAACAGTATGTTCCAGATCTGCAAGTGTTAAATTAAAGTTTAATATATACAGCATTCATATTCTGTAAGCAAAAAAAGACTTTTTTGGCAATCTACAACATTTGTATTAGTCAGTGTGCAATTTAAGCTAGAAATACACCCATCATTTTCTGTGGTTTGAAAAACACACTTTTTTTTTCAAAATACAGTATTTTCAAGATCTGAAAGTGTTAAATACAAGTTTAATATATACAGCATTCATATTCTGTTAGCAAAAAAAGACTTTTTGGGCAATCTACAACATCTGTATTAGTCAGTGTGCAATTTAAGCTAGAAATACACCCATCATTTTCTGGGGTTTGAAAAACACACTTTTTTGACCAAAAACACTATTGTCATTTACAGAGATATTTCTCTCACCCAGCATGGGTATATGTAAAAATACACCCCAAAACACATTGCCCTACTTCTCCTGAGTACGGCGATACCCCATGTGTGCCACTTTTTTGCAGCCAAGATGCGCAAATGGGCCCTAAATCCAATGAGTACCTTTAGGATTTTACAGGACATTTTTACGCATTTGGATTCCAAACTGCTTTTGACGTTTAGGGGCCCCTAAAATGCCAGGGCAGTAAAAATACCACACAAGTGACCCCATTTCGGAAAGTAGACACCCCAAGGTATTCGCTAATGGGCATAGTGAGTTCATGGAAGTTTTTATTTTTTGGCACAAGTTAGCGGAAATTTATTTTTTTTTATTTTTTTTACAAAGTCTCATATTCCACTAACTTGTGCCAAAAAATACAATTTTACATGAACTCACCATACCCCTCACAGAATACCTTGTGGTGTCTTCTTTCTAATATGGGGTCACTTGTGTGGTATTTTACTGCCCTGGCATTTTAGGGGCCTAAACATCAGAAGCAGTTTGGAATCCAAATGCGTAAAAATGTCCTGTGAAACCTAAAGGTACTCATTGATTTAGGCCTTTGCATCTTGGCTGCAAAAGTGGCACACATGGGTATCGCCTACTCGGAGAAGCAGAGCAATGAGTTTGGGGTGTCTTTACATACTACCGAGAGTGAAAATATCTCTGTAAATGTAACTTTATATAAATTTTTTTAAAGTTGTCATTTACAGAGATATTTCTCTCACCCAGCATGGGTATGTGTAAAAATACACCCAAAACACATTGCCCTACTTCTCCTGAGTACGGCGATACCCCATGTGTGCCACTTTTTGCAGCCAAGATGCGCAAAGGGGCCCAAATTCCAATGAGTACCTTTAGGATTTTACAGGACATTTTTACGCATTTGGATTCCAAACTGCTTTTGACGTTTAGGGGCCCCTAAAATGCCAGGGCAGTAAAAATACCACACAAGTGACCCCATTTCGGAAAGTAGACACCCCAAGGTATTCGCTGATGGGCATAGTGAGTTCATGGAAGTTTTTATTTTTGGCACAAGTTAGCGAAATGGATTTTTTTTTTTTTTACAAAGTCTCATATTCCACTAACTTGTGCCAAAAAATACAATTTTACATGAACTCACCATACCCCTCACAGAATACCTTGGGGTGTCTTCTTTCTAAAAGGGGGTCATTTGTGTGGTATTTTTACTGCCCTGGCATTTTAGGGGCCCCTAAACGTCAGAAGCAGTTTGGAATCCAAATGCGTAAAAAATGTCCTTTGAAATCCTAAAGGTACTCATTGGATTTAGGGCCCCTTTGCGCATCTTGGCTGCAAAAAAGTGGCACACATGGGGTATCGCCGTACTCAGGAGAAGTAGAGCAATGTGTTTTGGGGTGTATTTTTACATATACCCATACTGGGTGTAAAAAATATCTCTGTAAATGACAACTTTTTCCATTTTTTTATGACAAAGTTGTCCTGAGTACGGCGATACCACATGTGTGACACTTTTTTGCAGCCAAGATGCGCAAAAGGGGCCCTAAATCCAATGAGTACCTTTCAGGATGGCATTTTTACGCCTTTTTCTTCTCACGCTTCTGGGCCCTTAAAATGCCAGGGCAGTAAAAATACCCCAAATGTGACCCTATTTTAGAAAGAAGACACCCCAAGGTATTCTGTGAGGGGCATGGCGAGTTCATAGAAGATTTTTTTTTTTGCCACAAGTTAGCAGAATTTGTTTTTTTTTTATTTTTCTCACAAAGTCCCTTTCCGCTAACTTGTGACAAAAAGTTTAATCTTTCATGGACTCAATATGCCCCTCAACGAATACCTTGGGGTGTCTTCTTTCCGAAATGGGGTCACATGTGAGGTTTTTCCACTGCCATGGCATTTGAGGGTCTCCGCAATCATTACATGTATGGCCAGCATTAGGAGTTTCTGCGATTCTCCTTATATGGAGCATACAGGTAATGAGATTTTTTCCGTTCAGCCTCTGGGCTGAAAGAAAAATGAACGGCACAGATTTCCTCATTCGCATCGATCGATGTGGATGAAAAAATCTCTGCCAAAAATATGCAAGAAAAAAAGAGGGGCCTGGCGATTGCCAGGACATAGGGGCTCCGCCCAAACATCCATACCCACTTAGCTCCTATGTCCTGGCAAATGTGATTTCTCCATTCACATCGATCAATCGATCGGTGTGGAGGAAGACATCTTTGCCGGATTTTTTTATACAAAGTGTTTGCCAAAGAATATGAACTCCAACACCTCTCCTCAGCTCATATGCCTGGGCAAACGTACCTGTCCTGCAGAGGAGAAATCTCGTCTTGCAGCGCCACATACACCGACTTCACGTGTCTTCTGACAGCAGCGCAATGCTTCTCTCAGAATTCACATCAGTGCTGCGGCGTTTTCGTCGGTTGGTCCGTTGGTCTTCCTGGAAAATAAAGGGTGGTTAGGGGAAAAAAAAATAAAGAAGAAAAAACAGGCAGCAGGCACATAACTTGAACGTTGCAAACTTTATAAAACCGGAACATTGTAAAACTTTTATAAAACATGAACATAAAAACCTGAACTAACTCAAGATTTTTTTCTTGCTACCTGTTTAATTATTTTTTTTAACCATTTCCCTCTTTATTTTCCTAGCAGAAACCTCTCCTTTTCCATGGGACAATGTGTAAAGTGTAAATCACACAGAGATGGTGCGAAGTACAATATGCACTTTATCCCAAGTGAAAGGAGAGGTTTCTACCGTTTCACACTTCTGCTGTAGCACACCAGCACCGTTCCCTATGTGTTAGGGTCTCTCAAAACCTAGTATCCTGAGAGACCCTTGAGCCTGAGTGAAAAAAACTACCTGTGTAGTGCTGTCCCTATGTCCCTAAGTGTACCTGAGTGTGGTACTTCCGGAAACACTCTCCAAAGCATAGGGAAGGGTGGTCAGGACAGTTAGGACAGAAATAATGGGTGTCACGCCTTATTCCACTCCTGCCACAGACACGACATCTTTTTCGGGGTGACGGTTGGGTTGAGGTACCAGGAAAGACACTGGGGAAGTGTCGCTCGTGTAGACGGCTAACTACACTGGTGGTTGGGGCCACGGAACCTCCTGGATACAGGAGTTCCGAAATGATCTCTTCCTGGAATTTAAGGAAGGATCCCGTTCTCCCAGCCTTACTGTAGAGAACGTAACTATTATAGGCAGCCAATTGAATCAAATATACAGACACCTTCTAATACCAGCGTCTGGTTCGTCGGGAAAGCAAATAAGGGGCCAACATCTGGTCGTTGAAGTCCACCCCTCCCATGTGGAGGTTATAGTCGTGGACTGAGAGGGGCTTTTCAACTACACTGGTTGCCCGTTCAATTTGGACTGTCGTGTCTGCGTGAATGGAGGAGAGCATGTAAACGTCACGCTTGTCTCTCCATTTCACCACGAGCAGTTCTTCCTTACACAATGCAGCCCTCTCCCCCCTTGCAAGTCTGGTGGTAAGGAGCCGTTGGGGGAAGCCCCGGCCACTAGGTCGCGCGGTGCCACAGCAGCCAATCTGTTCTAGGAACAAATGCTTGAAGAGGGCCACACTTGTGTAAAAGTTGTCCACATAAAGATGGTACCCCTTGCAAGAATAAGGGTGACACCAAGTCCCAGACTATCTTCCCACTGCTCCCCAGGTAGTCAGGGCAACCGACCGGCTCCAGGGTCTGATCTTTTCCCTCATAGATCCGAAATTTGTGCGTATAGCCTGTGGCCCTTTCACAGAGCTTATACAATTTGACCCCATACCGGGCGCGCTTGCTTGGGATGTACTGTTTGAAGCCAAGGCGCCCGGTAAAATGTAAAAGGGACTCGTCTACACAGATGTTTTGTGCAGGGGTATACAAATCTGCAAATTTCTGGTTGAAATGGTCTATGAGGGGCCGAATTTTATGGAGCCGGTCAAAAGCTGGGTGGCCTCTGGGACGGGAGGTGGTGTTGTCGCTAAAGTGCAGGAAACGCAGGATGGTCTCAAAACGTGTCCTGGACATGGCAGCACATGGGAGTACATGGGCATGTGATGAATTGGGTTCGTGGACCAATATGACCGCAATTCATGCTTTTTTGTAATGCCCATGTTGAGGAGAAGGCCCAGAAAAGTTCTAAATTCGGAAACTTGGACTGGTTTCCACCGGAAAGACTGGGCATAGGAGCTTCCCGGGTTGTCGGCGATAAATTGAGTGGCATACCGATTTGTTTCTGCCACGACTAAGTCAGAGAGCTCCGCAGTGAAAAACAGCTCAAAAAACCCCAGCGCCGATCCTATCTGAGCTGTCTCCACCCGAACTCCTGACTGGGCGGTGAAAGGGGGAACTACTGGTGCGGCTGAAGATGGGGGCTGCCAATCAGGATTTGCCAGAACCTCAGGGATTCTAGGGGCTCTACGGGCCTGTCTGCGCGGTGGCTGCGACGGGGAAACTACTGCACGTGCCACCGTACCAGCTTCAACTGCCCTTCTGGTGCTCGCCCCTTCACCATGTTGTACGGCAGTGCTGGTAGAAAGTCCAGGACGGGCTGCGCTGCTGGTGTATGCCTCACCACGTAATCCGGCAGCGCCAGCCCCACTCTGCTGCCCTTGAAACGGATCCTGCGTAACCTGCGGTCTAGCGACACGGGGCCGGGTACGCCTGGTTCTATCAGGGACCTCAACCTCCTCGTCCGAACTTTGGGTCAGACTGCCACTGCTCTCTACAGGTTCGTATTCTGACCCGCTAGATTCGTCAGATGAGGGTTCCCATTCCTCATCCGACTGGGTCAGAATCCTGTAGGCCTCTTCAGGAGAATACCCCTTTCTTGACATTTGGGCGTCTAAATTTATGGGGTATTCCCTGAGACTACCCAAGAAAAAAAGCAAGCCTGTCTTACAATTGAGAGGGTAGCGAAGTACAGAAGCCGCTGCGATTGATAAAAAAGATCAAAACTGATTTTTTTATCGCCGCAGCACTTGTGAAGGGATTGTGCAGTGATTACAAAAAAAAAAAAATTTTTGTCACTGCGGCGGGGTGGGCGTGGGTGAACGCAGGTGTGGGCGACCGATCAGGCCTGATCGGGCAAACACTGCGTTTGGGGTAGAGGGCGAACTAAAGTGACACTAGTACTATTATATATCTGACCGTGATCAGTTCTGATCACTTACAGATACTATAAAAGTACAAACGCTGATTAGCGCTACGCTAATCAGCGAACCAGTGACTGCGGTGCGGTGGACTTGGCGCTAACGCTAACTACCTACCAAAGGGACCTAAACTAAGCTAAACCTAACAGTCAATCCTAGTGAAAAAAAAAAAGTGATAGTTTACACTGATCACTTTTTTCCCTTTCACTAGATGATTGACAGGTGCTGAGAGGGGTAATCAAGGGGTTAATTTGGGTGATGGGGGGCTGATCAGGGGCTAGTGTGTGGTGCTTGGTGTACTCACTGTAGAGGTGTGCTCTCTCCTGGGTCCAACCGACGAAAAGGACCCAGGAGAGAGCACAGAAGCCATTTAATCCATCATATTTACAAATATGATGGGTTAAATGGCTTGTGATTCGTTTTTTTAAAAGTCATCAGCCCGCCAGCGATGCCGATTGGCTGGCAGGCTGATGACCCACTTCATCTAAACTTTGTGCAATGCGCGATTTGCGCATGCGCGGCCGAATATGTGCGAAATCTCGCGTCTCGCGAGATGACGCACATATGCGGCGCCCCAGAACAGCCCGACCGACGCGAGAACGCAGTTGTGCGTTAGGCGGTCGGGAAGTGGTTAAATACAGCCAATTGGTGCACCAATATTGAATTCAGGCCTACAGAGGTTCAGGCCCTGTGAGATCCCTCCTATACATACAGGGGTTTGATTAAGCCATTTAAAATACAGCCATTTAGTGCAAAGATATAGTTACTTCAGGCCTACACTGATTCAGGGCGTGTGTGATCCCCCTATACATACAGGGGTTTGAATTAGGCATTTGAGATACAGCCATTTAAAATACCGCTTTTTTGTGCAAATATACATTTACTTAAGGCCTACATTGATTCAGGGCGTGTGTGATCCCCCCTATACATACAGGGGTTTTAATTAGGCATTTGAAATACAGCCATTTGAAATGCCGCCTTTTTGTGCAAACATATATTTACTTCAGGCCTACCCTGATTCAGGGTGTGTGTGATCCCCCGTATACATACAGGGGTTTTATTCAGCCATTTAAAATACAGCCATTTTAACCCCTTAAGGACCAAGGGCGTACATGTACGCCCTGTGTTTAAACTGCTACTGCACCCGATGTGGGCGCAGTAGCAACATGGTTCCTGCTGATGTAGATCAGCAAGAACCATGTTCTAATGCCGAGGGGGGTCATGTGACCCCCCATATCGGCGATCGCTGCAAACCGCAGGTCAATTCAGACCTGCGGTTTGCAGCGGTTTCAGCGATCTCTGATCCCCGTGGTCTGTGACCGCGGGGATCAGAGAGTTAATTGCCCCAAAGGTAATTATTTTAACCCCCCCTGCATCCCCCAATCGGCGGGGGTGCAGGGGGGGTGGTTGCGGAGGTGGGAGGCGGTGCGGGAGGCGGGCGGTGCGGCAGGCGGGATCGCAATAGCGATCCCCCGCCCGCCTCCCTTGTAATAATTCCCTGGTGTCTAGTGGTTCTATCAGAGTGCCAGCACATTGCTGGCACTCTGATAGAAAAACGGCTGGCATCTGTGCTGCAGATGCCAGCCGTTTAACCCCGTCCGGACCGCGGTATGGAAGGTGTTAACAGGAAGGGAGCTCCCTCCCTCTCCCATCGGGGGGCTGCTGTGCCTATGCAGCCCCCCCCAGGATGGGATCGCAGAGGGAGGGAGCTCCCCTCCCTCCCTATCCATCACCCACTGCTCTCTAATGGCAGTGGGTGATGGTTACCATGGCAGCAGGACGCTTTCAGAAGCGTCCTGCTTGCCATGGTATAGTAACTCTGGTCAGACTTCTGCTAAAGGCAGAAGTCTGACCAGACTGTGTAAAGTAAAAAATACAGTGCAGTACACTATATAGTGTACTGTACTGTATTATATAGACACCAGATCCACTGGATCTACAAGAACCAAGTGGGTCTGGGTCCAAAGAAAATGTAAAAAAGTGAAAAAAGTAAAAATAAAAACACAAATCACTGAATAAAAAGTAAAAAAAATAAAATACACTACACATATTAGGTATCGCCGCGTCCGTAAAAAACAGCTCTATAAAAATATCACATGACTGAACGCCTCACGTGAACGCCATAAAAAAAAAAAAAAAATGGTGTAAATAAGCCATTTTTTGGCACCTTACATCACTAAAAGTGTAATACAAAGCGATCAAAAAGGCGTATGCCTCCCAAAATAGTACCAAACTAACCGCCATCTCATCCCGCAAAAAATTATCCCCTTCATAAAACAAATGCCCAAAAAATAAAAAAACTATGCCTCTCAGACTAAAACATGATTTTTTTTGTTTCAAAAATGCTTTTCAGTGTTAAATGTAAAAAATTTTAAAAAAAGTAGACATATTGGGTATCTCCACGTCCGTAAGAATCTGCTCTATAAAAATATCACATGACCTAACCCCTCAAGTAAACACTGTAAAAAAAAAAAAAAAAAAAACTTTGTCAAAAAGCCATTTTTTTGTCACCTTACATCACAAAAAGTGTAATAGCAAGCGATCAAAACGTCATATGACCCACCAAATAGTGCCAATCTAACCGCCACCTCATCCCGCAAAAATTATACCCAACCTGAGACAATCGCCTAAAAACTGAAAAAAATATGGCTCTCAGACTATGGAGACACTAAAACATATTTTTTTGTTTCAAAAAGGATATTATTGTGTAAAACCAAAATAAATAAAAAAAAGTATACATATTGGGTATCGTCGCGTTCGTAACGACCTGCTCTATAAAAATATAACATGATCTAACCCCTCAGGTGAACGCCGTAAACATAAAAAATAAAAACGTTGTAAAAAAAGTCATTTTTTTGTCCCCTTACATCACAAAAAGTGTAATAGCAAGTGATCAAAAAGTCATATGCACCCCAAGATAGAACCATTCAAACCGCCATCTCATCCCGCAAAAGATGAGCCCCTACATAGGACAATTGCCAAAAAAAAAAAAAAAAAACCTATGGCTTTCAGAATGTGGAGACAATAAAAAATCATTTTTTTCAAAAATGCTTTATTATGTAAAACTGAAACAAAAAACCCCAAAAAGTAGACATATTTGGTATTGTCGCGTCCGTAACAACCTGCTCTATAGAAATAGCACACAATCTAACCTGTCAGTTCAACGATGTAAATAACAAAAAATACAAAACTGTCCCAAAACAGCTATTTTTTTGCAAATTATCCATTTTAATCCATTTTTCCAGTAACAAAGCAAGGGTTAACAGCCAAACAAAACTCAATATTTATTGCCCTGATTCTGTAGTTTGCAGAAACACCCCAAATGTGGTCGTAAACTGCTGTATGGCCAAACGGCAGGGCGTAGAAGGAAGGGAACGCCATATGGTTTTTGGAAGGCAGATTTTGCTGGACTGGTTATTTGACACCATGTCCCATTTGAAGACCCCCTGATGCACCCCTACAGTGGAAACTCCAAAAAAGCGACCCCATTTTGGAAAGTACGGGATAAGGTGGCAGTTTTGTTTGTATTATTTTAGGGTAAATATGATTTTTGGTTGCTCTATATTACACTTTTTTTGAGGCAAGGTAACAAAAAATTGAAATTCCGAAATTTCATCTCCATTTGCCAATAACTCTTGTGGAACACCTAAAGGGTTAACAAAGTTTGTAAAATCAGTTTTGAATACCTTGAGGGGTGTAGTTTCTTAGATGGAGTCACTTTTTTGGAGATTCTACTCTAGGGGTGCATCGGGGGGCTTCAAATGGGACATGGTGTCAAAAATCCAGTCCAGCAAAATCCGCCTTCCAAAAACCATATGGCGTTCCCTTACTTCTGTGCCCTGCCGTTTGGCCATACAGCAGTTTACGCCCAAATATGGGGTGTTTCTGAAAACTACAGAATCGGGGCAATAAATATTGAGTTTTGTTTGGCTGTTAACCCTTGCTTTGTTACTGGAAAAATGGATTCAAACGGAAAATTTTCCAAAAAATCGAAATTCTGAAATTTTATCTCCATTTGCCATTAACTCTTGTGGAAAACCTAAAGGGTTAATGACGTTTGTAAAATCAGTTTTGAATACCTTGAGGGGTGTAGTTTCTAGAATGGGGTCATTTTTGGATGGTTTTTATTATGTAAGCCTCACAAAGTGACTTCAGACCTGAACTGGTCCCTAAAAAGTGGGTTTTTGAAAATTTCAGAAAAATTTCAAGATTTGCTTCTAAACTTCTAAGCCTTGTAACGTCCCCAAAAAATAAAATGGCATTCCCAAAATGATCGATACATGAAGTAGACATATGGGGAATGTAAATCAATAACTTTTTTGGGCGGTATTACTATGTATTATAGAAGTAGAGAAATTGAAACTTGGAAAATTGCTAATTTTTCAAAATTTTTGGTAAATTTGATATTTTTTTATAAATAAAAATGAAATTTTTCGACTTAATTTTACCAGTGTCATGAAGAACAATATGTGACGAAAAAACAATCTCAGAATGGCCTGGATAAGAAAAAGCGTTTTAAAGTTATCACCACATAAAGTGACACTGGTCAGATTTGCAAAAAATGGCCTGGTCCTAAGGTGAAAATGAGCCCGGTCCTTAAGGGGTTAAATATAGCCATTTAGTGCAAAGATATATATATATTTTTTTTTTTTATAAGAATTTTAATCTTTTATTCCAATTATATCAATACATACAATTTACAAAGAACATGATTGCAAAATCACCCCCCCCCCGTGCAACATTACCGAATCCCCCGCCTTGCAAAAAAAAAAAAAGAAAGGAGGGTAGAATTTCCTTAATCATCTCATTCCTTCCAAATACTATCCCACTTTTCATAGGATCCTCTTTGTCTATACAGAATCTTCTCGTAGCTTTTGACCGTATTAACTAAATTTAGCCAGTTATTACAATCTGGAGCAGAGGGGGAGAACCATTTTCTAGCTACGAGAAGCCTGGCTAAAAACAACACTTTAATCAACAATCGAGACTTCATAACCTGACAACTAACCTCTGATAGGTCCCCCAAAACCCATACTTTGGGAGAAAATGGAATATCCATATTAAGTCTTTGGAATAGGGTTCTTTGAACCAACTTCCAGTACTTACTCACCGTTGGGCAATCCCAGAACAGATGTAAATGATCTGCTCTGGGACTGCCACAACGGGGGCACTCAGAAGAGGCTCTAAATCCTCTCCTGTGGAGCCATAGAGGTGTTACATATATTTTGTGCATAATATTAAACTGTACCACCGTGTGATTAAAATTGTGCGAAACCCAACTTGAATTATCACCTACATTCTCCCAATCCGGGGAACCAAAATCTAACAATAAAGTGGACCAGGATCTTTGCCCTGGAGACAAACAGTCCATAATTTTTTTTTTATCAAGTACCTATAACAATGTGATATTATAACTTTCATGCCACCCTTCTTTTGAATCAACTTGTGTAAAAATTCCGGAGTGTCTATATTAAGTAAGTGAATATCAGAAATACTAAGCAGTGCCGAACGCAATTGAAGATATGCATACCAAGCCACCTCACCTACATTTTCCTCTTGTTCTAGCTCCATAAGAGTAAGGATTTGCCCATTTTTAACCACTTGACTCAAATAGTAAATGTTTTTTTTTTCCTCCAATATTGCTGACAGTTTAAGTCATTAAGACTCAGGAGTTTTAAGTTATGCCACAGTGGAGTGCAGATTAGTGATGCCCTAACTTTCAACCAACTTTTTATAACCATCCATGCTTTCATAGCCATTCTGCAGAAGGATTTATACTCATCCTGTACCTTAAGTAGGTAATCAGACTCCAAAACTGTAAAAAAAAATCCGAAAAACCTGAATCTTTAACCATTTTTCTGCAGAAATGGCTATTTTCCCAATCATTAAAAAAACAGAGTTGAGAAGCCATAACATAACCCTTAAAGTAAGGGAGATTAAGACCTCCCTGCTTATAAGGCATAGAAAAGTACACTGCCTTTAATCTCACACGTTTCCTCCCCCGTAATAGATCATTTATCATCCGCTCTATTAACCTAAAGTACTTATCCTCTATCCATATAGGAGAGTTACGAAGAACATAAAGAACCTGGGGCAACACCACCATTTTCATTAACAAAATTCTATCCGCTCTTGCAGACAGAATTTTTTGCCATATCTTAATTTTAGATCTCAACTTTTGTAATAAGGGAATCAAGTTAAGCTGTAAATAATCTTGAGTTTTGGCAGAAACTGTCATCCCCAGATACTTCATCGTCTCCGAAATCGATAATCGATTAATCAAGTCATCAGTAGGTCCTCGCAATTCATCCACTGGAAGGAGAGTCGTCTTAGCCCAATTGACCTCCAATCCGGAAGAATTGCCAAAAAAATTAACTAGCTCCATTACTCGGGGAAGTGTACTTTCTGTTTGCTGGATAAAAAACAGAATATCATCTGCGTAGAGGGAAATGCGGTCCTGTTTCCCCATTACCCCAAAACCGGCCACCCTTGTATCCTGCCTTATACTAACCGCAAGGGGTTCAATATAGATATTAAACAGGAGGGGAGAGAGGACAGCCTTGTCGGGTGCCTCTCCCTAATTCAAAGCTCTCAGTCAGCATGTCATTAATCCTAATCCTAGCAATCGGAGATTTATATAACAGCTGTATCATTGCTATAAATTTGGGGCTAAAATTCATTTTTCTCATCACTTCCCAAAGAAAAGCCCACTCGACCCTGTCAAACGCCTTAGTGGCGTCCAGTGACAAGATGGAGCGGGAGTCACTCCCAGACGACTGGATATTGATAAAGAACCTATACAGATTGTGATGAGTGCCCCTTCTCGGCATAAAACCGTTCTGATCTGGATGGATAACCGAGGACAAAACCCTGGAAAGCGTCCTAGCCATGACTTTAGACAGTAGCTTAACATCCGTATTTAATAATGAGATTGGTCTATAAGAACTCAAATCCGCCAGATCTTTATCTTTTTTTGGAATTAAGACTATCAAAGCTTCCATCATAGACGTTGGAAGATCTCCCCCCTCCAACGCATGAGAAAACACTTCTAATAAATGGGGAAAAATAGCACCACTGCACTTACGATAAAATTCATACGGAAAACCATCTAGACCTGGCGCGGAGTTCCCAGAGATAGACCTCAAAGCCTCCTGGAGCTCTAAGAGGGTCACTTCTTTTTCCAGAGAATTTTTCTGAGTCTCCGTTAGCATCGGGAGAGAAATTCTCTCCAGGAACCGCCTCGCCAGGTCCGATGAAATGCCAGGGGATGCTCTATATATTTGAGAGAAATATTGCAAAAAAGTATCTCTAACTCCCTCTGGATCTTGTATAGTTACACCATCTGGATTACGGATCAGAGTTATAGCTTTCTTTTTCTTCTCCTGTTGTGAAACTATTTTGGCCAGGAGCTTACCAGGGCGACCAGACTCTGAGAAATATTTTTGTCCTTTAAAAAATAATCTATGATTTGCTTTTTCAATTATATATTCCTCAAGGGAACGGCTAGCTTTCTGCATCTTATCCTTATTGTCATCCTTAGATTGATTAATGAATCGCTCTGTTGTAAACGCCACATTCCTGGCCAATTCCTCTTCTTTTTTCCTAAATGTCTTTCTCATAGCAGTGATATCGCTTATAAGAACCCCCCTTAATTATGCTTTTAGGGCATCCCACACTATATTGATGTTAGCAGAAGGGAGATTCACCTCCCAGAAGGAGGATATCAATAGTTTGATAGGGAGAAAGTTGTCCATAATAGTAAGCCAGTATGGATTCAACTTAAACTCAAACCCCATAATATCTCTATTCCCCCCAGTGCGAACCTCAATTTTTATGGGTGAATGGTCTGAAATTGTTCTTACTCCATATCGTATCGTTTTTATGTTGTGCGGATTACTCTCATTGGTAAACGCTAAATCAATTCTGGACATTGCTTTACCACCCCTGCTAACACAGGTGTACACTCTCTTCCCTCCGCCAAAATGTTGCCATATATCCACCAAACCCACCTCCAAACAGAATTGGGACAATGGGGAAGAACCAAAATTCCTATCCAAATCTGCATCCAAGGTCAATCTGTCCATTTTAGGATCCATAACAGCATTAAAATCTCCCATCAGGACAAGTCGACACTCTGGTCTTTTTTACAAGAATAGTAATAATTGATTAAGTGGATAGACCGAGAACGGCGGAGGTATATAAAAAAAGGCCAGAGTGTAGCTGTGTCCATAGAGTCTACCATACAGAAAAATAAATCTCCCCTGATCGTCTATGGAGGATTCTATTAACGTAAAGTCTACAGAGTGGTGGATTAGGACCGAGACACCCCTTGAGGCATTACTAAAGGTGGAGTGATATGATTGTACTTGCCATCCCACTGTCAAACGAGACACAGTCTCCTTGGTGAGATGGGTTTCTACTATACAAATAATTGCAGGGAGAACTCTTTTTATTGCATCCATGATGGCTTGTCTCTTAACCTTCTCCCCAAGACCTCTAATATTCCAAGAGACAATTCTGACCGACATTAATCACAGCAAAAAGGAAAAAAAAAAAAAAAATGTCAGCAAACCTCTATCTTCCGGCCATTCTCCCCCCACTAACCCCATCCCCCCCCCCCCCATCTCCAAGCTACAAAGTTTCAGATGCCCATCCGCTCCATCCATTCTCGCGCTTGCTCCGGTTTTTAAAAAAACTGGGAAATCCCATTATGGATAGCTCCTCTCAGTATCGTATCTCTATCCATAGACAATAGCAGCTTTATTAGGATTGCTCGCGGTAGTTTCCCTGGAATAGGTTTCCCCCCTGGAATACGATGAGCTCTTTCTATTTGGAACATGGAGGAAAAATGTTCATCACCCAAATTATTAAATATCACATCTTTAAGCTGTTCAATCAACTGTGGACCTTCAACTCCTTCTGGAAATCCTACTATACGAATATTGTATCGCCTTGATCTGTTTTCCAAGTCCTCAAGCTTAGTTTGCAAGCAATGGTTTTCTGAAGCAAAGATCAGGGTCTTTGATTTTAACATGCCAACATCAGTTTGCAGGGAGTCGACCGTCTTCTCCACATTGAGAACTCGGTCTCGGATTTTAGCCAAATCTTCCCTTAATAAGGATATGTCGCTCTGCATTGACCCCAATTGGGTAGCCATCCCTTGCATTAAAATACCGTTATTTTTTACGGCACACAAATTTTTTTTCCAAAGCTAAGGGATCATGCTCATTTTCTGTTGGTTTTAGCAAACTTTCCTTCCCTTTCTCAGGGTCTGCCTCTGATCGCCCATCTTCAGAAAGTTCTTCTGCTTGGGGAATGGTGACATTTTTCTTAAGATTTACACCTGGTTTCCCTTTGATCAGTCCCTTCTCATTTGGGGATTTCCAGAGTTGATCAATTTTCCCGTCTGAGGCCTTTGCCCCTGTCCTAGTTCAGGAAGTGTCCACTGATCGCCGCTTCGGAGCCATTTGGAGTTATTTAAAGGCTTCTCCATTTTTTCTTTATTCTTTGTATTTATTCATATATATTTTTTCCCCCTTTTCTTCCTGTCTTTTTTTTCTTTTCTTTTTTTTTTTTTTTGATCTTTTCCTCTGTTGTTCTTTCCTTCTTCTTTTTTTTTTTTTCCCCCCTCTCCGTTTTTACCCCTTGCAACTTAGTCACTTATTTTCTCCCCCTTTTTTTTCCCTCCTCCCTCCCTTTCTTTCCCTTTTTTTTATTTTTTATTTTTTTTCCCTTAACCCTTTTCACCTCTATCATGTTGCTCCCTTTCTTTCTCTCCCTTTTTTCTTTTTTAGCGCTAGTTCCCCTTTAACACTAGTTTACTTTTCTTCCCACCTTTTTCCACCTCTGTCTCTTAATAATTCATTTTCCATATAGTGGACAGAAAGCTTCAGGGAATTACAGGGAACAGCACAGCATCTCGCAGGGAGCAGAAGCAACACTAGGGAGGGCAGGAGGGCAGGGGAGGGAAGAGGGAAAGCGGAGTTAAGTGTCCCCAATCGCACAGAGTAGCACAAGTATACCAAGTCTCACATGTCCGGCATCTTCACCCACCAGGACGGGGGCAGATGGAAGCAGAAGCACACCAATAGCAGTCCGGACCAATGCGCCACGAAGCGAAGGGTAGAGGGCAGGAGACCAACAGAGAGGAGCAGAGAGAGCCAGACACCGAACGAAGGAATCCAGAGAAGTCGGGGGGACGGGTGGAGGAGAAAACCCCACGATGTATCAGCCGGAGACGGAGAGCCGGGGGAGCTGGAGGCGGTCCGAGGACACAGTGCAGCAGAAGGCACATAAGGCACAGCAGAGACAGTAACGACAGCGGCAGGCAGCAGGCAGGCAGCAGCAAGTCGATGAAGCAGGGGTCAGAGTCCACGAAGCATCGGCAGCATCAGGGCAGAATCAGGGCTTCGGCATTAGGGCTTCGGCTGGAGAGCGAGGCGGGGGGGGGGGAGAGCAAGAGGAGGAGAGCGCAACGCGAGCTCCCTCACGTCATCACGCCGCCCGATCTTCACTGGTTAGTGCAAAGATATATTTACTTCAGGCCTACACTGATTCAGGGCGTGTGTGATCCCCCTATACATACAGGGGTTTGAATCAGGCATTTGAAATACAGCCATTTGAAATACAGCCATTTTGTGCAAAGATATATTTACTTCAGGCCTACACTGATTCAGGGCGTGTGTGATCCCCCCTATACCTACAGGAGTTGGAATTAGGCATTTGAAATACAGCCATTTTAAATACCGCCTTTTTGTGCTAAGATATATTAACTTCAGGCCTACACTGATTCAGAGTGTGTGTGATTCCCCCTTATACATACAGGGGTTTGATTCAGCCATTTGAAATACAGCCATTTGAAATACAGCCATTTTGTGCAAAGATATATTTACTTCAGGCCTACTCTGATTCAGTAGGCCTATCCCCCCTATACATACAGGGGGTTGAATTAGGCATTTGAAATACAGCTTTTTTGAGCAAAGATATATTTACTTCAGGCCTACATTGTTTTAGACAGTGCAAGATACTCCCTCCACATACAGGGGTTTGAATTAGGCATTTGAAATACAGCCATTTGAAATACAGCTTTTTTGTGCAAAGATATATTTACTTCAGGCCGTCACTGATTCAGGGCGTGTGTGATCCCCCCTATACGTACAGGGGTTTGAATTAGGCATTTGAAATACAGCTTTTTTGTGCAAAGATATATTTACTACAGGGCTACAGTGGTTTAGACCGTGCGAGATACTCTCTCCACATACAGGGGTTTGAATTTGGCATTTGAAATACAGCCATTTTAAATACAGCCTTTTTGTGCAAAGATATATTTACTTCAGGCCGTCACTGATTCAGGGCGTGTGTGATCCCCCCTATACATACAGGGGTTTGAATTATGTATTTGAAATACAGCCATTTGAAATACCGCCTTTTTGTGCAAATATATATTTACTTCAGACCTACACTGATTCAGGACATGTGTGATCCCCTCTATACATATAGGGGTTTGATTCAACCAATTTAAATACAGCCGTTTGAAATACAGCCATTTAGTGCAAAGATATATTTACTTCAGGCCTACACTGATTCAGGGTGTGTGTGATCCCCCCTATATATACAGGGGTTTGAATTAGGCATTTGAAATACAGCCATTTGAAAACTCGCCTTTTTGTGCAAAGATATATTTACTTTAGGCCTACACTGATTCAGGGGTTTGAATTAGGCATTTGAAATACAGCAATTTGAAATATAGCCTTATTGTGCAGAGATATATTTACTTTAGGCCTACACTGATTCAGGGCGTGTGTGATCCCCCCTATACATACAGGGGTTAGAATTAGGCATTTAAAATACAGCCATTTGAAATACAGCCATTTTGTGCAAAGATATATTTACTTCATGCCTACACTGATTCAGGGTGTGTTTGATCCCCCCTATCCATACAGGGGTTTGAATTAGGCATTTGAAATACAGCTTTTTTGTGCAAAGATATATTTACTACAGGGCTACAGTGGTTTAGACCGTGCGAGATACTCCCTCCACATACAGGGGTTTGAATTTGGCATTTGAAATACAGCCATTTTAAATACAGCCTTTTTGTGCAAAGATATATTTACTTCAGGCCGTCACTGATTCAGGGCGTGTGTGATCCCCCCTATACATACAGGGGTTTGAATTATGTATTTGAAATACAGCCATTTGAAATACCGCCTTTTTGTGCAAATATATATTTACTTCAGACCTACACTGATTCAGGACATGTGTGATCCCCCCTATACATACAGGGGTTTGATTCAACCAATTTAAATACAGCCGTTTGAAATACAGCCATTTAGTGCAAAGATATATTTACTTCAGGCCTACACTGATTCAGGGTGTGTGTGATTCCCCCCTATATATACAGGGGTTTGAATTAGGCATTTGAAATACAGCCATTTGAAAACTCGCCTTTTTGTGCAAAGATATATTTACTTTAGGCCTACACTGATTCAGGGGTTTGAATTAGGCATTTGAAATACAGCAATTTGAAATATAGCCTTATTGTGCAAAGATATATTTACTTTAGGCCTACACTGATTCAGGGCGTGTGTGATCCCCCCTATACATACAGGGGTTAGAATTAGGCATTTAAAATACAGCCATTTGAAATACAGCCATTTTGTGCAAAGATATATTTACTTCATGCCTACACTGATTCAGGGTGTGTTTGATCCCCCCTATCCATACAGGGGTTTGAATTAGGCATTTGAAATACAGCTTTTTTGTGCAAAGATATATTTACTTCAGGCCTACAGTGGTTCAGACCGTGTGAGATACTCCCTCTACATAAAGGGGTTTGAATCAGGCATTTGAAATACAGCCATTTGAAATACAGCTTTTTTGTGCAAAGATATATTTACTTCAGGCCTACACTGATTCAGGGTGTGTTTGATCCGCCCTATCCATACAGGGGTTTGAATTAGGCATTTGAAATACAGCATTTTTGTGCAAAGATATATTTACTTCAGGCCTACAGTGGTTCAGACCGTGTGAGATACTCCCTCTACATACAGGGGTTTGAATTAGGCATTTGAAATACAGTCATTTGAAATACAGCCTTTTTGTTCAAATATATATTTACTTCAGGCCTACACTGATTCAGGGCGTGTGTGATCCCCCCCTATACATACAGGGGTTTGATTCAGCCATTTGAAATACAGCCATTTGAAATACAGCCACTTTGTACAAAGATATATTTACTTCAGGCCTACACTGATTCAGGACGTGTGTGATTCCCCCCTATACATACAGGGGTTTGAATTAGGCATTTAAAATACAGCCATTTGAAATACAGCCTTTTTTTGAAAATATATATTTACTTCAGGCCAACAGTGGTTCAGACCGTGTGAGATACTCCCTCTACATACAAGGGTTTGAATCAAGCATTTGAAATACAGCCATTTGAAATATAGCCATTTGAAATAAAGCCATTTTGTGCAAAGAAATCTTTAATTAAGGCCTAGTCTGGTTCAGGTTGTGTGAGACACACCCTTTACATACTGTCGTTCTTTTCTACTATTAATTAAACACCGATTTCGGGCAAGATCCTGAATTAAAAAAATATGAGGAGAGCGTCAAATAAGGGACGTGGCCCAGGTCGTGGTGCTGCTGGAGGAGCTCCTGTTGCAGGGAGAGGATGTGGTCGATCTGTGACAGCTACACGCACAAGTGAAACCCCTTCCTCAGGTGAAAGTAGGCGACAAAACCTGCAGCAGTATTTGGTCGGGCCTAATGCTGCTCTACGAATGGTGAGGCCTGAACAAGTACAGGCGATAGTAGATTGGGTTGCTCACAGTGGATCCAGTTCCTTCACATTGTCTACCTCCCAGTCTCCTGCTGAAAGACCACAGTTGGCACCTGCAGCCAATGTCCATCAGTCTTTCACCTCACCCAATCAGCCAAGCAGTCTGAGCCCCAAGTAATGCAGCAGTCTCTTCTGCTTTTTGATAACTTTGTTAGCAGGGTTTCCCAGGGCCATCCACCTAGCCCTGCCCCAGAAGTGGAAGAGATTGAGTGCACCGATGCCCAACCACTAATTTTTCAAGATGAGTACATGGGAGGACCATCGCAGCACGTCTCGGATGATGACGAAACACAGGTGCCAACTGCTGGGCCTTCGAAAGTGTGCAGACTGACAAGGAAGTCAGGGGTGAAGACTGGGTGGAAGATGATGTGGAGGATGTTGAGGTCCTCGACCCCACATGGAATCAAGGTCATGCGAGAGACTGATGTAGTTCGGAGGAAGAGGCGGTGGTCGCACAGAGCACCAGCACAGCAGAAGAGGGAGCAGGATTCAAAAGCGGAGTGGCCATCCTCTAGACAGTACGCCTCCTACTGCCCACCGCAGCAACGGACCGAGCACACCAAAACCAGCTCCAAGGAGTTCCCTGGCGTGGCAGTTCTTCAGACAATGTGCTGACGACAAGACACAAGTGGTTTTCACGCTGTGCATTTAGAGCCTGAAGCGAGGCGTAAACGTTCTCAACCTGAGCACAACCTGCATGACCAGGCATTTAAGTGCAAAGCACGAGCTGCAGTGGAGTAGACACCTCAAAAACCAAGAAAGGTCTCTGGCTTCTCCTGCTTCCTCTTCTGCTGCAGTCCCGGCCTCTTCATCCACCTCTGGAGTGACAGTGCTACCTGGCACCCCACAAACAGAGGATCTGCCAGCAACACCAACACCTGGGTCACCAAGCATCTCCACAATGTCCCATGGAAGCGTTCAGCTCTCCATTTCCCAAACGCTGGAGAGGAAGTACCCCCCCACCCACCCGCAATCCCTAGCCCTGAATCCCGGCATTTCCAAATTACTTGCCTTTGAAATGCTGTCATTCCGTCTGGTGGAGACGGATAGTTTTAAAGGCCATGTGGCTGTCCCACAGTACGTCGTGCCCAGCCGCCACTACTTTTCAAGGCGAGCCATCTCTTCCCTTCACAACCAAGTTGGGGACAAAATCAGGTGTGTACTGTGCAACGCTATCTGTGGCAAGGTGCACCTGACTACAGATATGTGGACCAGTAAGCACGGTCAGGGCTTATATATCTCCATAACAGCACACTGGGTAAATGCAGTGGCGGCTGGGCCTGAGGCGGATAGCAGTTTGGCGCATGTCCTTCCACCACCGAGGATTGCAGGGCGCTTCAGTTTGCCTCCTGTTGCTTCCTCCTCCTACTCTGCTTTCTCATCCTCTACCGGCTCGCCTACACGAACTGACTGACAGGGGTCAGCCTCTGCAAATTCTGGAAGAGGGGTTAGATGGTCACTTGGACCTAGCGTAACCTTTGCAACCTTTCTGACTAGTAATAGGTAAAATGTAATCTTTATTAATCACTCTATTAAAAATACATTAACTACTTGGGAACATGCAACTTCTGGGTCTCCAAATTGGGCACATGGCCTGAGCTTGCCCTTTACCCCTTGGAGGTGCTGGCCTGCCCTGCAGCCAGTGTATTGTCTGAACGTGTGTTTAGTATGACTGGAGGTGGTTATCACAGGTCAAATTTCCCAATGTATTGGGGTGTACCCTAATTTTAAAAATAAAATTTAAAACCAAAAAGCAGTGTAGGCTACCTCCTCCTCTTTCACCGCCGCTTTCACCTACACCGCCACATCCACCGCCTCCTCAATCTCCTACTCCATATGGACCTCGTCCTCCTAGATCAAGATTATTATTTTTTATTTTTACCTATTGGCATTTGCAACCCTCTAGCCCTTTCCATGACATTTTTACAGCCATTTTAGTGCTCAAAAGTTCGGGTCCTCATTGACTTCAATGGGGTTCGGGGTCAAGTTCGGGTCCCAAACTTGAACTTTTTTTAGAATTTCGGCCGAACCCGTCGAACCCGAACATCCAGGTGTCCACTCAACTTTCCTGGCGTATTAAACTCCCAAGTGAGAGCATTACCTTTATGGCATGATTTAGGGTTGCTCAGTCCAAAACACGTCAGCAGTATTAGAAAACTAACACCTTACTGAGTCTGTCTGCTTTTTTCATCTTATACAGTCTGGTGTCTTAATAAACTATGAAGCTTCAACAAACAATTTTGGTTTTATTTGGCTCATGATTCTGTGTAGAAATATCACTGTGTTGTTTCAAACAAATAAGGAACACAAGGATGAGGTAACATGAGGCCAGTTAAAATAAGAAATCAGTAAAGTTACTAGAATTAACCTGATATATTGGCAAAATAAATTATATTGATTGACTTATGTTACTCAAGGTTTCAGTTCAAGGGACTCTAGTTTGAGGATGAGGCTACACAGTAACGGTAACAGGGCCAAAAACACTTGTTTGACTTGTCACTAACTTACAGTCGCAGTCACCCCAACTGTTTTAGAGATGACATAAATAAGGGAAAAGTTCAAAGAAGAATGAGCTTCTGCCCATGCGGTATGTGACTATGGACCGATACAGTGACTGGACATGATGTTTGGCATCATCTGAAATAAAAGCAAAAATAGTAATATGGTCTGGCATAATCATTCAAAAAACCTATGGGTGGCATTTATCATTCATAGTTGTTTTTGTGTCATTTTTAAGTATGTCTTTGCTATGTGTGTCTGCAACAAATTTATGAAATGGAAAACCTTTCATGATATATTTAGCACGATTGCAATTTGATTTACACCAATATATATAAAAGTACACCAGGGGGTTGCCTGGCATGGTGATGCGACTTTTGTGCTACTTTTGAAGACGTGTTAAGGAGAGTCTAGGACTTTTTCATTCTGTTATAAACATTCCAACATGCAAAAAATTCTAGACACCGAGAGAATTGTGGTATAAGCCCTAAACTGGGACATGAAATATAATAAATGATCAGAATTCACTGCAGACTACCATGAATAATATCACCTATACCAAACCCACAATAAACCACCAGATGTTACAGATTGGTCCATACCTGCCAGCATTTCCTTGCTCCCAGCAGCGTAGTAAAGTGCTCCCCTGACCCCCCACTCCAGTGCTCATGTGGTCCATTCCTTTATATTTCTGCTTTTTCTTGTTGGGCATGGCATCCAAAGTAGAATCACTTTCTCCATTCTATGTTTGACTATGACCTGCTTCTTTGCCTGCAGTCCCTCTGCTTACCTGTAGGGTGCATGTATCTTCTCTCTCCAACTCTTAAGGTGCCAGCATGAGCTACATGGGATTTCTTGTTCTTATACTATGGAGGTGATCGGCTAAACAAGCTACCAGTTGTAAGGAAGGAACCCTTTCTTACTGATAATCAGCTGCTCCTCTGGCCGTGTAAACCCACCATAATGGATGACAAGTATTCAGGGACCTATTCTATTTCCTGTGTTTATCCATGGATTTTGCACAGGAGTTCTGGGGCTAACTAATCCCAACGTGAATGAAAGCAAAAAAGGTAGTCAAATTTTTTTTCACAATGGCATGAAAGATTTTATTTTCAGTTTCATATTGACCAATAAGTGGACTTCAATCTGAATTTCAGTGAAAATTTGATTTGTATGATTTAATATATATATTTTTTTAATTTTACACATTAAAGTTAATGTCAGATGCCATGATCAGCTATGAACATTGCATCTGAGGGGCACAATGATGGAGAGCAGCACAATCGCCGCTCCCTGTCATTGCACCCACTATTTACAAAAAAGCGCTTCTTGACAAAGTGATTAGTCACAAAGCAAATTGTTTTGTAAAATTCGGTAAAGCAGCCGAATAAAATTTTTGAATACTTTGCTCATCTCTAATAAAAATTCAAAACATGTCTATTCATCATAAATATATAATGTATGTATATTTATTTATTTATTTATTTATTTATTTATTTGAGGAATTTGGTTGGTCTTCTGGTGAATTTCCATATGATAATCAAGCAAGTTTTTGACTAAGGTCAGATGCAGTTCTTCTTTCAATTGTAAGCCACAACCATGAAGGGTATTGCATGCTATGTCATTTTCAAACCTCTCTTTTTTTTATTTATTGTTTATCAATAATGAGGACAATCATGCCATACATAGAATACCAGATGAGGTAATTATGTCATGTGGGTTGTTTATCTGGTAAGTCAAAATTGTAGAAAAAATAAATAGCCTAACATTAGTTGCATTTTGGGAATTGAAGACTTTGATGAATACGTATTGCTTGACAGGCATTGACATATTCTGCAAACAAGTAACAGTGAATGCATTTGTGTCCTCAATGTCTATCCTGGAAACGTAACCTGAAAGCACAGATAGACTCCCCTACAAGCTCATGAGTGAACTATTTTGCAGCTAGGCATGCTGGACAATATAAATAATTATTGATATGGTGGGAGGAACTTGCATGCAGTAAAGGTCAACCTCTCTGTTGTTTGGAGCATGAGAGCTTGATAGAATTGTAACACAAAATAACAATATAAAGTAAGACCCAACAACACATGCTCAGAATGATTTAATTTATTTATTTACTATTATGCTGACAAAAGCTGCAATATCAAAATTTGGAACATGAAGATAGTTCAAATGCAAAAAAAAAATAATTTCCCTTTGGTTACATTCTTACTTAGACATATTCATTTGAGTTCACTTTCAAATTACTACACATCTTGGCTATCACACATACTGATTAGTGATGACCGAGCATGCTTGGCCGAATATTGGTTCGGCTCGAGCATTGTTATGCTCGGCGCTCAGCTTTACTTGGCCGAGCACCATGTGTATTTGTTGCATTGCTAGAGTCTCCTCCCAGCACGTTTGGCGCCTTCTCACCAGCAAATGAAGGTCTAGGACATAGCAATGTTAGCTCTAAGCCTTACACTGATTGGCTGGCCGGAACATGTGATACCATTTCTTGTAGGCTAATTCAGCATCAGGGAGAGCAGACAGTAGGCAGGGGCAGATAGCATTTTGCTCTAAACTTACTGATTGAAAGACCTTACAGTCCTTTTAGGTAAAAATGTCCCGAACTATTTACCGGCGAACATCGCTTGTTCGCGTTTGCCGCGGCAGGCGAACATATGCGATGTTCGGTCTGCCCCCTATATGTCATCATTGAGCAAACATTGACCCTGTACCTCACAGTCAGCAGACACATTCCAGCCAATCAGCATACCCTCCCTCCCAGACCCTCCCACCTCCTATCAAAAAGCAAGGACAGCATCCATCTTAGATTCATTCTGAAGCTGCAGTGTTAGTTAGAGCATGGAGAGTGCTGCTGCTGCTGAATTAATAGGGAAAGCATTAGCTAGGCCAGTGTTCTGTGTCCACTCCAGTCCTCAAAGATTCATCTGCTGTAAGGACAGGGTCCTGACAACACCCCAAAAAGCCCTTTTTAGGGCTGGTACATCAGTCTGCTCATATATATATATATATATATATATATATATATATATATTATAGAAAAACGAACTGCACCTCAAAAATAAATCAAAACGAGTTCATTTATTGACCCGTGCGGTGCAACGTTCGGCTCTGAACCTAGAGCCTTTCTCAAGCTAGCTTGAGAAAGGCTCTAGGTTCAGAGCCGAAACGTTGCACCACACGGGTCAATAAATGAACTCCTTTTGATTTATTTTTTTGGAGTGCAGTTCGTTTTTCTATATTATTAGTTTGGGGCTTATGGTCAGTCCCCATTGAACATTGCACCCGCCTAAGTATTTTGTCCAGTGCCGCCATTTTTCATATATATATATATATATATATATATATATATATATATTGTAAGAGGGTGCAAGGTACCGTGGTCGATGGCAGGTACGTGTCACCGAGGTTCCTGGCCTCGGTGAGGTAAGAGCCGGGTTTTCGTTTGTCAGCAGCAGCTAGTGCTGTTTGACACCTTGTTTTTTTAGTTTGGCTGCAAAGCCAATCCGGGCCGGCTCTTACTGGGAGTAGGCAAAGAGTTGGGTGGGTGCCTATTCCCCACGGTCCAGGCCGGACTTTATCCGGGCCTTTAAAAGGCAGCCTCCTCAGCAGCTAATTGTGATTGTCCTGGAGCTGCTGTTAGGCTGTGGAATCACTTGGGTTTGAGAGTGCTGATCCATGCTCTGCTGTGTGGTGTTCTCTGGGCTGGAAGCAAGACCCCAAGCAAGGAGGAGTGCAGACGGCCTGGAAGCCGGAGGTCGATCGCCTTGCGGCTGGACTGACAGCCAGGTGCGAACCTGCACCTAAAGCCTCCCAGGTGACTGGAACCTGTTTTGGACTATTTTGTTTTGCTGCACGTTTTCTGTTGGGTGTGAACTAACACCAAGTGACTGTTTGCTGTGTATTTGCTACAAGTGTAAATGAAACACTGTTTGCTACACTTTCTGGACTCCGTTTTGCCTCTATACTGCACCCGCACTGCTACCTACCATAGCGACTCCCCACATTTGGTGTCGGATGCGGGCATGCGCAGTGAGGCTGGCGTGAACGCCGAATTGTTTGTGTTTTGCTGAGCACAAGTGCATGGCATATATAAAACCGGCAAAGTTGCAAACGGGAATTTCTGGCAACATGGAGGCGGCTGTGAAAGCCCTCATGGAGGCTAACGTGCAGCAGCGGGAGACCAACCAACTACTTTTACAGCACGTGATGGCGTTACAAGCTGCAGGAGCGTCCCACCACGACCATGATGCCCGGTAAGCGGTCCGTGCGGCGATCCCAAAGATGACCCCCTCGGACGACGTGGAGACGTATCTGGCGGTCTTTGAAAAGGTGGCCGTGAGGGAGAAGTTACCCCGTGACCAGTGGGCTGAGGTGGTCGCTCCGTTCCTAGCATCCGGATCCCAACAAGTTTTTTTTGACTTAGCAGATGACCAGGCTGCTGATTACCCCACGGTGAAGGGGGAGATCCTGGCCAGACTGTGGGTGAACGTGTTAGTCCGGGCTCAACGGGTCCACCAGTGGGACTTTAAAGCGGCTGAACCCGCCCGGCCGCAGTACTATGAGTTGCTGCACAGGTTGCAAAAGTGGCTGCAGCCTGATGTTCTAAGTCCGGCTGCTATGCTGGACCGTCTGCTGGCTGACATGTTCTGGAGGGCCCTGCCTTACCCCCTTCAGCACTGGATCGGCCAGGTATCCCCCACCAATGCCCTGGAGATGGTCGACCTGGTGGAGCGTTACGAGGCCACCAGAAACCTGCAGGGGAGTCTTGCTGGGAAGGGGTCAGTTAAACCCCGGAGGCCTCCACCCCTGTTCCGACGACCGGCGACAGAGAGACCTGCCCGGAATGTACCCCCTGCGGATCCGCCTCCCGTGGTATGCTGGAGGTGTCAGGAGCCAGGCCACATCAGGGCCGACTGTCCGCATCAGGGTGAGCCGATGGATGTGAACTACGGGGGTCGCCACTCCCTGTATGCACGGAAGCTGTGCGCAACTGGCACCCGTGAGGTGCAGGATACCAACCACCTGTGTCAGGTAGAGGTGGGAGATTCTCGGGCGGTGGCCCTGCTGGACTCCGGGAGTCTAGTCTCCCTGGTAAGGGCTGCCCTGGTACGGCCTGTGGAGTATACCGGCCGTAAAATTGGGGTCCTGTGCATCCACGGAGACCTAAAAGACTACCCCACTGCACTAGTGACTTTGTCCACAGCGGCTGGTAAGTGGACCCACGAGGTGGCTGTCGCTACTAAACTCCCACTTGAGCTGATACTTGGGAGGGACTTCCCAGGTTTCCCGGCGCTGTGGCCGGCAATAAAAGTATCTAATGGACCCGAGACAGGGGTAACCCTAGTAGAGTGGCCTGATACCACTGGAAGGCCAGAACCCTGGGAGCCCGAATCTGAAGGGACAGCGGTAGGGGTGACCACTGCTCCAGCGGTAGAGGGGGAGGCAACCCCACTGAGGGTAATGGTGGGAGACACGGAGGACTTGCCACCGGGACCTGAGTTGGCAGACCTCAATGTCTCCGGGGAAAATTTTGGGACCGCACAACACCGGGACCAAACCCTAACCAGGGCCTGGGAAAGTGTGGTAATGATTGATGGTAAACCCCAGAAACCTGGGGCTGAATTAATGTTTCCGCGATTTATTGTTCTTCAGGATATGTTGTATCGGGTGAACCAAATCCGAGGTGAGCCAGTTGAACAGTTGGTGGTGCCCACCGCATACCGCAAGCTTGTTATGGAGCTTGCCCACCAATATGTTCTTGGGGGACACATGGGGTGGCAGAAAACGCAGGACCGCGTACTACAGTGATTTTACTGGCCCGGTTTGTTTAAGGAAGTAGAGGAGTTCTGTAAGTCCTGTCCGACCTGTCAGGTAAATAGCCCCCAGCCGCATTACAGAAGTCCCCTGGTCCCTCTCCCAGTAATTGAGGTCCCATTCGAGCGTATTGCCATGGATCTGGTCGGACCCATACCGAAGTCTGCTAGGGGTCACCAACATATCCTGGTGGTTCTGGACTATGCTACTCGGTATCCAGAGGCGGTGCCTCTGCGACATACCTCAGCTAAGCTCATTGCCAAAGAGTTAATGGAAATGTTTTCCCGTGTGGGCCTGCCAAAAGAGGTTCTGACAGACCAAGGGACCCCTTTTATGTCCAAAGTTATGAGGGAACTGTGTAAATTATTGCGTATAAAGCAATTGCGGACGTCCGTTTACCATCCGCAAACGGACGGTCTTGTCGAAAGGTTTAACCAAACTCTAAAAAATATGTTAAAAAGGGTGGTGTCTAGAGATGGGAAGGACTGGGACCTGCTTCTGCCCTATCTCATGTTCGCAGTGCGAGAGGTGCCCCAGGCCTCTACTGGGTTCTCGCCCTTCAAACTGCTTTTTTGGCAGACACCCTCGAGGCCTGTTGGATATTGCCAAGGAAGCGTGGGAACAGCAACCTGTCCCCCACAAAAGTGTCATTGAATATGTCACCCAGATGCAGGAACGGATGGAAAGGGTGTTGCCGCTGGTCCGGGAGCATATGGAGGCAGCGCAACAAGCCCAGAGTAGGGCGTATAATCGTCAGGCTCGGGTACGGGACTTCAATCCGGGAGATCGGGTTTTGGTTCTGGTACCCACCCTTGACAGCAAGTTCCTAGCTAGGTGGCAGGGCCCCTATGAGGTGATCGAGAAGGTAGGGGAAGTAAATTACAAGGTACACCAGCCAGGGCGGCGCAAGCCGGAGCAGGTGTACCACGTGAATTTACTAAAGCCGTGGAAAGATAGGAACATGGCCGACAACAACAGCCCCCGGCCAGGGCTTCTAGGTGAGAAGGGTCCAGCCCCACAGTTTGAGGCCTGTGAAGCAGTAACCACGGTAAAAATTGCAGACAGCCTGTCTTCCAAACAAGTTCAGGAAGTCAGGGAGTTCATCAGTCGGAACACGGATGTGTTCTCGGATCTCCCTGGCCGCACGTCTCTCATCCAACATGACATCGTCACTGAGCCTCAGGCCAAGATCCGGTTAAAACCATACCGGGTACCCGAGGCTCGGCGACGGGCCATCGCGGAGGAAGTGCAATTAATGTTGAAGCTTGATGGCATTGAGGAGTCGAAAAGTGAGTGGGCCAGTCCCATAGTTCTAATACCCAAGCCGGATGGGACGTTGCGGTTCTGCAACGATTTTCGCAAGTTAAATGAAGTGTCCAAGTTTGATGCGTATCCCATGCCCCGGGTAGACGAGCTTGTTGAGAATTTAGGACAAGCCCGGTATTTTTCTGTGCTAGACCTCACTAAAGGGTACTGGCAAGTACCCTTAACGGAGGCGGCCAAGGAAAAAACCGCTTTTGTTACCCCGCAGGGCCTGTATCATTACAAGGTGTTACCCTTTGGCCTGCATGGCGCCCCCGCCACCTTCCAAAGGTTAATGGACATAGTGCTGCGACCTCATCGTCGGTACGCCTCGGCCTACTTAGATGATGTAATCATCCACACATTTGCCCAAAGTGCAGGCGGTAGTGGATGCCCTGAGGAAAGCTGGTCTAACCGCCAATCCAAAGAAGTGTGCGATTGGGTTGGAAGAGACTAAATATCTGGGATATGTTATTGGGCGGGGAGTCATCAAGCCGCAGGTAACTAAGGTAGAAGCCATACGTAACTGGCCCCGACCGGTCACCACCAGGCAGGTAAAGTCCTTCCTGGGAATGGTAGGGTACTACATGCGGTTTGTGCCCCACTTTGCCACAATAGCAGCGCCATTGACAGACCTGTTGAAGGGGCGAAAGTCTGGGAAGGTTAGCTGGAGTGAGAAGGCGGAGGAGGCTTTCTCCGCGTTGAAGTCGGCCCTGTGTGGGTCCCCGGTTTTGGTGACACCCGACTTCAACAGGGAGTTCGTCGTACAGACCGACGCCTCGGAGGTAGGCCTCGGTGCGGTACTGTCTCAGGAGGTCAACGGGGAAGAACATCCCGTTGTCTTCCTGAGCCGTAAGCTCAGTCCCGCCGAGTCCAGGTATAGTATAGTGGAGAGGGAGTGCCTGGCTATCAAGTGGGCACTCGAATCTCTCCGCTACTACCTGTTAGGGAGGAGGTTCCGTCTGGTGACCGACCATTCCCCTCTCAAGTGGATGAGCCAGGCAAAGGAGAGGAATGCTCGGTTCACCAGGTGGTTCCTATCCCTGCAGAACTTTAAGTTCTCTGTAGAACACAGGGCAGGCCGCTTGCAGGGTAACGCAGATGCCCTGTCCCGCGTCCACTGCCTCACATGTGTTCACCCCCTGAGGGTTGAACAAAGGGGGTGTGTAAGAGGGTGCAAGGTACCGTGGTCGATGGCAGGTACGTGTCACCGAAGTTCCTGGCCTCGGTGAGGTAAGAGCCGGGTTTTCGTTTGTCAGCAGCAGCTAGTGCTGTTTGACACCTTGTTTTTTTAGTTTGGCTGCAAAGCCAATCCGGGCCGGCTCTTACTGGGAGTAGGCAAAGAGTTGGGTGGGTGCCTATTCCCCACGGTCCAGGCCGGACTTTATCCGGGCCTTTAAAAGGCAGCCTCCTCAGCAGCTGATTGTGATTGTCCTGGAGCTGCTGTTAGGCTGTGGAATCACTTGGGTTTGAGAGTGCTGATCCATGCTCTGCTGTGTGGTGTTCTCTGGGCTGGAAGCAAGACCCCAAGCAAGGAGGAGTGCAGACGGCCTGGAAGCCGGAGGTCGATCGCCTTGCGGCTGGACTGACAGCCAGGTGCGAACCTGCACCTAAAGCCTCCCAGGTGACTGGAACCTGTTTTGGACTATTTTGTTTTGCTGCACGTTTTCTGTTGGGTGTGAACTAACACCAAGTGACTGTTTGCTGTGTATTTGCTACAAGTGTGAATTGAACACTGTTTGCTACACTTTCTGGACTCCGTTTTGCCTCTATACTGCACCCGCACTGCTACCTACCAGAGCGACTCCCCACAATATATATATAGATATATATATATATATATATATATATTGCAGTTGCCTGCCTGTGTGCAGACTGTACTGTGTGCACACCACTCATATAGGGTGGCACAGAACCTTCCAGATAAAAAAGTAATTTAAGTTTTACCCTTTAATATAATTGCAGTTGCCTGCGAGTGTGTGTCAGCCCCACTGACTGTACTGTGCCCACTGCCCACCACTTATATAGGGTGGCACAGTACCTTGCAGATAAAAAAGTAATTTCATTTTTACCCTTTAATATAATTGCAGTTGCCTGCCAGTATGTGTCAGGCCCACTGACTGTAATGTGCCCACTGCCCACCACTCATATAGGGTGGCACAGTACCTTGCAGATAAAAAAGTCATTTCATTTCTACCCTTTAATATAATTGCAGTTGCCTGCCAGTGTGTGTCAGGCCCACTGACTGTATTGTGCCCACTGCCAGTGCCCAAATTCATATAGGGTGGCACGGTACATTGCACGGTGCACGCGCAGTGCCCCAAATTGGAAGGAAGAGGACCGACCAACCATCTTTTTCCATCTCCCGGTTCCTAAAATCGATTCTATATACCGGTCCCTCATAGGGGACAAAACAGAGATTAAACTGGTAAGAACAGATTTTTTTTATTAAAAAAAAAGAGGACAGCCTCTGCAGAGCTGGGTATTTTTTGGCTGCGTTACTGAACGGAGCTGGGTATTTTTTGGCCGCATTGCTGAACGCTCATGCACAATGGCTGTAGGCTCATGCGTCCTTTTGCGGACGTGACAAACCTGGTCAGTCAAACCCAAGGCAACATCATCAACCTCATCCCATATGCATTTTTTCTGGAGCGTGCCCTGTGAAGAGTGCTGGATCAGGTCGTAGATGAGCATGAAGAGGAAGAGTTGTGGTCACCATCACCACCAGAAGCAGCCATGTCATTGTCGATTGCTGGACCTGCGGCAATGTAGAGAGAGGAGTCTGAAGAAGAGGAGTCAGAGGAGGAAGGTGGCTTTGAGGAGGTGGAAGACCAACCACAGCAGGCGTCCCAGGGGGCTTGTTGTCACCTTTCGGGGACCCTTGGTGTTGTACGTGGCTGGGTGGAGGAAGAGAGCTTCAATGACATCAGTGAGGACATGGAAAGGGACATGGCTAGCTTGGTATCCAACCTTGTGCAAATGGAGAGTTTGCAGTTGTGCAAATGGACTGTTTGTGGTTGTTTGCGGTACGTTAATTGTGGAGTTTGGTCTGTCAGAGTTAGGTCAGTCACTGTGAAGCGGGCGTAACCCTTACACTACCTGATCGATATAACATCATACCTGATCGTATACACACACTGGATGTTTTAAAGCACATTATTCCAAACAATTTAGGAATGTTAGGTGATTTATGCCCTTTATGGATTTAAACCCGACTCTGCGTCAACTACGTAATTTTCCATGGGATTTTTGCCATGGATCCCCCTCCAGCATGTCACAGTCCAGGTGTTAGTCCCCTTGAAACAACTTTTCCATCACTATTGTGGCCAGAAAGAGTTGGAAGTCAATGGGAGAACCTGACCATTAAACCAGGCACCCCTGGAGTGTGTCAGAACTCTAGTTCGGTTTAGGAATCCCTGCTCTGACACCATATATAGCTATATCCATATATGGAGTCAGTGCTTGGGGACACCCAATGTATTTAAATCTTATTTAGCCTCTATTTCTGAAAAGTTTCTGGTGGGATTTGAACTTAAAGGGTTTCTGTCATCACGTTTTGATAATGTCTTTTTTATAAAAATCTGATTTATATTCAGGCTAAAAAACGTACTTTTATAATATGTAAATTAGCCTCTAGGAGCAGGGGGGGCGTTGCCCTGCTCCTAGAAGCTCCGTGCGGCAACCTGCTGGCACGCCCCTTCTTACTTTGAGTGACAGTGCCGGGCAGTGATCCTCCGGCACTGTCTCCCTGCTAAATCCCGCGCCTGCACGGCCGCTCTGTATTCGGTGCAGGTGCGGTGAGCAGAGGACAGCAGGCACTAGCGTCCTCTGCTCACCGCGCCTGCGCCGAATACAGAGCGGCCGTGCAGGCGTGGGATTTCACAAGGAGACAGTGCCGGAGGATCGCTGCCCGGCACTGTCACTCAAAGTAAGAAGGGGCGTGCCAGCAGGTTGCCGCACGGAGCTTCTAGGAGCAGGGCAACGCCCCCTGCTCCTAGAGGCTAATTTACATATTATAAAAGTACGTTTTTTAGCCTGAATATAAATCGGATTTTTATAAAAAAGACATTATCAAGCTGCTCTGACGTTAGCACATAGCTAATGTCAGACAGCTTATAATGTCAAAACGTGATGACAGAAACCCTTTAACCTTCTACATTACAGCCAAGAACCTTAACACTGCACTATAGAGCTGCAAGGCCAGCTACTTAAAAAAATATGAGACTTCTGCTGTATAGGAATATTTACTAGTATATTAAGTATTCCTATACAGCAGAAGTATCATATATTTTTTTTGTAGCTGGCCATGCAGCTTTACAGTGTAGTGGTTAAGGTTATTGGCTATAATGTAGAAGGTTGTGAGTTCAAATCCCATCAGAAGTAGAAGCTAAATTTAATTTAAACATATATATATATATATATATATATATATATATATACTTTTTTAGCCATAATATATTTACATATAATATTATATATTTAGAATACATGACATATTATGGCTAAAACATCAGTAGTAGTTTCCCACATATTATGCATTCATATATATCAGAAGTGTGATAATATATATATATATATATATATATATATATATTTATAAAAAAAACTAAACAAAAAAACTTTGCAGCACCACAGAAAACAGCAATGGACTGCCAGCGGCTGTAGGGTCGATCCAATGTCCCAATGCTCATACAAGTGTCTTTTATTTACACCAACGTAATGTTTCGGTCCGCACAATGGAACCTTTTTCAAAAAGGCTTGAAAAAGGTTCCATTGTGCGGACCTAAAAGCCTTGTTGGTGTAAATAAAAAACACTTGTCACTGGAGGTGCCGTGGACCCTTTCTTTTTTATATATATATTTAGTTATTGCACATTTGTTTTGTTCCCCACATTTTTCACAATTTAATTTAGCCTCGATTTCTGAAATGTTTCTGGTGGGATTTGATCTCACAACCTTCTACATTACAGCCATGAACCTTAACCACTACACTATAGAGCTTCATGGCCAGTTGCTAAAAATAAAATATGAGACTTCTGCTGTATTAGAAATACTGATGTCTAGCTGTAAGGTAGAAGGTTGTGAGTTCAAATCCCACCAGAAACTTTTCAAAAATAGAGGCTAAATTAGATTTAAATACACTGACTCGAGCACACGCGGTTTTCAGCCGAACACCGCGATGTGCCGAGCATAGCGATGCTCGAGCCGAACTAGTGTTCGGCCGAGCATGCTCGCTCAACACTAGTAACAATCTAGTTTTTTCAGTCAGGTGAAGGTTTAACCCTTTCACGACCCAGTGATTTTCCAAGCATAACTTTTTACTTTTTTCCATTCATGTAGCCATATGAGGTCTTGTTTTCTGTGGGACAAGGTGCACATTCTAATTGCACCATTTATGATTACATAACATGTGGGAAGCTTGAAATAAAAATTCAAAATGGGGTGGAATTATTAAAAAACACCATTCTGCCACAGTTTTTGGAGGGGTTTAACACAGTTTCCTATACTGTAAAACTGACCTGTTATTTTTATTCTCTGGGTCAGTAGAATTACAACAATAATATGTATTATTTTTCTTGTGTTTTAATACTGAACAAAAATAAAAACCTTGGTAAAAACTAATTTTTTCTTTGCATTGCCCTATTAAGACCCCCATGACTTTTTTTTATTCTGCATACAGAGCTTTGTGAGGGCTCTTTTTTTGTGAAGCAATCTGTACTTTTCATTGATTACATTTTGGGGTGTGTATGACTTTGATCAAATTTCTTTCAAAAACGGTGAATGGACATTTTAGACTTTTTTGTCCGTTTCACCTTTTGCCGTATGGGATAAATATTTTTATATTTTAATAGTACAGTAGTTTTCACACACGGTAATGCCCATAATGTTATTTTTTTATTTTTATTTATGTATTTTGAACTTTGGAGGGCAATTTGAATTTTTTTTGCCTAGGCAACTATAGAAACTATACAAAGACTTCAATGCATTAGCATTGCAGTTTATGCAGATTACAGTAAGGGACATTTATCAAGGCCTATACTGCTCTTAACAAATCAGACGCATCTCACGCCAGAGCAGAGAGATCGTGGATCCACCAGTCATGATATATCTCTCATACTGTGTTCCTATGGAGCATAGCCACAGGCACGCTCTCCATAGTAACTAATGTGCGGCAGCCCTGTACCACTCTTGAGTTCAGAGGCTGCCACACACTGCATCCCAGATGCCATGGTTATATGTGACCATGGCATTTAAGAGGTTAAACGTATGCAATCAACATTATTGTCAATCGCATACATTAGTCCCGGGTGCCTGCTGTTTGAAATAGCAGGCAACTGATGGCTATGGTACCTATTATGCTCCCAAGCGGGTGCCATTTTTAAATGCCTGATCACCGACGTAAATTTACGTGGGGCAGTTGGCAAGAGGTTAAATTTAATGGGGTTGTTTCATTTTATACAATGATTTTTATAATGAACACAAAGTTAGGATAATAAACTTACTGATATATTCTTGATTTCTATATTGCCACCTCTTCAGGATATATTTTATTTCTAGCCCATTGTCGAATGCTTGTTGTCAAGGGTTCCAGCCACTACTACAATCCCGCAGCAGCACATGCGCAGTAACTCCTGTCCTAGCCACCTCATATTCCCACTGTTAGTTTCTGTAGATTGGCTCTAGGGCATGCATGGTAGCCGTGGACCAGGTCATTACAGATCGGTCAGCTGGCATCTTTGCAGTGATAGAAGTATTACAAGTCCAGGCCTTGTTTCCTTTTCCTGGACCTGTAATACATATCGCGCTTGGCAGCACATATGACTTGTAGGAAAGATGTTTATGCACTGCTATGGCTAGTGGCAGCTGTCTTCTAATAAAAAATGACATCATACAAAGCTCCGTTGCACCAAGGCTGTTATTGAATATGATTCAGGCCTGCAGCACTAAACGAAGAAGGTGAGACAACCGTTTAACACTAACAATAAAGAGATCTTGTTAACATCTTGAAAACTTTATGGACCTAATTGCATCAAGATTTATTATTATTATTTGCTAGTGGGAAAATAAGGCAGGACATCTAAATTAGTTCAGATCAGACACCAAAATTAATTAAAACCTCAGATGTCTAAACTTATTCAGACCTCAGGCCAAAACACAATAATCATTCCAAATCAAACTCATTAACTCATTTAGACCCTAAATCAAACCCCTAAACTCATCCAGACCTCAAACCAGACAACTATAATAAACACAGACTCCAAACAAGCCCCCAAAAATGAATTTGGACCCTAAACCCAACCTCTAAAGTTAATCAGATCAAGACTGCTGCAATGTAATTAATTTTAGAAATGCTTGCTCTAAGGACGTGGTTACAGAAAACAATAATAAGAGCATAAAGTATCACGTCCAGAAGCTGCCACCCACAAAGTCTTGATTGTATGCTAGCCTTAGTGGCAGTTACCTTTACATATCACATCACCGTGCAAGATTTTGCACATTGTCTTCAATCAAGATGGCTGTGGTAACCTCTACCCAATGAAATGGATAAGGTAAGTATTTTACTTTTTTTGTTAACCATATTAACCCCTGAAAGCCCACAATGTTAATCTCAGATGATGCATTTATCGCTGATCACGGCATCTGAGATTAACATTTGCCAACTTGAAACCGAACTCGACTTCGGTTCTGAGGTACCAGTCGGAACCGAAGCTGAGTTTGGTTTCAAGTTTTAAAGTAGTTTTCCACTTTAAAAATCAACTACTGAAGTTAGGTCATGCACGACTTCACGAATAACTAACTTCGGCTCATCGGAGCCCATACATTTTAATATTATACGGAGACAGATCTCAGTACAGTATTAATCCAAAATTTTGAATGAAGTGATTTAAAATGTAGCATCAGAAGCATGCTTCATTCATCACTACCGAATATGTCCATATTTAAACAGGTACATACCATTCCATCAATAAGGACTATCTTGTATGCCCAGTTCACTCAGAAAATCAACAAATGATGATTCACATAAAGCTGTAACATGACAGCCAACATAAATCATTAGATTACAATACCCATGGTATAAGATGGAAAGTCCAGGTCTATGTATGCACAACTGCCTAGCCCCATGCGTATTCCTGGAATAACCAACTTCCTCAGTTGTCTCTAATTCAATTCAATTTAGACATCCCTGAGGAAACAGGTTATTCCAGCAATACACATAGGACTAAGCATTTTTGTGTATTTGGACCTGGACTCTCCATCTTTTCTTATAGGTATTGTAATCTAATAATTTTAGATTGGATGTCATGTTATAGCATTATGTGAATAATTATTCGCTGATTTTTTTGGGTGATCTGGGCATATAAGATACATATATAATCCTTATTGTTGGACTGTTATGAACATGTTTATGTATGGACATATTCAGTCCTACATAAGGTTTTTATTGTTTACAATGTTTTTAAAAATTTTGTGGTGTTAAATAAAGACTGCTGTTTTTATACATGCACTGGATGTGCAGCTTTTTCTTATATAGTCCTGCTAGTAGTGTTTGGCATTGTATTGACTTTGGGTACTATTAGCTAGCACTCCAGAATATTCTTAGTGTGACCTCTGGCCACCATTGTTGTATTTTTCCAACAGTTTCCAACCAAATATGAGGTGTATCTGGTCTAGGTGCAAAAATCCGGTCACTTTTTTGGGTTTTCATCTAGGAGTAACTGAACATCTCTTCAAATGCGACATGGTGTCTGAAAACCATTTCAGCAAAATCTGCCCTGCAAAAGTTGCATAGTGCTTCTTCCTTTCAAAGCCCTGTGGTGTGCCCAAAGAGCAGTTTATGACCAAATATGGGAAGTTGCCATGCTCAGGAGAAAATGGTAACAAATTATGGAGTGCTTTTTCTCCCTTGTAAAAATGAAAAAAATCTGGGGCTAAAGCAATATTGATTTGGGAAAAAAATGTAATTTTTCATTTTCACAACCAAGTGTTTGTAAATTCTGTTAAACTACTGTGGGGTCAAAGTACTTATTACATCGCCCCTTAAATTCCTTAAATGATGGAGTTTCCAAAAAGGGATAACTTTTTAGGGGTTTCAACTGCTGGAGTACCTCATGGTATAACCCCATAGATGCCACAGTCAGCAGCTGCCCGCAGCATCCATGGGGTTAAGAGGGAGGAAGCTCCCTCTCTGTGCCATCGCACTGCTGCTGCCGCTGAGATCGCAGCGGCATGATGGTTGCCATGGCAACCGGATGTCTTACTAAGGCATCCTGGTTGCCAAGTACCTCAGGCTGATGAGACCCTGAGGGTCTCATCAACATTAGTGTAAGGCCTCTTGCACACGGGCGTCATGTTTGACGCCCGGATAAGATGCGGGTGCGTTGCGGGAATCGCCGCGATTTTTCCGCACGTGTGCTAACGTTTGTAGTGCGTTGAGCACGCGCGTGAAAAAATCCGCATGCTTGGTACCCAGACCCGAAGTCAGACTTCATCACTGAAGTCTGGTTTCGGGATGAGTATTCTGTATGTGTAATTATTTTCCTTTATAACATAGTTATAAGGGAAAATAATCGCATTCTAATTACAGAATGCAATGTTCCCCGGGCTTTAAAGGGTTAAAAATAATAAAGAGTTAACTTACCTTCTCCCATTGTACGCGCAGAGCCCCAGAACGTCGTCTCTCTTGATAGTTTGGCTGCTTGAGGACCTGTGGTGACGTCACAGGGTCACATGGTCCAATCATAGAAGCATTTGAGTGGACCATGTGACCCATGTGATCCTGTGACATCACGGCAGGTCCTTCATCGAACATCTGTTGTTCGATGAAGGACCTGCCGTGATGTCACAGAGATCACATGGGTCACATGGTCCACTCAAATGCTTCTATGATTGGACCATGTGACCCTGTGACGTCACCAGGTCCTCAAGCAGCCAAACTATCAGAGACGACGTTCTGAAGCTCTGCGTACAATGGGAGAAGTAGTTAACTCTTTATTATTTTAACCCTTTAAAGCCCGAGGACATTGCATTCTGTAGTAGAATGCGTTATTTCCCTTATAACTATGTTATAAAGGAAAATAATAACGATCGGGTCCCCATCCCGATCGTATCCTAGCAACCATGCGGGAAAATCGCAACGCATCCGCACATGATTGCGGATGCTTGCGATTTTCCGCATCCCCATTCACTTCTATGGGGCCTGCGTTGCGTGAAAATCGCAGAATATAGAACATGCTGCGATTTTCACGCTAGCGCAAAGTGATGCGTGAAAATCACCGCTCATGTGCACAGCCCCATAGAACTGAATGGGTCAGGATTCAGTGCGGGTGCAATGCGTCCTCCTCACGCATTGCACCCGCGCGGAAAACTCGCCCGTGTGAAAGGGGCCTAAGTGTAGCACTGACTATACAGTGCATTGAAATAGATGACTATTGCAATGCACTGTACTGTGATCCGACCCACTGGATCGTCAGTAAAAAAAAAAAGTTTTAAAAAAGTGAAAAAATAAATAAAAATTTAATGAAAATAAAATAAAAATTGTATTTTCTCAAATCCATTTGTCATTAAAAAAAAACGACACATAATTGGTATCGCTGCGTCCAAAAAAAACAGCTCTATAAAAATATCACATGTCCCAACCCCTTAGGTGAACACAGTAAAAATAAAAAATAAAAACCATGTTAAAAATGCAATTTTTTGTCACCTTACAACACAAAAATTCCAACACAAAGTGATCAAAAAGGCGTACTTCCCCCAAAATAATACAAATAAAACTGTCACCTCATCCTGCAAAAAACGAGGCCCTAACTAAAACAATTGCCCCCCCCCAAAAAAAAAAAAAAAAAACTATGGCTCTCAGACTAAAACATGTTTTTTTTTGTTTAAGTTTAAGTAAACATATTATGTATCGCCACGTCCGTAAGAACCTGCTCTATAAAAATACTACATGACCTAACCTCTCAAGTAAACCCTGTAAAAAAAAATAAATAGAAACTTTGTCAAAAAGCAATTTTTTTGTCACCTTACGTCACAAAAAGGGTAATAGTAAGCGATCAAAAACTCATATGACCCCCAAAATAGTGCCAATCCAACCATCACCTCATCCCGCAAAATATGATACCAAACCTGAGACAATCGCCTAAAAATTGAAAAAACTATGGCTCTCAGACTATGGTGACACTAAAACATGATTTTTTTGGTTTCAAAAATGATATAATTGTGTAAAACCTAAATAAATAACAAAAGGTATACATATTATGTATTGCCGCGTCCGTAAGGACCTGTTCTATAAAAATATCACATGATCTAACACCTCAAGTGAACCCTGTAAAAAAGCTTTTTTTTCTCAGCTTACATAAAGAAAATGTTTATAGCAAGCGATCAAATACTCATATGAGCTTCAAAATAGTGCCAATCTAACTGTCACCTCTTCTTGCAAGAAATGATACCCAACCTGAGCTAATCGCCAAAAAATGAAAAAACTATGGCTCTCAGACTATGGAGACACTAAAACATGATTTTTTTGTTTCAAAAATGATATTATTGTGTAAAACCTAAATAACTAAAAAAAAGTATACATATTATTACCTAACCTCTATAAAAAAAAACTATAAAAACCCTATAAAACCCTATAAAAAAATTAAATAAAAACTTTGTCAAAATGCCATTTTTTTGTCACCTTACATCACAAAAATGGTAATAGCAAGCGATCAAAAACTCATATGACCCCCAAAATAGTGCCAATCCAACCGTCACCCCATCCCGCAAAAATGATACCCAATCTGAGACAATTGCCAAAAAACTGAAAAAAGCATGGCTCTCAGACTATGGAGACACTAAAATATGATTTTTTTTGTTTAAAAAATGATATTATTGTGTAAAACCTAAATAAATAAAAAAAGGTATACATATTATCTATTGCCGCATCCGTAAGGACCTGCTCTATTAAAGCACATGATCTACCCTGTCAGATGAATCTTGTAAAAAATAAAAATAAAAACAGTGCTAAAAAAGCCCTTTTTTGGTTACCTTGCCTCACAAAAAACGTAATATAGTGCAATTAAAAATCATATGTACCCAAAAACAGTACCAATAAAACTGGCACCTTATCCCCTAGTTTCCAAAATCGGGTCAATTTTTGGGAGTTTCTATTGTGAAGGTGCATCAGGGGGCTTCAAATGGGACACAGCATCTAAAAATCAGTCCAGCAAAATCTGCCTTCCAAAAACCATATGGCCCTCTTTTCCTTCTGTGACTTGCCGTCCGCCTTTTTATCAGTTTACGACCACATGTGTGGTGTTCCTGTAAACCACAGAATCAGGGCAATAAACATTGAGTTTTGTTTGGCTGTTAACCCTCAATGTGTTAAAGAAAAAAATGAATTAAAATGGAAAATCTGCCAAAAATGTGAAATTTCATCTCCATTTTCCTTTATTTGTTGTGGAACACCTAAAGGGTTAACAAAGTTTGTAAAATCAGTTTTGTGTAACTTGAGGGGTGTAGTTTCTACAATGGGGTAATTTATGGGGGGTTTCCACTATGTAAGCCCCACAAAGTGACTTCAGAACTGAACTGGTCCTTAAAAAGTGGGTTTTGGAAATTTTCTTAAAAATTCTAAAAATTGCTTCTAAACTTCTAAGTCTTCTAACGTCCTAAAAATAAAATGGCATTTACAAAATGATGCCCACATAAAGTAGACATAAGGGGAATGTTAAGTAATAAATATTTTATGAGGTATCACTTTCTGTTTTAAAAGCAGGGAAATTAAAAATTTTGAAAATTGCTACTTTTTTCTAAATTGTTGGTAAATTTTGGATTTTTTAATAAATAAAGGTGAATTATATTGACTCAAATTTATAATGATTATAATGAAGTACAATGTGTCACGAGAACACAATCTCAGAATGGCCTGGATAAGTAAAAGCGTTCCAAAGTTATTACCACATAAAGTGACACATGTCAGATTTGTAAATTTTGACCTGGACACTGGGGCATCAATGAAAGTGTTAAATATGACATGGCACCCAGAAACCATTCCAGCAAATTCTGCCCTCCAAAAACCATATGGCTCTCCTTACCTTCTGAGCCCTGCAGTTTGCACATACATCATTTTTATGATCACATATGTGTATTTCTGTAAAGAGCAGAATTGGGGTAATAAATATTAAGAAAAAATGAATTAAAATGAAAATGTTATTGGATGCAAAATTATAGCACCATACTCCTTAATACTGCCTCACTGGTAAGCTTTATTCTCTAACTTTAGGGACCCTTTTCTGCCATGTTTGGGTTACTTGCCCACACTTGGGAATCTACAGTATGTTAATCAGCCATTATATTTAGCCTCATATGCCATTATATCCCCTATTGTGGAGATTTGTTTCTTTGCTGTTTTATGTATTTATGACTTCATATGCGTAGTCACTGTTTTGACTTTACCTATTTTATTTATTTAATGTTTATTTGTCCCTAGCACTTGCATATACTTCGCCATATCATTATAATCATTATTACACTTTTTTTTTTTTACAGCAACTCATTGATAAAGTTCCAGAACGGCTAAAAATGTATGAAATGTCGCATTTATTCTGGAATATGCATAATTATTTTTTCCATTAACGCTGACTGTCACCTTAACATGCTGGAATGCTGTTTAATCAAGTTGGTCCTTACGGATATATTTTTTTTTTTGCACAATAAATCACTAATTTGGCATCCAATGACTCTCTCGAGTGTGCATGGAATCCTTCATTTTCACTGTGATTTGGGATTAATTTCCCATTATCCACAGCACCTCACATTAAGGCCTCATGCAAACGGCCGTTGTTGTGGTCCGCATCCGTTGCTCCGTTCCGTGCCCCCGCAAAAAAAATGGAGCATGTCCTATTCTTGTCCGTTTTGCGGACAAGAATAGGCATTTCTATAATGGGCCGCGTTCCATTCCGCAAATGCGGAGCAGCTTCCGTGTTTTGCGGATCCACGGTTTGCGGACCGCAAAACACCAAAGGTCGTGTGCATGTAGCCTAAGAAAGGTGTGCACTGTCTCTTTTTCTAGAACAATCAGATTTGCAAAATTAGGTGGGGTAAGGAAGGTGAAAAATGTCAAGGTCTGGAAGGGGTTAATTTAGTCTATGAAAATAAGTTTCATTCTTATCATCATTATCATAGTAGTAAAATATATTTGCTTCAAGGTGATATAAAATTCTACTAGCAGAGGAGTTATGAAAGGCATTATATCTGCTTTAGCAATTAATTACAGGTTAATGTAATGATTTTTCTTTCAATCGACTATTCATCTATCAATGTTAAACTTCTGTCAACAAACCTTGATGTTCACTTTAGATACATCAATAGCTGTCTACAATTTCCCAGCTACTTGGAGAGCATTTGCAAAGTATTAATCAAAGATTAGCAATGCATTGCCTTCTCTAACGACTTTGTTAGAGAAATTGGAACATATATTAATCTATGGTAAATTAAGTTGATTAACTGAAAACAGTACATTTTGCATATAGTGTATTCATTGTACAATATATCTCTAGGTTATTTAATGTAAATGGATATCACATATTTAATCCCTGATTGTTGCTCTACCACTTGTATTTATTCACATTTAAATAATTGCCACTATTGCCGTATCTCCTACTAGGTATAAGAGGGCCTAGGGTGCAGACCAACCGGGGGGGCAGTGCCAACAGAGTGAGTTTTTTTTTTTTACACTCCTCCCTCTACATCCAAAAGGGTAATCTGAGTGGGTGGTAGCTGTGTTTCTGTATAACAGCAGTGACTACAGACCAGAACTAACATTGCAGTATCTGAAGGACCTGTGATGATATCCCTGTCATGTCATCAGTGCAGTTGGAGGAAGAGCTCAGTGGTGGTGAAGGACCTGTGATGATTTCACCATCAGCTGATCAGTGCAGAGCTCAGTTGTGGTAAAGAACCTTTGATGATGTCATATGACGTGAGAAGTGAGTGAAGAAGGGATCGATTCAATGTGAGAGCCAGAGAAAAGCTGAAAGTTGCATTTCTCTGTTTATACCAATTCAAAAGGACATATATACATAGGGATAGTAAGCTTAGGCCAATTTGCTGTAGCATGTAAGTGAAGCCTAAGTAGACTGTTTAACTTAGGCATTCACTTACTCACATTCTATCTACTCTTATATCCACTCCCTGTCAGGAGGAGAGAGTGATGTTATTTACCTGGGACTGTATGTTAGAAGGGTTGAAGGGAAGGAAGGTTGCTATTTACATGGCACTGTTTATTAGAGACACTGGAGGGAGGTTTGATGTTATTTATATGGGAAAGTATGTTGGAGGTGAATGAGGAAGGGAGTGATGTTATTTAAATGGGACAGTATATTGGAGGGAGCTGGAGAGAGGAAGTGACTTTATTTAAATGGGACTGTATGTTGGAGAGCGCTGCAGAGAGGATGTGATGTAATTTACATGGGACTCTATGCATGGGACAGCTCCAGGACCTTGGGCAATACATCCCCTTGTGGCATTTTTTAAAATTTACATGTCTCCCATGGCTCCCACACAGTAAAATAACCCCCTGTGGCCCCCCACACAGTATAATGAACCCCCCAGTGGCCCCCTGCCCAGTAAAATGCCCCCCAGTGGTCCTCCATTCAATGGCCCCACAAACAGTACTTTGACCTCATGTAGCCCCCTCACTTGGGGACACTATACTTTATGGGGGTCACTGCTAGCACTGCTATGAGCGCTTCCATCAATACAAATGGAAGCACTCACCCCCCTGAGAACTGGACTGCCGCCCTTGCCACCCCATTGCACAGTGGGCCCTGGCACTGAAGATGTGCATTATAAATCATGGGGGTACTACAGGGTGCATTATAACTACCGAGGGTACTGCGGGAGGAGGGCATTAGGGGGAACTGTAGGGGAAATTATAACTAGAGATAAGCAAAGCAAGCTTCGGATGTTACATTCAAAGTTATTTCGTTCAAAACTTCAAATTAAGTTGAAAAACTTTGGTAATTGATTTGTAAAGTGGAAAACCACTTTAAAACTTGCAACTGAACTTGGATTTGGTTCTGAGGTACCAGTCAGAACCAATGCCAAGTTCGGTTTCACGTTTTAAAGTGGTTTTCTACTTTAAAAATCAACTAAAAAATTATTCAAAGGAGTCAAATGCTACTTCGTGAATAACGAACTTCAGCTAATTGGAGCCTATAGACGGGCGAAGTCTTACAAAAATTTGATTTGTTACTAATTAATTTGTCACGAATCGTTATAAATCCAGCATTCCCAGGCCACTCTGCCTTAAAGAGACCTCACAGGATCAGGGTTTTACAGGGCCATGACATCAAAGGGGATGGCAGATTGGCTGTCTGCATGGCATTATGGGTGATTTTGCGTTCCCAGGATTGTCTCCTCTACACTTAGTTTCCCTTTATAACATGTGTAGCTGTCATTTTAGGAAAACCATGAAGCACAATAAAATTCACTTTTGTTGTGAATCGAAGTTTTCCTAAACTTAATACTGAATTCCGCTTTGAATGCTTTGTCTCGCTCAACACTACTTATTACTACTGTGGGTGCTGTAGGGAGCTTTATTACCACTGGGGCACTAAGGGGTGCCTTATTTTTACTGGGGGCTCTGGAGTCATCAATACTACTGAGGGTTTAATGGAGTTATTATTATTATTATTATTATTATTATTATTATTATTATTATGTACAATATGGAAGTCTCTACTAATGGAGGGGCTATTTGGAAGGATTATCACTATTGGGGGCACTGTAGGGAGCACTATTATTGAGGGTCATACCATCTGTATAAGACTGTTACTTCTGCAGCATATTATTTGGGAAGCAAACAAAAACAGGTATGGGAGCGCAACATTGCATATACAAACAATAAAACTAGGAAATAGGGATTATACTATAAAGTGGTATTATACCTACTATAAATGAAAAAAATAGAAGCTCTTTGCGCACATTTTCGATCAAACGTGTGTCGGGCCCATCTACCAGGCGTCAAGGTGGCTTCTGCACATGGGTCCCTAACACTAACAGAACTGCCTCTCCTGCGCTTGACCTAAGCCTACAATGTTCAGGGAAGTGTAGGAATGAGCTACATTTATACTCTGCTCAGAAGCCCTGGGCAGATGGGTGGGGAGTGATCTCTAGTGTGGGCAGTTCTGCTAGTGTTAGGGACCCATCTGCAGAAGCCACCTTGAAGCCTTGTAGACATGCCGATACAAGTTTGATCAAAAATGTGAGTAAAGAGCTTCTATTTATTCATTTATAGTAGGTATAATACCACTTTAATTTAGTATAAACCATATTTCCCAATTTTATTGTTTGCACATGAAATGTTGTGCTGCCATACATGTTCTTGTTTGCTTCCTAAATGCTAGCTTTATGAATGTGTACCTGCGACTATGAATGTGCTAGTCTAAATTTTCTTCTAGTATATTATTTTGGGGCATTGGGGAGCACAATGGGCACAGTATTGGAGGTATCATAACACTGTTGGGTCACCTGGTTGGGGAGAAAAATAGAAAAATGAGGAATTTAAGATGTCTGTGTGGCAAACTCTGCAGACATGGGATATGGCTGAAGGAAGTCATCATTTTAGTCTGGGCTAAATGGAAAGATGAGGAAAGAGAAGGTCTACTTCACAGGAGGAAACATCATTGGCTGTAAAGGGAATTTAGTGCTGAATTTTGCTGAATGGTGGGGGAAGGGTTGGATTAAGAATTTGGAATAGGCATCAGAAAAGCTAGAAGCTCCCTTGTTTCTGAACTGCAGTGTTAAGTGTTAAGCTGATCAGTTGAGACCCAGTGACCTGGAACTGCTGCTCCACCAATTAGCTCAGTCACACTCAATGACAGACACCAGTCAGGGATGCACGCACCTAGCCTTTCTACTGCCTGTGCCGAAAAGTGAAATGGCGCATAATCCTAATGCCAATTGCTTAACCTAAACTCTTCACTTCAACCCTACTGTTAAAGACTTACTTGGAAAACATTACATACAAAGCTACAAAACATACAGGGTAATACAGCACCACATATTTCTTATATTCAGTGACGTCCTCTGATGTAGACTTTCTCTTTCTTTATCTTCTCCATTCAGGCCAGACCACCATGATTAATTCTTTCAGCCATCTCTTATCTCTGCAGAGTTTGAAAACTACTTTTCCATCCTCCACCCCATCTTCTGAACACCTCATCCTAACACCTCTAATGCTGTGCCCACTGTGTTTCCCAACATATACCCTGGGAACACACCTGAGCGTTTTTCAGCGCGTTCATACGTTCATACGCGCTGAAAAACGCTCAACATGTGAAAAGCCATGCATCCCTATGTGCATGGTTCACATGTCGGCGTTTTACAGCGCGGATGACCGCGCTGTAAAACGCCCTACGCGATCGCGTCGGCTGCCGTGACTATCGCACGGCAGCACGCGCGATCCAACCCATATTCTATTATGGGAGCGCGCATATGACGCGCGCTTCCATAAAACAGCCACTTCGCGGCAGAAGCGCGCATCATATGCGCGCCCTGGGAACAAGCGAAGTGTGTTCCCAGGGATACTGCAAAAACAGATAATCCTTCTGAAAATACTATTACCATACAGATAGTTCCTCTTCAATAATTATTGGCACACAGGGCCTTAAAAAATACCTGTGCCCAGAAAATAGTGTCTCTGAAACTTATAGTGCCATAAACATAGTGTCCTCCAAAAATGATTGTGCTAAGCTGATACTTTGCCTGAGTGCCTCACAATGTTCCAGTCCTCCTAAAAGTTCCACCAATAGTGTTAACTCCTTACCAGAGTGCACTATTTGGTAACAGTGCACCCAATAGTAATAATGACCCTCATTTTGCCCCAGTAGTAAAAATTCCCCCTATAATATGTGTCTGTACAAAAATACCCCCTTATAATGTGTGCCAGTAAAAAAATGACCCTTTATAATTTTTGCCAGTAAGCTAATTCCCCCTTGCAGTGTGTGGCAGTACAAAAATCCCCTCTTATCTGTGCCATTACAAAAAATTCTCCCTCATGACATGTGCCAGTACAAAAAAAAGTGACCCCAGTACAATGAATATCCACATAGAGGTCCGCTTATATTGTGTGAACATACAAAAATGCTTCTTTTTATAGCCGCTATGTCCCCATAGTGCTTTCTCCAATTACAAAATAATGACCCCCACCCCATTGTGGCCCAACACCATGCTGCCAAATAAAAATGATAGACTCAATTATTTACCTCCATTCTGCTGTCAGCGATGCAGTGCAAGACACAGACCTCTTCTAGTCTGTGCCCTGCTCAAGCAGCGTGATTATGATGACACTGGCTGGAGAAACTAGGACTAAAACTTATTAGAGGAAATGGTCGTGGCATTAAACTGTATTGCTTTCCACTATGGAAGCACTCATTGACCATGGCCCTTCCGCTGCTGCCCTCTTGTCCCTGCCTGGTACTGCCTGGGACAATTGCCTTACCTCGCCTTATTGGTGGTGCCCCCCTGACACCAGCACCACCAAGTAGGAAGCAGGAGCCACTGTCTGATGTAACACTCCGTCATTGACATGCTATCAATGAGCAGACAGCATGGACTGCCTTTATTAAGATGTGTACACCTCTTGATAAATTAGGTGGACCAAACTCCAGTGGGCATTTTAGTAACACCGGTGTGGTTAATGTCACTCTTAGTATAGTCTGCCCCTTGGTGTTTTGGAAATTATTTTTCAGGCTGGCTTTCAGTTAAGTGTGCCTGGCGGTATTGAGAAGTATATGTCACGGCTTGGTGTGGGAGGGGAACTCCACACCAAACACAAGGGGGAGGGAGAAGGTATCAGGCCTGGAAACTAGGGAAAGGAAAAGGTCACCACCTAATGAAATCCTCACCCTAGCCCTGGCTGCTAACCGAATGAACAGACCTCAAAGGTAGGACTGTTCATTCACAGAAACCGAACGTCTTGCTAACCCTGTAAGGCCCAGGGGATAGTGACTGGTCCACAGAAGACAACACACCAGCTCTTCCACAATCAAATGAAGCTATCCCCAGAGCCATACAGGGGCTAACACTGTAAGGCACTGGGGATAGTGACTGGGCCATAGAAGACAATACACCATCTCTTCCACAACCAAATGAAGCTATCCACCGTAGGGAGTGATAGGAGTAGCTAGACTAAATAGGGTAATAGTAATGACCACTATGCTGCACCTGAGACTAGAGGTGTGCTCATCATACAATCAACAACACTGCAAAAAGTGAAACCAAAAGAGACTGTCAGATGACATCATGTGTGAACAGTCTTTCTAATCTTCTAACCCCCATCACGGGAGGGACCGTGGCAGTATAGCTGAAAGCCTAGGAAGCATTTGGGCTTCAGCTATATAAATTGTATGGACATCTATGTATGGAGGGGGGGGGGGGGGGGGCGGCATGAACTCTAACTATGACCTTGCCAAGACACAGGATTAAAACTAGATACATTTGTCTGCTGATAGCACAGTACCACTACTTGTCCTTTATGTACTGTACATAACTGGATGCAGAAAAAAGAACTGCCTAATTTTGCTTGTTGTATTAACACTAATAGTCAGAGGAAAAAGTATTCTCCACTAACTTCTAAATGTAAGACAGCTTCTTATCTGTCTTACATTTAGACAATTTTCTAATGGTAAAGGTGACGGGACTGCCGGCCTGCCCTCTTCTCTAACCATGTCACGCCCATTTTTATAGACCTGGCGTGAGAGGAGAAAAGTCACAGATTGCAGCGTAAAGGACCTTTGCACCGAAATCTACACCAGAAATATAACCAATTTTAGGGTATTTCTGTTTGATAAATGACCCCCTATATATACAGCCCTATAGTTGAAGCACAATTTAAAGCTCTAAAGTTGTACATAGCACCCTTAAGTATATTCAGAAAGTCTTCAGACCATCACTTTTTTCACATATTGTTGTGTTGTGGCCTTGTGCCAAAAGAAAAATAAAATAAAATTTTCCATCAATCTGCATGCAATATCCCATAATGAGAATGTGAAAACAGAATTTATTAAAAAAGGAAAAACTATAATTTTGTATGGAAATAAGTATTCAGAGCCTCTGCTATGACACTTTTAATGTGAGAATGGAGGTTATAATTGTTGTTAAAGATTCTTCAACAAGGTACTGAATAAAAATTCTGAACTTGAGAAGAGCCAATTTTGTTTCATGTCTGATTCATCACATAATAAAAAAAAATTGGTGTTAACAATCAATGTGTTTAAAAGCAAACTGTGCTGTCAAAATTGTCCCTTTTTGGGGGCAGATGATGTTTAAGAACACACAGTGTTATGGGGAAAAACAATGGCTTGTTGGGACCAAAAATCCCCAAATTATGCATCAGTGGGGACATATTCCCTACCCCTGTTTAGAAACACACTTTAATGTCAGAAGAAAGAGTGGCTCATTCTGCACAAGCATCCAAAACATATGCCTCAACAGGAGCAGAATGCCTGTCCATATTTATGCACTCACAATTCTTAATTGCCAGAAGAAAGAGTGGCTTGTTCTGAACAAGTCTGGAACAATTATCCCTTTTGATTGAGAGCAACAGCAGTACTACACAGTACGGATGTGGAAATGCTAGGGTAGTAGTGGCATGCTGTTTCAATAGTAGCTGCCACTGTGTGTACTAGTAGTAGTGGTGGCTATGTAGTAATGGTAGTGGCAGTAGGGGATTAGCAGCAGGGAATACCAGCTGTGATGGTGGCAGAAGCCATAGCCATACAGTATGAATCATGCTTGTAGGGAGACAGATAGCACAGTGGTATGATGGTGTCAGTAGAAGCTATATGGTATGGAACAGGATTGTAGTTAGGCAGAAAGCACAGTGACATGATTGTGGCAGTAGCAGCCCAGTTGTACAGAACATTTTGATATTCACGCAGACAGCACAGTGGTATGATGTCAGCAATGGAGGCAGCAGCAGCCATATGGTACAGAACATGATGGGAGACAGACAGACAGTGGAAGTAGCATGATGTGAGGGCAGCTCTAATCTTTGACCTTAGCTGAGGGAGTGTGAAATCCTCACAGATTCATACTGGACACTAGAGGAGGTCTGTTTGAGTATCACAATACCCCCTGCCATGCTGAAAACCCTCTCTGAGATAACACTAGTGGCTGGACAAGAGAAAACAAAAAGCATACTGGGCAGTTTGGCTCACTTTCTACTGTGCCTGCCCAGATGTCTATGGGATAAGGGAACACAATATACACTGGGTAAAGCCCAGAGAGAGAAAACATTTTAACACATTTTTTTTAAATTCAAAAATGGACAGTCGACCTGATGTACGAATATCATATTATCGTAATATTGGTGAAGGTGTGGAAGTACAACACATTTCCATATTGACCAAAAAATTTTAAGGGCACCTGCCTTGCCAAAAGTCCATGAGGTAAGGGAAAACAGTTTGTGTCAGAGAAACGGTGCTGTCAATGTACAAATGACATGGCAGTGGAAAAGACTGTTCCATCGTGTAACAACTAGCAAGCTGAATTAGCAGAGACAGTTGGTAAGTGGTGGCTAGAATTTGCAGGAACACATGCTATATTTGCATAACAAAACAATTTTTACTCATGCTTGCCGAGTCAAAGTCCTAGTAACAGCATGTAGGAAAATACAGCCCAGAAAATGTAATTTTGGTAAATGCGCGGAAGTGTGCCACATTTGTGGAACAGCAAGACAAATATTACTCATGCCTGCCTAACTAATAGTCCTAGTGACTGCATTTGGAAATATCTGGCCCATAAAAATGTAATTTTGGTAAAGGAGAGGAAGTATGCCACATTTGCAGAACAACAAGACAATTTTTACTCGTGCCTTCCTTACCAAAATTCCTAGTGACAGCATGTGGAAAAATACAGTTCAGTAAATATAAAATTTTGGTGTGTCACATTTACAGAACAAATCCAGCAAAGGTATGGTCGGCACTCCGTGTATTGAGCGGCGTGGTGCACGTGTCCCAGATCAGTCTTCCATATATGTTGTACAAGAGAAGACCGGCATTCACTCGATGCGGTATCTTTATCAATTTTATTGGTCACATGAAGAACACAGTGACGCGTTTTGGCTCGTGAGGATTCAAGATACAATAAAACACACATGTCTAAATAGCCCGCGGTGAAGTAGGATATGACGTAGGTTGCCAAAGAAACCGGATAAACAAAATTTTGGGAGCATGGAAACAGAGGTAATAAGAAATCACTAGTTATGCAGTACTGTGCATCGCAAAAAGTAATTAACTTATGTATGAGCAAAAGTACATAATAAGTATATATATAGGAAAATGGAGAATACTCATATACTGTTCATCATGTTTTCTGTGGAAACAGGGAAACAGAAAGTATACAGTTAAAAAGCAAATTAGGATATACATAAAAGGAAAGTTTTTAAATCATAATCACGGTTTAACCCCTTAGGTTCTAAAGTTTGGAGTCTGTTATTCCAGAAAGTATCTCTTTTCTTGAGGATTTTAACCCTATCACCTCCTCTCCTCAAGAAAGGTATATGTTCTATAATCTGGGAGCGCAATTAGGAGATGTTATGTCGGCATTTATCAAAATAATATGGTATAGGAAGTAACAAATTCTTTTTTCTGATGCTCGACTTATGTTTGCAAAATCGGTCCTTCATTCTAGTTGAAGTCTTGCCGACATACACAAGTCCGCAAGGGCACTTCAAGATATATACAGCAAAATTGCTATTGCATGTAAAGAAGCCATTAATGGTGAATTTCTTCCCTGTATGGGCTTCCCCCCTGATTACACTGGAACAATATATACATTGAAGAGCTTATTGAAGAATGTACCTCTTTTTAGCGTGGAAAGTATGATTTGTCGTGCAATCATTTTGTCACTACCTATGTCAGCTCTGACAAGTAGGTCGCAAATGTTTTTTGTGTCTCTTGTAACTTATCATGGGTGGATGTTGGAACTCATTGATGTCAGGATAAGCTTTAGTCATGATGTTCCAGTGTCTATTTATGATAGTCCTGTATTTATTTATCCAAGGGTGGTATTTAACCACAAATGGGATCTGGAGTCACTTTTGAGTGCTCGTAGATGCACCAGGGACAATTTTGTCTCGTTCTGCATTTAGGATAGTTCTGGGGTATCCCCTTGCCTCAAATTTCTCCAACATTTCACCCTCATGGATCTCCCTGGTGTTAGTGTCTGACACTATCCTGACTCTCTGTAATTGTGAGTATGGTAGGGATCTTTTTACTGCAGGGGGGTGATTGCTGTTAAAATGTAATAGGCTATTTCTGTCAGTATCTTTAACATACAGATAAGTATGTATCTGACCCTTCTCATTTTTAATGACCCATGTGTCCAAGAAATAGATTTTTGAAATGTCCAAGTGTACCCTGAATTTCAGTTTCTTCCAGGTGGAATTTAGGTACCTGGAGAATCAGTTGAGGGTCCGAATGTCGCCTCACCACATGCAGAAAATGTTGTTAATAAAACAACTCCAAAATATGCAATGTTTTGCAAATAAATCATTGACATAAATATATTATTTTTTAAACAACGACATGTAACAATTAGCGTAAGACGGTGCGGCATTCAAACCCATCGCGGTCCCCCGTCGTTGACGGAAAATTGTGTCTTGGAATAGAAAGTAGTTCTCTTGTAAAATGACTGCAAGAAGATGCAAGAAATACGCTATTTCTCTCTCATTATAAGTGGAGGACGTTAGTATCCATTCCACTGCCTGTATGCCTTTGTGGTGTTTAATGGAGGTGTATAAGCTACACACATCAAATGTGACTAATATATCATCCCCTCTCATCTCCAGGTCCCTTATTTCCCTGAGTAAGTGATTGGAGTCAAAAAGTTAGGATGGTGTATTCTTTGTTAGGCCTCATGCACACGGCCGTTGTTCGGGTCCGCGTCCGAGCCGCATATTTCGCGGCTCGGCCGCGGACCCATTCATTTCAATAGGGCCGCAAAAGATGCGGACAGCACTCCCTGTGCTGTCCGCATCCGTTGCTCCGTTCCGTGCCCCCGCAAAAAAAATATAGCATGTCCTATTCTTGTCCGTTTTGCGGACAAGAATAGGCATTTCTATAATGGGCTGCGTTCCGTTCCGCAAAATGCGGAACGGAACGCGGAACAGCTTCCGTGTTTTGCGGATCCGCGATTTGTGGACCGCAAAACACCAATGGTCGTGTGCATGTAGCCTTAATGGCATTAGCGCCTTCTCTAAAACAATGGCTGGAGGTGACAAAATTGACTCAGTGAGCACGACTATGGGGTGTCCGGGGGATAGGTAAGTGATTTATGCACCTTAGGAAGTGTATAAAAAAACAGGTGTTATCGGATGTTGATTAATCAGGAATTCACCCAATTTACCGTCTATAGTATTATGATCTATAAACTCATGCACAATCCCCTGCAATTTATCTTTAATGGAATATATCAGGTCACATAGCAAACACTGGTAAGTATCACTATCAGACAATTGTTATAAAATTTCCTGTTTATAATACTCTTTATCCATCACTACGAGAGTGTCCCCCTTGTCGACAGGTTTATCTGGTTTTGTTTATCCGGTTTCTATGGCAACTTACGTTATATCCTGCTTCACCATGGGCTATTTCAGCTTGTGTGTTTCATTGTATTTTGACTGTTTGAGAAAAGCTAACCTCACAAGCCAAAATGCGTTATTGTGTTCTTCATGTAACCAATAAAATTGATAAAGATACAGCATCAAGTGAGTGCCAGTCTTCTCATGTACAACATTTACAGAACAGTGAGACAATTTTTAATTATGCTTGCTGGGACAGAAGTCCAACAAATGGCAGGTGGCAAAATATGTCTTAGAAAAATTTAATGTAAGTGAAGGAGCAGAGGTAACATAGTAATATAATACATAAGGCCAAAAAAAGACATCTGTCTATTCAGTTCGGCCTGTCATCCTGCTAGTTGATCCAAAGGAAAGAAGTACTCCCTGGATCAACGACCCATCTCTAGTAGCTACAGCCTGTAATATTATTACTCTCCAGGAATACATCCAGGCCCCTCTTGAATTCCTTTATTGTACTCACCATCACAACCCTCCTAGGGCAGAGAGTTCTATAGTCTCACTACTCTTAACCGTAAAGAATCCTCTTCTATGTTTGTGCACAAACCTTCTTTCCTCCAGACACAGTGGATGTCCCCTCCTCACAGTGACAGTCCTGGGGATAAATAGATGATGGGAGAGATCTCTGTACTGACCCCTGATATATTTATACATAGTTATTAGATCTCACCTCAGTCGTCTTTTTTCTAAAGTAAATAACCCTAATTTTGATAACCTTTCAGGGTACTGTAGTTGCCCCATTCCAGTTATTACTTTAGTTTCCCTCATCTGAACCCTCTCCAGCTCTGCTATGTATACCTTGTTCACAGGAGCCCAGAACTGTACACAGTACTCCATGTGTGGTCTGACTAGCGATTTGTAAAGTGGTAGGACTATGTTCTCATCACGGGCGTCTATGCCCCTTTTGATGCAGCCCATTATCTTATTGGCCTTGGCGGCAGCTGCCTGACACTAGTTTTTACATGTTACATCTTGTCAGGCCAAGAAAAAAACAACTAATTTGAAAATATATGTTAGAAAGTATAATATAGTACGTAAAAAATGAAAATTAGAAAAGCTTTCAATGCCTCCCAACATTTTACTATACATGCAATGTACCTCCTTAGAAAGCTATTCACAAAATTGACATTGGAGTGTAGGTGCAAACACTTAATGATGGTATTTAACATATTTTTGGTGTAAAATCTTTATCTAGTCAACTTGGGGCCTTGTTAGACTCTGTTAACATTTGCACTGCAACTTCCATTTATATCAGAAGCCATGATGGTCATCATGCAATAGATACAATGGAGCCCAAAGACCCCATTGATTGGCAATGGGTCCTTCAAGGTTCCATCATGGTGTCCTACGCTTTGACAAGAATAACAATGCACACAGCATTATTACTTCAATCAAAACTAACACAATTAGTGAAGGGCGCTCAGAATGGAGCTTTTGGTATAAATGGGAATTGACCCTTACTTATCCTGCTTATCAAGTTTTATAACTTGTTTTAATCAGTGATTGTGTATAATACTGCCTATATTCAAAATTTCTATTTATTAAAAGGGCAATTGTGGTCAACAAGCAACAATTATTGTAAATATTGTGATGACTACAAATGAATTCACACAGTCTTCTGAAAGTTCTTCATTTTGAAACATTCTTTCATGTTGATGAGTTTACATACATACTGAAATAGATTTGTCCCCTCATTGTATGTTTCTTTGTCAATCAGAACACTTTTTTTTTTTACTGATAATAGGGGTATTTCAAACTATTTTGGTGCTTTACAATGGGCACCACATGGTGTCTTAGTTTTGTATATTGATTTATAATTTTTTCAGATTTAGTGTGCAACAGGGCAACAAGAAAAAAAATCCAGCAGAGAAAATGAGCAATACAAATGGGGCTGAAAAAAATATTGTGATTCATGTGGAGAAAATGAGAATAAGTGAAACAAACAAAAACTAATTTTAGACAACTGAATTGGGAACATTGATTCCATCTAGAAAAAATAAAATAAACAGCATATAGTAGCCGACAAAAACGAAATATGTGCTTTTATGTTTTCTATTAGGAGGATCATGCAATTTACTTAACTGACCCTCTATTACAAGAAAAAAAAATCACATTAACTGAGAAAAGAACAGAATACTTACTTGGTGACTTTCTTTTTATCTTTTTAGTCCGCTAATCCTTGAGCTTCTCTACTTGCATCCCAGATGCCACACCACTTCTCAGATTTTCTGATACACACTATGCATTGGACAGAAAATAGAAAGTATGGTCGGCACTGCTGTGAGTGTATTGATTAGTTTGGTGCTGCACTTATCAAATGTGAATGATGGCGGTGCTCAGCATAAAAAAGCATGTAACTGGTGCAATGAAAAAGATAAAGAAGATGCAGCACTCACCGAAAACTCTTTTTGCCGGAGATGACTCACGCATAGGAACAAAACCGAAGGGCTGGTACAAGCAAAAACAGGTCACGTGGAGACGGCGACTCCGGATTCAATCTTGAAACTGGAGGCTAGTTGTAATGTTATTAACTTTACACAAGTAAAACTGGACAATGACTACTTTTCTGAGTTATCAAATGGGTTAAATTATGGTTTGGTAAGTGGTTTTGATGAAATATCATTTGAGGTGGATTTATTTAAATCTATTAGAACATTTTATGTTTCGGCATTTTCAGGGTTTGAAAAGTAGAATTAAATGTTAGAGGGTGAGATACCATGCATGGTGGGACCCATAGGTTTTAAAGTTAATAAAGAGAGTGATATTATTGATAAATAGATTGTTGACACTTTGTTGGAGATACAGGGGTGTGAGTAAAATATTGGACAACAATAAGAGGGAGAAAATAATGATACATTTTTCTCCAAAGGGGACCGGTACACTTTCTCCCCACCCATGCCGGCCCATGGTAGCTTGGATTTATTTAAAAAACAAGTGTTAAAAGAGGTCAAAGCTTTAACATACCCTTTTAGAAAAAGTAATTTAAATGCCAAAGAAAATAAAGCCTTACGATGGCTGAGTAAGCAGAGTGACAAGGGTCGGAACATTGTGGTCATTTATACCACTTTGTATGTGAAAGAAGCAGAAAGACAACTTAACAATGAAGATGTATATGCTCTTCTAAAAACTAATCCCACATATATATATATACCAGAAACAACTGAGGTCCCTTCTGTGGAAATTTGTTGATAAGGGTGTTCTCTCCACAACTACTGCAGAGAAGCTGTTCCCACAATTTCCCGTTAGTTCTGTTTGCTATTGCATACCAAAAGTGCATAAGTCACTGGTGGAACCACCTGGGTGCCCCATTATTACGGTAATTGGCTCAGTTACTGAGCCTTTATCCCAGTATTAAAGGGAATTTGCTCATTTTTGAGGGACACCAGTGACTTTTTGGATGCAATTAAGGAACTGGAATGGCAAGATGACTATGCATTAGCATTCATCGATGTTGAAAGTCTATATACTAGGATACCGCAGGATTTGGTGGTGCAGTGCGTCCGCAATGTTCTGGAGAGTTATAAAAAGCAGACTAATTTCGTGGATTTTGTCACCGAAGCATTGCATTTTATTTTGACACATAACGGTTTCATGTTTAACAAAAAATTGGTTCATACAACGATCAGAGACAGCGATGGGAACTCCAGTGGCATGTACTTTTGCTAACCTCTTTCTTTCAGTGTTTGAAGAGAAATATATATGTTATTTACAGTTGATAAATCTTTTGTATGCTATATTAAGACATTTCTTAGATTTATTGCTGATGTGTTTATCATATGGACAGGGACCGTAGTGCAGTTTGATGAATTTGTGGAATACCTCAATACTAAAAAACAGATGAATGTCCAATTGACAAGTAAAATTTATTTTCAGGAGTTGGAGTTTCTGGATGTCAAAGTGGAAATTAGAAGTGGATCGATTCACAATAATATATGCAGAAAACTGACCTCCACAAATTCACTACTAATAGTGATGAGTAGAGTTGAGCGATCACCTGGATGTTCGGGTTCGAGAAGTTCAGCCGAACTTCCCGAAAATGTTCGCGTTCGGGATCCGAACTCGACCCGAACTTCATCCCGAACCCGAACCTCATTGAGGTCAATGGGGACCAGAACTTTTGGGCACTAAAAAGGCTGGAAAATAATCCAGGAAAGGGCTAGAGGGCTGCAAAAGGCAGCAAAATGTAGGTAAATGCCCTGCAAACAAATGTGGATAGGGAAATGAATTAAAAAAAATAAAAAAATTAACCAATATCAATTGGAAAGAGGTCCCATAGCAGAGAATCAGGCTTCAAGTCACCCACCAATGGAGAGGGTCTCTTTCTGTTATTTTGGCCCCAGCACCCAGACAGAGGAGAGAGGTCCCACAGCAAGGAATCATGCGTCATATCACCCACCACTGGAGAAGGCCACTTTCAGTTATTTAGGCCCAGCACCCGGAGAGAGGAGAGAGGTCACACAGCAGAGAATCAGGCATCATATCACCCACCAATGGAGAAGGCCACTTTGAGTTATTTAGGCCCCGGCACCAAGAGAGAGGAGAAAGGTCGCATAGCAGAGACTCAGGCTTCATGTCACCCACCAATGGAACAGGCCACTTTACGATATTTAGGCCCTGGCACCAAGACAGAGGAGAGAGGTTGCATAGCAGAGAATCAGGCTTCATGTCACCCACCATTGGAACAGGCCACTTTACGATATTTAGGCCCTGGCACCAAGACAGAGGAGAGAGGTCGCATAGCAGAGAATCAGGCTTCATGTCACCCACCAATGGAACAGGCCACTTTCAGATATTTAGGCCCCGGCACCAAGAAAGAGGAGAGAGGTCGCATAGCAGAGAATCAGGCTTCATGTCACCCAACATTGGAACAGGCCACTTTATCATATTTAGGCCCCTGGCACCCAGACGGAGGAGAGGTTCATTCAACTTTGGGTTGCCCAGCAACCCCCTAAGATGGCGCATTCATTGCTGATCGCGGCCTCTGACAATAACATTGAGGCATTACAGGCGTTAATCAGAAGTTTAAAAAAAATACATACTTCATCCATTTGCTTGTGGAAAGGCCATCACAGACATCTTGATTGAAGAAACCGCACCCCGCCAGCTCACTGACTTGGTGATGTCAATCAAGCTGGCTACAACAGTTTCCTTACAAACAAATGGATGAGGTATTTTTTTAACCGCCATTTCAGGAAAAATTGATTTGTTACCACAAAGCGCAAGGAAATTCGGCTTGACATAAATGGTATGTCAAGGTAGCTTTAAAAGGTATGTGAAAGCTTATTTCCCTCTTCTAAGGAGTCCCATCTTGACCCCAGACATTAAGGCCTTCTATGGGTGGAATTGTGTATATCAACTGACAGATTATGAAAAGACTCTGCAGCAGCATACAACAAAGCAGTGTGGTGGCTGGAGCATGAAAGCACATTCAGGCTAGACATTTACTAGACATTTTGATGCACTTTGATGTAACTGATTGTAATCTATTAAGAAGTGTTTGAGCCTCTGTGTACTGAACAAATGAAAAAAAGCCTAACAAAACCTCTGTATACCAGACAGAAACATAAAAGATTGATGCCATAAAAAAACCACATGGTAGATCTAGTCTGCCCTTGTATTAATTCTGATTTATCTTAGGATAGACGTGTCATCCCAGGCATGTTAAATTCACTTGCTGTAGATTTCCCAATCTCCTCTGCTAGTGGTTTGTTTAAAGCCTGAATAAGTCAAAAAGTACAGCAATGTGTATAACCTCCATTTTGGTGCACTTGTGGGCATAGGAAATGATGTCTACTTTGAATGTCATTATCCAGAGAGTGAACACTTTCATTTACCAGTTCACACATTTATTACAAATATATTATCAGGTAAAATGAATACAAACATTGGAGGTTTGATAACAGGAAATTGTTTTTGTAATGTTATTTTTTTTAGGAGGTTTAGAGTTTTAGAAGCAATTTTTGAAATTTTCAAGAAAATTTCCAAAATCAACTCTTTTAAGGATCAGTTCTGAAGTCACTTTAGAAAATTTCTTAAATTATTTTTTAATAGTTTGAGGAGTGTAGTACTCCTCAAACTATTAAAAAATAATTTAAGAAATTTTGATAATTCTTTAAGTATTCCACAAGAATTAAAGCAAAATGAGGTGAAATTTTAAAATTTCACTTTTGTTTGCAGATATTCTAATCTAATCAATTTTTTCCTGTAACACATCAAGGTTTAACAACAAAACGAACCTCAATATGTATTACCTTGGTTCTAAAGTTTAAAGAAACACCCCATGAACGCGGCATTTGAGGGTTTAAATAATGGGGGGGGGGGCAGTGCAATTGCCGCTCCCCGTAAATACGCCCGCTACACACAGCAGGTCTCAGAAGGCAAGGAGCACCACATGGTTTTTGGAGGCAGATTCTCCTGGAATGGTCTTTGGTCGCTGCCATGTTGCATTTGAAGACCCTAAGGTACTCCTGGAGTGAAAATCCCAAAAAGTGACCACATTTTGGAAACTACACCACCCAAGGAATTTTCAAGGGGTGCAGTGAGCACTTTGAACCAACAGGTGTTTCATAGAATTCATGACACTTGGCTAATTACATTTTTTTTAACAAGAAAATGGTGCTTTAGGCCCAAACTTTTTTTTGCTACCCATTTTGGCCCCTTTCACACGGGCGAGTTTTCCGCGCGGGTGCAATGCGTGAGGAGGACGCATTGCACCCGCACTGAATCCGGACCCATTCATTTCTATGGGGCTGTGCACATGAGCGGTGATTTTCACGCATCACTTCTGCGTTGCGTGAAAATCGCAGCATGCTCTATATTCTGCGTTTTTCACGCAACGCAGGCCCCATAGAAGTGAATGGGGATGCGGGAAAATCGCAAGCATCCGCAACCAAGTGCGGATGCGTTGCGATTTTCCCGCATTGTTGCTTAGCAACGGGACCCAATCTCTATTATTTCCCCTTATAACATGGTTATAAGGGAAATAATAGCATTCTTAATAAAGAATGCTGTGTAAAATGAAGAGGAAGGGGTTAAAAATAATAAAAGTTAACTTACCTTAGCCACTTGATCGCGTAGTCGCGATCTGTCCTCTCTTTCCTGCAGCATCGATGATCTAAAGGACCTGTGATGACGTCACATCACATGGCCCAATCACCTGCTCCATCACTATGGTGATGGAGCATGTGATGGTCCATGTGACCATGTGACATCATCCAAGGTCCTAATCACTATCCTCAGGCTGTGGCTAGTGCTTAGGACCTTGGATGATGTCACGTGGTCACATGGACCAATCACATGCTCCATCACCATAGTGATGGAGCAGGTGATTGAGCCATGTGATGCTGTGTTATCATTACAGGTCCTTTTCATCTTTCAAGCTAACGGAGAGGAGGCCGGGCTTCGCGATCAAATGGAACAGGTAAGTTATGATTAGTTTATTATTTTTAACCCATTCTGCACCTGTTTAAACATTAGGGAGATGGCCAAGGGTATTATTTTACATTATAACTATGTTATAATGTGAAATAATACCAGCGGGACAATTTCTGACCCAAACATGCACTTCTGTGAAGAAGTGCAGGTTCGGGTCTGGGTACCAAAAGTGCCGATTTTTCTCCCGCGCGTGCAAAACGCATGACAGCGCTTTGCACTCGCAGGGAAAAATCGCGGCGATTCCCGCAACGCACCCGCACTGTTTGACGGAGTGCACCCGCAACGCCCGTCTGAAAGAGGCCTTTCTCTTGAGTACAGAAGTACCCCATTTGTGATCATAAACTGTTGTTTGGGGATGCGCCAGGGCTCAGAAGGAAATGAGCTGCATCTGGCTTTTCTAACATGGAATTTGCTGAAATGGTTTGAAGGAGCTATAACTTTTTTAGCTGTAGTTTTATTGGCACCATTTGGGGGTAAATTTGGCTTTCTGAAGAAAAAAAATTGGCTTTTTATCACATTTTTTGGGAGGTGAGGTGGGCAAAAATTTAAATTCTGTTGATATTTCTTTATTTTCATTTTTTATGAGGTTCACGATGAGGTAATATAAGAACTTTATTCTGCAGGTTGATATGATTATGGTGATACAAAATTGATATTGTTTTTGATGTTCACTACATTTGCATAATATCCCTTTTTATGAAAAAAAAATCTGTTAAATTTTGCATCGCAATATATTAACATCCATAACATTTTTATTCCTACATAGATGTCTGAGGACTTACCTTTTGCAGGACAGACTGTACTTTTTATAGGCACAAATTTTGGGGTAAATTGGTACAATTTTGGGGTAAATAAGACTTCTTGATGACTTGATATTATGTTTTTTGGGAAACGAGGTGACAAAAAAAGCTTTTATGGCGTATTTTTTTTTAGAAATAGTGTTTACTTGATGGGGTAGATCATGTGATTTTTTTTTTTTGGGGGGGGGAATGATGCTTTTGTGTTGACCTTTTCTTATAGCTATATATATAGATATGCAAGATGACAATTTCATTGGTACCATTTTGGGGTACATGCAACTTTTTGTTGTATGTTTTTTTGTAAAGTGAGGTGACAAAAAACAAGCTGTTGTGGAGTAATTTTTTTATTTTTTTATGGCGCTCACCTGATGGGGTAGATGATGTGATATTTTTTTTAGAGCCAGTTGTTACCCCTCAGCAATACCAAATATGTCTATTTTTTCTATTTTTAACAGTTTTTAAGTGGCCTTATTGGGGAAAAGGGTGCTTTTATACATTTATTTTAAATGTAAACTTCATTTTTTTTATTCTTATAAAAAAAAAAATTCTGCACTATGTATACAGAAATCTACAAAGCAGGGACATAGTTGAACAATCCCTGTCTTCTCTATGGGGTGCCCAGCTTTTTCTTACAGTGACACCATAGACTATCATTACAAAAATAGTTGTGCGACATCAATGTCACGCGACACAAGTTGCAGCGTAGTTGTGCCCTATGTGTCGCACGACACATGTCGTCGTGTAGCCCTAGCCTTACTCCTGTATTATGTACTGAACACCTGAACCTCCTGTAGTTCATCAGAAAATGACTTAGAGCCCCCTACTATACTGATGGCTTTGATGAACCGCATGAGGGCCAGGAAAGAAAAGAAAAGAAAAGCATTACATCTGTCTAAAAAGCTGCCACTCTGCAATGACATATGGCATATACGTGTTGTAGGGAAAGGGACAAAGAAAGGGTTAAAGTGAACAAAACACAATTTTGTTTTCCAATTAAACATCTCGTATGTACAGAGAAGTGGTGAATATAAAAAAGTGGTTATATAATGTGAGCTAGCAGGCTTGTAGAAACTGTGCAATGGTTAAGTTGCAGCTCCCTTTTATCCGCAACTCAGAAGACAATTATAGCAAATTGTTTGTGAATGAAAGATGTTCTTCAGGACTGAAAACCTCTTTTAATGGCAAGGTACAGTGATCACAATAAAAAAAGCTTGTTAATGGCCCACTGGTTCCAGCACCAAACTCCCTTTCTCTTCACTTCTGATTGTATACATGGCACTTCATACTGCTGGTCAATCAGTAACTGGAGCACCAGTGACAGGTCTTTTTTGAAACCCTACATTACTGCCAATATTATAACCAGTGTTGAGCGAATTAAAGCATTTGAATTGGAATTTGATCCCAAGTTTAGGAAATATTTGATTTAGTGTGAAATCTTAGTTTCTTTGCGCTTTGTGGTAACAAATCATTTTTTTCTAAAACGACTGCTGCATGTGTTACAAAGTGAAAAAAAAAAAAGCCTGGGAACTTGATATGGCCCATAATGCTGTGCATCCAGGCAATCTGCAGATAGCCATCTCCTGTGATGTCATAGCCCCATAAAACCTCATCTTGCACGGTGTCCACCATTTCACTGTGAGCTAAGCTTAGGGAGTGATGTGACAAATGCGTATGCACTATTGGATACGGAGAGTGCAGTGAGATTGTAGAGAGAGTTTTTTGAGACTGTAGGCAGGGCATACGGAGAGCACAGGGAGACTGTAATCACTGTGTGCATCTTGTTGAACTGCTGCCACATGCTTAGTGAATTTGCTATTTTACACATAGACTTATTGCGCGTCAGACTCAGTATTAAAGGGTTGTCTAATATATTACTGCGTTTATCTTTTTGAACGACTTCTACATTCTTAGTTAATCTGTTATTTTTCACATTGACATACTGTGCTTCAGACTCAGTATTAAAGGGTGATCTTATATATTGTTATGTGCATCTTGTTGAACTGCTGCTACAGTCTTAGTTAATCAGTTACATTAATGATACAGTTAATGTACACAATGGCCAACAGACAGTTACCTGGGCCCTCCAAAGGAACGAGCAGTGACAAAAAGGTTGCTGTAGCCGGCACTAGTAGCAGCAGAAGCAGCAACAGCCCAGATATGCCACTGTCATCCAGCGGTCATGTTTTGACTAACAATCCAGCTATACTTGAAGAGTAGACTTGCTCTGCAACATTATCTTAGGTGACAACAGATACAGCAAGGAATTGATGGGTTCCTCTGACACCATGTTTAGTTGGCATGGCCAGGAACTGCCTCTGTGCCTTCACCTGTCCTAAACCTGCCTCTTGCTTTTACTGCTCCTTATGCTAGCCAAGTAATGTATGCTGTCGGCTCTGCTCCGCATTTTAGCGAGGATTAGCTTTGTGACAAGAGTGAGAAGTCACAGGGGAGAACGGATTTGGAGGAGAGGTCCACTCTAGAATCCTCCAGGACAGCAACTACCAATGATGACAGTCGGGTGGGAGCATATGTTGCGAGAGGTCAGGGACGTGCGCAAGAGACAGGTGAGGGTGACACAAGTTAAGACAAAACAGATACAGATGATGATGTAGCTGATGACACGTAGGAGCCGGGTGAAAAAGGGGCATCGTTATCATCAGGGGTCAAGGGTGATAGTGTGCCCATGAGACCACAGATGGAAAGCATGCTCATGAGACAGCAGGGTGGAAGCAGTAGGAGATCTGCAGCCAAACATGGGAAAGGTTCACCATCTGCTTCTCGGGAGACTAATTGTAAGGAACACACTAGCTGTGTATGGGTTCATATAAGCAGCTGTAGACAGGCATCACAAAGTGGTGGAGGGAAAATGCTATACTCGTCAGTATGGGAACGTTAGCATGGCAGTATGCAGGATATGTGGGCAGAAGGTGAGGCACCATAAAGTGGTGTGGATAAACCTTCTTGTGTCACCCCAAGAATGCCCCTTTACCCTTTTTCTCTCCTCTTTTATCAGTTTGTTGGATCCAACTGCCGGTCACCTGCTGTGCCACGAGGTACTCTTTATATGTAGTTTCAGGATGCAAGGTTTAAAGGTAAGCATAATTACTAATTAGATAAAATGTATATAGTGATCAACTATTGGCCCCATGTGGCCCCTTTATGTAATTCTCATACAAAAGGGGCATTTTCAGGAGATTGCAGGCCTCCACAGCAATAATTTGCATATTGTGCCACACATATAACCAGCCAAACCCAATACCAGCAAAAGCCCTCCTTTGGCTAACACATTATATTGTAGGTACTTGTTGTCAGGATCCTGTCCCTTATGGCAATTATACTGCTGCCATGTTTGATCCATCCAGCCTTTTTCGGCCCATATGGTATTAACTGTAATGTTTAAAGTGAAATACCATTTGGTTTATAGTATATATTTGTATAGTTTTCGATTTTGCACTTGAAATATGGAAATAACAATTTCAGTAGTTTTCCATTTGACAGAACAGAGCCATTTACAATTTTAATTTGTAGATTTCAATACTTCTTCTAAGTCCGTTATTGAAAATTCTTCATTGTTTGTATAGTTTTCAGAGCATATAGTAAGGAGCCCATTTTTGGTGTGGCATTTTCATTTTTTCCTCCAAACATTCCAATAGCCATAACTTTTTTAATTTTCCATTCATATAGCCATTTGACAATCAACAAGCGTTTAAGATGTGTGCCCTTAGAAGCCATCACAGCCATGCCTACTAATGGCATGGCTGTGATTGGCCAGTGTAGCATGTGAACCAGCCTCTATATAATCTGGAGTCACATAGCGCCGCGTGTCACTTCAGCTTTAACTAGTGTAGTGATAGGATGCTGCTGTGAGGGAGAGATTAGGAAATAAAGTGATATCAGAGCTTGGTGTTAAGTATGCGATCTATAGCAAGTTTTTTGTGGGTGCAATGCAACATTTTTAAAACTCTGTACTGAGTCCAGTGACACAGAAAAATAAATTTTAATCTGTCTGTTAGTTAGGTTGGCGTTGGCGGTCATTTTGTGCAAGTGCAGTGCACTTGCACCTGCATATGTGCCAGGGACAATAATTTAATTCTGTTCTTGTAGTTCAGTGGGCGACACATACCCATTTTTTAAGTGCACCTGCACTGCATACGTTCCAGGGGAAGGAAAAATAATATAGGCAATCCGTCTGTGAGTTCAGGGACCCAGGGGGTGACATATTCACATTTTTTTTCTGTAAAGTACCCCTGTGCTGCATATGTGACAGTGTAAACAATTCAGTAAATCCATCTGTTAGATTCTGGGGGGACAAATAATTTTTTTTTTTGCTAAAAAGTACCTTTGCGGACTGTGCTGCATTTGTGATAGTTAAAGAAAATCAGTAAATCCATCTGTTTCATTGTAACATAGCAACATAGTACATAAGGCCGAAAAAAGACATCTGCCCATCCAGTCCGGCCTGTCATACTGCTAGTTGATCCAGAGGAAGGCAAAAAAAAAACGTATGCAGATGCCAATTTTCCCCACTTAAGGGGAATAAAACATTCTTTCCCAACTCCAATCAGGCAATCAGAAGAACTCCCTGGATCAACGACCCATCTCTAGTAGCTATAACCTGTAATATTATTACACTCCAGAAATACATCCAGGCCCCTCTTGAATTCCTTTATTGTACTCACCATCACCACCTCCTCAGGCAGAGAGTTCCATAGTCTCACTGCTCTTACCGTAAAGAATCCTCTTCTATTTTTGTGTACAAACCTTCTTTCCTCCAAACGCAGAGGATGTCCCCTCGTCACAGTGACAGTCCTGGGGATAAATAGATGATGGGAGAGATCTCTATACTGACCCTTGATATATTTGTACATAGTTATTAGATCTCCCCTCAGTCGTCTTTTTTCTAAAGTAAATAACCCTAATTTTGATAATCTTTCAGGGTACTGTAGTTGCCCCATTCCAGTTATTACTTTAGTTGCCCTCCTCTGAACCCTCTCCAGCTCTGCTATGTCTGCCTTGTTCACTGGAGCCCAGAACTGTACACAGTACTCCATGTGTGGTCTGATTAGCGATTTGTAAAGTGGTAGGACTATGTTCTCATCACGGGCGTCTATGCCCCTTTTAATGCAAACCATTATCTTATTGGCCTTGGCGGCAGCTGCTTGACACTGGTTTTTGCAGCTTAGTTTACTGTTCATTAGAATTCCTAGATCCTTTTCCATGTCAGTTTTACCAAGTGTTTCACCATTTAGTATGTACGGGTGACTTGCATTATTCCTTCCCATGTGCATAACTTTACATTTGTCAGTGTTAAACCTCATCTGCCACTTCTCTGCCCAAGCCTCCAATCTATCCAGATCCCTCTGTAGCAGTATATTGTCCTCTTCAGTGTTAATTACTTTACACAGCTTAGTGTCATCTGCAAAAATGTATATTTTACTACCTGTGCTGCATTTCTGAAAATATTTTTCTAAAATATAATCAGTATATACAACTTGGACATTGTGGTTGAAAAAAAATCCCAATTTTTTTGCCATAAAGTACCTTTGCGCCCTCCATTGCATTTGTGATAGTAAAACATAATCAGTAAATACAACTTGGGCATTGTGGGTGAAAAAACATCTCTTTTTTTGCCATGAAGTACCTTTGTTGCCTGCACTGCATTTGTGATAGAGAAGAAAATAAGTAAATCCATCTGTTTCATTATGGGTGAAAAAAATCACCTTTTTTGCCATAATGTACCTTTGCAGCCTACGCTGCATTTCTGATAGTAAAATATAAGGAGTAAATACAACTGGGACATTGTGGGTGAAAAATATCACCCTTTTTTTTGGCCAGAAAGTACCTTTGAGGCCTGCACTGCATTTGTGATAGTAAAATATAATCAGTAAATACAACTGGGACATTGTGGGTGAAAAAAAAAAATCCCCTTTTTTTTAACATGAAGTACCTTTGCGGCCTGCACTGCATTTGTGATATAGAAAGAAAATCAGTAAATCCATTTGTTTCATTGTGGGTGAAAAAAAAAAAAATCACTTTTTTTGCCATAACGTACCTTTGCGGCCTGCGCTGCATTTCTGATAGTAAAATATAATGAGTAAATACAACTGGGACATTGTGGGTGAAAAAAATCACTTTTTTTGGCCATAATGTACCTTTGCAGCCTGCACTGCATTTCTGATAGAAAAATATAATCAGTAAATTCAACTGTGACATTGTAGGTGGAAAAATCACTTTTTTTTGCCATAATGTACCTTTGTGGCATGCACTGCATTTTTGATAGTAAACTATAATCAGTAAATACAACTGTGGCATTCTGTTTGAAAAAAAATCACTTTTTTTTTTTTTTGGCTAGAAAGTACCTTTGCGGCCTGCACTACATTTCTGATAGTGAAAGAAAATCAGTAAATCCAGCTATTAGATTGTGGGTAGACATTTCCACGGTTATCAGGCCAGTCATTCACAAGTGGCTTGGAGGGTGTGTTCCTGCTGCGCTGCATACCTGGCTGGGAAATATATTCTGTAAATTCGGCGGCATTTACCGTATTTTTCGCTTTATAAGATGCACTTTGTTCCCCCCAAAAGTGCGGGGAAAATGGCAGTGCGTCTTATAAAGTGAATGGTACACTGACACTGATGTATCGCCCGCCACTATAACTGTAGCTAGTGTAATAATAATCTTCAATTTACTGAAACGTCTATTAACTGAAACTTACTAAAGTCTAAGTAGCAGACAGGAGGCAGAGGCAGGAAGCCGGGCGGGTGGGCACTGGCAGCGAAACTCACTATGTCACACTCCTGCGCCGCCCACTTCATGAATGAAGCAGGCATCATGGGCACGTGACGTAGTGAGTTACGCTGCCAGTGTCCACCCGCCAGCCTCCTGCCTCCACCTCCTGCCTGCTACTTATACTTTAGTAAGTTTCAGTTAAAAGATTTGAAGATTATTATTACATTGGCTACAGTTATACTTCTTTCTTATTAGTACAGTGAGCGGGGCCCGGTGCAATAGAGTACAGTGATTGCACTGGGCCCCACTGCCATTACAGAACCACAGTAGATGCTGGCACTCACTCACACTTAACAGGGACACTGTTATGGGGGAGATCTGTGGATGACACATAGCATAAGATGCTATGTTTCATCCACAAATCCCCCCCTAGCAGTGTCATGCCATCCACAGATGCCCCCATAACAGTGTCACCCACAGTCCCCCATAACAGTGTCACCCACAGTCCCCCATAACAGTGTCACCCACAGTCCCCCATAACAGTGTCATCCACAGATCCCCATAACAGTGTCATCCACAGATCCCCATAACAGTGTCATCCACAGATCCCCATAACAGTGTCATCCACAGACCACCAAAATAGTGTCATCCACAGACCACCATTAGGTCAAAAGCACACCTTTTGGTTCACAATCTTTTTTTTTTTTTTTTCCTCCTCAAAAACCTAGGTGTGTCTTATAATCAGGTGTGTCTTAAAAAAAGCAAAAAATACGGTAGATTGTTGGGTGATCTATACCCCTTTTTTTTTAAAGTACACCCGGAACTACATACCTGACTGGGAAATATATTATGTAAATTAAGCTGCATTTAGATTGCTGAGTGATCTGTACCCCTTTTTCTTTCAAAGTACCCCTGCACTGCATACCTGACTGGGAAATATATTCTGTAAATTTGGCTGCGTTTAGATTGTTGGGAGATCTATACCCCTTACAAGTGCACTCTAGTAGACGCACTGCTGATGGCATTCCCACCTGACATAGGGGCCTTAGTGGAAGCACAAGGCGAAGGCATAGGAGGAGGAAGAAGTCGGCAACACAGCTAGGGCACTGCCAGCACCTCAGAAGGCAGGGTTAGCATGGCCAAAATGGAGAAAAGCTTTGTCAGCACGCCACAAGAAACAGCACCACCAGCTGATATGGAACGTTTTAGCAGGAGGCACCATTTTAGAAAAATAGTGGAACAGTATGTGTGCACATTCCTATATTTACTGACTGATGGGTCTGCCCCATTCAACTTCTGGGTCTCTAAACAGGGACAAGAGCAGCCACCTGTCCACAGCCAATGTGGACAAGCTCATGTTCATTAAAATGAACCAGGCATGGATCCCACAGGACTTATCTGTAAAAGCCTTTGTTATACTCCAGCACACTTTCTCTTTGTTTTCTTTTCTATGCTTCCCAATGTTTTGGGGTCTACCCAAATAAAAAAAAAATTAAAAAACAACTACCTCCTCTACCACCTCTTCCACCTACACCACCACTTCCACTGCCTCCTCAACCTCCTACTCCATATGTACCTCCTACTCCTCCTAGTTCAAGATTTTTTTTTTTTTTATGTATTGTATGTTATTTTAAGTCATTTCCCTATCCAAATTTGTTTGCATGGCAATTGTCCTGTTCTTATACTCATTTTGTTTCCTTTTGCAGCCATCTAGCCCTTTACATGACTTTTTTGGAGCCATTTTAGTGCCCCAAAGTTCAGGTCCCCTTTAGTGCCCCACAGTTCGGGTCCTCTTTGACCTGGCGAACCCGAACTTTCCGCTCAACTCTAATTTTGACATTTATTGTGTGCTAAAAATGACATAATGTTCTTATTCTGTAGCTCAATGTGAATACGGTGATCCTTAAATTATTTATATATATTTTTTCATTTTACTACTTTGAAAAAAATACAAACCTTTGAAAAAAAATCTAAAAAATTTCCATCACCATTTTCTGACACCCAGAACTTTTTTTATAGTTTGGTCTAGAGAGCTGTACGGAGTCCCGTATAGTTTTTGGAGGGCAGATTTCACTGGGATAATGCCATGTCACATTTGAAGACCCTCTGATGCACCCCTAGAGTAGAAACTCTACTCTAAAAAAAAATACACCCCTTGAGGTATTCAAAACTGATTTTACAAACTTTGCTAACCTTTTAGGTGTTACACAAGAATTAAAGGAAAATGTAGATGATATTTTAAAATTTCACTTTTTTGGCAGATTTTTCATTTTAATCCATTTTTTTCCAGTAACAAAGCAAGGGTTAACAGCCAAAGAAAACTCTATATGTAGTACCCTGATTCTGTATTTTACAGAAACAGCACAGAATGAAAGGAGCGCCATGTGGTTTTTGGAGGGCAGATTTCACTGGGATAATTTTAAGTTGCCATGTCACATTTAAAGACCCCATGAAGCAACCCTAGAGTAGAAACTCCAAAAAAGTGACTACATTTTGGAAACTATGGGATAAGGTGGCAGTTTTATTGGTACTATTTTAGGTTACATAAGATTTTTGCTCTATATTACACTTTTTGTCAGACAAGGTAACAAAAATTCGCAGTTTATGTACAGTTGTTTTTTTTTTTTTGTTATTTACAACATTCATCTGACAGGCTAGATCATGTGCTATTTTTATATAGCAGGTTGTTATGGACAAGACAATACCAAATATGACTCTTTTTTGGTTGTTTGTCTCCGTTTTACATAATAAAGAATTTTTGAAAAAAAAGGATTTTTTTGTGTCTCCATATTCTGAAAACCATATATATTTTTTTCGGGATGAGATGACAGTTTGTTTGGTACCTTTTTACAGTCCATATGACTTTTTGATCGCTTGGTATTACACTTTTTAGGAATGTAAGGTGAAAAAAAATAGCTTTTTTGAAACATTTTTTTTTTATGCTGTCTACCTGAGGGATTATTTCATGTTATATTTGTATACAGCAGGCTGTTACGGATGCGGCAATACCTAATATGTGTACTTTTTATTTTTCTAAGTTTTACGCAATAAAAGCATTTTTGAAACAAGAAAAAACATGTTTTAGTGTTCTCCATATTCTGAGAGCCATAGTTTTTTTTAATTTTTTTGGCGATTGTCTTAGGTAGAGTCTTAGGTACAGTTTCGGGATGAGATGACGATTTGATTGGTACTATTTTGGGGTGCGTTTGACTTTTTGATTGCTTGGTATTACACTTTTTTATGTAAAGTGACAAAAAATGGGTTTTTGGCACTGTTTTTTTTTATTTTACGGTTTTCACCCGAGGGTTTAGGTCATGTGATATTTTTATGGCACAGGTTAATACGGATGTGACGATACTTAATATGTCTACTTATATTATTTTTATTTTTACATTTAACACAATAAAAGCATTTTTGAAACAAAAAAAGCATGTTTTAGTGTCTCCATAGCCTGAGAGCCATATTTATTTATTTTTGGAAAATTGTCTTAGGTAGGGGGCTCATTTTTTGCGGGATGAGGAGGCGATAAGATTGGCATTATTTTGGGAGGGGGGGCATACACCTTTTTGATCGCTTGGTGTTGCACTTTTAGTCATGTAAGGTGACAAAACATTTTTTTACCTCAGTTTTTATTTAATTTTTTTATGGTGCTCACCTAAAGGGTTAGGTCATGTGATATCTTTATAGAACCAGTCATTACGGATGCGGCGATACAATATGTATGTTTTTCTATTTTTTTTATTTTTTTTACAATTTATATGTTTTATTTTTTGAAAGGGGCATTTTTTTTACTTGAAACTTTATTTCTTTTTTATTATGTAAAACACTGTTTTGTTACTTTTTTTTTACTTTTTATTTTTGTCCCATTCTGGGACTTTAACTTCTGGCAGTCTGATTCCCTTTACAATGCCTTACAATACTCCTGTATTGTAATGCATTGGCTATAAGTGTATTACTCACTGTAATACACTTACAGCTTTCTGTCTGTGAGATCCTGGGGGCTGGATCTCACAGGCTCTCACAGAAGGCAGCCATGATGCCTAAGGAAGGCATTGGGTTGCCTTCCCTGCCCTCGGGTCTTCGTCACAGCAGAGCGGGGACTCGATGGACACCCAACACCCGGTAGGATACCGCACGTGCCACGGTCAGTGCTGACTGCAGCAGTGCCGGCATCAGTGTTTTCAGCTCCTGCACCTCTCCATTCAGCCTGCTGTACTCGCACGTCACTGGTCCGTAAGTGGCGTCCAGTTATGATGTACATGTACAGCAAGGGTCCTTAAAGGGGTACCCGGACATACCTCCATTTTCACCCAGTCAGCCCCCTGACTTGAGCATCGGAACAGTTCATGCTAAATCTCGTAGGGCAAATGCATTTTCTGGAGTTCCGATGATGAACCGGGCTCTCCATGGAGCTGCCAGGAAGCCTGGTGACATCACTGGCACTGATGGGTGGGTTTTAGTGCTGCCCTAGCCTGTAAAACATCGGTGACATCACCGAACACACTGCCGAGCGGAAGCTTTCGCCTGGCAGTGTGTTATTGTAAACAAAAGAGCCCTTGCCCTATGCGATCTAGCGCAGGGCAAGGGAGTGCATCGGAGCATGAAATGCTCCGATGCTAACATCAGGGGTCCTGCCTGGGTGAAATTATGGGTATGTCCGGGTTCAGCTCTGAACCTGGACAACCCCTTTAAGGGGTTTAGAAATATATTACACTCCGGTGCAATAAGGATGTTCATTTACACAGTGTGCATGTACATTTTTGTTGTACTGGAGTGCTGCTTCGCTTTGTATGTTTGTGGACTGGTGAGAGTTTGAACCTTATCTCCCTGGATGCTTGTACCCGTTATTCACTTTAAAGGCCACAGTACTTTTTCATCTGTTCAGTTTTGTCTTACAGAATTATATATATGAGATAGATAAATAGATAGATAGATAGATAGATAGATAGATAGATAGATAGATAGATAGCCTCAATTCTTGATCCTATACTACAAACTTTATTATCATATTGCATTTTCAGCAAAATGCTAGAATTATAGCAGAAAATACTTATTATACACAGACAGTGGATGCTGTAGAGAACATTGATATGTTTCCATCTTAAAATCAAATAAAAATATATGGTTCGGTGGAAGGCTTTAGCTGAAAACCATTTTTTTTTTTTACTTTACTAGTTAACTTTCATCTGTCAGATAAAAGCAGACAGTGGTTCAGCTCTGCTGCACACATCATTGCTTGTATTGTGATCCATTCAACAATGAATAAAATTGCAATTAATCAATTGCAATATTCAGTGCTAATGAATTGGAAAGGGCTATTGATATATGTATAAATGAAACTCATTAGCTTGGAAATGTATAGCTAGAACACGGTGAGCTTGCTGATCAAGCTAATAAAGAGAAATAGGTTACAAGCTGTTTCATCCACTCAACTATTTATTTTCAGTTTTTCATTATTTTGGGCATCAGAGTGACTTTTTATAGGACAATTCTTTAATGTGACAATTTAATTCTAGAACAACTGAAAGAAGAATTTTTTTTGACAAACAAAAGAAGCATACTTGACTTATAATTGATGATGAGAAGAGCAAAGTTTTGAAAAATTCAATTCAGCTAATTCATCAAATTTTACAAATAAATTATTAATAACTTTGTCACTAAGTGAATTTCTTTGTAAGTAGTGAGTGCAATGACAGGGAATGGCTATTGCACCTCCCCATCATTGAACCACTCAGATGCTGCATTCATTGCTGATCGTGGCATCTGAGAGGAATATGAAGGCCTTTCAGGGAGTGATCAGTTAAAAAAAAAATTAATTATACTTATCTTATCCATTTGAGTGTCAAGAGGCCGCCGTGACCATCTTGCTTGAAGATCCATCGTGAAATCTAACACAGTGAGTTATGATGTCAACATACTGGCTGGCGAGGTGACTTCATATGTCACCACGCATGAAATTTTGCGTGGGATCTTCAAGCAAAATGCCTCAAATGGATGAGGTGAGTATGTTTTTTTTTTTTTCATTTTTACCCGCATTTCAGGGAAAATTGATTTGTTACCACAGAGCACGAGAAAATTTGGCTTTGCGTCAAATCGAATTTTCAGTGAAATTTGGATCAAAGTCTACACTGCATACTTTGATTCGCTCGACACTAAATCTTTTTGTGCAATAAAGTTCAAGGACTTAAATCTTATATATGTGTTTAGAAATTACACTTTTTTTTATTCAACAATCCCTTTCATGCAAATTCTCAAAGTCTAGCAGATATCCATAATAATTGTCCTTTAGTAGAAAAACAGAAAATATCCAGTATCACCTATATATACTTGTAAATCAATATTTGACTAATTAATTGAACATGCACACAGACACACACACAAATTAATAACAGCAATTCCTCTCATAATACACCCATTTCCTTTGGTTCTATGCTTAAATTAAAACATATGTAAGGGACAGATTTAGGCCTCTTGCACATGACCATACAGTTTTTTCAGTATTTTGAGATCCATTTTTAACGAATCCGTTGTTCCTTTTTTTGTTTTTATTGTGTTTTTTGTTTCTGTTCCATAGTTCCGTAAAAAATCTCTGTATTGTTTCCGTATGCGATCCATTGTTTGCGGATCGCAAACAGAAACATAATATTTTTAATCATTAATATAATGTACAGTAATGTGTTTTAACAGTAAACACATGGGCAAAGTGGGTATGGATCCACAAAAAACGGAAGACATACGGATGTGTTCCGTATGCATTCCATATTTTTTGCGGACCCATTGACTTGAATGGAGCCAAGGATAGTTGTTTGCGGGCAATAATAGGACAAGTTCTATCTTACAATGGAACGGATATATGAAAATACATAAACGGAATGCATACAGAGTTTTTTGTGGAACCATTAAAATGTATGGTTCCGCGTACGGACCGCAAACGGAATCCGCAAAAACGGAACGGAAACGGAAAAAAATAAGTTTGTGTGCAAGACGCCTTATTGTGAGAGGAATTATTAAAATCTGATTTTGTAGGAGTCTGCTGTTATGTGTGCAAACTATATCAAATATTGCACAATGTTTGATAAATTTGCTACAACTTTAAGTCTAACACTTCACTAATTTAACCAACACTAAGGGCTCATGCACACAAATGTATTTGTACGTATTTCCGTTCCGTAAAAGAATAGAATATGTCCTATTATTGTCTGCATTACGGACAAGGATAGGACTGTTAAAATACGGAATGCACACGGATGTCGGCACTCCGATATAGACTTCAAGTGATTCCTTTATTCGTCACCTTCGGTGATGAATAATGGAATCACTTGAAGTCAATATCAGAGTGCCGGTTTACTCATTATCATTTATCTGGGGTCCTGACCTGTTGACCGTGCACCCGTACTCTGCAACGCGCAGTGCTGCCCATTCTACTGAATTGCACACGGATGTCATCCGTATTTTTTGTGGACTGCAAAACACATACGGTCGTGTGCATGAGCCCTAACACTGTCTTCAGATCTACTCTACTTTCTATACTACCTTTCTACAGGAGTAAGATTATGAATAGAGTTGAGCGAACACCTGGATGTTCGGGTTCGAGATCCGAATTCGACCCAAACATCACCTCGAACCCGAACCCTATTGAAGTCAATGGGGACCCGAACTTTTGGGCACTAAGAAGGCTGTAAAATAGCCCAGGAAAGGGCTAGAGGGCTGCAAAAGGCAGAAAAATGAAGGTAAATACCCTGCAAACAAATGTGGATAGCGAAATGAATTAAAATAAAATAAAATTAAATAAAAATTAACCAACATCAATTGGAGACAGGTCCCATAGCAGAGAATCAGGCTTCATGTCACCCACCATTGGAACAGGCCACTTTACGATATTTAGGCCCCTGGCACCCAGACGGAGGAGAGGTTCATTCAACTTTGGGTTGCCCAGCAATATTATGGTAAAATTAAAAAAAAGAGGATTGAATGAAGAAGTGACCTGGAGTCTAAGAATATATGGTTATGGGGAGGTAGTTATAAATGTCTAATCTGCACAAGGAATGGACAGGTCCTGTAGGAACCATGCCTGGTTCATTTTTATGCACGTCAGCTTGTCCACATTGGCTGTGGACAGGCGGCTGCAATTGTCCGTAATGACGCCCCCCTGCCTCGCTGAATACACGTTCAGACAAAACGCTGGCCGCCGGGCAGGCCAGCACCTTCAAGGCATAAAAGGCTAGCTCTGGCCACGTGGACAATTTGGAGACCCAGAAGTTGAATGGGGCCGAACCATCAGTCAGTACGTGGAGGGGTGTGCACACATATTGTTCCACCATGTGAGTGAAATGCAGGTGGTGGTGCAGTTAGCTGTGGCGTGGAGACAAAACTTTTCCACATCTCTGCCATGCTAACCCTGCCCTCAGAGAAGCTGGCCGTAACACAGCTGCGTTGGCGACCTCTCGCTCCTCCTCTGCCCTCGCCTTGGGCTTCCACTTGTTCCCCTGTGACATTTGGGAATGCTCTCAGTAGCGTGTCTACCAACGTGCGCTTGTACTCGCGCATCTTCCTATCACGCTCCAGTGCAGGAAGTAAGGTGGGCACATTGTCTTTGTACCGGGGATCCAGCAAGGTGGCAACCCAGTAGTCCGCACACGTTAAAATGTGGGCAACTCTGCGGTCATTGCACAGGCACTGCAGCATGTAGTCGCTCATGTGTGCCAGGCTGCCCAGAGGTAAGGACAAGCTGTCCTCTGTGGGAGGCATATCGCCATCGTCCTCCATTTCCCCCCAGCCACGCACCAGTAAGGGGCCCTTGCTAGATGTTTTCCTCATTTTTACCATTCACCACAATAAGAAAAAAATTATTTGGATCAATGTATTGAATTCAAATTCAGGCCTTTTTTTATTGGCACCTAACACTATCTATCTATTTATGTACCGTATTACACTAATCCAGGCAGAGCAGTAACCACAGATTTAAGGGAATATCAATTGTAGGCCTAGTATTTAGGCCCTGGATGAAAGGTATACTTTTACGGACAGATTTACACTTGGAGATGCACAGTAGCGTGTGAAAAAATATATATCATTATGCTTTCAGCACTTGTATTTTAACACTTTGTGTAATATACCCTTTAACGGACAGAAATACAAATTTATTTAAAGAGATGCAAAACAGTGTGTGCAAATGTAGAGGATTATGCTGTATTTTAACACTTACTGTAATATACCCTTTAACGGAAAGAAACACACTTGGAGATGCACGCTAAGTGAAATATACCCTTTTACGGAGAGATTTACACTTGGCCTGGAACAGCTGGAACACCAGATTTTGGGTATTGCTATTTTGGCAATTGAATTTCACCCCAGAACAAAATATGTCCTTTGACAGATACTATTAAACTACTTGTCCAGCCACAGCTAGAACACCAGATTTACAGTATTTCTATTTTTGCTACTGAATTTCACCCCAGAAAATAATATATCCTTTGACGGACACTATGAAACTTGTCCAGTCTCAGCTGGAACACCAGATTTACGGTATTGCTATTTTGGCAATTGAATTTCACCCCAGAACAAAATATATCATTTGACGGATGCTATTAAACTACTTGTCCAGCCACAGCTAGAACACCAGATTTACTGTATTTCTATTTTTGCAACTGAATTTCACCCCAGAAAATAATATATCCTTTGACGGACACTATGAAACTTGTCCAGTCACAGCTGGAACCTCAGATTTACGGTATTGCTATTTTGGTAATTGAATTTCAACCCAGAACAAAATATATCCTTTGACGGACACTATTAAACTACTTGTCCAGCCACAGCTAGAACTCCAGATTTACTAAATTTCTATTTTTGCAACTGAATTTCATCCCAGAAAATAATATATCATTTGACGGACACTTTGAAACTTGTCCAGTCACATTTGGAACACCAGATTTACGGTATTGCTATTTTGGCAATTGAATTTCAACCCAGAACAAAAGCTGTAATTTTACAGACACTATGAATCTTGTCCAGCCACAGCTGAAACCACTGATTTAGGGTATTGCTATTTTGACAATTGAATTTCACCCCAGAACAAAAGTTATCCTTTGATGAACACTATAAAACTTGTCCTGCCACAGCAGAAACCACTGATTTAGGGTATTGCTATTTTGGAGATTGAATTTCACCCCAGAAAAAAAAAAATATATTCTTTGCCAGACAGTATTACACTTGGCTAGCCACAGCTGGAACACCAGATTTAGGGGATTGCTATTTTTTGAAGTGAATTTCACCTCTCAATAAAATATATAAAATTCTATCCTGAGTTTCTAGGGGTGACAATAAGCACCACCAAGCCCCTGTTGTAGGATATAGCAAAAAAAAAACACCCTACTATTGATGGATTAATGGACTTGGTGGCAGCTTGTGCTGGCGCAACATAAGACAAAAAATGGCCGCCGATCACCCCAAAAAAAAAAGTGACAGAAAAACGCTCTGGGCAGCCTGAAAACAGTGAGCAATTAACTAGCAGAAGTTGAATGATTTACAGCTGTAAATCGATCACTTCATTAAGTGTTTTTGCTGAGTTAATCCATACCTAATCTCGCCCTAACAGCAGCTGCATCCTATCCCTACACTACGCTTAAATAGAGGCTGGGTCACATGTTGCACTTGGCCAATCACAGCCATACCAATAGTAGGCATGGCTGTGATGTCCTCTTGGGGCAAGTAGTATGACGCTTCTTGATTGGCTGCTTTGCAGGCTTTCAAAAGGCGCGATAGAAATCGCCGAACAAAGATCCCAAACTTTTACGTAAATGCTCGGGTTTGGGTTTGGGTTACGAACACCCCACACCTCATCCCTAATTATGAAATGTTTATGCAGTTACTACATCTGAAATCATTTAGCTTAAAAAGCTATTCATTGCCACTTTCTACCCAGTTAGGTCTCTTGCACAGAGAACGTATTTTCTAGCCATTTACATTCCGGTTTTTGTGTTCCGTATACGGACCGTATACGGAACTATTCATTTCAATGGATCTGCAAAAAAAACGGAAGGTACTCCGATGCCTTCCGTTTTTCCGTTCCATTCAAAGATAGAACATGTCCTAATAGGGTCCATTCATACGTCCATAAGTGTTTTGTGGATCTGCAAAACACAGACATCAGCAATGTGTGTTTGCGGACCGCACATTGCCCGTACTACAATTGAAAATGCCTAATTTTTGCGGACAAGAATAGGATATGTTCTATTTTTTTGCGGAAACAGAAGTGCGGAAGTGCAGATGAGGAAATGAGGATGCTGACAGCACATAGAGTGCTGTCCACATCTTTTCCATCTCCATTGGAAATGAATGGGTCCGCACCCGTTCCCCCTTAGGGCTCGTTCCCACGAACGTTTTTTGTGTTCCGTATATGGTCCGTATATGGAACCATTCATTTCAATGGGTCCACAAAGAAAATTGAATGTTCCCCGTATGCATTCCGTTTCCGTATTCCCGTTTCTCTATTCCACAACATTTTGAGTTAGGTCCCATTATTGTCTGCAAACCACGTTCAGTGGCTCCATTCAAGTAAATGGATCTGTATAGAAAACTCAACGTATGCGGAACACGTGTCCATATGTCAACTGTTTTTGCGGATCCATGCTGTAGAAATGCTATGCCCAGCCCATTTTACACGTGTTTGGTGTTTGCAATGATTAAAAAGTTCCTGTTTTTACGGAAAAACAGAACGGAAACACAATGGATCAAAAAAACGGAACAACAGATTAGTGAAAAATGGACCGCAAAACCATACGGTCATGTGAACAAGCCCTTATTGTCCACATAACAGACAAGGCTAGTACTGCTCTATCAAGGGCCAGCTGTTCTCTTCCGCCAAAAACGGAATGCACATGGATTTCATCCGTATTTTTTGCGGATCCATTTTTTGGAGACCACAAAATACTGAAAAAGCCATACGGTCGTGTGCATGAACCCTTACAAAATGACAGTGAATGGTGTAAAGATGCAAAATGATGCTAAATGTTTGCGCAAATATACCCAAAAGTTGTAAAATCCTGTTTTTTGTTTTGAAGTCATAATTCTGGACTAGATTACTTCATATATTCCCCCCAAAGAATGTATTTATTTATTTTTCTCACTTCCTGTGCCTATCTATAAGGCCTCTTTCACAAGGGCGTCACGTTTGACGCCCGGATCAGAGGTGGGTGCATTGCGGGAAAAGGCACGACAATGTCATAGAGCAGCAGGTAATGCCAGCAGAATGCTTGGGTGTATAGGGAGAGGCATTACCAGTAGAAAGAGGGAGGTGCTCGTGCCGCTCTACAGAGCACTAGTGAGACCTCATTTGGAGTATTGTGTGCAGTACTGGAGACCATATCTGCAGAAGGATATTGAAACTTTGGAGAGAGTTCAGAGAAGAGCTACTAAACTAGTACATGGATTGCAGGACAAAACTTACCAGGAAAGGTTAAACGACCTTAACATGTATAGCTTGGAAGTAAGAAGAGACAGAGGGGATATGATAGAAACTTTTAAATACATAAAGGGAATCATCACGGTAAAAGAGGAGAGAATATTTAAAAGAAGAAAAACTGCTACAAGAGGACATAGTTTTAAATTAGAGGGGCAAAGGTTTAAAGGTAATATCAGGAAGAATTACTTTACTGAGAGAGTAGTGGACGCATGGAATAGCCTTCCTGCAGAAGTGGTAGCTGCAAATACAGTGAAGGAGTTTAAGCATGCATGGGATAGGCATAAGGCCATCCTTCATATAAGATAGGGCCTGGGGCTATTCATAGTATTCAGTCTATTGGGCAGACTAGATGGGCCAAATGGTTCTTATCTGCCGACACATTCTATGTTTCTATGTTTCTATGTTTTCCGCGCGAGTGCAAAGCGTTTTAATGCGTGCGAAAAATCGGCATGTTTGGTACCCAGACCCGAAGCCGGACTTCATCACTGAAGTCCGGTTTCAGGTTGAGTATTCTGTATATTTTATTATTTTCCCTTATAACATAGTTATAAAGGAAAATAATAGCATTCTCAATAGAGAATGCAAAGTAAAAAAGTCAATAGAGGGTTAAAAATAATAAAAAAATAAACTTACCTCTTCCATTTGATCGCATAGCTGCCTGTGTTCTGTTCTGTATTCAGCTGGGCAGGGGGTGAAGGACCTTCAGTGACGTCACTGGGTCACATGGTCCAATCATCTGCTTCCATGGTGGAAGAGGGTGATTGGACCATGTGACCCAGTGACTTCACTGAAGGTCCTTCACTCCCTTCCCGGCTGAAGACAGAACAGGAGACCGGTAACCGGCAGCTACGCGATCAAATGGAGGGGGTGAGTTAGTTTTTTTTTTTAATTATTTTTAACCCTCTATTGCCCTTTTACTTTGCATTCTCTATTGAGAATGCTATTATTTTCCTTTAAAACTATGTTATAAGGAAAAATAATGAAGATTGGGTCCCCATCCCGATTGTCTCCTATGGGTTTTCACTGACCCATAGACTATAATGGGCGTGAAGGATCCGGGAACACAGACCAACATAGGACATGCATCCGTGCTGAAAACAAAGATTCACGGACCATACTAAAACACTGATGTGTGAATACACACATTTAAATGAATGGGGACGTACTGCACACGTACTGTACCCAGCGCCATGGTCTCAGTCTGGCAGGTCCTACTCTACACCTACATCTGCCGTTATGCATGTAATTTCAGGAGAGCAGACCCTGCACATATAGTGTGTTGCTCATAGTCACCTCTATTTGCATCAGCAACCAATGAGAGGAGGTGCACACACAGCTATATGTACCACCTTAATCAAGGTGGTCTATTAGATAGGTGGGGCAAAAGTGCACATGAATGCTACTCCCAGGGTTGGAGAGCATTCACACCTGAAGAGGCCACTCCTTCAAGACAAATCAAAAAATTCATGGAAAAAAAAATACAAAACATCCTGCTCGATATGATGGTAAATATACAGATGTACATGGCTACTCCATTGATAAAATCAGAGACTTTTAGTCAATATATTTTTTCCATGATTTTTTAATTTACCATATCTTCTATTGGGAAATAGGAAAAAAAATCTTTTTGGGGTAAAATAAAAAAAAAAAAAACACAATTCCATCAAGGTTTTTTGGGTTTTGATATTCAAGCATTCACCGTGCTCTAAAAATGACACACCAGGCATATTCTGTGGAACAATGCAATAACAAATTTGTATAGATTTTACTTTACTCTTTGGGTAAAAAAAAAATTCAAAGTTTTTCCATATTCTGACAGCAATACCTTTTTTTATTTTGGTCTAAATACTGTATGAGGGCTTTTTTTGGTAGGACGACCTGTAGTTTTTATTGGTACCATTTTTGGGGCATGTACAACTTTTTCATCACAATTACTGTAGGCCTCAATCATACAACAGGTTTTTTTTTGTGGTCCACAAAATGGGTATCCGTTGTCCTGTGATCCGTTTTTGTTTTTGCTTCCGTTGTGTTTCCGTGTGTCTTCCTTTTTTTTTGCGTTCCGCAAAGAAAACGGATTCCTTTAAAAAAAAAAAAAAATTGTCATTTGAATATCCCCAGCCAGGATATAGGTATATATGCTGGTCACCTGAGATTTTGTTCGGTTGCCATTTTCTGTAGTCTTTCACAAGGTACAGAGGTGCGTTTTGCTGCTTGTCTTTGCTGTTGTTGGATTTGTTTTCACCATGGCGGATGACTCTGAGGAAGAGGTCGTACTGCAGTGATTAATATCTCGGCGATGGGGACAGCGCTCAGTTTGGGTGGATGAAGAACCGATTCCAAGGCGTCAGTTTTGGGTCCATCCGATTGTTTCCCAACGCCACCGGAAAGGACACTTTCGTACCCTCTACAAAGATCTTCGCCAGCATCCTGAGAAGTCTTTGGAATTTTGTTGGATGTCAGTATCTACATTTGATAGTTTGCTGTCGTCTCTCTACGTACTGTCCTTACTTTCATGGACACCAATATGAGATGCAGTTGAGGTAAGATATATTTTTTTGCTAGGTCAAACAGTAATGTGCTTCGCTTCTGTGCCCAGCAACATGGAGTTTTCAACCTCTTGTGTTAGACATGTGCTAATGTTTGTCCAACATATCCAGCCTTACACAACTCCATGGGCCACAGATCCCTTGATAAAGGTCACAATTGACCGAAATGTCAGGACCACTGTAATTATACCCTATGCTATAGTAATATGTAAAATCTGGATATGGAATAAGACTAAAATGTTGTAAAGAAGATATTTACACATCTATTAATTAAAAATACAACTTTAAATATCCCATTGTGTGGTGTGCCATAGATTTCTACCTACAATTGTTCTAATTCTCTATGAGCACCCACCCCACACAAGGTGTGCAGATCCCATACCTCCCTATAGTTGAGTGTAGGGACTCGCAAGAGAATGAGGACCCTTGACGTGGGTTGCAGGCTGAGGTTTTTTGGACCAAAAACATAAACCAGATCTTTACAAATGATAAAGATGGCAATGTTTTTTGCCTTAATAAACATAACTTCAAAAAACCTTCTAATACCTAATTTTAGGATGTTGACATGTTATCTGTAGACCGGAAATAAAAATGTTTGTTTCAAACAAATCTGTGTGTCTCTATATATATGACAGTTTGGAAAATGTGATCTACCTTATATATAGCTATTATGTCACCCCATTATTAATATATCATAATGTTCAGATACTTTTGGTGATCTATCAGAAAAAAGGACGACACTGCGCAGTCAATTTGGCCAAATAGAAAAATAACAATAATAAAAATAAATTAACTATAGGTAATACAAAAATATAAATCAAACAATTCCCGGCTTAATGGGGGTAAATTAAGGAACAGGCCTTACTTGGGCAGGTTGTTGGGGCACATTTGGATAATGGCCACCATTTTAGCACTCGATACCCCAACCCAGGACAAGGTGGCCCCTGTGGTGGTTGTGGGGGATAGCTGGGGACCTTCTGGGATGATACCCCCAGTATTTGGCAGCGCAGCGAGTTGACCTGGCTTAAAATGCCCCCTTGTATGTTAAGGCTAACATTTCAAAGACCATGGCCACTGCTGCAACACTTGGGCTATGCCTCTCTGGATGCACCCACCTCAGTAATGGTGCCATCCCCCTCTGCATGGCTTCCTCTTGCCCCTGACTCCTCCTCTGGACAAGGAACTCAATGACTCTGGTGACTATCATTTCCCAAGTCGCTTGCACAGAGGAGGAGGGGGGGAAATGTCGCTGACACCGTGGCTGAGGCTGCTGCGACCTTTCTGGGCTTGGCTGTGAAACGACGGCTGGCTCCACTGACTGTGTTGCCGTCTCCTCTGCAGGGGTTGAACCAGGACTGTTGCAGACAAGAAGACAGCCGGCGTGTCACTCCCTCCTACATCTAAGTCCTCCAGATCATCCAAACTGTCCACAGTTCTGTATGAAAACAAAACAAGACAAACATATATTACATCATTTGAGCACTCAAAATTCATACTAGGTAATCATTTCAACATAAATAAAGGTCTGTGAACTATATACAGTGAGCCTGCAGAGATGACAAATTGATTTAATAATGTGTTTTTTTCCACCTTCTATGTTCTTTTTGGACAAATTATTCATAGTTGTTTCTTTGTCCAGAGTAAATGCGAAAGAAGGAAAATTAGTTTGACAACATTGCTGTGAGTTTGGAGCTGTCCAGCAGGAACACAGGGATACACAAACAAGGAGCTAACCAAGTGCTGAGATTCATGTCAACTGGCTCAGGCCTGTTTCGACCATGCAGGAGATGGCATGTGCACTGTGCACGTGTTGTGTAGTGTTGAGCACGAATATTCGAATAGCGAATTTTTCGAATTATATTTCGAATATTCGTTTTTTGTTTTTTTTTAGTTATATTTTTTTCTTTCCCACTTCCCAAAAGTAGTTCTTACCTGTCCTGAGGATTCCTGGCTTCCTGGCTGCTCTAGTCAGTGCCCGTTGCCGCTCCTGCCGACTTCCGTGCTCATGGAGCGTCCCCATCACCACGGGAACGTCTCCATATACTAAAATGTACTGTCGGATTTGAGGAATTACGTTGAAATCGCAATGCGATTAATTCAAGTTATATTAATCACATTGCGATTACAACTTAGCAGTGCTATCTTACATAGGCTAGAATTAACGAATATGGAATATAGCACTAGCAGTGCTAAGTTGAAATCGCAATGCGATTACGTCAAGTTAAATTAATCGCATTGCGAATTCAACTTAGCACTGCTGCTATATTCCATATTCGTTAACTTCGTTCATTCTAGCAAGCTGACCTATTATAAACCCAGCTCTAAGTTGAAATCGCAATGCGATTAATATAACTTGAATTAATCGCATTGCGATTTCAACGTAATTCCTCAAATCCGACAGTACATTTTAGTATATGGAGACGTTCCCATGGTGATGGGGACGCTCCATGAGCACGGAAGTTTATGGTTGGCTTGGTAGAATTAGCGAATAGCGAATATGACGAATGTATTCGTTATATTTCTCAAAGCGAAGATAACGAAGTATTCTACATCTTCGTTTTAGCTACCTATTCAGTCAACCTCGCTAATTCTAGCAATCAAATAGGAGGGTTGACTATAGAGACAGCTGTGTTAAATTCGCTGTTTATTTATTTTTTATTAGAATAATTATATTACTTGATATAATTATTATAATTATTCTATTTATTTAAAAAAAAAATTATATAATCGCATAGCGAATTAAACACAGTTGTCTCTAATATAGTCAACCTTCCTATTTGATTGCTAGAATTAGCGAAGTTGACGAATAGGTAGCTAAAACGAAGATGCAGAATACTTCGTTATCTTCGTTTTGGGGAATATGACAAATACATTCGTCATATTCGTCATCTTCGCTATAATTCTAGATATGAAACCAATAGGAAAGTAGCCTTAAGTTAAAATCGCAATACGCGATTATTTAAATCCCATATTAATCGCGATAACTAGAATAATGACGAATATTCGATTTCGACGAATATGAAACGAATATTCTTTTGAATATTCGCGGATTTCGTCGAAATTGAATATGGCACCTGCTGCTCATCACTAGTGTTGTGTCATCAGACAGATGATCCGCGCTGTTGCACGGTGTTTTGCCCCCCCCCCCAAAAAATAAAAATAAAAAATGCCAAGCCTCTAGTTAATAGGTAATGAATATTAACACACCACATAAACAATGTCATACTCTTTTTAAATGACATTATGAAGTACAAAAAACATGCTAATAATGTTAACAGGACAGTCAAAACATACAAACGGTGGACTATCCGCGGCTATTTTCCACGGCTCCATAGAAATGAATGGGTCCGCTTCCAAAACGCCAAAAACGGCGGAATGGACGCGGAACCATCATACGGTCATGTGCATGAGGCCTTGTTCAACTTTTTTTGGGGGGACAAGGTGACAAAAAAATGACAAACCCCATGTTTTTTTTTTTTTTTTTTATTGCGATGTTCACCGCACAGGAAATTATTTCTTATATTTTAAATAGTTAAAGTTCAATTTTTTTCACGGTGCGGAGACACGGACAGATCACCACAAAAGCATTCCGTAGTGCTTCCGTGGGGTTCCAATCCGTGTTTTTGTTCCGCATCTTCGTGATTGCGGACCCATTCAAGTGAATGGGTCTGCATCCGTGATGCAGAGTGCACATGGGCCAGTGCCCATGTATTGCGGACTCGCTGTATGTGGGCCGCAATACGGCCACGGGCACACAACGTTCGTGTGCAAGAGGCCTAACTATTAGAAAAAACAGAGATCTCCATCTATTCTCTCTATTTTCTCATGGAGCTGCTATAAAGTGTTCCTACCTTCTAATGGATAACAAGGAGATAACAAGGAGCATCAGCACCTTTAGTGAAAATGTTTATACAGTGGTGTTTGAGTTTGTGAACCCTTCAAAACTTTCTATATGTATGCATAAATTTGACCTAAAACTATATTAGATTTTTACACAAATCCTAAAAATAGCTAAAGATAATTCAATCAAATGAACCAAGCATATTAGACTTGGTCATTTATTTATTGAGGTATTTGATTCAATATAACAAGTTGGTGACTGGCATGTGATTGGTATGTGACCCTTTAGGCCCCTTTCACATGAGCGAGTTTTCCGCGTGTGTGCAATGCGTGATGTTAACGCATAGCAACCACACTGAATCCTGGCCCATTTATTTCAATGGGTCTGTGTACATGAGCAAATTTTTTTCAGGCATCAGCTCTGCTTTGCGTGAAAATTGCAGCATGTTCTATATTCTGCCTTTTTCACACAGCTCTGGCCTCATAGAAGTGAATGGGGCTTCAGTGAAAAACGCATTGCATCCACAAGCAAGTGCGGATGAAATGCGTTTTTTTACTAATGGTTGCCAAGAGATGTTGTTTGTAAACCTTCAGTTTTTTATCACGCGTGTGAAAAATGCATCAAAACGCATTGCACCAGCGCGGAAGTAAAAGAAGAACTGAATTCAATCGCAGACAAAACTGACTGAACTTGCTTGCAAAATGGTGCGAGTTTCCCTGAACACATCCAGACCTAATCTGTCACACTTGTGTGAAAGAGGCCTTAGGATTGGCAGATATTTTAAAATTTAAATTAGATTAAGGTGTTTTTAAATCAATAGAATGACAATCAGGTGTGAGTGGGTGACCTGTTTTATATAAAGAACAGGGAGCTATGCAAGTCTGATCTTCATAACATGTTTGTGGAAGAGCATCATGACACAAATAGGGCTACTTTCACACTAGCGTTTTTACTGGATCCTGCAGGGTTCAGCAAAAACGTTTCAGTTACTGATAATACAACTATATGCATCTGTTATGAACAAATCCGGTTGTATTATCTGTAACATTGCCAAGACGGATCCGTCATGAACTCTATTGAAAGTCAATGGAGGATGGATCCGTTTTCTTTTCTTTTTAAAACATTTTTATTACAAATCAGTATCAAATCAGTATCAACAAAGGAACATATGAAATTACAAAGCATTAATATTCCAGCCTGCTATATCTGTAACAGAGGAAGGAACTTTTATGTCCCAGGAAACACGTTGCTTCAGATACAAAGGACTCAAATATATCAGCATAAGTAAGCTAGATGAAGAAAGAACCCTTTGAATCATTGTATTCCAAGTGGAATCGCCACCAATCTCATTCCTTGTGCCAGATGCCCATAAGTAGGAGGAGGGACTAAAGTCCCAAGAGTAATCTATAATAATGGGGTTGATGTAGCGCCCAGTGGAAGGGAGAGGCAGGAGAGAGCAGGGTGGTGAGTAATAGTGCTCTCTTATAAACAAGATAGTCATTATCGCAAATACATCTGTTCAAATAGTTTAACAAACCTAGAACAATACAAAGGACAAGAAACCAAGGGGATGAAGAGGGGAGGGAGAATAAGAGGGGAAGAAAGAGGGAACAGAGAGGGGAGGGGGGGAGGTGTAGAGCTGGTACCAATAATTGTGGTAATGAGATAAATTAGTGTGACAGACGCCAGAACATCCACGTATTTGATTAAAGGGCGTGAGTTATAAAAATCCAGAGAGACTCCAGGAGTGAGTACAAAGAGGTTCTATGTTCAGGTAGGCTGCTTACTAACTGCTGTCCAGGTTTGAGTTCAAAGATCGCCACTTGATCCAAGGGGACCATATAATAGTGAACTTACTATGAGTCCTCGATTCCCAGTGGGACAATTATTCAAGGCTATGGATTGAGGTCACCTTCTCTTGCCAGTGGGTCAGTGATTGGGTTTCTTGTGCTTTCCAATTGGCAGCTACAGTTGTGTTCAAAATTATTCAACCCCCACTGAAATTGAGTGTTTTGGCCAGTTTGACATTGATTTTGATCATTTCAGTCATCTTGTTTACAATTAAATCAAAGAGGCACTTGTAAGTCAGACAAATATAACATGACATTTATAATGAAATAACCACAAAAGGTCTTTTCTGTGCTCACATCATTATCAGTTTTATTCAACCCCTAAGTGATATTCAATCTTAGTACTTAGTACAACATCCTTTTCCAGTTATAACAGCTCTTAAACGTGAAGCATAGCTTGACACAAGTGTCTTGCAGCAATCTACGGGTATCTTCGCCCATTCTTCATGGGCAAAAGTCTCCAGTTCAGTCACATTCTTAGGCTTGCATGCTGCAACTGCTTTCTTTAAGGCTGGGAACACACCTAGGCGTTTCTGAATCGCGCGTATGATGCGCGTTTTACGCGCGTTTTTGGATGCGCGTTTTTGTAACTAAGAAACGCGCGTCATACGCGCGATTCAGTGATTCTCCCCTATGGCATCATTGTCCATAGGCGCGTTAAAACGCCCCAAAGAAGCTCATGTACTTGTTTGGGCGTGGGGCGTTTTAAAGCGTGTTCAAACGCACTGTAAAACGCCCAAATGTGAACCATGCCCATAGGGAAGCATGGCTTTTCACATGTTGTGCGTTTTACAGCGTGATTGAACGCGCTGTAAAACGCTTAGGTGTGTACCCAGCCTAAGTCCCACCAGAGGTTCTCAATCGGATTTAAGTCTGGTGACTGCGATGGCCACTTCAAAATGTTCCAGCCTTTAATCTGCATGCTTGGGATCATTGTCCTGTTGAAAGGTCCAACGTCTCCCAAGCCTCAGGTTTGTGACGGACTGCATCACATTTTCATCCAATATCTTCTGGCACTGTAGAGACTTCATGGTACCTTGAACACGCTGAAGCTTCCCTGTACCTGTAGAAGCAAAACAGACCCAAAGCATGATTGACCCCCCGCCATGCTTCACAGTAGGCAAGGTGTTCTTTTCCTCATAGGCCTTGTTCTTCCTCCTCCAAACATAGCGTTGATCCATGGGCCCAAACAGTTCTAATTTTGTTTCATCAGTCCACAGAACACTATCCCAAACCTTATTCTTTGGAGACAGCAAGGGGGTGCGCCTGGGAGTTCTGGCATGGAGGCCTTCATTACGCAGTGTGCGCCTTATTGTCTGAGCTGAAACTTCAGTACCCGCATCTGACAAATCTTTTTTCAGTTCCTCAGTAGAGTTGAGCGAACACCTGGATGTTCGGGTTCGACGAGTTCGGCCGAACTTTCGAAAATGTTCGGGTTCGGGATCTGAACTCGACCCGAACTTCATCGAACCCGAACCCCATAGAAGTCAATGGGGACCCGAACTTTGGGCACTAAAAGGCTGTAAAACACACCCGGAAAGGGCTAGAGGAGCTGTAAAGGCAGCAAAATGTAGTTAAATCCCCTGCAAACAAATGTAGATAGGGAAATGATGAGTTAACATAAAATAAATAAAAATTAAACAATATTAATTGGAGTGAGGTCCCATAGCACAGAATCAGGCTTCAAGTCACCCACCAATGGAGAAGGTCACTTACTATTATTTGACCACAGCACCCAGACAAGAGGAGAGAGGTCCCACAGCAGAGAACCAGGCATCATATCACCCACCACAGGAGTAGGCCACCATTTAGTTACTTTGACCCCTACACCCAGACGGAGGAGAGAGGTTACACAGCAGAGAATCAGGCATTTAGATCACCCACCACAGGAGTAGGCCACCATTGAATCAGACCCCGGCAACCATGTCAGATGGCACAAGCATAAGCTTTATATCAATCAGCACAGGAGAAGGCGACTTTGACAGACTTTGACCCCTACACCAGACGGAGGAGAGAGGTTTCAAAGCAGAGAATCAGGCATTTAGATCACCCACCACAGGAGTAGGCCCCCATTGAATCAGACCCTGGCAACCATGTCAGATGGCACAACCATCAGCTTTATATCAATCAGCACAGGAGAAGGCGACTTTGAAAGACTTTGACCCCTACACCCAGATGGAGGAGAGAGGTTTCACAGCAGAGAATCAGGCATCATATCAACCACCACAGGAGAAGCCACCATTTAGTTACTTTGACCCCTGCACCCAGGAAGAGGAGAGAGGCCCCACAGCACATATTCTGGCATCATATCAGCCACCACAGGAGAAGCCACCATTGAGTTACTTTGACCCCTGCACCCAGGAAGAGGAGAGAGGCCCCACAGCACATATTCTGGCATCATATCAGCCACCACAGGAGAAGCCACCATTGAGTTACTTTGACCCCTTCACCCAAACAGAGGAGAGAGGTTCCACATCAGAGAATCAGGCATCATATCAACCACCACAGGAGTAGGCCACAATTTAGTTTATTTGACCCCTGCACCCAGGAAGAGGAGAGAGGCCCCACAGCACATATTCTGGCATCATATCACACACCACAGGAGAAGGCCTCTTTCAGTGATTTAGGCCTTTGGACCCAGACAGAGGAGAGAGGTCAGAGATTAGCTTCATATCCCCCAGCACAGCAGAAGACCGCTTTATTTGACTTAGGCCTCAGCACCCAGACAGAAGACAGAGGTAGCATGGCAGAGGTTATGGCTTCATGTCACCCGTTAGTTTAACCGGCCACTTTCATCTGGTTAGGCCCCGGCGCCCAGACAGAGAAGAGTTTCATTCAACTGTGGGTTTCATAAAATTTGTATCAAATAAAGAAGTGGCCCGTAGCACAACAAGACATGTTTTAGGCAGTTAATAAGGACTACTCTGCACAAGGGAGGGACAGGTCCTGTGGGATCCATGCCTGGTTCATCTTTATGAAGGTCAGCTTGTCCACGTTGGCTGTGGACAGGCGGCTGCGCTTGTCAGTACGACGCCCTGCCGTGCTGAATACGCTGCTCAGATAAAACGCTGGTCGCCGGGCAGGAAAGCACCTCCAAGGCATAACATGCTAACTCTGGCCACGTGGACAATTTCGAAACCCAGTAGTTGAATGGGGCCGAACCATCCGTCAGGATGTGGAGGGGTGTGCAGACATACTGTTCAACCATGTTAGTGAAATGCTGCCTCCTGCTAACACGCTCCGTATCAGGTGTCGGTGCAGATAGCTGTGGCGTGGAGACAAAACTTTTCCACATTTCTGCCATGCTAACCCTGCCCTCAGATGAGCTGGCCGTGACACAGCTGCGTTGGCGACCTCTTGCCACTCCTCTGCCTTCACCTTCCACCTGTTCCCCTGTGACATGTGGGAATGCTCTCAAGAGCGCTCTATCAGCGCAGCGCTTGTACTCGCAAGCATCTTACGGTCGCGCTCCAGTTCAGGAATTAAAGTGGGCACATTGTCTTTATACCGGGGATCCAGCAGGGTGGCCACCCAGTAGTCTGCACACGTTAAAACGTGGGCAACTCTGCTGTCGCTGCGCAGGCATTGGAGCATATATTCGCTCATGTGGGCCAGGCTACCCATGGGTAAGGACAAGCTGTCCTCTGTGGGAGGCGTATCGTCATCGTCCACCGTATCCCCCAGCCACGCACCAGTGATGGGCCTGGGCTGCCACCCCGCTGTGAACTTGCGCCATCCTCGTCCCCTCCACCTCCTCCTCCTCATCCTCCTCGTCCTCCAGTACAGTGCCTTGGCTGGCGACTTGTGAACCTGTCCTCTGCTGCTTAAACAAACCTCCCTCTGAGCCACTTCGAACAGACTGGCCCGAAAGTGTTAGAAACGAGCCCTCATCCTCCTCCTCCTCCTCCACCTGGGCCACCTCCTCTAACATCATTGCCCTAAGTGTTTTCTCAAGGAGACATAGAAGTGGTATTGTAACGCTGATAACAGTGTCATCGCCACTGGCCATGTTGGTGGAGTACTCGAAACAGCGCAGCAGGGCACACAGGTCTCGCATGGAGGCCCAATCATTGGTGGTGAAGTGGTGCTGTTCGGCAGTACGACTGACGCGAGCGTGCTGCAGCTGAAACTCCACTATGGCCTGCTGCTGCTCGCACAGTCTCTCCAGCATGTGCAAGGTGGAGTTCCACCGGGTGGGCACGCCGCATATGAGGCGGTGAGCGGAAGGCCGAAGTTCCGCTGTAGCGCAGACAGGCGAGCAGCGGCAGGATGTGAACGGCGGAAGCGCGCACAGACGGCCCGCACTTTATGCAGCAGCTCTGACATGTTGGGGTAGTGGTGAATGAACCTCTGCACCACCAAGTTCAGCACATGCGCCAGGCAAGGGATGTGCGCCAAACCGGCTAGTCCCAGAGCTGCCACGAGATTTCGCCCATTATCGCATACCACCAGGCCTGGCTTGAGGCCCACCGGCAGAAACCACTGGCCGGTCTGTTGTTCAATACCCCGCCACAACTCCTTTGCGCTGTGGGGCCTGTCCCCCAAACATATGAGTTTCAGAATGGCCTGCTGACGCTTACCCCGGGCTGTGCTGAAGTTGGTGGTGAAGGTGTGTGGCTGACCGGATGAGCTGGTGGAAGCAGTGGAGGAGGAAGCCGAGTAGGAGGAGGAGGCTACAGGAGGCAGAGAATGATGCCCTGCGATCCTAGGGGGCGGAAGGACGTGCGCCAAGGAACTGTCCGCCGGGGCCCAGCCGCCACTACATTCATCCAGTGTGCAGTTAGTGAGATATAGCGTCCCTGGCCGTGCTTACTGGTCCACGTATCTGTGGTTAGGTGGACCTTGCCACAAATGGCGCTGCGCAGTGCACACTTGATTTTATCGGACACTTGCATGTGCAGGGAAGGCACGGCTGTCTTGGAGAAGTAGTGGCGGCTGGGAACCACATACTGCGGGACAGCCATGGCCATCAGCTGTTTGAAGCTGTCTGTGTCCACCAGCCGGAATGACAGCATTTCAAAGGCCAGCAGTTTAGAAATGCTGGCGCTCAGGCCAAGGGCCTCGAGGGTGACTCGGGGGAATTTGCGCTTCCTCTCTAAGGTTTGAGATATTGAGAGCTGAACGCTGCTGTGTGATATAGTGGAGACGCTAGTTGACGGTGGCGGTGGTGGTGGTGTCGGTGGCACATCCTCTGTTTGCTGCTCGGCAGGTGGCAACATTCCTCTCGAGGCGGAAGCCGAGGCAGCAGCGGTAGAGGGAGCAGGGGGAGCCTCAGCGAGTGCCTGGTTTTTAAGGTGTGTACCCCACTGCAGTTCATGCTTTGCATGTAGATGCCTGGTCATGCAGGTTGTGCTGAGGTTCAGAACGCTAATGCCTCGCCTCAGGCTCTGATGGCAGAGCGTGCAAGTCACTCGGGTCTTGTCGGTAGGACATTGTTTAAAGAAGTGCCATGCCAGGGAACTCTTTGAAGCTGCCTTTGTGGGGCTGGGTCCCTGTTGGCGATGTCCAGTAGCAGGCGAACTCTGGGGGCGGCGGCTCGCCTGCTTTGGCCCCCTGCTCCTCTCTTTGGCTTCGCTGTTGTCTCGGTCTCACCACTACCTCTTCCTCTGAACTGTGAAAGTCATCGCCACGACCTTCAGTCCATGTGGGGTCTAAGACCTCATCGTCCTCTGCATCGTCTTCCACCCAGTCTCCTCCCTGACCTCCTCCTGTTCAGTCTGCACACTGCAAAAAGACGCGGCAGTGGGCACCTGTGTTTCGTCATCATCAGAGAGTCGGTGACTCTGCTGTGGTGGTATTCCCATGTCCTCTTCATCTGAGACATAAGTGGTTGTGCGGCCAGTGCATGGTATGTCTTCCTCCACTGGGGAAGGGCTAGGTGGACGCCCTGGGAAACCCTGGAAGCAGAGTCTTCAAACAGAAGAAGAGACTGCTGCATAACTTGTGGCTCAGACCGTTTCCCTGATATGCTTGGGGGTGATGTGACAGACTGATGGGCTTGGTTTTCAGGTGCCACCTGTGCGCTTTCCGCAGAAGACTGGGTGGAAGACCATGTGGTGAACGTGCTGGAAGCACTGTCGGCCACCCAATCGATTAATGCCTGTACCTGCTCAGGCCTTACCATCCTAAGAGCGGCATTGGGCCCCACGAGATATTGCGGTACATTCTGCCGGCTAGTTGAGGGAGTTCGTTCCCTACTGTGTGCGCTAGCCGAACGGCCACGTCCTCTACCAGCAACAGAGGCTCCACGGACACCACCACGACCGCGCCCTCGTCCCTTAATAGTATTTTTCTTCATTGTTGCGATTCAACTCGCACCACAATGAAATATATTATTTTTTATAAGCAAAATCCCTCACTGGAATACTTTCAGTCTTTTGACTGTATGGATTACAGATGGAATGACTGTTATATGTGAGTACCGCTTTCTTTGACAGATTCTAGTATGGGTACATATATGTTTTCCCAACCCCAGCACATTAGTTTGCTAATTCCAGATGTATGAAACGCAGGCCTAACTGTATCTAGTATATTGAACGCCAGATAAACTAACTTGGCCTTTTTAAATAAAAAATTCCTCACTGGAATACTTTCAGTCTTTTGACTGTATGGATTACAGATGGAATGACTGTTATATGTGAGTACCGCTTTCTTTGACAGATTCTAGTATGGGTACATATATGTTTTCCCAACCCCAGCACATTAGTTTGCTAATTCCAGATGTATGAAACGCAGGCCTAACTGTATCTAGTATATTGAACGCCAGATAAACTAACTTGGCCTTTTTAAATAAAAAAATTCCCTCACTGGAATACTTTCAGTCTTTTGACTGTATGGATTACAGATGGAATGACTGTTATATGTGAGTACCGCTTTCTTTGACAGATTCTAGTATGGGTACATATATGTTTTCCCAACCCCAGCACATTAGTTTGCTAATTCCAGATGTATGAAACGCAGGCCTAACTGTATCTAGTATATTGAACGCCAGATAAACTAACTTGGCCTTTTTTAAATAAAAAATTCCCTCACTGGAATACTTTCAGTCTTTTGACTGTATGGATTACAGATGGAATGACTGTTATATGTGAGTACCGCTTTCTTTGACAGATTCTAGTATGGGTACATATATGTTTTCCCAACCCCAGCACATTAGTTTGCTAATTCCAGATGTATGAAACGCAGGCCTAACTGTATCTAGTATATTGAACGCCAGATAAACTAACTTGGCCTTTTTAAATAAAAAATTCCCTCACTGGAATACTTTCAGTCTTTTGACTGTATGGATTACAGATGGAATGACTGTTATATGTGAGTACCGCTTTCTTTGACAGATTCTAGTATGGGTACATATATGTTTTCCCAACCCCAGCACATTAGTTTGCTAATTCCAGATGTATGAAACGCAGGCCTAACTGTATCTAGTATATTGAACGCCAGATAAACTAACTTGGCCTTTTTAAATAAAAAATTCCCTCACTGGAATACTTTCAGTCTTTTGACTGTATGGATTACAGATGGAATGACTGTTATATGTGAGTACCGCTTTCTTTGACAGATTCTAGTATGGGTACATATATGTTTTCCCAACCCCAGCACATTAGTTTGCTAATTCCAGATGTATGAAACGCAGGCCTAACTGTATCTAGTATATTGAACGCCAGATAAACTAACTTGGCCTTTTTAAATAAAAAAATTCCCTCACTGGAATACTTTCAGTCTTTTGACTGTATGGATTACAGATGGAATGACTGTTATATGTGAGTACCGCTTTCTTTGACAGATTCTAGTATGGGTACATATATGTTTTCCCAACCCCAGCACATTAGTTTGCTAATTCCAGATGTATGAAACGCAGGCCTAACTGTATCTAGTATATTGAACGCCAGATAAACTAACTTGGCCTTTTTAAATAAAAAAATTCCCTCACTGGAATACTTTCAGTCTTTTTGACTGTATGGATTACAGATGGAATGACTGTTATATGTGAGTACCGCTTTCTTTGACAGATTCTAGTATGGGTACATATATGTTTTCCCAACCCCAGCACATTAGTTTGCTAATTCCAGATGTATGAAACGCAGGCCTAACTGTATCTAGTATATTGAACGCCAGATAAACTAATCTTGGCCTTTTTAAATAAAAAAAATTCCCTCACTGGAATACTTTATGGCTTTTCACTGTATGGATTACAGGTGGACTGGTATTAGTAGGGTGACACAAGCACACCCAAGTCCCTGATGTAGGATTTCTATGGCACAGACCACTATTACAAGTGATTAATGGACGTTGGGAGAGATTGTGCTGCAGCACTAGTCCCAAGATGGCCGCCGCCTATCAGCCCAGTAACATGTGCCACAAAATGGTCTGCACAACCTTTAAAAAAATAGCCTTGGACTGTGCTGCTAAATCGCTATTGGTCTGAATCCCAGGTGTAGATGTCTGACTTGTTTGGAGCTTTGGAATGCACACTGTGGCAGCTTCTGCTGCAGCACTACAAGTCGCAAATGGCGGCCGGCGGTCAGCCCAGGTACATGTGGATGGAAAATCACTCTGGCCACTCTAAAAATAGCCAATCCCTTATCAAAAAGCAGCTCAGCTGCAGTTGTTCAGATGAATCACAGGTGGAGGAGAGAAATTTGCTTCCAGTTATTCAATTATCCCTGCCTATTCTCGCCCTAGCATCAGCTGCGCCTATCCCTGTTCTATTCACATCGGGAGTGAGCACGTCCCGACGTGCGCACAAGCTTATAAAGAGGCTGAGTCACATGCTGCACTTGGCCAATCACAGCCTTGCCAATAGTAGGCATGGCTGCGATGGCATCTTAGGGCAAGTAGTATGATGCATGTTGATTGGCTGCTTTGCAGCCTTTCAAAATGCGCCAAAATACATGCCGAACGACGAACCCGAACTTTTACGAAAAAGTTCGGGTTCGGGTCCGTGTCACGAACACCCCAAAATTCGGTACGGACCCGAACTATGCTCGAACTGTTCGCTCAACACTATTCCTCAGCAGTCACACGGGGACTTTTCTCCACTTTGCGCTTTAGGTAGCGCACAGCAGTCGAAGCCAGCATCTTCTTTCTGCCACGACCAGGTAGCGTTTCAACAGTGCCCTTGGCCTTGAATTTGAGAATGATGCTTCCTATGGTGTCTCTTGGTATGTTTAACATCTTTGCAATCTTCTTATAGCCATTGCCCTTCCTGTGAAGCGAAATCACCTCTTCTCTTGTCTTCCTGGACCATTCTCTTGACTTCGCCATGTTTGTAAACACACCAGTAAATGTCTAGAAGGAGCTGAGCATCACCGTCATTTTAAATCTGCCTAATTGGTGCTTAATATGCTTGATTGCTGCTCCTTGACATCCACAGGTGTTTTCAATACCTGATCGAAAACACTTGAATGAACCTCTGTTCTTAAGAGTGGTAGTCTTTAAGGGGTTGAATAATTGTGTCAATGAAGAAATCACAAAAAAAAAACATTTATATACTGTATTACAAAAACAATTGATGTCATTTTATTTGCATTTGGTTCTTTAAAACGTCTTTGTAAGATTTCATTCTGAACACAATTACAAATGTACACTAAATTCCCTAAAACCCTTTACAGCATTGGGGGTTGAATAATTTTGAACACAACTGTATAAGAAGTCTAGCTGCCACCAGCAAAACCCTTAAAAGACTTTTTTTCACTCCAGTATAAAATGTCTGATAATATATTTAGCAGGGCAACCCTTGGGCAACTGGCGATCTTAGATTGGCCTTTTGGAAGATAGAATTGATGTTATTAAAAATATGCTACCAAAAAGGTTGAAGTGAGCAAGTCCACCATATATGAAAGAAGGTATCTTTTCCTTTTAGGCATCTCCAACATTGATCTGATGTAGTGACATACATCAGTCTCAATCTTGCAGGGGTGATATACCATCTGGAAATAACTTTATAAGTATTTTCCTGGATATTAGAGCATCTAGATGATATTTTAGGTGATAGCAGTATCATTTTGAGTTCTTTTTCGGTGAGTTCCATGTCTAAGTCCTTTTCCCATTCTGTTAGGAAGTGTAAGGAATCAGAGAGTTCCAGTTGGAGCAGATTTTGAGAACTGGTTCTAATAAGTCTCTTGGGGGTTTGAGATTGTGAGATTAATTTTTCAAACCAGGTAGGATCTCTCTTTGGTTCAACGGTGGACAGTGTATTTTTTAAAGCCTTAGAGATAATAGTGTGGTAGAGACTTTTAATACGTGGGGTTGCCAGTATCTCTTCCATATTTTGTAAGTCTACAATGCCACCGTTGGAGTCTGACATATCTGAAGGGTAAAGGTTTGAGTGGGATCCATTTTCTATTGTTGCAGATTGTGTCAGAGAAAATGGATCCGTCCCCATTGACTTGCCTTGGGGGTCATCATGTTTTGCTCTGCATCCCAGGACAGAAAGCAAACTACAACATGTTGTGGTTTGCTCTCCGGTCTAGGAACGCCACTAAATGGAAATGAGTGCATTTTGGAGCATTCCATTTTGTTCAGTTTTGTCCCCATTGACAATGAATGTATCCCCATCACTGTATTCTACTGCACTGGGCCCCGCTCACTAAGTTATGCTATCTATAACTGTAGCCACTGTTAAACTATAATAATCTTTAATGCAATCCATTAATATTCACTTACTAATGTCCGTATCAATGTCAGTATCAAGCAGGAGGAGGAAGCGGGAGGCCGTGCGGGCTGGCACTGGCAGCGTAACTTACTACGTCATGCGTCCCTGCTGCCTGCTTCATTCATGAACTGGGCGTAGCAGACGCGTGACGTAGTGACTTACGCTGTCAGTACCCGCCCACCTGGCCTCCTGCCTCCTCCTCCTGCTTGATACTGACATTGATACGGACATTAGTAAGTGAATATTAATGGATTGCTTTAAAGATTATTATAGTTTAACAGTGGCTACAGTTATAGATAGTATTACTTCAGTGAGCAGGGCCTGGTTCAATAGAATACAGTGACTGCATTGGGCCCCGCTGCCGTTACAAAACTAGATGCTGGACCCCAGCTCCTCCTTCCTCCCCACTTATACACCCGCCGACCGCGCTGTGCAGCATGAGGTCAGCGTTGTATCAGTGTAACCTGCAGCATTCTACCCATAAGACGCACTGACATTCTCCCCCCATTTTTTGGGGGAAAAAGTGGGTCTTATAGGGCGAAAAATACGGTAGTTAGTTAGTTAGCTCATATATATATATATATATATATATATATATATATATATATCAAGAAAAAGAAGGACAGCACTCCAATGTAGTAAAAATAGTGGATTTAATCACCCATGCGGTGCAAAAAACGCGACGTTTCGGCTCAGCAATAGAGCCTTTTTCAAGCAAGGAACAATGGTGAGGACCAAACTTAAATAGTGCAAACAGTGTAACATCGGCAGACATGATTGGTGAAGCAATTCTCAAACATGATTGGTGAATAGATACATCATTCTTGTGACATCATAGTTGCTAACATAAACAACATCTTGGTTACCATAAATACCCGTGTATTACAATTCATTGTGCATAATATCAAGTGACACGTGAACCATATTATCTTTATACATTACATATATCCAAAATGATCAATAGCAGTGAAGAACAGCATCAAAAATACCGATCAGGTGCGGGGTCCGTGTCATCTGATACATCACCATGTGACATTCACACATGGCGTTCGTTTGTATCAACAGGAAGTATCATTCCACAGAATCGCGCATGTCTAATGACCCATACGGATCAACAGCGCCATATTGGTGAAGGGCAGCAGCGTGAGTGGCCCTCGCATGCGCGGTGTCATAGAGCCTTGCAGGATCTCCATGTTTGTGAATGGCACCTTTCCCATACTCAATGGGATAGCGGATCTCGCATCAGGTACAAAGTAGTGGGGGTGTCGAGGGGGACAATCCCCAATCAAGGAGATGAAACCCCCGATCCGTCGCTCATCTACCACCCCGGTGGGCAGTGTCATCTACCCACCGGATAATAGCGGACGAGAGACACCTCCCCACACTGTAGACCTCAATACTGGGGAACTCCCTACTACATGCCAAATCTTATCCATGGAGAAAAAATCCTGATAATGTTGTCAGCCCCTCGCCCTAAAAGAGAAAAAAAATTCTCATAACATATATTGATACAATCGAGTCATATTGACGAACTGGACCCTCGCCCTAAAAGAGAAAAAAAATTCTCATAACATATGTTGATACAATCGAGTCATATTGACGAACTGGACCCAGTCCAGTTCGTCAATATGACTCGATTGTATCAATATTTTTCTTCTCCTTGATTGGGGATAGTCCCCCTCGACACCCCCACTACTTTGTACCTGATGCGAGATCCGCTATCCCATTGGGTCCAGTTCGTCAATATGACTCGATTGTATCAACATATGTTATGAGAATTTTTTTTCTCTTTTAGGGCGAGGGTCCAGTTCGTCAATATGACTCGATTGTATCAATATATGTTATGAGAATTTTTTTTCTCTTTTAGGGCGAGGGGCTGACAACATTATCAGGATTTTTTCTCCATGGATAAGATTTGGCATGTAGTAGGGAGTTCCCCAGTATTGAGGTCTACAGTGTGGGGGAGGTGTCTCTCGTCCGCTATTATCCGGTGGGTAGATGACACTGCCCACCGGGGTGGTAGATGAACGACGGATCGGGGGTTTCATCTCCTTGATTGGGGATAGTCCCCCTCGACACCCCCACTACTTTGTACCTGATGCGAGATCCGCTATCCCATTGAGTATGGGAAAGGTGTCATTCACAAACATGGAGATCCTGCAAGGCTCTATGACACCGCGCATGCGCGTGGCCACTCACGCTGCTGCCCTTCACCAATATGGCACTGTTGATCCGTATGGGTCATTAGACATGCGCGATTCTGTGGAATGATACTTCCTGTTGATACAAACGAACGCCATGTGTGAATGTCACGTGGTGATGTATCAGATGACACGGACCCCGCACCTGATCGGTATTTTTGATGCTGTTCTTCGCTGCTATTGATCATTTTGGATATATGTAATGTATAAAGATAATATGGTTCACGTGTCACTTGATATTATGCACAATGAATTGTAATACACGGGTATTTATGGTAACCAAGATGTTGTTTATGTTAGCAACTATGATGTCACAAGAATGATGTATCTATTCACCAATCATGTTTGAGAATTGCTTCACCAATCATGTCTGCCGATGTTACACTGTTTGCACTATTTAAGTTTGGTCCTCACCATTGTTCCTTGCTTGAAAAAGGCTCTATTGCTGAGCCGAAACGTCGCGTTTTTTGCACCGCATGGGTGATTAAATCCACTATTTTTACTACATTGGAGTTCTGTCCTTCTTTTTCTTGATGCATATCGGGTAAGGAGCTTATACCCTTTGGACGTAGCACCTGCTATTGTTATCCGTGTATGGACGTTGCTTCAGTGCCGCCATTTTTCTTCTGTATATATATATATATATATATATATATATATATATATATACAGATAGATAGTTAGGTGGAAATACTCAGTGTAGCTTAGTTAGTGAATAGTGTAGCTGATATGTTCCAGTGTATGGTGTTAGGTACATTATATAGATAGTTAGTTAGCTTAAATAGATAATACAGATAGTTAGTTAGAGGGAGATAGTCAGTGCAGGTTAGTTAGTGAATAGTGTAGCTGAAAAAAAGTCTTTTGCTTGGTGTTTTAGTGCCATTGCCTTATTCGTGTGCTAGGGAGTGATTATTGTCTTCATCATTCGTCTGTGAAAAAAACTAAAAGAATCTAAAAAAGTATTTTGCTTGGTGGTTTTAGTGTCATTGTCTTAGGGTTTTGTGTGCTAGGGAGGGATTATTGTCATTGTCGTTCGTCTGTGAAAAATACAAAAAAAAAAGTATTTTGCTTGGTGTTCTAGTGTCTTTGTCTTAGGGTTTTGTGTGATAGGGAGGGATTATTGTCATCATCGTTCGTCTGTGGAAAAAACAACAAAAAAAAGGATTTTGCTGTCTGGTTTTCTGTCATTGATTCGTGTATATTTTATTTAATTTTTGCCCCATTTTTCAAAACCCAATAAAGTTAGCCCAAATTGCCTCTTCATTTTCTTGCTATATATTTTTTGTGTTTAAAAACACAGTGTTTCCAGAATTTATCATGAGTGGACGTGGGCGTGTCGGCAGCCATGGTCATGGTAGGGGAGTCGGTTTCATTGCTGCATCGCTGCCAGCATGGGGACACTCCTCTACCCATGGAGGGTCGGGCGCTGCTGGCAGGGGCATCCGCCTCATCAGAGATTTTTTTAGGTGTGACAGCCGCCCCATTTAATCTCAGGATGCCGAGACAGTTGTATAATTCATGACACATGCCAGTGGCATGGAGTCCCCTGCCCTGACTCTGAGCAGCAGCGGCTCTCTGCCTCCTGCACAACCAGCCCCCAAGACTCGTCCCTTATGCTTTTTGACAGCAAGGGGGACATCTTGGGGAAGGTAATGCAGGAGAATAAGCTGCAGCTTGGTCCGGATGCTCAAAACCTTTTGGAAGGGATGGAGGAGGAGTAGAAGGAGGTGGCACCGCCCTTCAGTACCGCAGGTACATCCCTTAGAACTTGTGCGGATGGTTCCAGCCACAGAACCCCTGCACCTAGTCAGACCCAGACATCAGCCTGGGGACAGCAGAGCCAGTTCAGGGGCTCCACGTCTGCTGTAGAGATGTTGCGAACATAACATTTTCCGTTAACGAACGGTGAATGCGAACTTCCGCGAATGTTTGCGAACAGGCGAACCGGGCAAATCGCCATAGACTTCAATAGGCAGGCGAATTTTAAAACCCACAGGGACTCTTACTGGCCACAATAGTGATGGAAAAGTTGTTTCAAGGGGCCTAACACCTGGACTGTGGCATGCTGGAGGGGGATCCATGGCAAAACTCCCATGGAAAATTACGTAGTTGACGCAGAGTCGGGTTTTAATCCATAAAGGGCATAAATCACCTAACATTCCTAAATAGTTTGGAATAACGTGCTTTAAAACAGCCAGTATGTGTAGACGATCAGGTATGATGATGTATTGATCAGGTAGTGTAAGGGTTCGCTTCACAGTGACAGACCAAATTCCCCGTTTAAAGCACCGCAAACAACCGCAAAGAGTTGTCAATAGTTGACACACTCATGACATAAATTTCATCAATCCTGGTGTAGTGATGACTGTGCTCGTGCGCACGTTCGGGCGATTGCAGGCGATGACGGTTTTTCAAAGCCTATGGTTGTGCTGAGGTAGTTCAGTGACAGTTATGTGACCCAGAAAACAATGATTCTGCAGTGTGGGCCCATTGTTGTCCCAGTATGCTTTAATGATCACCTTAGATGATCACAAAGAAAATGAATGTTTTTTCTATTAAAAATTATCCAGCCAATCGCTTTTGGTCTGTTCACAATGAAGCAACGACCTTATCATCTGGGGTGTGCCAACATTGCCAACACACTCATAGAGGTGATCTTTTCATTGTGATACGCAAGCCCCTTCACCACAACAAGGTAACGATCACGAAGGGGAATTTACACATATATGTGCCTTTTTTTGTTTTGTTTTTGCAGCCACAGTGCAGCACCAGAGGCCAGAAAAATTAGGCATGTACACATGGCTGAAAAACTAGGTATTGTTGCAGCCGCTGATTGATGTTTTCCAGGCAGAAAGTGTACTAAAACATTGCGGCTTGAACCCTAGTTGGTGGCCGAGAAATCACGCAAGTCATCCGGCATGCAGAGATGAAATACATCAGCGTGGGGACCATGTTTAGCCCAAGGCATCTCATCAGGCCTTTTTTAGTCAAATGTAGCCCCCAATGTCAGTCCCTTCAGTATCCATGCCTCATTCATATTAATAAAGGTGAGGTAATCTAGACTTTTTTGACCTAGGCGACTTCTCTTGTCAGTGACAATACCTGCTGCTGCGCTGAAGGTCCTTTCTGACAGGACACTTGAAGGGGGCAGGCCAGAAGTTCTATCGCAAATTGGGATAGCGCAGGCCACAGGTCAAGCCTGCACACCCAGTAGTCAAAGGGTTCATCGCTCTTCAGAGTGTCGATATCTGCAGTTAAGGCAAGGTAGTCTGCTACCTGTCGGTCAAGTCGTTCTCTAAGGGTAGACCCCGAAGGGCTGTGGCGATGCGTAGGACTTAAAAAGCTCTGCATGTCCTCCATCAACAACACGTCTGTAAAGCGTCCTGTCCTTGCCGGCGTGGTTGTGGTAGGAGGGAGATTACTTTCACCTCTTCCCCTGTTAGATTCCCGTTGTGCTGTGACATCACCCTTATACGCTGTGTAAAGCATACTTTTTAACTTGTTTTGGAACTGCTGCATCCTTTCCGACTTCTGGTAATTCAGTAACATTTCAGCCACTTTCTGCTTATACCGGGGGGTCTAGTAGCGTGGCCACCCAGTACAGGTCGATCTCCTTCAGCCTTTTTATATGAGGGTCCCTCAACAGGCATGACAGCAAGAAAGACCCTATTTGCACAAGGTTGGATGCCTAGCTACTCATCTCCCGTTCATCGTCTTCATTAATCTCATTGAAGGTCTGTTCTTCCCCCCAGCCATGTACAACACCACAGATCCCAGATAGGTGACAACAACGAGCACCCTGGGATGCCTGCTTTGGTTGGTCTTCCTCCTCCTCAAAGCCACATTCCTCCTCTGACTCCTCTTCCAGCATTGCCGCAGTTCCAGCAAGCGATGATGATAAGGCTGTTTCTAATGGTGATCGTGACCACAACTCTTTCCTCTTCACGCTCATCTACGGCCTGATACAGCACTCTTCGCAGGGCACGCTCCAGGAAGAAAACAAATGGGCTGAAGTCGCTGATGGTGCCTTCGGTGCCACTGACTAGGTTTGTCACCTCCTCAAAAGGACGCATGAGCCTACAGGCATTGCGCATGAGCGTCCAGTAACGTGTCAAAAAAATACCCAGCTCCGCAGAGGCTGTCCTAGCACCCCGGTCATACAAATACTCGTTGACGGCTTTTTCTTGTTGGAGCAGGCGGTTGAACATTAGGAGTGTTGAATCCCAAAGTGTCGGGCTATCGCAAATCAAGTCTGTCACTGGCATGTTGTTTCGCCACTGAATATCGGAAAAGAGCGCCATGGCCGTGTAGGAACGCCTGAAATTGCCACACACCTTCCTGGCCTGCATGAGGACGTCCTGTAAGCCTGGGTACTTACACATAAAGCGCTGTACAATCAGATTCAACACATGTGCCATGCACGGCACATTTGTCAACTTGCCCAAATTCAATGCCGCCAACAGATTGCTTCCGTTGCCACACCCCTTTGTCGATCTCCAGTTGGTGCGGAGTCAGCCACTGATCCACCTGTGCGTTCAGGGCGGACAGGAGTGCTGGTCCAGTGTGACTCTCTGCTTTCAGGCAAGTCAACCCCAGAAGGGTGTGACACTGTCATATCCGGGATGTGGAATAGCCCCTGGGGAGCTGGGGGGGTGCAGTTGATGTGGAGCAAGTCGCAGCAGCAGAAGAGGACTCAGCCGAGGAGGTTAGCGAAGAGGATGGAGTAGAAGGAGTAGAGGAGGTGGCAGCAGGCCTGCCTGCAAGTCGTGGCAGTGTCAACAACTCCACTGCAGAGCCACCCATTCCATGCTTGGCAGCCGTCAGCAGGTTGACCCAATGCGCAGTGTACATGATATACCTGCCCTGACCATGCTTTGCAGACCAGGTATCAGTGGTCAGATGGACCCTTGCCCCAACACTTAGTGTACAGGTTGGGGATTGCCTTTTGTGAAAAAAAATTCCATCCTGGTACCTTCCACTGCGGTGTCCCTTTTTTGAAGGCCTTGTATGATAAAAGCTGTTGGGCTAAGTTCCGACAAGCCAGCTGTCAGACGCCGGGCAAGGGGGTGACTCTGTGACATTGGCTTCTTACGCTCAAACATTTCCTTGACAGACACCTGACTGTGGGCAGATGAGCAGGACATGCTAAAGGTAAGAGGCGGAGTGGCGGGTGTTTGAGAGGGGGCAAAGAGGACATCTCTGTTATCAGAGGCAGACACACAAAAAAAATGCCACACTGCTGAGCTTTGCAATGATGGCATTCTGGTGGTGGCAACAGCATGCGTTGATTGGTGTGCTGTCTGGCTGACCCCGGGTGCCGATACATGCTGTCTGACTGTGCAACTAGCTCCTTGCGACGACCTCCCCCTGCTTCCAACTCGTCTCCTCCTCCTCTCTGTCTCCCCATCTGAACTTTCTCCCTGTTCTTCTTCTCTTCGAGCGGGCACCCATGTGACATCCACGGACACATCGTAATCATTAACCACTTCACTTGTATCTGACAACTCAGCACAAAGGAAGCAGCAGCGGGTACAACATCATCATCATCATCACACCGTACGTCCATGTGTGTAATGCTGCCTGACTGAGACATATCCCTGTTATCTACATCCTCTGGCATTAATGGCTGTGCATCACTAATTTCTTCCAACTGATGTGTAAAAAAATTCTCCCACAGATCAAATGAAGCGGCTGTGGTGCTAGTGGTGGTGGTGGTGGCGGCGGGCGGGCGAGTGGTAACTTGAGAGGTGCCCGAAGCTGAGCTGGAGGAGGATGGTGCATCAAGGTTCCGAGCGGAAGCTGTAGAAGATTGGGTGTCCTGTGCAAGCCAGTCAACTATGTCCTCAGAATTTTATGTGGCCTCTGAACACTGGGCATTATTCTAGGGCCAAAGAAAATCACAGCACCACGACGGCCCCTGCGGGGTGGCCTGCCTCTGCCTGTCTTTTTTCTTTTTCTTTTTTGATTAGTGGTACTATGCGTGAAAGTTGTGGGCCTGACACACACTGGCAGGCAACTGAAATTATATTAAAGGGTAATAATTAAATGACTTTTTTATCTGCAAGGTACTGTGCCACCCGATATGAGTGGTGGGCACTGGCAGTGGGCACAGTACAGTCTGTGTGTGCCTAACACACACTAGCAGGCAACTGAAATTATATTAAAGGGTAAAAATGAAATGACTTTTTTATCTGCAAGGTACTGTGCCACCCTATATGAGTACAGTCTGTGGGCCTGCGGCCTCTCACACACAGGCAGGCAACTGCTATATAATATATATAGAAAAAAAAAAGCAGACTGATGTACCAGCCCTAAAAAGGGCTTTTTGTGGTGCTGTAAGGATGCTGTCCTTACAGCAGATGAGTCTTTGAGAACTGGAGTGGACACAGAACACTAGTAGCTAACGCTTTCCCTAGAATCCCTAAATTAATTCAGCAGCAGCAGCACTCTCCCTGCTCTAACTAACACTGCAGCTTCAGAATGAATCTAAGATGGATGCTGTCCTTGCTTTTTGATAGGAGGTGGGAGGGTCTGGGAGGGAGGGTATGCTGATTGGCTGGAATGTGTCTGCTGACTGTGAGGTACAGGGTCAAAGTTTGCTTAATAAGGATGTATAGGGGGCGGACCGAACATCGCATATGTTCGCCTGCCGCGGCGAACGTGAACAAGCTATTTTCGCCTGGAACTTTTCGCCGGCAAATAGTTCGGAACATCTTTAGTCTGCTGTTCCCCTCAGTCTATCAATGGTCGACCTTGGGTCGGACAATTCAAGCGACGAAGAGGAGGGTGACCAAGAATGGGTGCCAACTCCCTTGTCAGGTGACATCCAAAGGTTAAGGAAACCGCAGCACTCTTTTGTCTATTTCCATCCTTTATTTCATCAAAATCATGCATGTCAGGTGACAGCAGCACTGATGAGGAAGGTAGGTACCTGAGGCAAATGGTGCGCCAGGTCACCAGGGAGCCCAGTGGTAGGGACTCCACTGGTAATGGCAGCAGGAGGTGGCTGCAGCAACAGCGGGTGCGACAGCAGCAGCAGGTGCCACCTCCACCTTTGTGCACTGAGCCTGAATGGGCACAAGCCAGCACCACCACATCTTACAGGAGGTCGGTGCGTAAGCCTGTTTGGGCTTACTTCACCCTGGCAGAAGACGATCAGACAATTGTGGTGGGAGGGAGGTCTGTTGCTTGGCTGGGTACCACTGCCCTTACCCAGCACCTGAGAATCAACCACTGGTGAGGGTGGGACCAGATGCAGGGTGGTCATAGCAGCACCAGCAGCAGTGCGCAGAGGACAGCAGCTCCTGCCACTGTCCTGCAGCCACCCCAACCCCTTTTCAACAATGCATTTCCACTCCCCCACTAATTCTCCTAGAGGTACTGGTACCGGCAGCCAGACCTCTGCCTCCTCTGAACCCTCCTCTGTCGCCTGCACTGCCATCCAGCGTCAGCCTTTGGTCGCAGAGTCATTTGAACGCATATCGCCCTACGCACCCGGGGACCGACAGGTGAGTTCATTCAATGGGCTCACGGCCAGGGTTATCGCCCAAAATCTGCTGCCCTTCAATATTGTGGACTGCAATCTATTATGGCAGATGTTGGAGCAGGCCCAACCCAGAAGGCGTGTCCCCAGCCGCCATTTATTTGCCAGGACCTACGCCAGCACATTGTGCAGAATGTATCCCTGTCGCTGGATCATGCTAGCAGCGACAGGGCGCATCTGACAATGGATGCCTGGACCAGCAGACATGGCCAGGGACGCTACATTAGCTTCACAGCCCATTGGGTGTCTTTCCAAGGGATCATCAGATGTGGCGGCATCTCAGTTTGTGGTGCAGCTTCAGGGTGTCCAGGGAAGAACTGCTGTTCTCCATGAAGCCACTGTCTCCATTGCTGCTGAGCAAGCGTCCCTGTAGCTGCACAATTGTGGGGCATGTCTGTTGCCAGGCCGTTCTCCAGCTTGTGAGCTTAGGGGAATGGAGACACACTGGACCTGATGTTCTGGCCGCTCTCTAGGCTCAGCTCCACAAGTGACTAACACCCTGCAGGTTAGAGGCAGGTATGGTTTTCTGTGACAACGGCAGCAACCTCATCGCTGCCCTCCATGCTGGAAGTCTAACACACTTGCCCTTGTGGTACAAAAGTTTCTATGCACATACCCAAGTTTGAGTGACATCGTGCAAAGGGTACGGAGGATTGCCAGCCACTTCCGATGCTCCCCAACTGCCACCATGTCCCTGTCCAAACAGGACAACAGCCTGCCACCTCACAGGCTGATTGTGGACAGTGTGACTCATTGGAACTCCACCCTCCCCATGCTGGAGAGGTTGTGGGAGCAGCAACGGGCAGTAAAAGAGTACCTGCTGGACCAAGGCACTTCCGGGCCATCCCACCCACTCCCCTACATCACCAATGCGGAGTGGGGGCAGATACACCAGGTCTGCCACGTGTTGGTCCCATTTAAGCAGGCAACCAAGATGGTCAGCGGGGAGCATGTTGGCCTCAATTGTGTGCTCCCCATAGTGTTCTTGCTGGACAGGACACTAGAATGGCTTCTTGATGCTGGGGAGAGTGCCTTGGTGGAGCAAGAAGAGGCAACACTGCTCCACCAAGACCAGGCCTAGGATGAGGAGAAGGAGGAAGAATTTTTTGAGGAGGTTGTTGATGTCCAGGAGTCTGAGCCTGGTCAGGAGGGGGAGCCGGTGCTTGGGGCACCGTTAGTCCGGGGGTGGGGCGTCTCCTAGAGGGAGCAGTAGCAGCAAGAGGACCAAGACATCATGGTCTCGGGAAGCCAAGAAGAGTCACAGCGGGCTGTCCTCTTCCCCATTGCTGCCCACATGCTGCACTGCCTCGGGAGGAACCCCTGGATCAGGAAATTTAAGGAGAGGGATGATTTTTGGTTGGCCACACTTTTAGACCATCGCTGCAAGGGGAAACTGGAGAAGTTCATCCCAGCCAGCTGGATGGATGCCCGTATACAAAACCTGCGGGCCTGTCTGCTCCTCTGGCTGGAGAAGGCCAACCCTCTGACTCACACTCCAGTTCTCCCCGCTCATGTCACCCAGCAGGTGGCTGGCCATGCAGCGCCAGATGAGAAAGTGATCTTATGGGTGAGATGAGGTTGTTCTACTAGTCTGCACGATCCAGTAGCAGCAGCAGCAGTCACCACCAGCGGCTGGCCTGCATGGTGGTAGACTACATGGGGTCCGTCTGTGCTTCCGACAGCTTGAGCACCAACAATACCATGGAGTATTGGGTTGCCAGGCTGGACACCTGCCATGAGCTCGCTCATTATGTGCTGGAAGTACTGTCTTGCCCCCCCTCCAGCGTACTGTCTAAGCAGACAGTCAGTGCGGCAGGTGGGGTTGTCACCGACAAGCGGACCCGTTTTTTCACAGACTCCGTGGTCAGACTGACATTTATCAAAATGAATGAGTCCTGGATCGGGCTTTGAAAGGTCTCTTGTCAATCCCTCTCCTTGGCTCTCCCTCCAAAACATCATTGCTTTTTTATTTCTGTATATATTTATGGATGAATTTATTTTTGTACAGTATTTATTTATTGATGGATTTATTTAGATATTTCTGTATTGATTAATTTATTTATGTATTTATTTATTGATGACTATATATTTCTGTACTGATGAATTTAATTATGTATTTATTGATGAATTTATTGTATGATAAATTTATTTATTTATTTATTTATTAATAACTTTATTTATATATTTGTCTAATGATTAATTTATTTATGTATTTATTAGGAGAATAATTTGTATTTCTTTTTACCAATCAATGAGTTTATTTATCTATTTTTTATTAATTTATTAAACATCTTATTTATTTATTCAATTAACTAATTATTGATACACACATATATATATATATATATATATATATATATATATATATATATATATATTTTACAAATATAGCCCGTTAGAATAAAGGGCGCTAGAACAGTTGTGCATAAACATTAGTAGGAACAGTCTATTAAATGGCAAGGGAACTTGACTACATTGGCTTTCTGTTGGCTTTCTTTGTCAAATTCATCGATTCAATTGATTCATTGTTTCAGCCCTAGTATAGTGTACCCCATAGTGTACCCCATAGTCCTCTGTTTGATGTCTGGATACTGCCCCCCCATACATAAACCATACTGGAAAATAGACCTCTCAGATTCCAATCGGCACACACTCCCCGCACCGGTCTGCTCTTAGTTTCCGTATCGAGCACATCAAGTCTGGAGAAGAACACTGCGGTAATGCTGGCTTGCTGATTCCTCCAAGCCAGAGGTAGTGTCACACAGCCCGGGCCAGACTTCACCAGGAAGGAGCTGACAGGCACCTGCGAGCACTTAGATTGTCATCCAGCAGAACGGAGTTTGTAGTCTGTTTTAAAGGAAACATGTGTTCTCGACCTACATAGAACTGCGGGTAAACTTACCCCACAAAACGAATTCAGTCTGCTTCATCTTTGTGGACTTGAGATACAAAATCAGATCCTGTAGGTTCAAGAAAAACTTACAGTAATCCGGTTCTGTACAATGCAAATGTCTGGAGAGGGGGGGGGAAGATTTCAGGGCTTCCAGGGAGAGATGGGATAGATTATAGCAGGATGGACCACATGTACAGTATATATCTATCTACCCCATCACTCCTGGAAGCCCTGCATTCTTCTTCACCTCCAGACATCTACATTCTTTAGGACCGGATTACTGTACGTTTTTCATGAACCTAAAGGATGCAATTTTCTATGTCGTCGACAAAGATGAAGCAGTGCTGCATTCGTTTTGTTGGGTAAGTTTACAGGCAGTTCTATGTAACTCAAGAATACATGGTGCCTTCAAAACAGACTACAAACTCTGCTTTGCTGGAGGTGCCTGTCAGCCACTTCCTGGTGAAGTCTGGCCCGGTCTGTCTGACACTACCCCCCGTGTGTAGCCAAGCCTCGCAGCTAGAGTCTTATTCAGCAGCCTGACCTGCTATTGATGATCCCCAGCAACCTGGGACCGTGACTGAGTCATCACCGAGGGGAGGGGAACTGATCCCGGCGGCAGAGCCAGGGACACTTATAGACCCGGGCCGAGGCAAGCTGGTTCCTCACTGGATTCTGTGCTCAGACAGGCAGAGGACGGCTGGGTGCTGCCAATTGCCGAACCCCAGCGTGTGTGCGTCGCTGATCATGTATGGGTCGGGCGAGCGGCAGAACCTATGCCTCCTCACAGACAAAAGGGGGATTAGAAAGCCACTGCTAAACCTGCCAGTCCTGTTTCCCTCTGGCTTGGCGGATTCAGCACACTGCGCGGCAGGCTGCGTTACCGCAGTGTTCTTCTCCAGACTCGATGTGCCCGATATGGAAACTGAGAGGAGACCGGTGCGGGCAGCGTGTAGAGCTAATGTTGTACTAATTTATTGTGGGCTTTACAAACTTAAAATACCTTTGGAAAAAAAAATTGTCAAAGGAAAATATAGCATTTTCTATGCATGGAAGCACATTCCTTCTCTAGATGAAGAACCTGCTTCTTTCAGAGGTGTCTAAGTTTATTTTTGGTTTTGCCCTGGTCTCGTGGGGGCCCATTCCTGGGAACACATTCCTGCTGCAAACAAAAACCTGCTGCCATCAGAGGGGTCTGAGTTTATTTTTGGTGTTGCCCCGGTCTGATGGGGCTATTCCTGGAAACACATTCCTGCTGCAAACAAAGAACCTGCTGCTGTCAGATGTGTCTAAGTTTATTTTTGGTGTTGCCTCAGTCTGGTGGGGACCCATTCCTGGGAACACATTCCTGCTGCAAACACTGAACCTGCTGCTGTCTGTTCCTGATGAGTTAGGCTGAGCTATGTGTAGGCCTTAGACTCAACCATTACCATATACTTGATGCTGCTGTCTGTCCTGATCATGCAGAGTTATATGTAGGCCTTATATTTCACTGTTACCTTTACCTGCTGCTGTCTGTCCTGATCTTGATGAGTTATATGTCAGCCCTATACTACAGCATTATAATTTACCTGCTGCTGCTGTCTGTTCTGATCCTGCTTAGTTAGGCCCAGCTATATGTATGCCTTATACTACAGTGTTACCATTTACCTGCTGCTCTCTGTCCTTCTTCTCCTGAGTTTGGTCAACCTATGTGTAGGCCTTATGTTACAGCATTACCATTTACCTGCTGCTGTCTGTCCTGCTCCTGCTTGGTTTGGTCGAGCTATGTGTAGGCCTTACACTACAGCTTTACCATTTGCCTGCTGCTGTCTGTCCTGCTCCTCGTGAGTTTGATTGAGCTATGTGCAGGCCTTATGTTACAGTGTTACCATTTACCTGCTACTGTCTGTGCTGATCCTGCTGAGGACAACCAGCACGTACCACTGATATAGGACTTTATCAACTATTGGGTATTAGAATTGTATATATATATATATATATATATATATATATATATATAAATATACAGTATATATAGATACATATACGGTATATATATATAGGGGAATAAAGTCGGTCCACCATTTGCTTCACCATATCTGGAGTGCTGCTTCAATTCTTTGGATTTGTATGACTGTGACGACGCGGTCGGTCGTCAGTGAAGGATTGCACCCGTTTTTAACCTTGAGTGCTGCTGAATCTCTTTGTTTGTTATATATATATATATATATATATATATATATATATACAGTGGAGGAAATAATTATTTGACCCCTCACTGATTTTGTAAGTTTGTCCAATGACAAAGAAATGAAAAGTCTCAGAACAGTATGATTTCAATGGTAGGTTTATTGTAACAGTGGCAGATAGCACATCAAAAGGAAAATCGAAAAAATAACTTTAAATAAAAGATAGCAACTGATTTGCATTTCATTGAGTGAAATAAGTATTTGAACCCTCTAACAAAAAAGACTTAATACTTGGTGGAAAAACCCTTGTTTGCAAGCACAGAGGTCAAACGTTTCTTGTAATTGATGACCAAGTTTGCGCATATTTTAGGAGGAATGTTGGTCCACTCCTCTTTGCAGATCATCTCTAAATCCCTAAGGTTTCGAGGCTGTCTCTGTGCAACTCTGAGCTTGAGCTCCCTCCATAGGTTTTCGATTGGATTAAGGTCCGGAGACTGACTAGGCCACTCCATGACCTTAATGTGCTTCTTCTTGAGCCACTCCTTTGTTGCCTTTGCTGTATGTTTTGGGTCATTGTCGTGCTGGAACACCCATCCACGACCCATTTTCAGTTTCCTGGCAGAGGGAAGGAGGTTGTCGCTCAGGATTTCACGATACATGGCTCCGTCCATTTTCCCGTTAATGCGAATAAGTTGTCCTGTGCCCTTAGCAGAAAAACACCCCCAAAGCAAAATGTTTCCACCCCCATGCTTGACGGTGGGGATGGTGTTTTGGGGGTCATAGGCAGCATTTTTCTTCCTCCAAACACAGCGAGTTGAGTTAATGCCAAAGAGCTCTATTTTGGTCTCATCAGACCACAGCACCTTCTCCCAGTCACTCTCTGAATCATTCAGGTGTTCATTGGCAAACTTCAGACGGGCCTGCACATGTGCCTTCCTGAGCAGGGGGACCTTGCGAGCCCTGCAGGATTTTAATCCATTGCGGTGTAATGTGTTTCCAATGGTTTTCTTGGTGACTGTGGTCCCTGCTAATTTGAGGTCATTAACTAACTCCTCCCGTGTAGTTCTAGGATGCTTTTTCACCTTTCTCAGAACCATTGACACCCCACGAGGTGAGATCTTGCGTGGAGCCCCAGAGCGAGGTCGATTGATGGTCATTTTGTGGTCCTTCCATTTTCGAACAATCGCACCAACAGTTGTCACCTTCTCTCCCAGCTTCTTGCTAATGGTTTTGTAGCCCATTCCAGCCTTGTGCAGGTCTACAATTTTGTCTCTGACATCCTTGGACAGCTCTTTGGTCTTTCCCATGTTGGAGAGTTTGGAGTCTGCTTGATTGATTGATTCTGTGGACAGGTGTCTTTTATACAGGTGACTAGTTAAGACAGGTGTCCTTAATGAGGGTGACTAATTGAGTAGAAGTGTCTAACCACTCTGTGGGAGCCAGAACTCTTAATGGTTGGTAGGGGTTCAAATACTTATTTCACTCAATGAAATGCAAATCAGTTGCTATCTTTTATTTAAAGTTATTTTTTCGATTTTCCTTTTGATGTGCTATCTGCCACTGTTACAATAAACCTACCATTGAAATGATACTGTTCTGAGACTTTTCATTTCTTTGTCATTGGACAAACTTACAAAATCAGTGAGGGGTCAAATAATTATTTCCTCCACTGTATATATATATATATATATATATATATATATACATTTAGAAAGAATTGTTTGAATAAAATACAATCATGCGGTGTTACGCCTCATTTTACTTAATTTCATTTTATATGTTATCATTTTAGTAGGAAGTGGGGGCACACTCCAGAATATCTGTACATGGACTTTTATTAAACAATGAATATTAAAAGAACACATATATGTTGGACATATGGACCAAGGCAAAAATGGTTGCAATATGCAGTATCTCCACACAGCATTTGAACCGTCCAAATATTGTAAAAATTTATCCAGGTTTGGAGACGCCACTTTCCAGTATATGGACTTAGATTGCTGGCTGGATATCTCCTCAAGGACTGCTTAAAGGATTTGATCTTTGGATTATAGGATTTTATGAATTGGACTGTTGTGTTTTATCCCTTTTTTTACCTTTTTTTACCACTGTGATATTTGTTAATTTATTGTTGCGATACTCCACTGTTGCGACCTTTCACTATACGGTTTGGCCAAACCTGGAGAAATTTTCACAATATTTGGATGGTTCAAATGCTGTGTGGAGATACTGCATATTGCAACCATTTTTGCCTTGGTCCATATGTCCAACATATATGTGTTCTTTTAATATTCATTGTTTAATAAAAGTCCATGTACAGATATTCTGGAGTGTGCCCCCACTTCCTACTAAATTTTTCAGCCCTTGATAGTCTTGGTGAATCTATCGGTGGGTAGTGCACCTCCCTTGGGTACTACACCGCTCTAGTGCGACATATAACCAATATTATGTTATCATTTTGCCTTACTTGGGTTTTGGGAGGCCCTTGTGTGGTTCTTAAAAAAAACTAAGTGGGGAGCACCACATGTGGGCTTCCCTTGTAAAAAGGTATTTTGCAGTTAACATTGTACAAGACTGATTGAGGAACCTAATTACATTTTCTTGTTTTATTATTTTCTTGTTTGTTTTAATGTGGATTTAGGTTCGAGCAAGGTGTTGTCCATCGTCCTGAACAGGATGCCTGACTTCCATGTTGACCTCTCTACATGGTTGGGTGTGACTGGCGTTATACTCATCTTTGTGGTAATCTGGTTTTGGGAATGGAGTGTTATTGCCCCATGTATATATCTATATATACATTTATATTTGATGTTACTTCTTGACAACTATATAATGATAATTTGCACATGTGATTTTTATAATCGCAGCTTTTCACTTTGCAATATAAACTGAAATTTTGGAGTTATTCTTCTCATTTCCATGGTTGTTATCATGTGACCGCATAAACAGGATGTGTTTGTGGCTCAGCTTGCATTCAATCTCATGTGCGAACATGTGATCTGTTATCATGTGAATGCCCTGTCTATGGACACTCACGGCCTGTGTGTGTTGCTCCTTCATTGCGGACACGTGATTGCATCACATGATTCTTTATGTAATGCAGAAGCAATGCGCCGACATGCGCTGTTAACCAAATGGGATGCTATATCGGATCCATGCTGGTTAGTTCTTGGCCCCCTCCATTAATGATGACACAATTGGTTTTGGACATTTTTTTAAATATGTAATTTTGATAAATTAAGCACATTATGAATTCACATAGTTTAATTGAAGTTATTAATCTCTTCACAGAATGGATACTTGTATATTATGTCATTTTTTTAATAAACAGTATATATTTTTTTAAACACAATACTTATCAAACAGATTAATTGTAATTAAATTATTAATAGTTTTCATTAAATAATCACCTGGGTTTGTAATTGTATTTGTACTTGGCACCATTCACTTTAGTCACTGTTTGAGAAAGGTCCCATTGTGTGGACCGAAACATCGCTTTTGGGTGAATAATTTTATCGTGGCATGTGTAGACAAAGAACCTGCTGCTGTCAGAGGTGTATAAATTTATTTTTGGTGTTGCCCCAGTCTGGTGGGGGTCCATTCCTGGGAACATATTCCTGCTACAAAAAAAGAATCGGCTCCTGTCTGTTCTGGCTGAGTTTGGCCCAGCTATGTGTAGGCCTTATACTACCCCGTTAGCATTTACATGCTGCTGCTGCTGTCCTGATCCTGATAAGTTTGACTGGACTAAATGGGCCTTACTGCAACCTTATCATTTAAAATTACATGAAAACAAAACAATATTAAAAAACAGAAGCACACATTAGAATAGAAAAAAAAATTTATTTACAAACATGCCTCTATGGCAACTTTTTTAGTTCATAAAGCTCCAAAATCTCCTACATCCATTTGAGGTGCAGCTCCTCCATCTTCCACATCTGCTTGCACATCTGCCTCCGCATCTTCTGCCAGCTTCATGCTCCCGCTGCATCTGCCTCATTTAAAAAAAAAAATTTAAATTAATCAGTACTGTTAGGATAAAATTAAAAAAAATAAAAATGAAAATTACTTCAAATTCAGATTAAGAGGCATGGATACAACCTCCAAATCCTCTGTTCAAGGTCTGTGGAATGGGAACCCCTGTAATCACACAATGTTCAGAATTTAGACAAGCAACTCAAAACTCATGACAAATGCTAATTTAGTGTAGTATGTATCTAATGTAATGATAGACGGGGCCTTTTACAGGAATGCAGAATGATGATTGCAGTTTATGTATAAACACACACACACATATATATATTTATGTGGGTGTGAACCGCAAAAAATAAACCGTTTACATCATATATCAACAATGCGCTGTGTGTATATATATATATATATATATATATATATATATACATATATATCCCAGAGAAGAGGCAGCACTCCTGAGTTAAATGGTGATGACCCAATTTATTCCAAGGCAACGTTTCAGCCTACTCCATGAGGCCTTTTTCTAAGCCTCCATGAGGCCTTTGTTAGGCTTGACAAAGGCCTCATGGAGTAGGCTGAAACGTTGACTTGGAATAAATTGGGTCATCACCATTTAACTCAGGAGTGCTGCCTCTTCTCTGGGATCTATATATGTGTGGAGGATTGTCCGTCCTCCTGAGGATTTTGCACCCACCAAGCCCTTTGGACGTTCTGCTGCCTATCTCCGGATTTATATATATATATATATATATATATATATATATTATATATATACTCATGGTGAGGAAGAGATGTATGATGTAACCTGCTGATTTGATATGTGTCACACCAGGTACTAAGTAATCATTTGTAAAGGGATGAAATACTTATTTGCGTAACTGTATATATATATTACAGAGTGTTGGCGAGAGATACAAAAGTAATGTGAGCATTGTACCTGGGCATATTCTGTCACAGATCTTTCTGATCCGCTGCGAGTTCCTCCTCTTCAAATCGGACCATTTCTTGAGTAAGGCCATCTTCGTGTGCCTGCCATTATACTTCTGCCATAGCTCGAAACGGATCCCCCTCACGATCCTCTGCTTGTCAGACTGGACCCAGGTACTGTCATAGCTCCGCTCCAACATGGCCTACAAGATAAAGACACAAACATATAATCCCAATTTTTTTTATACAAGTATTAAAAATAATGCCCTCAACAAAACAGATAAAAGTATTTAACTCTTTGAAGGGGAAATATTAGATTTAATGTTACCGTTAACATTTAATGTTAATCGGATTGTATTTAGTGTTGGGAACGAATATTCGAATCACAAATTTTTATTGTGAATATCAGGACTTTGAGAATTTGCGAATATTTAGAATATAGTGCTATATATTCGTATTTTTTAACATTCTAGATTTTTTTTCATCTGAACCCATGATCCCTCCCTGCTTCTTGCTTGTGGGCCAATGAGAAGCCTTCAATGTCTTTGTCTGAGCTTTGCAACATCCCTAGCAACCAATAGCAAAGTTGCCTACCCCTTACTATATAAGAACCTCCCCAGCGCCATTTTCTGCAGTTTTTTGCAGTTCTGACAGAGAAAGCAGTGTCATTGCTGTTCTCTGTGCTTTGCTATGTCATCACATTAGATAGTTAGTTAGTTAGCTTATATATATAATACAGATAGTTAGTGGGAGATAGTCAGTGAAGGTTAGATTGTGATATAGTGTAGCTGATAGGTTCCATTGCAGGGTGTTAGATAGTGTGACAGGTTCTGCTGTCCATACATACATGCTACATACATACATTCATGCATAGTGCTGTGATGTCACAAGTTCACAACAATACTTAGTGCACCAATCACTAATATTTAGTTAGACCTGCTAAAATGTGAAGTTGCACGCATTGCACCAAAATATTCACATCATTAGTGCCGATTTGCACAATCGCAAATATTTTGGAGCACTCTATCTGCATATAAAGCTATTGTAATTATCTGCCATGGGAACCATTTTCTCCAGTCTCAGGAAACTTCTAGCAGCTTGAAAAAAGTAGCAAAAGTGACCCACGCCTAAACTGTGCGTGCATTACGCAAATATTACATTTCGATTTTGCAATCAAGAAAATAATCGCAAATTCGCAAATACTCGAATTCGAGAATTTATGACGAATATTTGCTCAAATATTCGCAAAATATCACAAATTTGAATATTGCCCCTGCCGCTCATCACTAATTGTATTTTGATTCTATGTGTGTGGGGTCTGAGCAATTAAATATTGGCCAGCTGAGCAGAGATGTACCTATCTAGGGAAGTGATGGTACGGGGTGTAAAGCTGGTTTGCCTCCCTGTGGTGCACTCTGGGTAACTCTAAATGAACAAGCAAATAATGGTGGTCAGATAAAGAAAGCTTCTCCTGAGTCCTGAGCCTGACCAACAGGACACAAACTCTAATCTATAGATTGAGTGTGTGTGGTATATAGTGTGTGGCAGAAAAATGGATCTGCAATGTGCATGTGAGAGATATTTTTGTGCTGTCCATACATACATGCTACAGACATAGTGCTGTGATGTCACAACAATACTTAGTGTACCAATCAGTAATATCTACTGAGACCTGATAAAATGTGAAGTTGTATGTATTGCGAAAAATATTTCCATCATTAGCGAAGATTTTTCACAATCACAAATATTTTAAAACACTCTTTCTGCATATAAAGCAACTGTTCTGACATGCATGTGAAATGTAATCAAATACACTGATATAATTTCAAATTACTTACAGTGATCACGAGTTCTTCCTCACTGTCGCGAAAATTGCTGGCAACCATTTTTTCTAATCTCATCAAACTTCGGGTAGTTTGAAAAGAGTTGCTAAACTAGATCACGCCATTTTTTCGCATGAGCAATACGCGAATATTGCATTGCCAATTTTTGTAATAAAGAAATTGATGAATGGAGATTGCAAATTCTCAAATTTGCAAATATATCATGAATATTTGCCCAAATATTCGCAAAATATCCCAAATTCGAATATAGCCCCTCATCAGTAGTCAGGACGACTTGCTGTCAGTGCTGGAGAAATTAATTCTGAATTACACTAGCAAATTCTAAAGGAAAATGTGAAGAAACCTGTCTGTGAGTCATGCAGTAAGACAATGGCCCTAAGCACACAAGTTGTTCTACAAAATAATTGTAAAAAAAAGAATTATGTTAAAGTTTCTGACCTTAATCGAATAGAATTGAATGTTGTGAAAGGACCTGAAGCGAGCAGCTCATTGGTGGAAAACAACATAAACAGAGTTGAAGCTGTTTTTTATCGAGTAATGGGCTAAAAAAATTCCTCCAAGTTGATGTAAAAGACTACTTAACAATTACTAGAAAAGCTCAGGTGCAGTTATTGCTGCATAAGGAGATCACTCCAGATACTGAAAGCAAAGGTTCACATACTTTTGACACTAGCAGACATGATATTGGATTATTTTCTTTAATTAAAAAATAACCTAGTCTTATATGTTTCATTAATTTGGTTGATTTGGCCATCTTTATCTACTTAGACTTCTGTGGAAATCTGATGTAGTTTTATCTCAAATTTATGCAGAAATATAGAACATTACGAAGGGTTCACAAGCACCAGTGTAAGCTATTTTGTACCCTACTCTGCACTGCAGCAACAACTCTGCACTGGACTTAGGAGACAGTTTTTATTCATCCTTGAGGATTAGAGATGTTAGAAATAAAAGCTTTTATTACCATGTTTCTCTGTATGCTCTGTAGTATTTTCTTTAACCCTAGGATACCGGAGTTTTTTTCGATTTTGCTTTGTCATTCTTCTATCTTCCTTGAGCCGCAACTTTTTTATATTTCCGTTCACATAGCTGTATGAGGGATTATTTTTTATGGGACATGTTTTGTACAAGGTTGTATATCAGAAATAGTGAGCACAGTCAAAGCCCTCTCTGGGTTTCTTTCTTATAATCTCCAAACTCTTTGCAAATAAGGCCAAAGGGGTGCAATTTTACTCTATATAAATATTTCTGTTTCTCTCTGCCCACAAATATGACATCACAATACCGTGCTCAATGTGCACTTGCTCAATAAGTATTTCTGAGGTACCCATTGAAGGGGCAGATTTTTAACAGATGGCCAGTCTGTCTCTTTGTTTTGATGAGGGCACTGAGGTATATCGCCCTAACCAAGATGCAGGAAAGTCTATAGCCCACAATGTAGGCATTACCTTTTCTGACATATATTCAGCACTCTCCCTTGCAAATGGCCTCTGTTCACTCTCTTAAGTTCAGTTCTCTTTCTAAGAGGCTGGGACTTCCACCAGGATTGTATTTCCCTTGTTAGCTCTGCTGCTTCTCAACTCACTTCTTAGCTTGTGAGAGAAAAAAAGGAACACTGTGCTAGCAGTAGGACACTGCATAAACATACTGTGTTCCTTAATAGTTTGCTTCTGGCATTCATTCATGTCGAAAATAAAATGCAATGAATGCTGAGGGGGAGATTTATCAAATGGTTGTAAAGGAAAACTGGCCGAGTTGCCCATAGCAACCAATTAGATTCCATCCTCATTTCATTGGAAAATTGGAAAAATCTGATCAGTTGCTATTGACAACTAATGGTGGGTTCACATCTGTGTTCTGGATTCCGTTATGGCTTTCCATTATAACATGGTTATAATGGAAAATAACTGAATCCATAAGACGAAAGAGGCATTCTGTTTTGATCCGTCATAATAGAAGTCTATGGGAATCATAATGGATCCGTCTGGTTCCTCTTATGCAAGACGGAAAACAAAGTCCTGTTGACAGGACTTTTTTTCTGTTCTACCGAAGGGAAATGGGATGGATCCGTTATGATCCCCACAGACTTCTATTATGACGGAAAGCAAAAAGGAATGCCTTATAAAAGCTTCTGTTGTGCATTCCATCAAAATACAAGTTTATGGGCAGCATAACGGATCCGTCCCATTTCTGTTATGCAGGACTGAACACCTGCATAATGAAAACCCGGACGGATCTGTTCTGCTGTTCATAGACTTGTATTGTGAAGGATCAAAACAGAATGCCTCTTAAAGGCTTCCGTTTTGATTTCTGTCTTATGGATTTTCCACTATGACCATGTTATAACGGAAAGCCATAACGGAATCCATAACGCTGATGTGAACCCACCCTAAGCCGGTTTTCCGTTGCACCAGTTTTTATAAATCCCCCCCCCTACAATTTTAGCATAATACATTATGCTGTATGTATATTATCCTGACTTCATGAGCATGCACTTTAATCACCAAGATGTAATATTAAAGCGGTTGTCCGGGTTCAGAGCTGAACCTGGACATATCTCAATTTTCACCCAGGCAGCCCCCCTGACTTGAGCATCAGAGCAGTTCATGCTCCGATGCTCTCCTTTGCCCTGAACCAAATCGTGCAGGACAAAGGCATTTTCCGGCATTTCGGTGACGAACCGGGCTCTCCATTGGGTTGCCAGGAAGCCTGGTGTCGTTACCGTCACTGATGGGCAGGCTTTAGCGCTGCCCTAACCTGTAAAATGGGTAAAGTACGCCCATCAGAGACAGTACGTCGCCGAACACACTGCCAGGTGTAAGCTTCTGCCTGGCAGTGTGTTATTGTAAACAAAAGAGCCCTTGCCCTGTGCGATCTTGTGCAGGGCAAGGGAGCGCATCAGAGCATGAGATGCTCCAATGCTAATATCAGGGGTGCTGCCTGGGTGAAATTATGGGTATGTCCGGATACAGCTCTGAACCCGGACAACCCCTATAACTGAACCAAAGGCCTAGTTCACACAGTTCAATTTGATGTAATGTTTTAATTCGTAAACTAGAATAAAAAGTAGTGTAAAACAATCCTGTATACAGTTTTATTTATAAATTCTACTAAAATAATCTGTAAATTGAGCTATAAGCAAGATATTCTTAAAAGATTACTCTCTTACATTCCCTACTAAGTTAAATCTGCCTGATCTGTAATTCGGCAGTTCTCTCTTCATACAAGATCCCTATATTTCTCACCATTGCACTTTTTGCCTTCCTGTTTATTACAAGTAACATCTAACTGCAGGTAAACAAATACAGTTCTAGCAGTGCAAATATGCAGTTATATTTCAAAATTCACAACATTTCTGTCTAGCACCCCAGAGTCCTGTGGTATCTAAATAAATGTTATCCAACATTTGTAAGTAAAGAAAAGTTTTTCCATGTTGGTAGTATATTTTTCCCCAAACAGCTTACTCGCATATTATTGCAAGATGTTCCCATCAGTAAGATTTTTTTTTTGTAACTCTTTTGCCAGTTCAGTAATTTGGAAATCTAATTTTTAACTGGTCAACTGTGAAGCTATTTTATAAACTTTGGTTTTAATTTTGAAACAATAATTGTTTAGTTAGTTCAATGCAGTTATTCATAATTGCAACCCATGGGAAGGTGTTACTCAAGTCTTCTTAAGTAGGCTAAACCCTGTAAATTGTTTATTCTGATAAAATCAAGAAAAGTGAACCTTTTTAATTCAACATATCAAATGTCAACCTTTTCCATAGCAACATATCCTATAAAAAATTATAAAAATAAAAAAGCATTTAGATTCCCATAAAAAAATCCAGTTACTTTATTTTAAGCATAGCTTATAGTCATCAAGGCAAATAAAGTAACTAGTGACTTCCAATTACACTAAAATTATTTTCTATCAAAAACAAATGTTCTCCTACCAACTACGAGTAAAATGTGCCCCTTAATATCACTATAAATTTAGCATCTGCATGTAATATATCAAAGTACTCAACCCTTGAACTGTGGTATGGATGGCCCAATACCTTGATAACTGTTCTGCTTTTTCATCATCAGAGTCTGATTTCCATGTTCATGTTAAGAGATGAGCGAATCGAAGCGATCAAAGTGGAATTCGATCCAACTTTCAGGAAAAATTTGATTTGCACCAAAGCTGAATTTCCTCATGCATCGTGGTAACTAAGCACATTTTTTCCTAAAATGGCTGCTGCACGTTTGAGGACATAGAGAATGGAACGCTGGGAAGGTGGGATCACCCACAATCCCATGAATGCAGCCAATCAGCAGCCAGTCAGCGTTGTGAAGTCACAGCCCTATAAATGGCGTTAGCCATCTCAGATTCTGCCATTTACTAGTGTACTTAGTGCAGGGAGAGACGTCTCCCGGTGCTAGGAACAGCAACTTGGCCAGGTGACGCCGCTTCCACCTCCAGGTTCCGCCACTGACTCCTCATCCTCCACCGTGTCCTCAGACTCCACTGCAGGGACAATTCACAGTGTCCCTCCAGCATACTACATGTGCAGGGGACGGGGGTGTCACACAGGGGAGGAACTGCTCCGTGTCCTTCATCAAGAAATTGAATCCTGGCTTTCTCCGTAACAACTCAAAATAGGAACCATGGTGACTGACAACAGGAAGAACATGGTGTCGGTGTTGCGTTAAGGAGGGCTGAGCCATGCACCCTGCATGGCACACGTGTTTAATCTGGTTGCCAAGCGGTTTCTGAAGTCTTTTACCCATTTGTAAGACATCGTAAAAATGGCCAGGAAACTTTACATACACTTCAGCCACTCGTACACCCAAAGCACACCCTCCTTGAGCTGCAGTGGCAGAACTGCATCTCCCAACATAGGCTGATATGCGAGGTTTTCACCCATTGGAATTCCATCCTCCATATGTTAGACCGACTATATGAAAAGAGAAAGGCCATAAACGATTTCTTGATGATCCAAGCGGACAGGAGTACTCCCCTGTGTGACCTCGATGTCAGCAATTGGCAGCTCTGCGTGACGCCTGCCGTTTGCTCAGGCCCATTGAGAAGGCCACATTATTTGTCAGTCGCCAGGACTATGGGATGAACAAAGTCATTCCACCGCTTCATGTCCTGGAACAGATGCTGGTAAATCTGGATGGTCAGGGGACTGGAGACATGGTGCCTAGATCTCATGGCCACATGAGCCCTGTGGGGGCTGAACTGGAGGAGGAGTACATTGGAGCACAAACAATGTGTAGTGAACTTGTTGGGTTTTCCACACAGGTAACAGGAGAGGAGGAGCAGGAGCAGCCAGAGGAGCTACAGGGTAATGAGGAAGAGGATGCAGAGGACCCTGACACACAGTGTCAGCATCCAGTGGAGATGGAGACAGGGAGTCCCTCTGAGTAACTTGCACAAATGGCACGATGCATGCTCACATGCTTGCGTAGTGACAGCCAAATTGTCACCATTTGACAGAGGGATGACTTCTGGCTCTCCACCTTGTTGGACCCTCACTACTGGTCCAAAATGGGGGCCTGATCTACACCCGCTGAGAGGGAGGACAAACTGAACTACTATAGAGACATCCTATGTAGTCAGTTGACCGCTGCCTATCTGCGTCATTGTTTCCTCCTCTCTCAGGTCTGACCAGGCGGGGGAGGGGGGGGGGGTTTGGCCCTCTGCGCTCATGTTACACTGCCATGGCTGCTAGGGAAGGGTGGGGTGGCAGGAGAAGTTCCAGCTCTATGAGCAGCAGCCTGAGTCTAGAGTCGCTCATGAGCAGCTTTCTTCACTCTCATAGTGAAGAAACTACTCACCAGCAGCTAGACGTAGAGCAGAACCTGAACCAACAGGTGGTAGCATACTTGGACAGCACCCTGCCACCCCAAGTTGAAGATCCACTGGACTACTGGGCACCCAACGGTTTTTTGGCCCCAACTGGCAGAGTTTGTCCTGGAAAAGCTGTTTTGCCTGTCCAGTAGTGTTGCATCAAAGTGAGTGTTTAGTGTGGCAGGGGCCTCCAAAATGTGGAGACATTGACCTTTGTTAAGATGAATCAGGCATGGATCAGCCAGGATTTCCACCCATCAATGCCTGATGCATCAGACTTGATCATCCATGGTGCCACACCAACACTTTGACAAAAGAGACCAGTTTCTTCTGGCTAGCTGCCTCAGCTACTATTCTAATGATGCCACCTGCCTGATGCCACATATCTGATGCCAAGTTCTCCTTCTTTCATCCACCATCTTCAGCAGGTACTGGTTTTGCCACCCACCTCCACACTATGGGGACTCCTGATGCTGCTGCCACCTCCACATTATGTCACCTTGCCATTCGGTGGTATCCTGATGCTTCTGCCACCTCCACACTATGTCACCTTGCCACTCTGTGGTATCCTCATGCTGCTGCCACCTCCACACTATGTCACCTTGCCACTCTGTGGTATCCTCATGCTGCTGCCACCTCCACACTATGTCACCTTGCTACTCTGTGGCCTCCTGATACTGCTGCCACCTACACACAATGTTACCTTGCCACTCTGTGGCCTCCTGATACTGCTGCCATCTACACACTATGTTACCATGCCACTCTGTGGCCTCCTGATGCTGCCGCCACCTCCGCACTGTCATTGTGCCATTCTGTGGCCTCCTCCTAGTGCTGCTGCTGCCGCCACCTCCACACTCTGTAATTGTGCCACTCTCTGGCCTCCTCATGCTGCTTCTATCTCACCACTATGTCATAGGGCCACTCTGTGGACTTCTAATGCTTTTCCCACCCTCCCAACTTTATGACTGGGCTACTATTTTGCCTTTCAGCCTGGCTGACGTCATCATTTATTTGACCCTTTTTCTATGTCAGAAGGAAGGAAAAATGAGACGCACAATGGATACTGTCTGTATAGCAGCTGTAAGGCCTGTATGGTTCCATCAGAATTGGCTTGTGATTTGGTAGCCAAAAGCAGGAGTGGGTGCAAAACACAGAAGACATTCAAATATTCCATTCACGTGTCATCTCTGTTTTGGATCCACTCCAGTTTTTTATGGCATTAGCAATACTGATGGGTTACTGACCAAATGCTGACCGAGTGTAGACGGATGCTTAACAGGCAGGATACGCTTTTTGTGGGTTACTGTTCTGACGGATCAGAGGAAGGGCAAAATAATCAGTGACGTCAACCTTACTGCTGACACCCACTCCACTCTGTCAGGGGCTCTACTTGTATAAGCGTTTAATAGAACAGGTTCTGTAGACATCTGTGGAATCAGCTGATGATGGTGTAAATAGGGTGCGCTCCTTCTTGGCGCTAACATCGGCCTATAAGGCCGAGTTCATACTTGAGTTATTTAGTCAGTTTTGTCCCCGTGACTGCCCAAATAAGTGAAGTGTGCAGTGATTCTAAGAACGACACCTGTCATCTGCATGTTATACTGACTCACAGTGTTATTTCACTACCAGAGCAGCCTCCCTATGCATGTTAATCCAATGCACAGTGTTCTACACCATCATAAAGGCTCTCTGTAGCCAGGAAATAGCTGTTTTTTAATGCTATTCACTACAAAAAAATTCGGAACAAACAGAATTTTCCCCAAAATTTGGCTAACCGGTCATCTCTATTCATGTTATTGCATTTTACAGAGTTTATCATGACTTGCTGTCCCTAGTGAAGCCCACAGTCTAAATTCCCTATAAGTATGTCTTGGGTTGAAACCAGAGTATCCAGAGGAAACTCACGCAAACATATTGGGACCATATACATTTCATGCTATTGTTTTCCCTGGTCAGGTTCAAACCTAGGACTCCATAGCTGCAAGGCACCACTGATCCACCATGCTTATAATCTTTTCCCAAAATATTTACATCCCATACTTTCTTTAACTCATTCAGGACCTTGCAATTTTCTGTTTTTGTGTTTTGATTTTTTACTCCTTGCCTTCCCGGAGCTATAACTTAACTTTTTTCCATTGACATGGCCGTATGAGCACTTGTTTTTTGTGGAACAAAAGTTATAACGACATAATTTACTATTGCATACAATGTAATGAGAAGCTGGAAAATAAATCCAAAAAGGGTGGAATTCGGAAAAAAATGCAGTTCTGCCACAGTGTTATGGGTTTTGTTTTTACGGCATTCCCTATGTGGTAAAACAGACTAGTGCCCTTCATTCTCCAGGTAAGTACAATTACAATAATACCACATTTATGTAGTTTTTATTAGTTATGAGCGGCAGGGGCAATATTCGAATTTGCGATATTTCACAAATATTTGGTAGAATATTAGTCATATATTCGCAAATTTCTGGTTATTTTCTTGATTGCGAAATTTGGCAATGTAATATGCGCGTAATGCACGCGCAATACAGACGTGTGTCACTATAGCTAGATTTTTCAAGCTGCTAGAAGTTTCCTGAGACTAGAGAAAATAGGTGACATGGCGGAACATTACAATAGCTTTATATGCAGATATATATGCGATTGTGAAAATCGGCAATTAATGATGTGAATATTTTTGTGCAATACATGCAACCTCACATTTTAGCAGGTCTGACTATATATTAGTGATTGGTGCACTTAGTATTGTTGTGAACTTGTGACATCACAGCACTATGTACAGTGGACATAAAAAGTCTACACACCCCTGTTAAAATGTCAGGTTTCTGTGCTGTAAATAAAATAAGACAACAATAAATTATTTCAGAACTTTTTCCACCTTTAACCACCTCCCGTCACGCTAATGCCGAAAGGCGTGCGAGAGGTGGTTCTCTCAGGTCTCGATCACTCCTATCGGCGTCATCCCGCGAGACTCGAGATTTCATGTGAACGCGCACTCACGCGCTGGCAGGCTGTAAATGTCAGTAAATCGCATCGAAATCGCATATCAGACGCTGTTTTGTAAACAGTGTCTGATATGCCTGCTGCCCGCTGCTCTGGTGGTCCCTTTTGCTTGGGTCCACCAGAGGACATGGGCAGCTATGTAAGTGCACCAATCACCACACACCAATCCCCCCCCCCCTGTCACTTATTAACCCCTTATTAACCAATGATCACCCCATATTAACTCCCTGACCACCCCCTGTCGCCCCCATGTCATTGATCACCCCCCTGTAAGGCTCCATTCAGACGTCCGTATGTGTTTTGCGTATCCACGGATCTGCGGATCCGCAAAATACGGCCACTGGCAATGTGCTTTCCGCATTTTGCGGATCCACATATTGCCAGAACTATATAGAAAATGCTTTTTCTTGTACTCAATTGCGGACAAGAATAGGACATGTTCTATATTTTTGCGGACCTTGAAGTGCGGACCCGGAAGTGCGGATCCTCAATTCCGGATCCGAGCGGGACAAAGTCTGTCCCCATAGAAATGAATGGGTCCGCAATTCCATTCCGCAAAATGTGGAACAAAATTGCGGATGCGTGAATGGGGCCTAAGGGTCCCCTATCACCGCCAGTTAGTTAGCTACTTGTTAGGTAGTTAGCTCCCAGCCCACCGCATCGCAGTCACTGATTAGTCGCTGATTAGTGTCATCGCTGTCGCTAATCAGCACTAGTACTATATAGTATCTGTAAGTGATCAAGACTGATCGCAATCAGATCTATATCAGTACATTAGGGTCACCTTGAGCTCTACAAAAAACACAGTGTTCGCCCGATCAGGATCTTTTGCGCACACTTGCGTTCAGTCCGCCCCACCTTAATGACAGAATATTTTTTTTTTCTGATCACTGCAAAAACACCGTAAAATCGCTGCGGCGCTATAAAGATCACTTTTGAGCTTTTTGGATCTTTATTAGCGATCGCAGCTTTAGGGTCCATTCACACGTCCATGGTGTGCTGCGGACCCGCAAATTGCGGCTCCGCAGCACACCATGCTGGCACTCTCCATAGAGATTCCTATCCTTGTCCACAGGCTGCGGACAAGAATAGGACATGCTCTATCTTTTGCGGAGCTGCGGCCGGATGTTTCGGGGCCGAAACCCGGAAGTTTGCGGCCGCAGCTCCGCAAATGCTGATGCGGAGAGCACATAGTGTGCTCTCCGCATCACCGCCAGCACCATTCACACTAAATGGGTCCGCATCTATTCCGCAGAACTGCGGAATAGATAGGGACATTTTTGCGGACGTGTGAATGGGGCATTACTTCGCAAGCACTCCTATGTCCTTTCCCCTCTTTTTTTTTTTACATATTTTTTGGCAGAGATTTTTTCATCCACATTGATCGATGCGAATTAAGAAATCTGTGCCGTTCATTTTTTCTTTCAGCCCAGAGACTGAGCGAAAAAAAAAAATCTCATTACCCGTATGCTCAATATAAGGAGAATAGCAGAAACTCCTAATGCTGGCCATACATGTAATGATTGTGGAGGCCCTCAAATGCCGGGGCAGTACAAACACCCCACCAATGACCCCATTTCGAAAAGTAGACACCCCAAGGTATTCGCTGAGGGGCATATTGAGTCCATGAAAGATTGAACTTTTTGTCACAAGTTAGCGGAAAGGGAGACTTTGTGAGAAAAAAAAAAAAATCAATTTCCGCTAACGTGTGCCAAAAAAAAAAATCTTCTATGAACTCACCATACCCCTCACAGAATACCTTGGGGTGTCTTCTTTCCAAAATGGGGTCACTTGTGGGGTATTTATACTGCCCTGGCATTTTAGGGGTCCTAAAGCGTGAGAAGAAGTCTGGAATCCAAATGCCTAAAAATGCCCTCCTAAAAGGTACTTATTGGAATTCGGGCCCCTTTGCGCATCTTGACTGCAAAAAAGTGTCACACATGTGGTATATCCGTACTCAGGATAAGTAGAACAATGTGTTTTGGGGTGTATTTTTACATATACCCATGCTGGGTGAGAGTAATATCTCTGTAAATTGACAACTTTGTATAAATTTTTTTAAAAAGTGGTATTTTACAGAGATATTTCTCTCACCCAGCATGGGTATATGTAAAAATACACCCCAAAACACATTGCCCTACTTCTCCTGAGTACGGCTATACCACATGTGTGACACTTTTTTGCAGCCAAGATGCGCAAAGGGGCCCAAATTCCAACGAGTACCTTTAGGATTTCACAGGGCATTTTTATGCATTTGGATTCCAGACTTCTTCTCACGCTTTAGAGACCCCTAAAATGCCAGGGCAGTATAAATACTCCACAAGTGACCCCATTTTAGAAATAAGACACCCCAAGGTATTTCATGAGGGGTATGGTGAGTTCATGAAAATTTTTATTTTTTGTCACAAGTTAGTGGAATATGAGACTTTGTAAGAATAAAAAAGAAAAGAAAAAAAAAAACAATTTTCGCTAACATGTGCCAAAAAAAAAAAATCTTCTATGAACTCGCCATGCCCCTCACAGAATACCTTGGGGTGTCTACTTTCTAAAATGGGGTCACTTGTGGTATATTTATACTGCCCTGGCATTTTAGGGGCCCCTAAAGCGTGAGAAGTCGTTTGGAATCCAAATGTGTAAAAATGCCCTGTGAAATCCTAATGGTACTCATTGGAATTTGGGCCCCTTTGCGCATCTTGGCTGCAAAAAAGTGTCACACATGTGGTATCGCTGTACTCAGGAGAAGTAGGGCAATGTGTTTTGGGGTGTATTTTTACATATACCCATGCTGTGTGAGAGAAATATCTCTGTAAATGACAACTTTTTCCATTTTTTTATACAAAGTTGTCAATTTATAGAGATATTTCTCTCACCCAGCATGGGTATATGTAAAAATACACCCCAAAACACATTGCCCTACTTCTCCTGAGTACGGAGATACCACATGAGTGACACTTTTTTGCAGCCTGGGTGCGCGAAGGGCCCAAATTCCAACAAGTACCGTTAGGTTTTACAGGGCTGCTCACAATTTAGCCCTGCCCAAAATACCATAACAGTAAACACACCAGACAAATGACCCCATTTCGGAAAGTAGACACCCCAAGGTATTCACTGAGGGGAATAGTGAGTCTATGGGAGATTTAATTTTTTTTTGCCGAAGTTAGCAGAAATGGAAACTTTATTATTATTTTTTTCCTCTGAAAGTGTCATTTTCTGCTAACTTGTGAATTTTTTTTAAATGATACATGAATTCACTATGCCCCTCCGCGAATACTTTGGGGTGTATTCTTTCTAAAATGGTGTCATTTGGGGGGTATTTATACTATCCTGGCATTCTAGCACCTCAAGAAACATGACAGGTGCTCAGAAAGTCAGAGCTGCTTCAAAATGCGGAAATTCACTTTTTTGTACCATAATTTGTAAACGCTATAACTTTTACCCAAACCAATAAATATACACTTATTGGATTTTTTTTTTTTTTTTATCAAATACATGTAGAACAATAAAGTTAGATTAAAATTTATATAGAAATGTAGTTTTAAAAAAAAATTGAACAGAAAGTGAAAAATGTCATTTTTTTGCAAACATGTCGGTAATTTTTGAATAATAGCAAAAAAAGTAAAAATATCAGCAGCAATGAAATACCACCAAATGAAAGCTCTATTAGTGAGAAGAAAAGGAGGTAAAATTCATTTGGGTGCCAAGTTTCATGACCGAGCAATAAACCGTTAAAGTTGTGAAGTGCCGATTTGTAAAAAAGGGCCTGGTCACTAGGGGGGGTATAAACCTGTGGTCCTTAAGTGGTTAATGTGACCTATAAACTGTTCCACTCAATTGAAAAACAAACTGAAATCTTTTAGGTAGAGGGAAGATAAATATAAAAATAAAATAATATGGTTGCCTAAGTGTGCACACCCTTAAACTGATACTTTGTCGAAGCTTTTTGATTTTATTACAGCACTCAGTCTTTTTGGGTATGAGTTTATCAGCATGGCACATTTTGACTTGGCAAGATTTGCCCACTCTTCTTTGCAAAAAAAACTCTCCAAATCTGTCAGATTGTGAGGGCATCTCCTGTGCACAGCCCTCTTCAGATCACCCCATCAGATTCAAGTCTGGGCTCTGGCTGGGCCATTCCAAAACTTTAATCTTCTTCTGGTGAATCCATTCCTTTGTTGATTTGGATGAATGCTTTGGGTCCTTGCTATGCTGAAATATGAAGTTCCCTTCATATTCAGCTTTCTAGCAGAAGCCTAAAGGTTTTGTGCCAATATTGACTGGTATTTGGAACTGTTCATAAATCCCTCTATCTTAACTAAGGCCCCAGTTCCAGCTGAAGAAAAACAGCCCCAAAACATAATGCTGCCACCACCATGCTTCACAGTGGGTATGGTGTTCTTTTGGTGATGTGCAGTGTTGTTTTTGCACCAAACATATCTTTGGAATTATGGCCAAAAAGTTCAACCTTAGTTTCATCAGACCATAACACTTTTTCGCACATGCTTTTGGGAGACTCCAGATGTGTTTTTGCAAAATGTAGCCTGGCTTGGATGTTTTTCTTCGTAAGAAAAGACATTTGTCTTGCCACTCTACCCCATAGCCCATACATCTGAAGAATATGGGAGATTGTTGTCACATATACCACATAGCCAGTACTTGCCAGATATTCCTGCAGCTCTTTTAATGTTGCTGTAGGCCTCTAGGTAGCCTCCCAGACCAGTTTGCTTCTCGTCTTTTCATCAATTTTGGAGGGACGTCACTGTTGTGCCATATTTTCTCCACTTGATGATGACTGTCTTCACTATGGTAATTCTTTTGTACCCTTCTCCTGACTAATACCTTTTAACAATGAGATGACCATGGCTTTTGCTGTGAGATGTGACTAAGAAAATGTCTGGAAAGACCAACTAGAGCAGCTGAACTTTATTTGGGGTGAGTCAGAGGCACTTTGAATTATGGCAGGTGTATGCTGACTCCTATTTAACATGATTTTGAATGTGATTGCTTAGTTCTGAACTCAGCTACATCTCCAGTTATAAGTAAGCACACTTATGCAACCGCATTATTTTAGTTTTTTTTTTCTTCCCTCCACCTAAAAGATTTCACACTACCTAATACCCTGCACAGCTACACTATATCACAATCTAACCTACACTGACTATCTCCCACTAACTATCTGTATTATATATATAAGCTATCTAACTATCTAATGTAATGAGTGGAAAGCAGAGAGCACAGCAATGGCATTGATTTCTCTCTCAGAACTGTTGCCTCATCAGGAGCCTGCCCTGTAACCCAGTATTTAGAGCAAACTTGACAAAAGTATGAGCAGTTAGAGCGCTCTACCTCTCTCACATAGGGGCAGCACCCTGGTGCTAGAATGTCCAAAAGCGGCTGCTGAAACCGCTGCCTTTTAAATAATGTAGCTCCCCCTACCCTAGTGTCAGTGGGGAACCGCCTCAACAGGCACCCAGGTTAGTATCGGGCAAGCGCTGAGAAGCCGAGCACCACGTACCAACCCCGTGCCATCAGAAGAGAGGGGGCGGTCCACAAGGAGACAACGCTCCTGAAGTATAGCAAGGATCCAAGGTGGATCATACAAAAAGGCATCAGGAGGAAACTGTATGCTGAGGGATAGCTTGGGAGAAAGATGCGGTCCCCAGAGAACATTAATGAAAAATATGAGATATTGTAGGAAGTATATCTATGTAGCCAAGTGGCCAATCATAGACAAAAATGTCTTGATATTAAATCAGCCAGCCCATTCCTCTCAGCCTGTGTCAGATTGTTGTGTCCAATTGGTCCACAACCACCTTCCGTATAGCATTAAATTGTATGGGCTTGGATGAGCCGATAACAGTTATTTAAAAAGTCATACAAGACTTTGTTTAGTAACTTCACTAGTTGATTTTTAAAGTGGAAAACCACTTTAAAATTTGGAACTGAACTCGGCTATCAATTCTTATTAGGGTAACAACATTTTTTCTCATCCAAAATGAACAAGCATCTCTGTAGTTTTTGAGACTTTAATAATCAAACCATTTATTGTATACCATTTTGAAAACTCACTCACTACCTTCTTCTATATCAATTCACAACCCTTAATATAGCCAACTATCACCGAATCACCTGAGAACTTCTATAAATGACACAATTCAATATTGTACTAAAAATAGTAAACACAAAAATGGTGACAACCATTTTGGCACCCTAATACTACTCCAATGGGTATCCAACAAGGACATTCACTAGCACACAAACTTTGATCTGTTTACCAAGCAGTGTGCAAATCCATCTTCTCAATTGCCAAGAAACCCCAAGTTCCTTAAGTTTCTCATTTAATAGCTCAGTTTGAATAGTGTTGAAGGCACAGGAGAAACTAAAAAACAAAACAAAATGAAACACCCCTTCTCTTTCAAGTAATTTAGAACCCTATGCAACATATATATTACAACATCGTCTATACCAGTGGTGGCGAACCTTCTTCTTTCCAAGCCTTCAATTATTCGCCCTATTTTTGCTTCGAAGCCAAAGCTGTAAAAAACAAATAAAAGTGGCCAAACTAGAGACCGAGAGGTTGATTGCCAAAGAGAGTAAAACTAACCCTAAAATGTTCTTCAATTATATAAATGTTAAAAAGCATAAATCTGAAGGTGTTGGCCCTTTAAAGAGCAATGGGGGGGGGGGGGAAGGCAGAGAGCGATGAGGAGAAAGCAAAGTTGTTAAATATTTTTTTTCCAATGTATTCACTGAGGAAAATAAACTTCAGATGAAATGCTGAATGTAAAAATAAATTTGCCATTAAAAGTGTCCTACAGCGATTTAAAAAGATTAAAGTAGACAAATCGCCAGGACCGGATGGCATACACCCCCGTATCCTAAGGGAATTAAGTGATGTCATAGCCAGACCATTATTTCTGATATTTGCGGACTCTTTACTGACAGGGTATGTTCCACAGGATTGGCGCATAGCAAATGTGGTGCCAATATTCAAAAATGGTTCATAAAAAAAGCCTAGAAACTATAGGCCGGTAAGTTTAACATCTGTTGTGGGTAAACTGTCTGAAGGTTTTCTGAGAGATTCTATCTTAGAGGATCTCAATGAAAATAAGCAAATAACAACATATCAGCATGGCTTCATGAGGGATCGGTCATGCCAAACTAATTTAATCAGTTTCTGTGAGGAGATAAGTTCTAGACTTGACAGCGGCAAATCAATGGATGTCGTATATCTGGACCTCTCCAAAGCATTTGACACTGTACCACATAAAAGGTTAATATATAAAATGAGAGTGCTCGGACTGGGAGAAAATGTCTGTATGTGGGTAGGTAACTGGCTGTGTGATAAAAAACACAGTGTGGTTATTAACGGTACACACTCAGATTGTGTCACTGTCACTAGTGATCAGTATTGGGCTCCATTCTTTTCAATATATTTATTAATGATTTTGTACACTACTTTACACTAAACTGTGTAAAGTAATTAACACTAAAGAGGACAATATACTGCTAAAGAGGGATCTAGATAGATTGGAGGCTTGGGAAGATAAGTGGCAGATGAGGTTTAACACTGACAAATGTAAAGTTATGCACATGGGAAGGAATAATGGAAGTCACCCGCACATACTAAATGGTAAAACAATGGGTAACACTGACATGGAAAAGGATGTAGGAATTTTAATAAACAGCAAACTAAGCTGCAAAAACCAGTGTCAGACAGCTGCTGCCAAAGCCAATAAGATAATAAGTTGCATCAAAAGGGGCATAGATGCCCGTGATGAGACCATAGTCCTACCACTTTACAAATCGCTAGTAAGACCACACATGAAGTATTGTGTACAGTTCTGGGCTCCTGTGAACAAGGCAGACATAGCAGAGCTGGAGAGAGTTCAGAGGAGGGCAACTAAAGTAATAACTGGAATGGGTGGAATACAATACCCTGAAAGACTATCAAAATTAGGGTTATTCACTTTAGAAAAAAGATGACTGAGAGAAGATCTAATTGCTATGTATAAATATATCAGGGGTCAGTACAGAGATCTATCCAATCATCTATTTATCCCCAGGATTGTGACTGTGACGAGTGGACATCCTCTGCTTCTGGAGGAAAGAAGGTTTGTACACAAACATAGAAGAGGATTATTTACGGCAAGAGCAGTGAGACTATAGAACTCTCTGCCTGAGGAGGTGGTGATGGTGAGTACAATAAAGGAATTCAAGAGGGGCCTGGATGTGTTTCTGGAGAATAATAATATTACAGGTTATAGCTACTAGAGATGGGTTATTGATAGAGATGAGCGAACTTTAAAAAATAGTTCGGTGTTCGGCGTTCGGGTTGTGGTAATCGGCACATCCCGTTATGGATTCCACTACCGCGGACTATCCCGGCATATGGAATCCATAAGGAGCGGCTTCCATGAACCCGAACTGTTGAAAAGCCGAAGGACCTGGGGTGACGTCACCGTCATGTGATCAGTGCAGGGGGCGTGGCTCAGCACGGGATCAAATCCAGTGCTGATCACATGACGGTGACGTCAACCCAGGTCCTTCGGCTTTTCAACAGTTCGGGTTCGTTGAAGCTGCCCCTTATGGATTCCATATGCCGGGATAGTCCGCGGTAGTGGAATCAATAACGGGATGCGGCGATTACCACAACCCGAACACCGAACGCAGAACTAATTTTTAAAGTTCGCTCATCTCTAGTCATTGATCCAGGAAGTTATTCTGATTGCCTGATTAGAGTCAGGAAGGAGTTTTTTATTCCCCTTAAGTGGGGAAAATTGGCTTCTACCTCACAGTTTTTTTATTTTTTTTATTCCTTTCCTTTTCCCCAGTTGCCCAACTGGGGTGAAATCGTCTGGGGTAGCGAACCTGAAGTACAAGCTGCCCCAGAGAAAATCCTGCTGTTGCAAGTGCAGCAGAATCCTAAGAGAGAATCGGAGGTGCCCGCCGCGCTGGCTGGTGCGGTGAAGGTGGCTGGAGCGTCCACTCCACTGACCAGGAAGAGCTCTCATCCATCTAGACTGAACCCTATGGTTCCCCCAGAAGTAACGGCACATGTCCAATGTGGGATTACAAAAAAGTTTTCCAGGACTGGGTGATCCAGATCCTAGACAACTCATGGCCGGGGGATCCACAGCTAGAACGATGTCAAGGGACCGTACTGTGGTTCTCCATCAAAAAAGGAAGTGGTTTCCTGGCGGACAATGAGAACAGCGAAGAGTTATTTGTCGGGTGCAAGTCGGCTAAGCGCCCTTACTGCCCCAAGCACGCCATAGCCTATACGTTTTAGACAGGGTTGAATATACTCCTATGGGCTCACTTGAAGGACTGTTTGCCACCGTAGTGACCCTGTTGTCTAAGCACTTGTCCCTATGCCAGTTGCTGAGAGCAGGCAGGAGGATCCAGCAGCCGTTCCCGGGCTCCAGCGAGAGGCTCCCGGTCTCCGTCACCACCATTGGAGATTCCCTGGCCACAGCCTTTATAGCCAGAGATCCTGAGTAACCCTGCCTTGGCAGGAGGTTTTGGCAACGTTAAGCAGCAAGAAGCCTCAGCCTTCGCCAGTGTGACTACCCGGTTATTACCAGAAACCTCCACTAGAGGGCAATGGAGCGCCACAAGTGATGCAAGTTTGGCCTACAAAAGGCAGGAGCGCCCTCTGATGAGCTTCAGAAGCTCCAGTAGCAAGGAAGACTTCAGGTACCTCTCTAAGGAGCATCCCTATCAAGTAAAGAAAAGCAGAAGATCATGGACTATGGGAGCCATAACATGGACTGGACCTGAAGGGTGAGAGCTACTTGGCCATTGCTTTTATGTTGTTTTATTGCCCCCTGTTTGTCTCTCACTCAGATGGACGTGGATTGTAAGGACTCCCCATCTTCAAAACTACGTTAAATACGATAAATAAGTTGCGCCAATTCCTTTTTCCCCCTTCTCAGGTTCAGTGGGAGCCCCCTTTGCATAAAGGGTTCTCATTAAAATTGCTGCTATTTGATATCATACCTCATGTGGATTACAAAGGACTCTTGCACTATTTGTTCCAGTTTGGTCCACTTAAGTTAAGCACCCAAGGAATAGACAAACGTATATCTGAGCTCTTTGCCATCTTTTATGTGAAAATTAGTTGCTTTTGTATTTGCACTATATTTTTGCACTAATGTTTCACCGTTTAGCAACAATCAAACATTTTAGCCCATTGTTTTCATGCATTCAACAATGTGATCCTAGTCACATTAGTGGACTCTGGACTTAGCTATATAGATAGCATCCTTACTTCATAGCTCATATAGACTGCCTCTGAGGACACTGAAAACTAATGGTCTTATGTCACCTTGTGTTAGCTTAGAAAGCCTAGGCATTGTTTTGTGTTGTTGCTACACAAGGGGGACCAAGTGGTAAGTTACAAGCAGGACTAACAATTCCATGGGTAACCACTCTGCTGATAAATGTGTGTTTATGATGTCCTAAGGCCTTGTGTGCAGCTTTAAGGAAATATGTTTAGCTACTGGTTTAGTAATCAAAGTGACTGTATGAAAAGCTTTATATAGACCCTGGTGTTGGGAAGGGATTACAGGATGAAGCCACCCTTCTATTTGTGGGGGTCTCATAATATCGTGGAGGGATTACAGTACTTGACACCCCCACGATTCCGGTGGTACTAGGGTTCGGTATTCACACAAAACAGGAGTATTTGAGTGCTTTGTGCAGTCTTTTTGGTTCTCTGGTTATTACCAAGAGGGACAACTATTAATGGACACCCTACTCATATGGACAGGAAACTAGTGGTAGCCGTTGCTATGTCAGTTAGTGGAGTGGGTGGGGTGATATAAAGTACACGGCTACTGGAAGCTAGCACAATGGAAACATGTTTTTTGAAATGAAGAATCATCAGTTTGGCACTCTGATGATGAGTCTGGTTTTGGCAAATGTCAGGGGAATGTTATCTGCCTGGCTTCATTTTTGCAACTATAAAGTTTGGTGGAGGAGGGAGAATTAATGTTTTTTTTTCTTCAAAAGTTGGCCTAGGCTACTTAGTTCCAGGGAAGGAACATCTTATGCTTCAGCATTCCAAGACATTTTGGACAATACTAAACCTCCAGTTTTGTGGTATCGAGTATGACTGTGCCCCAGTTTTTAAATCATGGTCTATAAATGCATGGTTCAGTTAGTTTGATGTAGAAGAACTAGACTGGCCCACACAAAGCCCTGACCTTAACCATGCCAAACAATTTTTAGATTGTGAGCCAGGCCCTCTGGTCCACAATCAGTGTCTTACCTCAAAAATGCCCTTCTGAATAAATGGGGAAAAATTCCCACAGATGCATTACAAAATCTTGTCAATTGCCTTCTAAGAAGAGTAAAAATATAATTGCAGAGGACAAAGGGAAGGCAGAGATATTAAATGTATCAGTCTTCACTTGTGATCTGTTAGTACCAGATATCATTCGGGGGGAAGTAATCAAGGTTTCTGTCAAATATCACTGTCTTAACACAAGATTAAGTACAGCTGTGTCTGAGCAAGTTAGATATTGATAAAGTCCCCAATCCAGTTGGTATTCATCCACATGTACTTAGGGAACTGAGCTCAGTAATTGATAGACCATCACCATTGTATCTTGTCTTCCTAGACTATTTTTCAAGCCCAGAAAGGCCCAAGATAGTGAGCTGAAGTGGTGCATTGGACACATGGGTGAATAAATACTACATATTTCACCAATTTTGGAGTGCCGCTGGATTTTTGTGTACTTTTCAAGCAGGGGACTCAGCTTTATACCTTGGACCAGCCCCCAATATTTCTTTCTTCTTTGCTGCTTATATTTTATCTATCTATCTATCTATCTATCTATCTATCTATCTATCGATCTATCTAAAATAAAAATAGAGACAGCACTTCAAATTGTGTGAAAAGGGTGGTGAACCCGTTTTATTCACCCATGCTTTCAGCCGTACACAATGAGGCCTTTGTCCAGCTTTGTCAAGTCCATAGTCATTGTGTAGGGCATGGGTATACAAAACAGGTCCACCACCCCATTTAACACAATTTGGAGTGCTGCCTCTATTTTTGAATTTTTGGATGTCTAGTGGATCGTGGTCCTTGATTCCTGAGGGATTGTACCGATTTGTTCTATTGTGAACTATAAGTGCTACTTCTTTCTTTGTCTATTAGTTCTGAGCGTGAGTATTCGAATTGCGAATTTTTATCGCGAATATCGGCACTTCGAGACTTTGCGAATATTTTTAATATAGTAATATATATTCGTAAAAATAAATATACATTTTTTTAACATTTGTTTTTTCATCTGAACACATTGACTTGTATACCTACCTGTTTCTTGCTTGTGGGCCAAAGTAAGAAGGCTGCAATATTGTAGTCTGTAGTGAATTAAAAAATTCTTCATTATTTAATTTATTTTCTCTTATGCAAAAAATCAGCAATGTAATATTCGCGTAAATGCTACTATTTAAAACACGAATATATAGCACTATATTCAATATTGTGCTAAACATTTATTTTTTAGAATATTCATCATTTTTTTCCATTTCAAGTCATGATTCCTCCCTGCTTAAGTTGCTTTTGGGCGAATGACTGTTCACATTATTTTGGAAAAAATGACGAATATTCAAAATAATGAATATGCCTGTAAGCACTATATTCATTATAGCGCTATATATTAGCTTTTTTGAATATTCGTCATTGACGAATATTCTAAAAAATTAATATTAGTTTTTTTGAATATTCATCATTTTTTTTCATCTGAAGTCTAGATTCCTCCCTGCTTAAATTGCTTTTGGGCCAATGACTGTTCACATAAAATTGGAAAAAATTACGAATATTATAAAAAATGAATATATAGCACTATATTCTATAGTGCTATATATTCGTGTTTTAGAATATTCGCATTATGCATTCGCAATCATAACAATAATCTTGAATACGAATATTCACGAATAAATGACAAATATTCTAACGAATATTTGGAAAATATCGCAAATTTGAATATTGCCCCTGCCGCTCATTTCTATCTATCTATCTATCTATCTATCTATCTATCTATCTATCTATCTATATATTAAATAAACTAGAAACTTTATAACCTAAAAATTCAAAGAGAATTATTTTGAAGATGTGCTTAAGTTTCTTTAATTGAAAATGCACAATGCTAATATATTGGTTTAAATGTTTAAAATCTGAGAGTTTTTAGAACATATATATTTATACATGTCATGCCTAGACAGGAGAAATGGACCTAATTATAGCTTAGCTACTTTAATAGTTTAATCATTGAAAATGTACCAGTTACTGCTCCTATAAGTGTCCTAAGATAAGGTTAATCTCTTACTATATACTGCATCGTATCAGTCTTTTTTTTTTTTTTTTTTTTTAGCAGAGAAACAGTTTAATTATGATTAATAATACCAATTACAGTCATTTATCTATTTAAATTAAAGATTTAAAATAATTGATGCTGGCAATAAAACATACTCTTGGGCATTTTACAGGAAGAGGCTAAGGTTTGCTTTACATCATTTATAATCGGTGTATTAATTATGCAATAATAAGTAAATCATATCAAATTTTTTGAAGATCATTAAAAACAAATCTTAGGTGATCACTGAAATTATTTCAGATGTCTTCTGCTATAACATTTGTGTCACGCTGAATGCTTCCTGACCTTAACAATGTGATATTATATTAAGATATACAGTGGGATGTGAAAGTTTGGGCAACCTTGTTAATCGTCATGATTTTCCTGTATAAATAGTTGGTTGTTACGATAAAAAATGTCAGTTATATATAATATAGGAGACACACACAGTGATATTTGAGTAAATGAAGTTTATTGGATTTACAGAAAGTGTGATATAATTGTTTAAACAAAATTAGGCAGGTGCACATAAAGTTTTTTTTCTTTTTTCAATTTAAATACCCACTTCCATCAAAAACATCCCCAAACCATCAGTGAGACCAAGGTTTAGATGCCGGTCTTAATAAACACCTGCACTGGCGGTGGATCCATCGAGATTATGAAAAGGTCCTGGCTTCTACGTAACTTTGGTGTATTCAGTGCCGGTCTATATGTAGGCCAACCCCCTTTTTTAAACCTGGTGTGAGCGGGGAAAAGTCACAGATTGTGGGGAAAATAACTTTTACGCTGCACTTGATGCCAGAAATAAGCTTAATGTAGGTACATTTCTGAATGTAAATGACGCCTTATATCTCTCTGAGATAACTGATACAAACAGATAATATCTTCTATTAATTTTGTAATGGCACAGTACTGTGAAAAAAAAATTATGTTATCTATGACTATTAAAATTAAAAAATACCCTTCAAGAAGGTAAACAAATATAGGTCCACTGATGTGGTGACTTAGAAACTATAGACTATGGAAAAATAAGTAACCATTTTATAAACTATTATTCAAAGCAGTGCAGTAGTCTTGCCAGAGAGATGGAGCTGATAGGATACAGCAAACTAGACATCCACTGCCATACTCGGTGCTAGCTGCCAAAAACTTGCAAACTTGCCATGCAGCACCAGCATCCCTATAGCTACAGAGGCCCTGCTTACAGTGGAATAGTAATCCAAGTGCTGCCACGCGTCACAGTGGTGCTACGTTTCGGATGCAGCCCAAAAAAAAAAGGCATGCAGTTTTTGCAACTTTATCCACGTTTATGCTGCATTTCCTACGAGCAAAGGAAAAAAGCAAACCATATGCACCAAATGGAATTAAATTAATTACAAAATAACAAAAACATTATTGTAATTTAACATTACTGTGTATTTTCCCTTACTGGAAGAAAAGGCAGTATAAATGTATACTTTTTAATGCAATTTTTTTGCTGCACCCAAAACACAGCACAGTCGTGATGTATGGCAGTACCCTAAGTGCAATGCCACCCAGGAACCTATACTATACCTATACCCTGAGTTGTTCCTGTAATTAGTATGGAATCCTATCTTGAGTTCACCAGGCAGCTGCTGACAGATGGAGCAAACAGCTAGAGTAGTCATTAAGGGTAAGCAAATAGAGCTTTGGACCAAGATCCAAAGTCAATTCATTCCTAAACTCCGTTTAAAGCTGTACAGAGACCTGTTTTCAAACAGCATTAAAATGTATGTGCATTCGGCGGAGCAAAATTCAAAAAAAGTCCGAAGTTGTGTGTTTGCTCCCCCCTAGTTGTCATAATAGCTGGAGTCAAAAACAAGTAGTCAAATCTCCAAGCCAAAGTTCTGTGACAGGATTCAAGTAGAGTATAGATTTCTCAAGCCAACCCGCCTTCTACCTCTCTGCTCCAGAACAGGTGAACTCATCAGGCTATGACCTTTCTCAGACTTGGACTAGCTCATATGGCTACAGGTGAATCCCCTTGCACATGTGGCATGTGGTGCAATAGATTGACTGCATTGCATAGGAATAGTTCACAGAATTTCAAGCAGCCTATGTATCCATATAAAAAACTGGGTAGATTATTTAAAAGACCACTGAGTTTATCATTATAGATGCATCAGGTGGTGAAAAAGACTTCTAGGCACAGATACATGCCAGCCAGTGTCCTCTTTGTCCAGGGACCATCATTTTCTAAGTAATTGCAGGGACCCCATAATCAATCATCTTGAACATCTTGCTGCTGCTGCCACCGTGTCAGCACATAGTATTGGATTATTGCTGAAACAATGGACTGCAGAATGAATGTCAATCCGACACTGCCATATCTGACTCCTTTTTCTTGTTTCTGGAACATGAGCCAGGAGTGCTGCTCATTTTGTGTTTATTGTGAATTGGGTGTGGCTTAGCGAAAAAGTGGCATGGTTAATATCTGACCTTATGCATCAGAATTTCTGATGACACAATCTGAGAGAAAATAAGACAATTTAAAGTTGTCTTAAACTTATAGACAGGCAGTCTATAAGATGTGTCAGATTGTTCATAAGAGTGTTGAGCGCGAATATTCGAATTGCGAATTTTGATCGCGAAGATCGCCACTTCGAGAATTTGCGAATATTTAGACTATAGTGCTATGTATTCGTATTCACGAATAGTGTTAATCGTGAATATTCTAATGCTGAATTTATCGCAAGTTTATTGGGAATATCAGCACTTAGCAGAATCCCTAGCAACCAATAGGAAAGTTGCCTATCCCTTAGTGTTGATTGCGAATTGGAATATTGCCTATGCTGCTCGTCACTAGTTCATATAACTTTCTATAATTCTGTATAACTCTGGTACATTTAAAGGCTCCGTTTCTTTATTTCTAGCCTGTCTAACTAATAGTAAATTATCAGGTGAGAATGCTATGGGAGTTGAAGTTCTCATCACAGCCAAAAAGGATTCATGTCTGCCTGCAGTGCCACAGGCCTCATTTACAGACTCAGAGCCATGGCACCCACAGAGAGGAGAGCGGTCCCGTAACAGCAACAGAGGCCTCAGGTCAACCTGCAATGGAACAGGCTATTATCATTTATGTAGGCCCCTGACACCCAGACAGAGGAGAGGTCATTTGACAGTAAAAAGAGTTTAATGTCTCTCACCTAGACAAGAAGCAATTAACGACATATAGGCCCCTGACACCCAGACAATGAGACGGTCATTAGACAGTAATAAGTGTTAAATGTCTGCCACCAAGACAGCAAGCAAGTATGTGGAATTTAGGCCCCTGACACCCAGACAATGGGGTGGTCATGACAGTAAAAAGATTTTAATATCTCCCACCAAGACAACAAATGATTAAACGACATATAGGCCCCTGGAACCCAGACAATGGGGCGGTCATTAGTGTTGAGCGAACAGTTCGAGCATAGTTCGCGTTCGTACCGAATTTTGGGGTGTTCGGGACCCGGACCCGAACATTTTCAAAAAAGTTTGGGTTCGGGTTCGTTGTTCGGCGATTTCTTCCTGCTTTCTGAAGGGCTGCACAGCAGCCAATCAGCTAGCGTTTTACTTCTTGCCCTAAGAGCCCATCACAGCCATGCCTACTAATGGCATGGCTTTGATTGGACAAGTGCCGCATGTGACCCAGCCTCTATTTAAGCTGGAGTCACGTAGCGCCGCACGTCACACTGCTCTGATTAGTGTATGGAGAGGACGCAGCTGCTGTGAGGGCGAGATTAGGCAGGGAAAAGTCTGCATAAACACCTAATGAAGTGATCGATCTACAGCTGTGAATGATTGAACTTCTGCTAGTTACTTGCTCACTGGTTTGTAGGCTGCACAGAGTGTTTTTCTGTCACTTATTTTCTGGGGTGATCGGCGGCCATTTTGTGACTTGTGGTGCACCAGAACAAGCTGCCACCAAGTCCATCAATCCATCAATACTAGTTTTTTTTTTTTTGCTATATCCTACATCAGGGGCTTGGCTGTGCTAATTGTCACCCCTAGAAACTCAGGATAGCAATTTCTATATTTTATTAAGGAGTTAAATACAATTGCCAAAATACCAATCCCCTAAATCTGGTGTTTCAGCTTTGGCTAGCCAAGTATAATACTGTCTGCTTTTTGGCAAAGGATAGATTATTTTCTGTGGTGAAATTTAATTGTCAAAATAGCAATCCCCTAAATATGGTGTCCCAGCACTGTCTAGCAAACTATAATTGTGTCCGCCAAAACATGTATTTTGTTCTGGGGTGAAATTCAATTGCCAAAATAGCAATACCATACATCTGGTGTCACAGTTGTGGCTGGCAAACTATAATAGTGTCCGCAAAAACATATATTTTGTTCTAGGGTGAAATTCAATTGCCAAAATAGCAATCCCCTAAGTCTGGTGTCCCAGCACTGGATGGCAAACTATAATAGTGTCCGCCAAAACATATATTTTGTTCTGGGGTGAAATTCAATTGCCAAAATAGCAATACCATAAATCAGTGGTTTCAGCTGTGGCTGGCCAAGTTTCATAGTGTCCTGCAAAGGATATATTTTGTTTTGGGGTGAAATTCAATTGCCAAAATAGCAATACCATAAATCAGTGGTTTCAGCTATGGCTGGCAAACTATAATAATGTCCGCCAAAACATATATTTTGTTCTGGGGTGAAATTCAATTGCCAATATAGCAATACCATAAATCAGTGGTTTCAGCTGTGGCTGGCCAAGTTTCATAGTGTCCTGCAAATTATATATTTTGTTCTGGGGTGAAATTCAGTTGCCAAAATAGCAATACCCTGAATCTGGTGTTCCAGCTATTGCAGGCCTAGTTTAAATATGTCCGTAACAGGATATATTTTGTTCTGGGGTGAAATTCATTTGCCAAAATAGCAATACCATAAATCAGTGGTTTCAGCTGCGGCTGGCAAACTATAATAGTGTCCGCCAAAACATATATTTTGTTCGAGGGTGAAATTCAACTGCCAAAATAGCAATCCCCTAATTCTGGTGTCCCAGCACTGGCTGGCAAACTATAATAGTGTCCGCTAAAACACATATTTTGTTCTGAGGTGAAATTCAGTTGCCAAAATAGCAATACCCTGAATCTGGTGTTCCAGCTGTTGCAGGCCTAGTTTAAATCTGTCCGTAACAGTGTATATTTTGTTCTGAGGTGAAATGCAATTGCCAAAATAGCAATACCATAAATCAGTGGTTTCAGCTGTGGCTGGCCAAGTTTCATAGTGTCCTGCAAAGGATATATTTTGTTCTGGGGTGAAATTCAATTGCCAAAATAGCAATACCATAAATCTGGTGTAACAGCTGTGGCTGGCAAACTATAATAGTGTCCGCAAAAAACATATATTTTGTTCTGGGGTGAAATTCAATTGCCAAAATAGCAATCCCCTAAATCTGGGGTCCCAGCACTGGCTGGCAAACTATAATAGTGTCCGCCAAAACATATATTTTGTTCTGGGGTGAAATTCAATTGCCAAAATAGCAATACCATAAATCAGTGGTTTCAGCTGTGGCTGGCCAAGTTTCATAGTGTCCTGCAAAGGATATAATTTTGTTCTGGGGTGAAATTCAATTGCCAAAATAGCAATACCATAAATCTGGTGTCATAGCTGTGGCTGGCAAACTAAAATAGTGTCCGCAAAAACATATATTTTGTTCTGGGGTGAAATTCAATTGCCAAAATAGCAATACCATAAATCAGTGATTTCAGCTGTGGCTGGCCAAGTTTCATAGTGTCCTGCAAAGGATATATTTTGTTCTGGGATGAAATTCAAATGCCAAAATAGCAACACCCTGAATCTGGTGTCCCAGCTGTTGCAAGCCTAGTTTAAATCTGTCCATAAAAGGATAGCCATCATCCAGGGCCTAAATACTAGCCCTAAAAGAGATATTCCCCTAAATCAGTGGTTACTGCTGTGCCTGGATTAGTGTAATACGCTACATAAATAAATAGGCAGATAGTTTTAGTTGCCTGTAAAAAAAGGCCTGAGTTTGAAATCAATACATTGGGCCAAATATTTTTTTTTCTTATTGTGTTGCTTGGTGAACGGTAACAATGAGGAAAACATCTAGTAAGGGAAGCGGACGCGGTCGTGGTGGTGTTAGTGTACCCTCTGGTGCTGGGAGAGGATGTGGCCATTCTGCCACAGCCACACGTCCTAGTGAACCAACTACCTCAGGTTCCAGTACCCGCCAGAATTTACAGCGATATTTGGTGGGGCCCAATGCCGTTCTAAGGATGGTAAGAACTGAGCAGGGACAGGCGCTAGTCAATTGGGTGGCCAACAGTGGATCTAGCACGTTCACAACATTATCTCCCACCCAGTCTTGTGCAGAAAGCGCACAGGTGGCGCCTGAAAACCAAGCCCATAAGTCTGTCACATCACCCCCATGCATATCAGGGAAACTGTCTGAGCCTCAAGTTATGCAGCAGTCTCTTATGCTGTTTAAAGACTCTGCTGGTAGGGTTTCCCAAGGGAATCCACCTAGTCCTTCCCCAGTGGTGGAAGACATAGAATGCACTGATGCACAACCACTGATGTTTCCTGATGATGACGTCTCTGATGACGAAGCACAAGTGCCAACTGCTGCGTCTTTCTGCAGTGTGCAGACCGAACAGGAGGTCAGGGAGGAAGACTGTGTGGAAGACGATGCAGGGGACGATGAGGTCCTAGACCCCACATGGAATGAAGGTCGTGCCACTGACTTTCATAGTTCAGAGGAAGAGGCAGTGGTGAGACCGAGCCAACAGCGTAGCAAAAGAGGGATCAGGGGGCAAAAGCAGAACAGCTGCCTCCAAGAGAGTTCACCTGCTACTGGCCACCGCCACCAGGGACCGAGCACCCCAAAGGTAGCTTCAAGGAGTTCCCTGGCATGGCACTTCTTTAAACAATGTGCTGACGACAAGACCCGAGTGGTTTGCACGCTGTGCCATCAGAGCCTGAAGCGAGGCATTAACGTTCTGAACCTTAGCACAACCTGCATGACCAGGCATCTACATGCAAAGCATGAACTGCAGTGGAGTAAACACCTTAAAAGCAAGGAACTCACTCTGGCTCCCCCTGCTCCCTCTTCTGCTGCTTCCTCGGCCTCTTCCTCCGCCTCGGGAGGAATGTTGGCACCTGCCGCCCACCAAACAGAGGATGTACCACCGACACCACCACCTGCGTCACCAAGCATCTCCACCATCTCACACGGTAGCGTTCAGCTCTCCATCTCACAAACCTTGGAGAGAAAGCGTAAATTCCAACCTAGCCACCCTCAAGCCCTGGGACTGAATGCCAGCATTTCTAAACTACTGGCCTTTGAAATGCTGTCATTCAGGCTGGTGGACACAGACAGCTTCAAACAGCTGATGTCCATGGCTGTCCCACAGTATGTTCTTCCCATCCGCCACTACTTCTCCAAGACAGCCGTGCCTTCACTGCACAACCAAGTATCCGATAAAATCAAGTGTGCACTGCGCAACGCCATCTGTGGCAAGGTCCACCTAACCACAGATACGTGGACCAGTAAGCACGGCCAGGGACGGTATATCTCCCTAACTGCACACTGGGTAAATGTAGTGGCGGCTGGGCCCCAGGCGGAGAGTTCCTTGGCGCACGTCCTTCCGCCGCCAAGGATCGCAGGGCATCATTCTTTGCCTCCTGTAGCCTCCTCCTCCTACTCGGCTTCCTCCTCCTCTTCTTCCACCTGCTCCTCCAGTCAGCCACACACCTTCTACACCAACTTTAGCACAGCCCGGGGTAAACGTCAGCAGGCCGTAAACTCATATGTTTGGGGGACAGGCCCAACACCGCGCAGGAGTTGTGGCGGGGTATTGAACATCAGACCTATGAGTGGTTGCTGCCAGTGGGCCTCAAACCCGGCCTGGTGGTGTGCGATAATGGGCAAAATCTCGTCGCAGCACTTGGACTAGCTGGTTTGACGCACATCCCTTGCCTGGCGCATGTGCTGAATTTGGTGGTGCAGAAGTTCACTCACAACTACCCCGATATGTCAGAGCTGCTGCATAAAGTGCGGGCCATCGACGCACTTCCGGCGTTCACATTCTGCCGCTGCTCGTCTGTCTGAACTACAGTGGAACTTCAGCCTTCCCGCTCACCTCATATGCGAAGTGCCCACCAGGTGGAACTCCACGTTGCACATGCTGGAGAGACTGTGCGAGCAGCAGCAGGCCATAGTGGAGTTTAAGCTGTAGCACGCACAGGTCAGTCGCACTGCGGAACAGCACCACTTCACCACCAATGACTGGGCCTCCATGCGAGACCTGTGTGCCCTGTTGCACTGTTTTGAGTAATCCACCAACATGGCCAGTGGCGATGACGCCGTTATCAGCATTACAATACCACTTTTATGTCTCCTTGAGAAAACGCTTAGGGCAATGATGGAAGAGGAGGTGTCCCAGGAGGTGGAGGAAGAGGGGTCATTTTTAGCACTTTTAGGCCAGTCTCTTAGAAGTGGCTCAGAGGGAGTTTTTTTGCAAGAGCAGAGGCCAAGTACAAATGTGGCCATCCAGGGCCCACTACTGGAGGACGAGGAGGATGAGGAGGAGGTGAAGGAGGATAAAGCATGTTCACAGCGGGGTGACACACGACACAGCTCAGGCCCATCACTGGTGCGTGGCTGTGGCGAAACGGAGGACAATGTCGATATGCCTCCCACAGAGGACAGCTTGTCCTTACCTTTTAACGTGTGCGGACTACTGGGTTGCCACCCTGCTGGATCCCCGGTACAAAGACAATGTGCCCACCTTACTTCCTGCACTTGAGCGTGATAGAAGATGCGCGAGTACAAGCGCACGTTGGTAGAAGCACTACTGAGAGCATTCCCAAATGTCACAGGGGAACAAGTGAAGGTCCAAGGCGAAGGCAGAGGAGGAGCGAGAGGTCGTCAATGCAGCTGTATCACTGCCAGCTCCTTAAGGGCAGGGTTAGCATGGCAAAGATGTGGAAAAGTTTTGTCACCACGCCACAGCTAACTGCACCACCACCTGATACAGAACGTGTTAGTAGTAGGGCAGCCACTATAACGCTATATCTCCCAAACTGCACACTGCCTACACTGCAATTGCGGACAAGAATAGGACATGCTCTATCTTTTGCGGAGCTGCGGCCGGAAATGCTGATGCGGAGAGCACATAGTGTATTCAGAATTGCGGAATAGATGCAGACATTTTTGCAGACATGTGAATGTGGCCTTACTTGGCAAGTACTCCTATGTCCTTTCCCCTCTCTTCTTTTTTTTTTTTTTGCACATTTTTGGACAGAGATTTTTTCATCCACATTGATCAATGCGAATGAAGAAATCTGTGCCGTTCATTTTTTCTTTCAGCCCAGAGGCTAAACGGAAAAAAAAAATCTCATTACCCGTATGCTCAATATAAGGAGAATAGCAGAAAATCCTCATGCTGGCCATATATGTAATGATTGCTGAGACTCTCAAATGCCAGGGCAGTCCAAACACCTCACATGTGACCCCATTTTAGAAAGAAGACACCCCAAGTTATTCCGTGAGGGGCATGGCGAGTTCATAGAAGATTTTTAGCGGAGTTAAGCGGAAATAGATTTTTTTTTTTTATTACAAAGTCTCATATTCCACTAATTTTTGACAAAAAATGAAATTTTACATGAACTAACCATTCCCCTCACGGAGTACCTTGGGGTGTCTTCTTTCTAAAATGGGGTCAATTGTGGGGTATTTATACTGCCCTGGCATTTTAGGGGCCCCTAATGCGTGAGAAGTCGTTTTGAATCCACATGCGTAAAAATGCCCTGTGAAATCCTAAAGGTACTCATTGGAATTTGGGCCCCTTTGCGCATCTTGGCTGCAAAAAAGTGTCACTCATGTGGTATTGCCGTACTTGAATTTCACCCCAGAAAAAAATCTATCCTTTGCCGAACACTATTAAACTTGGCCAGCCACTGCTGGGACACCAGATTTAGGGGATTGCTATTTTGGCAATTAAATTTAACCCCTAAATAAAATATAGAAATTTCTATCCTGAGTTTCTAGGGGTGATAAAAAGCACAGCCAAGCCCCTGATGTAGGATATAGCAAAAAAAAACTTTAGTATTGATTGATTGATTGATGGACTTGTTGGCAGCTTGTGCTGGTGCACCACAAGACACAAAATGGCCGCCGATCACCCCAGAAAAAAGTGACAGAAAAAAACGCTCTGTGCAGCCTAAAAACCAGTGAGCAATTAACTAGTAGAAGTTGAATGATTCACAGCAAGTAGATCGATCACTTCATTAGGTGTTTTTGCTGAGTTTTCCCTGCCTAATCTCGCCCTCAGAGCACCTGCTTAAATAGAGGCTGGGTCACATGCTGCACTTGGCCAAACACAGCCATGCCTTTAGTAGGCATGGCTTTGATGGCTTCTTAGGGCAATAAGTAAAACGCTAGCTAATTGGCTGCTGTGCAGCCCTTCAGAAAGCGGGAAGAAATCGCTAAACAACGGACCCGAATCGGAACTTTTTTGAAAATGTTCGGGTCCGGGTCCCAAACACCCCAAAATTCTGTACTAACCCGAACTATACAGTTCGGGTTTGCTCAACTCTAGTCATGATATAAATTGCCTTTGCCATTATCAACTACCTGAACAAATGCGCCACTCTGGACACATTTCAAAGTCTTTCTCTGGACTTGCTCTTGAAGAAGGGGAGATTTGGGTCCCCGAAAAGCATCGAGCCACATATTTTATGAAATAAAGGTGATTAATTTGAAGCACTGAAGGTCTGCTGCTATCATCACTGCGATTCTACATGCGATCCTGGCCGGAGGGGAACCAGTCACAGGTGTCATATGCTTGTCCTGTTGACGGCCCCCTAGTGAAGTAAGTACCACTGCGTACTATTCATTTAATTGAATATTTTTTTATGGATTACTTTTTAGACCCATTACTGTATTGATTTTAATGAGTCTGGTCTGATATTTTATTCTACTATATCCTATCTAATTGCATTTTATCTACCTCCTCGTGGACCACTAACTGGCACCGTATCACTAAGCTACTACACTCCAGGTAGCCACAAATAGAGTTGCCATCTTTTGCCGTGAATACCTATTTCATTTATTCTACTCTACAGATTTGCGCTCCCATCTCCCTTACTTAGTCTTCATTTCCCTTCCCTTGGTTGGACTATGGGCTATTAGCTATTACAGTCCTTCCTCCACTCCTCCTTTTAACAATATTCTTTCTCTGGACTTGGAGGAGAATGGAAGTGCTGAGTTAAAAGTTGATCTACTGCTGCTTTCAAACGCCAGATAATTAATTAGGTTGTCATAGGATAAGCATACCTTTAGGAAATTAAACTAGAGGAAAACTAAAGCCTGATATAAGTTGAGGGTACCTTTAAGGGATTAATGTAACCAGTCTCAATGAGTGTAGATCAGTTTTGCTATTTACAACAATCCTGACCGTCAGTTAAAGTATACACTATATGTCAGCTTATTGAAGAGTTAATATTATCTTTTTTAAGTAGCTGGGAAATTAGCAGAAATGTGTTATGTGAGCAGGTGTCCAAGTGAGAGGTCATTGCATGTTTATCACTGTAATACTCATTTTGAAAAGACATCTGAGAGGTGGAAAAGCTACAGGCCAGTGCTGTACTTATACCAGCAAGCTGATAATAATTTATTTTGGTCAATTTAGTAGACATGTTCTAATTATGACATTAGTGGAATAGCATCAGGTGATAGAGTAGATCTATAAATGTCTAAAAGGCAGCAAGTTAGTCTATAGAAGATGCATTAAAGGGCTGGATACTGGAAAGTGTGTTCCCAGGGCCATTAGGTTTCCTGGTGTTGTTGAGATAAAGGGGGCCCCTGGGAGCTGTTAGAGTAAGGCTATTTTAACATTAACAGCAGCCTTTTCTGGCAGGCTGTTCTGGCAGGGGAACAGCCTGCCATATCCGTGCTGCCTCTAGTGCACGCGTACTGCCGGAAATCCGCTCCGGTCCCATTCACTATAATGGGGGTGGGCCAGAAGTCCAGCCGCAGCATGGCAAACATGCCGAAAGGTGACCAAATAAAACTACAACATGTAGTTGTAGTAGTGAAATTAGCCTAAGCTGAATGTGGTGTAGGTAATTTCTTCTTTTTGCCATATAGGAGTCAGTGTACTAATGATGCTAGCTGTAAAATTGTTATAGCACAGCATAGAAACCAAAGCCCTTATTATGTGTGTTTAACATAAAAACAGAACATTCAACTCTATCATGCATTGTTCTAAGAAATGATTCATCTTCCCGCAGTAAGTGTGGAGTCAGCAAAATGTTACTCACTGTTATATTATAGAAACTGAGAGTAAAATTATACACAATTTACAATATCTTCAGAAAACTACTTTGCCGTGCCCTGAAGCAAAATTGCAGAATTTGGTGCTTTATGAATGTAACATGCTACATTTATACATTGACATTTATCAGTTATGCTGAAAACAACAGTGCACGTCTAATATTATATTCAAAGGAAATTGTGTAGTAGTTTTGGCCAGCAAAATTTCTAGAAATTGTTCTCTGCGTGTTTTTCAGGTAAAATAATTATTGCAGGCCAAGTACAGATGGTACCATTATGGCTGTCTGGTGGAGATCAGGGAAGGCATCCCATACTAGTAAAATGCCAGAGCCTGTAAAAGGCTTCTACGCTGATTACAAGTATATTCCAATGCAGGCATCCATGTGTCAGCACTGCATTGGAATATACTAAATTTAATATTCTGTAATGGATGGATACCTATTAAAGAATACAAGTAGCAATTAGTCACCTAGAGCAATTAAAAAAAAAATGTGAAAAAAGTTTTAAAAACATAAAAAATATAAAAGTTCAAATCACCTCATTTTCCCTGTTATAAAAAATAAATAAACAGATTGGACAACGCCCCTACTGTTAAAATGTAAAAATATTATTCCCATACTGTTAACGGTGGAATGAGAAAAAAAATCTACATGGCTAATTTGCCATTTTTTTTGTCACTTCAGCTCCTCAAAAAATTGAAGGTGAATAAAAATCATGCCCAGTTTAAAATGGCACCATTAAGGGGCGGAGCCTGAGCCTAAATTTGATGGATGCTTAGTCTGCAGGTTCACTAAGACGACCGTCTCTGGATCCAGCTTTCTTTAGCTTTCATTGGCGAGGATGGTTAAATCCAGGGGACCCTAAGCCTGGGGAACACCCTGCTACCAACAAAAATCTGATTCCAAGCGGTGAGATGGAATTTTTTTAAAAGAAAGCAGCTGCTATGGTGGTGGCGTGGGAATCCAAGATGGCGCCGGCTCACCAGCTAAAGGCCCCGTCGCGCCTCTCTGCACAATCTCAGGAAGACAGTGATATGGAGGAATGCCAGACCGGCGCAGACCTACCACTTACCCAGCAATATCTGGATCGGGCCCTCTGCAAGGCCATGAAGCCGGTTCTGAACTAACTTACCGCCTTTTGCCAGGAGGTGAGACAAATTGGGGACAGGGTGGACACTGTAGAGAATCACCAGGCCGCGATCCTGGACCACCAGTCAGCGGTAGCAGACTCCCTCCGTCGATGCACCACATATCTTAATGAGCTACATAATGCCCTCAAAGACCAGGAGAATAGTGGACAATGCAATAATCTGCATTTCAGAGGGATACCGGAGTCGGTCCCCCCTGGTGAGATATCAGCCTCAATACTCACCATCTGCGGTTCGCTACTAGGCCCCGACTTCCCGCAAGAGATCATTATGAAACAGGCCCATATGGCACTACGCCTTAAGCCAAAGCCTGATGAGCCCCCCCGCAATGTGATTTGCAGGTTCCTGAACTTTCAGGTGAAATCAGCGGTCCTGGAAGCTGCGCTGAACCATGCAGACCTCTCTTATGAGGACTCTAGACTGGAGATATACCAGGATTTGGCCCCATCCACCCTAAAAATGCACAGGGCCCTAAAGCCACTAACAGACTGGCTCAGATCTAACAAAGTCCAGTACCGCTGGACCTACCCATTTGGTCTCTCTTTTTTCTACTCAGGCAAGCGAATCACCGTCTTAGCTTATGCAGACCTGGACGCAGTCTTTGAGCACATAGGACATCTCCCCCATGCAAATTGAAAATTGCGAACTCCTCTACAGAGACTTGAGGGAACTCCCGGATCTTCCCAAAGTGCTTCCTTCTGAGCTTCAGCGTACCCCAAAGACGCAAAGACCCAAGAAAAGAACCCACCAGCTTACCCCGAAGAGACTTTCCCAGGAACCTTAACTTAGCTAACTTTATTCTAAGTTCCTATGCCTAGGAACATGCTATTTCTCACCATGCTAGAAATCTGTTTCGTTGAACTTCTTCATCGCTTTGATAAGTATCATAAGGTGTTCACCCTAATCTGAGATATGCTGAGCCTTTTCCCATTCTTACCCTTCCTCACCACTTTCCACCTACGTGCTATACGGTCAAATGACAGGTCATTAGACCACTTTCCCTCCATGTCATCTACATTTTTCTGTAGCCAGATAATTCACTGTTCTTTTGTTCAAATGCATGTTTTATTTGTTACTTGTTTCATATCTTGTTTAAGGTACAAGTCATCTGTCTGTCCACACTTAGAGACATATAGTGTTTTATCCTGGATTCTGGCTCCCTTCCTGGATCTGGTGGCTGCACCCCACTCTCCAGAGACGATATACCAGCAACTACAAGGTATTTCTAAACATACCTACATCCTCGTACAATGTGAAGGGCTTTCACTCCCCTTCCAAGCAGAGTCAGATCTTCACAGTACTGAAGAAATCTAGCACCAGTATCATTTTCCTCCAGGAGACGCACTTCAGATTTAATCATTACCCAAATTTGCAATTCTCATATTACTCTCACTGGTATCACTGTGGGGGAGGCACATAGGCCTCAGTGGGAGTCAGTATAGGATTACAAAGGAAGGTCCCTTTTAAGTATGTAGGTAACATTCAGGATACTGATGGAAGGTATATTATGGTCAAAGGCACCATTGGCCCGCAAACTTATACCTTTATAAATGTATATGTCCCCAATTCCAACCAGTCCCAGTGGTTTTCCAAGATTAATTCACTTATCAATTCCTTTAAGGAGGGGATTATCATTCTAGGGGGAGATGTGAACGTCTCACTGAATGCGCACCTGGATTCGTCATCCCACAAAACGTGCCAATCCCTCAAATCACTCAGAGCCATACAGGAGGGCTTCTGGAATCTACACTTAATAGATGCGTGGTGTGCGTTCCATCCCAACACATTAGACTTCACCATTTATTCCCATGTAAATGGTACCTACCATCGTCTTGACTACCTGTTCGTTTCCAAGGAGCACCTCCAACTATGTCATGAGGCCCCAATCCGCAATCCCACATGCTTTAATTGGCATCTTAACGAATCCCTCTTAGGCCACCAAAATACTTTAGATTCTATAGCTAAACTCATCAAAGAATACTTCTCCCTAAATGAACACCCAAATCTTTCTGTCCATACCATATGGTGATGCACAAACCCTTTATTAGAGGTCACTTTATCAACATCAGCTCACACCTGAAAAAGATGAGGGAAAAGGCGATAGATGATATAAGGCGACTTGAATCCCTGCAGAAAAGTGATTTTGCTGCCTCCCACCTACAGGAACTGTCTTCTCCAAGCTAGAGCCGTCAAATTCTATCTAAACTCCCAGCATAAATTCTTCGCCCATGGTGATAAAGGGACCAAATTCCTAATGCATAGGATTAAGTGCAGCAGATCAGCGAACTATGTGCAACTGACATCACCCGAGGGCAGACTAGTATACTCAGCCCCCAAATCGATAGCCCAGTTCCGGGACTTTTATTAGAATCTCTATAACCTCCTGTTTAACTTAAATCCAGAAGCACGGATTCCCTTAATAACGTTCTTTCTGGACTCTATCTCCATCCCTACTCTATCCCCCTCCCAAAAGATTGCTTTGGGAACCCCCTTCACCATAAACAAACTCACTACTGCACTTAATCAAACGCCCAACGGGAAAAGCCCAGACCCAGGCGGCCTCCCGGTCTCCTATTATAAAGCCTTCCAGGAACTTCTTCTCCCTCACCTCCTTAAAGTCTGTAATCTCTCCCTCCAAGGTGTACCTCTGTGTAGAGACATGATACATTACACTGATACCTAAAGAGGGGAAAGATACCAAACAATGCTCTAAATACAGGCCCATATCCCTCCTAAATATAGACCCTAAACTCCTGGCCAAACTCCTAGCTAATAGATTAGCGAACTTCCTTCCTCACCTTGTGCACAGGGATCAGATGGGCTTTATCCGCAATAGAGAGGGCAAGGATAACACATCACGAGTCATTAATGTCTTATGCCATGCGCATCAAATCTCCTTCCCGTTACTCCTTCTTAGTATGGATGCTGAGAAAGCATTCAATAGACTAAACTGGACATATCTGAAACAAGTACTGTTGAGAATTGGCCTCCCTGATCCCTTCGTACAAGCCACTTTCGCCATGTATGCCCAGGCGACAGCTCTGGTGATGGCTAATGTGACCCTTTCATCCTCTTTTGCCATCCACAGTGGAACTAGCCAGGGCTGTCCTCTCTCCCCACTTTTATTCAAATTGGCTATGGAACCACTTTTATCGACTATACGAAATTACTCGAGCATTAGAGGTCTATATTTGGGAGGTAGGGAGCAAAAAACAGCGGCCTTTGAGGATGACGTGATGATTATGACGACTAACCCGTTGGATTCCCATTCTAGAATCCAAGCCGATCTCACTCTGTACAGCACCATCTCAGACTTTAATCAATGCTAGCAAATCACTAGTTCTGTGTCATTGAATCCCCCCTCCACCAAACAACACCTGAAGGAAAACTCTCCCTTCAACTGGTCATCCCCCACTATCACATACTTAGGAGTCAAAATCAGCCCCCAGATTACAGACCTTTTCTCTCTTAATTATATTCCCTTAAGAACTTCTATGTTTACTGTCTTAGATAACCTTAACCGTTCCAACCCCACACTTTCCTGGTTTGGGCACAAAAACATACTTTCCTCCTTAATCCTTCCCCGCTTCACCTACCTACAACAGGTGCTCCCTCTCCTCATCCCTAAACAATTCTACATTTCACTCCAAAGGAAATTTAGATCATTTATTTGGAATGAGAAGAGAGCAAGGCTCTCGACTTCTCTCCTAACAAAACCACGGCTAGCAGGAGGTATAGGCTTCCCGAACCAAGAACTGTATGGCAAAGCAATACTGCTAGCCCGTGCCCGTGCCACTGCTCCATCCCCTTTCCTTCCCCTTTCCTACTGACGGTATAAGAAGCTTTAGGCGCAGCTCCTTGAGCTCTGAGATCCTCGACATCGCTAGGCTTAAAGTCTTCTTTGACTCCCCTATGGTCACTTTTTGACTCTTAAGGCGATCTTATAACCCTTGAGGCCATGAACACCTTGCTCAACCCCTCCCCGTGCGACCTTACGTCTTGATCTTATGTCAGACAACACGCTCCTATTGCATATCTCCTTCGCCCTCTCGTATGGCTCGAGTCTATAATATCACAACCCTGCCCCCCCCCAAGAAGCTTATCTCGCGACTATACAATAGACTGCAATCCCCGCCTATTTTAGAAAAGCCATCTTTCATAAAAAAGTGGGAACTTGATTTGAACATCAGAATACCATTCACCAATCTTCATAAACTTCTTGAATCCCCCCACATAGCCTCCCGATGTGTGCGTATTCAAGAGAACGGATCTAAAATCCTCACCCGCTGGTATAATACACCAGACAAGACATCCCTTTTTTCGGACACAGCATCCGATAGATGTTGGAGGTGCCTTAGTGATAGGGATGCTTCTTTCACATTTGGTGGTCCTGCCCCTTGATATCCAAATGGTGGGCCGAAATATTTTCTCCTGCCAACAAGGTATGCCTGACCTCCTTTCAACAGTCCCCACAATTGGCTCTCTTATCCATCCCCTTGAGTAATAACTATGCTCACATCCCTTACCTTTTTAAGCAGATGTTGATAGCAGCTCTCCTTTTAATTCCAAAGTTCTGGCTACAAACCTCCACCCCCTCAGTGGAACAATGGCACCTGAAAATTGACCAGCTATACAGGTTTGAAGAATTTTCCTCATGGGAAACCCAAACACATTCCTTAAACTATGGTCGTTATGGTCAAATGATAGGTTTGTTGCAAACCCTTCATGCCACTCCTAGGCGATGATCTGTGGTCCTTGATATTATAGCCTATTGTTCTGTGCGGAGTATTGACCGCTCCCTTGGCTCTTTCAGGGCCCTCGCTTGGAAGTGGAGGGTTCGACTGTTTTCTCCAACTACTGCCCATCCGTTCAAGCTGCCTTACACTTACAGTATAGTATTGCACTTACCTGTCATCTGTGCGACCATAACTGTGTAATGTGATTATGTCTCATGTACCATCTTTGCATTGTACTGAAATATGTGCCTTGTACCTCGTAATCTGTTAATTCTCACTTACTGTTGATGGAAAACTAAATTAAAATATAAATAAATAAAAAAATGGTACCAATAAAAACTAAAGATCACCCTGCAAAAAAAGGAACCCTTATACAGCTCTGTAGACATAAAACGTTAAAAAAATAATGTTATGGGGGTCAGAATATGGTGGTTGAAAATAAAAATATATATTTTTTTTCAGTATTAAAACACATGAAAACTACATAAATGTGGTATCGTTGTAATCATAATGGCCCAGAGAATTAAGGGTACAGGTCAGTTTTGCTGCATAGGGAACTCTGTAAAAACAAAATTATGGCAGAATTGTGTTTTTTTTTAATTCTCCCCAATTTGAATCTTCTCCCTACAATGTATGCGGTAGTACCAAGGAGCCACCTTTAAAACAATGATCCAGGTTTACTCATCGTAAAGCTGGAGTAAGTTTAGACCAGCTGTCTAGACCTGCATTAGATACATCACAGTGGCTCAGGCTGGATGATAAACTTGGTACAGGGACACTTTTTACTGACATCATGCCAACTATATAGTCCCAACTACTAGGCACTCTATCTGTGATGTCGGTGATTGTGTCCTTGGTACTATATAACATCCCAACCAGGATCTGCCATGTTTTTCTGGGCTTGAACATTGGAGGGATAGCACACCGAATACACCTAGTTTAGTGTCAGAGAGGTTATTTCACAGTAAAGAGAAGACAATAGCCAATTAGATTATTAATTGGCAGGGTACTGTTTCAAAGACAGGAAGGGGGTTAGTGTGTCATTGAGTGACCCAGGCTGCATCAGCCAGGTTGGTAGATATTTTATTGAGAGCAGCAACATTTAAAGATACAATACAATATTTAATTTTTATTATTAATTTTAATCACCCGACAGCCACATCACATAATTCACAAATACAGACAGTGTAAAGTGCAGTGAGAGTGGACCCTCTGTACCAACTAACCGGTTTCACTTTTGGCTAACTACAAGGGCGTTATGTTGGCAATCCCCTGGTTTTCATCCTTTAATCTTTATACTGGCATCTGGTCTTCATTGTAGGGAAGTCACCAGGTGCTAACTCTTGAGATAGTCCCAGTGAAGTTAGCGGCTAACCAAAGGGGGTCAGGGACATAGGTGTGAGGCACCAAGGAGTCAGGTAGTATTCATAATTAGAAGACAGGCAGAGGTCAGGTTAGACTGTATACAAACGCATCTGCAAAAAAAGTCTGAGGTCATAGCGGGAAGCAGAGGATCAGAGTCTATTGTCAGTTAGAAATTTGCTATATACACACCTAAAGCTCCGGCACCCACTAGAGAAGGTTATTTATACAAAGTCAGCCATGGGCAAGTTAGCCATAAGCTGAGCAAGAATTTTGACATGCGCACTGACCCTATAAGAGATCGACAGCGAGTGCAAAAATGTCCTAAGAAGAATGCTGGAAAGTACAGCCTGGATGGGGCCAGTAGCAGGCTCTAGGAATGCTGTTTAGTGGTAGATAAGAGCATGCAGGTCCAACATTAAAATGCACTTTCAGTAGATAGAGATAGTGTTTTATTTCTATTTTTTTTTTTTTTGCCAATATTCGGGTCAAAATTTAAAAAGTATGGTTAAAGGAGTAGCAATGGACAGTTGCTGCAATGCAATTAGCTATAGCAGCACCAGCTCTTCGACCAGTAGTAGTAACTGGCCATAGCTGTCCTTCACCTCCTGTAGTTAACAGGTTATTATGGAGAAGACAGGGGACGGCATTGTGGACTGCATGACTCACTCATCATCTCACTCAAAGCAGGATGATGCTGATGTTAACTTTAAGTCTGACACCATATCTTTGAACCAGTGTTAAGCACATTCCTTTCACTCTGTCTCTATAACAGCTAATTTGAGGCCCAAAAGAAGCATTTATCATTCCTAGTCAAGCCTCAGGCTCAGGAAGATTCCTTAGACAATGTTCCTGTATGATTTGTATGTGAAGGTTCAAGTGGTGGAGAAGGGCATAACTAAAATGTATATTTGTGTTGGCAGTGGTAGTAGTGACACTTGTACCTATGGTAGTGGTGGTAGGGGCACTGGTAGTCATGGTGGAGCCACTATAGAGGTGAAAACCATAAAGGAGGTTGCAGGATGTCCATGACATATGACAGTCTGACAAAAGTGTCAAGGATGATGATTAAAGTGATGTGTCAGACAGCCCTTGTGGACCATATCAGAGTGACAAGGAGCTAATGACCTCAGAAAAGGAGGGTGGTGGCAGCAATAAGAAACTGAGTTTACACACTGTGAAAACATCCAAGAAACCTGGCAGGGGGACTTCTGCTTCTACTGTGGTCAGCTTGAGAACAGGTGATGCTGCCACTGTTCTTGTATTAGGGTTTAAAAAAGCTGTGAGACCTAGAGCAAGATTGCAACATGGCAGCGTTGTGTTGGTATCCCCCATGTGAGAATTTTTCACAAAAATGCCATCTGACAAAAATATATATGCAAGCTCTGTGGAGAGCGGAGAACAAGATGTGGTCATTTAGGTACCAATTTCGGAACTGCAGGACTCCTTCAGTATATGATTCAACATCATAGGCTCACAAGGGAAAATGTAACTGCTCTTTAATGTGAGCAAGGCCATCCTTCTCCCTATCATCATTCTAGTAGCCAGGCAATATTGTCTTTATCATCAACTACTGCTTCACCTGCTTCTTCTTAGCTCCATCATCAGTCGTCCTTAATGGAATACATTGAGTACTAGAGGTGAACTAATTTCTTAAAATTCAATTCAGGTCCAAATCGACGTCACACAAGTAAGATAGGAAGAGAAACCAACACAGAACATTCCTCTGGAAAGAAATGTGCAAGCCTCATACCAACAATGGTTTGGAAACTAACCTTTATCAGAGCTGAGCAGAAAAAATTTGCTCAACTGTCTGAGAAGCCTTGGCTGGGGTCTAGAGAAGTAATATTTCTCCTTATGGAGAGCATTTAGTATGCGTGGAATATTTGTATGCCAGGAAATGCTTATATACGTTTCTGGGGAAAAAATCTATTAAAATTATCAAATCATATATCTGCTGTCATCAGAGATGCTTAGCTTGGAATGTAAGCTTATTTGTATATATTTGGGTTTCTAGGAAATATTTTCAAATTAGCTTTCCTTACAAAAGGAAAAAAAAAGCTAAGCCTGTCTGATGCTAGCAGATTTAAGATTGCATATATTTTCATATATTTTTCCCAGAAACCCAGAGAAGCAATGCTCGACATGCACTAAGCACTCTCTATAAGGACAAATAGTAGCCCCCCGGGCCTCAGGCAAGGCCTCTCAGGCAACTGAGCTAATTTTCTGTGTGCAGCTGTGATAAAGATCCATTTGCTGGTCTGAGACACACAGTTTATTTTCCTTTTGGAAGGAAGATTGGTTTGCATGTCTTTTCCAGAGTAGCGTTACACATGGGCATTTAGGGGGGCATCTATAAAGTCTACTTCACTGGTTTTGTAGTGTAATGCATGCATGCAACCAGGGCCGAATCCAGGTTCATGTGGCATTTGGGTGATAAATCTCAGTGGGACCCCTTGTGGCATTTCACCAGGGCATCTGAGAGTGTTAAAAACGGAAGCACAGGCTTCCTGCTCAGACACGCCTTCTCCCAGCGGAGATTGGGGAAAGCACACTGTTCTAAAAATGAGCCGCAACCTGTACTAGGCTTCCAGGCTCATTATTAGTATATCCCAGTTCAGGCCACTAGGTGGCAGCACTAAACTGTGATATAGTGATTTCTATAAGTAATAATGGAGCAATTTCCATTATTCTGTATAAGTTGCATGATGAAAAGTAATTTAAAAAGTTAAAAAAAGTTTTGAAAATATAAAAAAACGTAAAAAGTAAAATCAACCCACTTTCCACAAAATAAAAATAAACAAAAAAAGAATAACATTATGGGCATCGTCTCATGCGAAAACAACCATACTATTGAAATATTTTTTTAAAGTTAGCCCATATGGTAAAGGATGTAACAGAAAAAAATAAAAAAGGCTGAACTGACATTTTTCATCACTTTATCTCCCAAGAGAATTGAGTAAAACGTGATCAAGTCATACACACCCCTAAATAGTCCAAAAAGACAGATTTCCCTCAAATGAGCCCCCACACATATCCATAGACATAACTATGAAAAAAGTTATGGGGGTCACCTGGAAGCAGGGGTTCTGTTAGGGTCCCAACAAAAAATAATAGTTTCACAAATTTACGTTTTATTTAGTCTCTATTTTTAAATGATTCTGTTGGGATTCGAACTCACACCACTGGGCTATAGTGCTTTATGTTAACCTGCTATAACTATATTATGCCTAAAAACCTCAGTAGTAGTTTCCCACATATTATGCATTCATATATATTAGAGGTATGATTGTATATATTTTTTTTTAGCAATTACACATTTATTTTGTGCTATACATTATTTTACAATTACTAAAACAAAATAAAAAAAAATATTTCTGCTGTATAGGAATACCTAATACTTGAAAAACTACTATGAGGTTTTTCCTGTCACAACTTAGCATTGAGCTCAATAGCTCAGTGGTTAAGATTCATGCCTTAATGTAGAAGGTTGTGAGTTCAATTCCCAGCAGGAACATTTTAGAAAGAGAGGGTAATTAGACTTAACCCTTTAAGGACTCAGCCCTATTTCACCCTAAGGACCCGACCATTTTTTGCAAATGTGACCAGTGTGATTTTATGTGGTGATAAATTTTAAACGCTTTTACTTATCCAGGCCATTCTGAGACTCTTTTTTCATCCTATATTGTACTTCATGACAGTGGTAAAAAAAAAAAAAAAATTTATTAATAAAAAAAATACCAAATTTACAAAAAATTTGGAAAAATTAGCAATTTTGCAAGTTTCAATTTCTCTACTTCTATAATACATATTATTACCGCCCAAAAAAGTTATTGATTTACATTCCCCATATGTCTACTTCATGTATCAATCATTTTGGGAATGCCATTTTATTTTTTGGGGATGTTACAAGGCTTAGAAGTTTAGAAGCAAATCTTGAAATTTTTCAGAAAATTTCCAAATCCCAATTTTTAGGGACCAGTTTAGGTCTGAAGTCACTTTGTGAGACTTACATAATAGAAACCACCCAAAAATGACCCATTCTAGAAACTACACCCCTCAAGGTATTCAAAACTGATTTTACAAACACTGTTAGCCCTTTAGGTTAATGGCAAATGGAGAAAAAATTTCAGAATTTTGATTTTTTTGGAACATTTTCCATTTTAATCCTTTTTTTTCCAGTAATAAAGCAAGGGTTAACAGCAAAACAAAACTCAATATTTATTGCCCTGATTCTGTAGATTGCAGAAACACCCCGTAAGTGGCCGTAAAATGCTGTATGGCCAAACGGCAGGGCGCAGAATGAAGGGAACGCCATATAGTTTTTGGAAGGTGTATTTTGCCAGACTGGATTCTTGACACCATGTCCCATTTGAAGCCCCCCTGATGTTCCCCTAGAGTATAAACTCCATAAAAGTGACTTCATCTAAGAAACTACACCCCTCAAGGTATTCAAAACCAGTTTTACAAACTTTGTTAACCGTTTAGGTGTTCCACAAGAGTTATTGGCAAATGGAGATGAAATTTCAGAATTTCTATTTTTTGTTACCTTGCCTCAAAAAAAGTGTAATATAGAGCAAGCAAAAATCATATTTACCCTAAAATAATACAAATAAAACTGCCACCTTATCCTGTAGTTTCGAAAATGGGGTCACTTTTTTGGAGTTTCTACTGTAGGGGTGCATCAGAGGGGGCTTCAAATGGGACATAGTGCCAAAAAACTAGTCCAGCAAAATCTGCCTTCCAAAAACCATATGGCGTTCCCTTCCTTCTACACCCTGATATTTGGCCATACAGCAGTTTACGACCACATATGGGGTGTTTCTGCAAACTGCAGAATCAGTGCAATAAATATTGAGTTTTGTTTGGCTGTTAACCCTTGCTTTGTTACTGGAAAAAATGATTAAAATGGAGAATTTGCAAAAAAAATAGCTGTTTTGGGACCATTTTTATTAATTTACATCGTTGAACTGACAGGTTATATTGTGTGCTATTTCTATAGAGCAGGTTGTTACGAATGCGACAATACCAAATATGACAACTTTTTGAGTTTTTTGTTTCAGTTTTTCATAACAAAGCATTTTTGAAAAAAATAAATAAATTTGTGTCTCCACATTCTGAAAGCCATATTTTAAATTTTTATTTTTTGGGCGACTGTCTTATATAGTGGCTATTTTTTTGCTGGATGAGATGACGGTTTGACTGGCACTATCTTGGGGTGCATATAACTTTTTGATCTCTTGCTATTACAGTTTTTAAGATGTGAGGTGACAAAAATGTGTTTTTTTTACATTGTTTTTATTTTTTACGGTATTTACCTGAAGGGTTAGATCTTGTGATATTATTATAGAGCAGATTCTTACGGACGCGGCTATATTTAATATGTATACTTTTTTTAAAATTATTTTACTTTAACACTATAACAGCATTTTAGAAAAAAAATTATGTTTTAGTGTCTCTATAGTCTGAGAGCCATATGTTTTTATTTTTTTGGGCGATTCTCCTATGTAGGGGCTCATTTTTTGCGGGATGAGATGGCGGTTTGATTGCTACTATTTTGAGAGGCATACGCCTTTTTGATCGCTTTTTATTACACTTTTACTTGATGTAAGGTGGCAAAAAATGGCTTATTTTACACCTTTTTTTTTTACGGTATTTGCGTGAGGGGTTAGTTCATGTGATATTTTTATAAGGCAAGTTTTCTTCGGACATGGCGATACATAATATGTGTTGTGTATTTTATTTTTTAATTTTTATTCAGTGATATGTGTTTTATTATTTTTACATTCTTTTTCACTTTTTCACATTTTTTTGGACCCAGACCCACTTGGTTCTTGTAGATCCAGTGGATCTGGTGTCTATATAATACAGTACAGTACACTATAAAGTGTACTGTACTGTATTTTTTTTACTTTACATAGTCTAAGCAGACTTGTGCTTTTAGCACAAGTCTGATTAGACTTACAGTACCATGGCAAGCAGGACACTTCTGAAAGCATCCTGCTGGCACGGTAACCATCACCTGCTGCTGTCAGCAGCCCCCGATGGGAGAGGGAAGGAGCTCCCTCCCTGTTAACCCCTTCTATATAGCGGCTCTGTATGGACCGCGGCATTGAAGGGGTTGAACCTGCTGACTTCTGCAGCACAGATGTCAGCAGTTTTTTTATCAAAGTGTCAGCAATGTGCTGACACTTTGCTAAAACCACTAGACACCAGGGAAGAATACAGAGGAGGCTGGCGGTGGAGCGCAATTGCCCGCATCCTGCACCGCCTCCCACTGCCCGCACTTTGGGGGCATTTAGTCTCTGATCCCCGCGGTCACAGACCGCGGTAATCAGAGATCGCACAAAGCGCTGCAAACCGCAGGTCTGAATTGACCTGCGGTTTGCAGTGATCGCCGATATGGGGGGGTCACAGGACCCCCCTGGGCATTGTAACAAGGTACCTGCTGAATGATTTCCGCAGGTACCTTGTTCCGATCACTGCCGGCTGAGCAGCAGTAAACGGAACTACTCATGACCAATGTGCTGACACTTTGCTAAAACCACTAGACACCAGGGAAGAATACAGAGGAGGCTGGCGGTGGAGCGCAATTGCCCGCATCCTGCACCGCCTCCCACTGCCCGCACTTTGGGGGCATTTAGTCTCTGATCCCCGCGGTCACAGACCGCGGTAATCAGAGATCGCACAAAGCGCTGCAAACCGCAGGTCTGAATTGAGCTGCGGTTTGCAGTGATCGCCGATATGGGGGTCACAGGACCCCCCTGGGCATTGTAACAAGGTACCTGCTGAATGATTTCCGCAGGTACCTTGTTCCGATCACTGCCGGCTGAGCAGCAGTGAACGGAACTACTCATGACCTACCGGTACGTCATGGGTCCTTAAGGATTCGGGAAACATGCCGTACCAGTATGTCATAAGTCCTTAAGGGGTTAAATTCACAGGGTTATCCCCAAGCATTTTGACAATGCTTGGGGATACCCCCTCTATGGTCATCGCACTGGTTCCATATATGGACATATCCATATTTGGAGTCAGAGCAGGGACTCCTAAGCCAAGAAGAGTCCCGACTCTTTGGGATTCCCCACTGTTCAGCGATCTGGGACTAGACCTGAGTGGACCCTGGCACTTGACCTGCTTTGCCGGGTGCTGACGCCGACCCTGCATGCAACATTTGGTGAGCTTCACCACTCTAAGAAGCGGAGTGAAAAGTAGATCAGAATTTCTGATTAGAACACCTTCAAGTATCATTTATGATTTGCACCATTTTAAATGGAGTCATCTCCACGTATTGCAACCCCTTGTTGTACTTTCATAGACATAAACATATACTACTTTGCACTTGCTACAAATATATTATAACTGTGTGCCATTTTCTAAATTTGGTGCAACATCACAAAGCAAAGATACACTTAAAACAGACACCAAAACCACCACATATGATAACTTTTAAAATTTTCAATTTTTCATTTTGGAAGGAGGACTAATTTGCACATCTATATTTCAGGAGCATGCTATTCACTCTCGTTCGGGATTGTTATGATCTGTTTTAAAAAAAATGTTGGTAGAAAACAACTCTGCATGTAGGGCACAAAGCTATCTAATTGAATGGTGTCATCAGTGATAAATAGATAAACAATTCTATTAGGCCTTGGTTCTCAAATTGGAATGAATAACCTGTCTTGTTCTACTATTATTGGGGTGTCCATCTTGTTTAATAGATAATTCTATTACACCTTGATTCTCAAATTTGGGTGAATAACCTTTCTCCTTCAACTATTATTGGGGTGTCTAACTTGTTTAATAGGTAAAAAATTCCATTAGGCCTCGGTTCTCAAATTGGGGTCAAAAACCTGTCTTGTTCTACTGTTATTGGGGTGCCCATCTTGTTTAATAGATAAACAATTCTATTAGGCCTTGATTCTAAAATTGGGGTGAAAAACCAGTCTGATTCTACTGTTATTGAAATGTCTATATTGACATTGAATAAGTTATTTTACACATGCAGTTAGTGTTACAGTACAGTATGTCAAAAGACAGTTGTCAGGGCCCTCCAAAGGAACAGGCAGTGGCAAAAATGTTCCTGGAGCGAGCACAAGTAGCAGCAGAAGAAGGGGAGGTTAGTAGCAGCAGCCACAGCAACAGGCCAGAGCTGCGATTGTCATCCAGCGGTTTTTCCCCTCAATTGGGGTGTATAACCTGTCTCCTTCAACTGTTATTGGGGTGTCCACATTGCTTAATAGATAAAAAAAAATCGATTAGACCTTGATTCTCAAATTGGGGTGAATAACCTGTCTTGTTCTACAATTATTGGAGTGTCCATCTTGTTTCATAGATAAACAATTCTATTACACCTTGATTCTCAAATTGGGGTAAATAACCTGTCTTGTTCTATTGTTATTGGGTTGTCTTCCTTGCTTAATAGATAAACAAATCTATTAGGCCTTGATTCTCAAATTTGGGTGAATAGCATGTCACCTTGAACTTTCTAAAATTGAGGTGAATAACTTGTCTGATTCTACTGTTATTGAGATGTCTACATTTACATTGAATAACTTATTTTACACATACAGTAAGTGTTACAGTACAGTATGTCCAAAAGACAGTTGTCAGGGCCCTCCAAAGGAACAGCCAATGACAAAAATGTTGTGGTAGCGGGTACGAGTAGCAGCAGAAGAAGGGAGGGTTGGTCATCCAGCGGTCGTGTTTTGACGACCAATCCCGCTGTCCTGGAATTGTTGACTCAGTCTTCAACATCAATCATCTCAACTGACATCAGACACACACAGCTAGGAGTCTGTGGGTTTGTCTGACACCATGCTTAGTTGGCATGGCCAAGGATCAATCTCTGTGCCCTCACCTGTCCTGAACCTGCCTCTTTCCTTTTCTGCTCCTTCTGCCAGGCAAGTAATGTTTGCTGCTAGCTATGCTCTGCTGCATACTCCTGTAAACATGCAAGTAGCGACAATGACAGTCGCATATTCACAGGTGTTGTGAGTAGTGATGTCGCAAACATAAAATTTTCCGTTCGCGAACGGCGAACTCGAACTTCCGCAAATGTTCGCGAACGTGCGAACAGTGCGAACCGCCATAGACTTCAATAGACAGGTGAATTTTAAAAACCAAAGGGACTCCTTCTGGCCACAATAGTGATGGAAAAGTTGTTTCAAGGGGACTAACACCTGGACTGTGGCATGCCAGAGGGGGATCCATGGCAAAACTCCCATGGAAAAATACCTAGTTGACGCAGAGTGTGGTAGTTATAATCGCAATGCGATTAATACAGGTTATATTAATCGCATTGCGTATTCAACTTAGAGCTGGGTTCCTAATGGTTGTATTGCTAGAAATTCTAGCAATACAACCATTAGGAACCCAGCTCTAAGTTGAATTTGCAATGCAATTAATATAGCCTGTATTAATCGCATTGGGATTACAACTTAGATCTGTTCCTAATAGTTGTATTGCTAGAATATAACGAAGATTGCGAATATAGCGCTATATTCTCAATCTTCGTTATATTCTAGCAATACAACCATTAGGAACCCAGCTCTAAGTTAAATTCGCAATGCGATTAATATAACCTGTATTAATCGCATTGCGATTACAACTTAGAGCTGAGTTCCTAATGGTTGTATTGCTAGAATATAATGAAGATTGAGAATATAGCGCTATATTCACAATCTTCGTTATATTCTAGCAATACATTGCGATTACAACTACTAACACTGCAGCTTCAGAATGAATCTAAGATGGATGCGTCCATGCTTTTTGATAGGAGGTGGGAAGGTCTGGGGGGGAGACTGATGTACTAGCCCTAAAAAGGGCTTTTTGGGGTGCTGTCAGGACGCTGTCCTTACAGCAGAGATCTGATGAGTCTTTCAGGACTGGAGTGGACACTGAATACACTAGCCTATCTATCGATTTCCCTATTAAATCAGCAGCAACTACACTCTCCCTCCTCTCACTAAGACTGCAGCTTCCGAATAATTCTAAAATGGATGCTGTCCAGGAGATGGGAGGGTCTGGGAGGGAAGGTATGCTAATTGGCTGGAATGTGTCTGCTGACTGTTAGGTACAGGGTCAAAGTTTACTCAATGATATGGGGTGGACCTAACATTGCATATGTTCGCCCGCCGCGACGAACGCTCACAAGCTATGTTCGTCAGGAACTATTCACCGGTGAATAGTTTGGGACATCTTATTTGCGAATTCGACTTAGAGATGGGTTCCTAATGGTTGTATTGCTAGAATATAACTAAGATTGAGAATTTAGCGCTATATTCTCAATCTTCGTTATATTCTAGCAATACAACAACCATTAGGAACTCAGATCTAAGTTGAATTCTCAATGCGATTAATATAACACGAATTACTCGCATTGCGAATTCAACTTAGAGCTGAGTTCCTAATGGTTGTTGTATTGCTAGAATATACGTTATATTCTAGCAATACAACCATTAGGAACTCAGCTCTAAGTTGTAATCGCAATGCGAATAATACTTACAATTATTAATCGCTTTGCAAATCCATTTTATGCCTCTATTTGATTGTATATGACGGTTGACTATGACTACCACCAACGTTCTGCTGCCTCCAAAGCAAGATATCTGAACCCCCCCAGGGGCCATTTGGGCATTTTTGATAAAAAACGCATCAAAACTGCATCAAAAACGCATCTGCGTTTTTATAATTTGGTATAGGCAAATATGGTAGTCTAGATCATGTGTTTATACCAAAACCTAGGATCATTGTTTGACAGCATAATTTCTAAGCCATGTAGCTGAATATAGATTTGGTAATGTCTAGACTACCTAGACTACCATATTTGCCTATACCAAATGTAAATATGCAACCAAATGTGGCAAAATACACAAAAATGCCCAAATGGCCCCTGGGGGGTTCAGCTATCTTGCTTTGGAGGCAGCAGAATGTTGGTGGTAGTCATAGTCAACCATCATATACAATCAAATAGAGGCATCAAATGGATTCGCAAAGCGATTAATAATTGTAAGTATTATTCACATTGCGATTACAACTTGGAGCTGAGTTCCTAATGGTTGTATTGCTAGAATATAAAGTATATTCTAGCAATACAACAATCATTAGGAACTCAGCTCTAAGTTGAATTCGCAATGCGAGTAATTCGTGTTATATTAATCGCATTGAGAATTCAACTTAGATCTGAGTTCCTAATGGTTGTTGTATTGCTAGAATATAACGAAGATTGAGAATATAGTGCTATATTCGTTATCTTCGTTATATTCTAGCAATACAACCGTTAGGAACTCAGATCTAAGTTGTAATCACAATGCGAATAATACAGGTTATATTAAATCGCATTGCGATTTACAATTACTATTACTGCAGCTTCAGAATGTATCTAAGATGAATGCTGTCCTTGCATTTAGATAGGAGGTGGGAGGGTCTGGGAGGGAGGGTATGCTGATTGGCTGGATTGTGTCTGCTGACTGTGAGGTACAGGGTCAAAGTTTGATCAATAATAAAGTATAGGGGCGAACGCGGACATCAAATATGTTCGCCTGCCGCGGTGGACGCGAACAAGCTATGTTCGCCGGGAACTGTTCGCCGGCGAATAGTTCGGGCCATCTCTAGTTGTGAGTGGTCAGGGAGGTGGCCATGAGACCGGTGAGGGCGACATAAGTGATAACCTGACAGTAGTGTATGATTATGTAGCCAATCAAATTTGGGAAAAAGGGGGCCTCATCATCATCATCATCAGGGGGTAAGGGTGGCAGCAGTGTGAGATATGGAGACAAACGTTCCCAGGGTAAACTGTCTGCTACTTAGTACTACAGTCCCTCTTTTTCTATGTGGTTGACTCTGAACATTTTAGAGAACTGATGGCTTGTGCTGAGCCCAGTTGGAGAGTCCTAAGCCATCATTACTTCTCTAAAAAAAGCTGTACCAGCCATGCATACATATGTACAGCAGAAGGTGGGCCAGTCCTTGAGCCTGTTCGTGTCTAGTATAGTTCATGCTAGCACTGATGTATGGAGCTTTAACTATGGTCAAGGACAACACATGTCCCTTACAGACCACTGGGTAAATGTGGATCCTACCCAGGCACACCAGGAACTTGGCCAGGTGATGGCAATGCCACCTCCGCGATCTCATGCTGTGATTCCGGCACAAATGGCCATCTATCTCTCCTCATCCTCCACTTTGTCCTCAGTCTCCACAGAAGGAACAGTTCAGAGTGGTCCTCTAGCATACCACCTATACAGAGCACGGTGGTCTCATGCTGTTCTGAATCTAGCCAGCCTAGGTCGAATGGAGTCACACTGCTTGTCCCTTCACCAACTGAAGATCGGAACCATGGTCACTGATAACGGGAAGAACATTCTGTTGGCACTGCGTCAAGTAGGGCTGACCCATGTGCCCTGCATAGCACACATCTTCAGTTTGGTTTTAACCTGGTTCCTGAAGTCTTCCACCCAACTGCAAGACATCATAAAAATGGCCAGGAAACTGAACATGCACTTCAGCTACTCTTACCCTTCAAAACATGCCCTCCTTGAGCTGCAAAGGCAGAATGGTGTTTCCAAACATTTCCTCATATGCAACATTTCTACACATTGGAACCCCACCATCCACCTGTTGGACCGACTATATGAGCAGAGAAAGGCCATGAACGATTTCTTGGTGATGCAGTGAGACAGGGCTACTCTCCTGTGTAACTTCAACGTTAGCCAGTGGCAGCTCATGCATGACACCTGCCATTTACTCAGACCCATTAAGGAGGCCACTTTATTTGTCAGTCACCAGGACTACAAGATGAATGATGTAATTCCACTCCTTCACGTCCTGGAACAGATGCTGATAAATCATGCTGGCCAGGGGCAGGAGACGTAGTGTCTATATTTCACATCCACCTGAGCCCTGTGAGGGATGAACTGGCAGAGGAAAAGAATAAGAACTAGGAGGAGACATAAAATGCCCAGGAATTGTATACAGAAATAGGTGGTTTATCTGCCAAAGCGACAGGAGAGGAGCAGGAGGAGCACGAGGAGCTTGAGGGCGATGAGGAAGACCAGGAAGATGTCCCTGACAGACCATGGCAGTATGCAGTGTAGATGGAAGCAGGGAGTCCCTCAAAGTCCCTTACGCAAATTGCCAGATTCATGCCGTTGCTTGCATAGTGATAGCTGCATTATAACCATTTGACAGAGGGATGACTGCAGGGTCTCCACAATGTTAGACCGTCGGTACTAGGCCAAAATGGGGACCTTTTTTAGACCTTCTGAGAGGGATGGAAAACTCAACTACTATCCAGATATCCTACGTAGTTGGTTGGTCGCTGTCTATTAGTGATGGACGAACATCGGCTGGGACGTTTCGCAAATGGTGGGCCACATTCCCTTTAATGGCAGGTAAACCTGAAAAACCTTCCGGTCATATTTGCAACCACCAAATACTTACTAGAAGTGCACAAATAGTCCCACAACATGGATAGTGACATAACTGGGGGGTATCAATGTCAAAAATTCGCAAAACAATATGTATTTTAATCAGGGGCCATTTTTATGCGTCTTAAAGGGAATCTCTCAAAAATGTGCCCTGCTGGAGCCTAGAATTATTTTTTTTTGGGCCAAGGGAGTACAAGCCCCAAAAAATAGGCATTCCCCTGACAGAAAAGAACAATTGATTATGTGGCTGGAGGTATATTAGAAGGTCAGTGGATAACAATTTTACTGTAGGCCAGTGGAGTATAGGCCCCAAACATTATGCATTCACCAGACAGAAAAGAACAAGTGATTATGTGGCTAGAGGTATATAAGGCGGTCAGTGGATAACAATTTTACTGTAGGGCAGTGGAGTACAGGCTCTAAAAATTATGCATTCACCGGACAGAAAAGAACAAGTGATTATGTGGCTGGAGGTATATTAGACGGTCAGTGGATAACAATTTTACTGTAGGCCAGTGGAGTACAGGCCCCAAACATTATGCATTCACCGGACAGAAAATGCATAAAAATTATACCATAAAATAATTTTTATTCTGAAATTATAAACTCAGTTTAAACAAATACAAATGAAAAACATATAAAAACTTGCATTGGTATACACAACCAAAATGAAGTTCCCATGCCCAGTGGACCTGGTCTACATAATATTTGATGTTGTGGAATTTAGATATCGAGATGGCCTTGTGGTTCGCCTGGCGGTCGTTTCGCGGCGAACTTTGCATGTTCGAGATTCGCCGAACATTCGAGCATATGGCGATATTCGCATGTGCCATATTCTTTTGCATTGCACAGAAATTGGACCTATGACACATCCATCAGGTGGGACAGGACAGCCAATTGAGACATTTCAGCACATGGATACACTCCCACTCTATAAATAAACCAGATCTGGCAGCCATTTTACATTCTGTGTTTTGCCAGTGTAGGGCGAGGTTGCTTTGTGGAGCAAGGAAAGACTGTTAGGGACACCAAACGCTACCTAATGGGGCCAAAAAAGTCCTTTTAAGGACTGGTATAGGTGTGCTATCGATAGGTGTGACATACTGAGGGGTGTGATATACTTATAATATACTTTATAACATGGAAAGTATAATATAGTGCATTTGTATTGTGCAGCAGTTGTGTGCGGTTCTTCTACGATACTGCAGCTAGATGGCGGGACAAATGCTATTGAAATAACTAATTGCAATCGGTGTGATATACCTGTTGCCCCCCAAAAAAAGTAATTGAGGGGTGTGATATACCTATAATATACTTTCTAACATAGAAAGTATATAGTGCATTTGTATTGTGCAGCAGTTGTGTGCTGTTCTGCTGTGATACTGCAGGTATATAGAGGGACAAGCGCTATTGGAACAACTATTTGCAAAGGCTGTGATATACCTGTTGCCCCAAATAAAAACAGATTGAGGGTTGCAATATACCTGCTTCCACAAAATACTGATTGGCGGCTGCGATATGTGTAGCTGTGACTTGTTACCCGAATTAAACAGGGTGGTGTGATATATATATATATATATATATATATACTGTATTTTCTGGCGTATGAGAGCGGTGCCCAGGGTTCTCTATTATCCCTGGGCGCCGCTCTACACATACGGTATATCTTTATTGTACAATCGTTGGACCAGTGAAAGGCCTCTTTACTTCCAAGCTTCAGGGACAGGCGCCCTCTAGCTGAGCCACCGTGTGCTGCATCCCGGCCATTCTCTCCTGAAGGATCCCACTCTCCCTGCTCCCAGTGGTTTTCTAATGCTCGGATCGTCTATTTAATTTTTATTTGGTGTGCGTTGGAAGAGGGGTAATCTTATACGGCGAGTATAGCCCAAACCCCATATTTTAACAGGAAAAGTAGGGGGTTGTCTGATATATCCAGTATATATATATATATATATATATTGTAAGAGGGTGCAAGGTGTCATATTTGATGGCAGGTACGTGTCACCGAGGTTGCTGGCCTCGGTGAGGTAAGAGCCGGGTTTTTTTGTCTGCAGCAGCTAGTGCTGTTTGACTCTGTTAAATAGCATGGCTGCAAAGCCGATCCGGGCCGGCTCTTACCGGGAGCAGCTAAAGTGTAGGGTGGGTGGCTGCTCCCCACGATCCAGTCCTGGTTTTGGGCTGGGTATAAAACACAGCCAGCAGCTGTGTCTGAGGTGGTGATTATCCTGGAGCCTGCTAACAGGGCTCTGGAGTTCTCTGTCCTGGAGGAAAGAGCTCAGCAAGGAGGTGGCTTTTGTTCCTGGCTACCTGAAGGTGGATTCTCCTGCGGCTGGGCCGACAGCCTGGTGCGAACCTGCACCTACACCTCCCAGGTGACTGAACCTGTGTTGGCCTGTTTTGTTTTGCCTCCTTGTTTCTGACATGTGTGAATTACCACCGAAAGACTGTTTGCTGTGTATTTTTGTGTCAGTGTGAATAAAATTATAAATTTTTATTAGAATTTCAAGGGGATATAGTCAGGGCTATCCGCATTAAAATTGCTAAATGGCACTGTGTGAGAGAATTGTGATGATATATGGCTCACTATCTCACATACAGCTGCCCAGTGTGGGGGAAGGACCGTAACTGGTCCGTGATCACGTGTACCGTGAGTGACCGAAAACTGCCGCTATATGACTGTATGCAGCAGATCTCAACCCACATAACCACACACCCCCTGTAGGCGGCTCAAGTAGGTATAACACATAAGTATTAATTTCTGGCTCCTAACTAATGTAGGAAATAACTGTCCCTGCTTAATGCTCGACGCGTTTCTTTGCCCTGTACGGGCCAGTCATCAGGAGCTAAAGGAGAGAGCTAGGAGCATGTATACAATGTCTCGTGCCTCTGATGGCGTGCACGAGACCAAACAGACAAGCCTCCGGCACTGTAGCGGCCGTAAGGCGGCCGCGCGATTCTACTCTTTAAATGCCTGTAGCCCCACCCACCAGGCGGAGCCTTCACGGGGACACTTGCAAATGCCGATCTGGATACAGATCTGCCCGAGGTAATTGATTGGCTTGCGAGTGGTGGGAATAAAGATCATCATTGGGGGTGATAAGGCTAGGAGTGACTCTTGTCGTATATATCTGTCGCCTATCTGGCGCGTTATTAGCTAGGAAATCGCAATGTTCTCAAGCAAACATACAGGCTTGAAAAGGTTAAAGGCAACAAAACTGGCGATCACTACTTCTGGGATTCAATGTGATGGTAAATAGCATAAAGCAAATAGCTATTGACATATAGATGTCAGATTGGACATAAGATCATAGTAAAGACCCTCGCCCTGCATGTATAGCTATACTATGCTGAACAAATAGGTCCAGCCGGATCAACCCTAAATGTAGTGCAAATATCCACTACAAGAAGCAGGCAATGTGGATTCAATGTGATGGTAAATAGCATAAATCAAATAGCTATTTACATGTAGATGTCAGATTGAGCATAAGATTATTGTAAAGACCCTCGCCCTATATGTATTGCTATACTATGCTGAACGAGCTGGTCCAGCCGGATCAACCCTAAATGTAGAGCAAATATCCACTACAAGAAGCAGGCAAACGAAATAGAATCATTTAATCCTGTGGGTTTTACTGTTTGGAGTCGAAACATCCATTCAGCCTCCTTTCTGAGTAACAGATTGTCCACATCACCACCTCTGGATGGAGACCTCACATGTTCGATCCCTTGGAATCTGATACAGTCTCTCATCCCGGGATGACACGCGGAAACATGTTGAGCCAGCGGGGTATCATCTTCATTGGCAATGTCCCGTAAATGTTCCCCTATCCTCCGACGTAGCTCCCTCTTGGTCTTGCCTACATATTGTTTAAGGCAGGTGCATGTGGCCAGGTACACTACTCCCACCGTTTTACAGTTAATAAATGATCGTATCGTGTAGTTCCGACCTGTGGTTGTACTTGTTATGGTTTTGCCCTTTTTGATCACTTTACAGGCAACGCAACCGCTACATCTATACATGCCCAATGGTCTATCGGGGAGCCAAGTCCCCCTAACTGGGGTGGAGAATGTGCTGTGCACTAATCTGTCGCCTAGATTGCCCCCCCTGCGGTAGGTAATGAGCGGTCTGTCTCCGACCAGCTCACCTACCACAGGGTCCGCACGGAGGATCCCCCATGCTTCTTGGAGTACATTACGCACTTCCCTATGGGCCACATTGAAGGTTCCAATAATTCTAAAGGGTCCCCCATCAGGTGTCCTAGCCTTCGGGACCAGCAGGTCCTCCCTACTGCATGAAGCTGCATGGTGGTATGCTTCCCTCAATGGGGCTTTTGGGTATCCCCTCTGTTTAAATCTCGTGAAGAGGTCATCCGAGGCATGTTTAAAGTCACTCCATTCGGAGCAGTTTCTCCTCGCCCTAAGGTACTGTCCCTTAGGGATCCCCCGCTTCAATGCGTATGGATGACCGCTGTCCCAACAGAGCAAGGAATTGGTGGCTGTCGGCTTGCGGAACATACTTGTTATTATCCCGCCCTGTGTGTCAAGGGCAATCGTCAGATCCAGGAAGGTGAGTTTGGTCTCGCTTATTTCACAAGTGAAAAAGAGACCCCAATTGTTTACATTGAGGCACTTCACAAATTCCTCAAATTCAGTCTTAGAGCCCTTCCATAAGATGAACACATCATCAATGAACCTCATCCATATCAAAATGGATGAGGCCCATTTTTCCATGGTATCGCCGAAGACCACCTCCTTCTCCCACCAGCCCAGGTATAGGTTGGCGAATGTCGGGGCACAGGGGCTCCCCATCGCCACTCCCCTGAGCTGGTGGAAGATACGTCTGTCAAAGGCGAAAATGTTATGGCTGAGGATAAATTGCAACAACGTAATAACGAAATCATTGTGCAGTTGATATTGTATCCCCCTTTCTGCCAGGAACGCTGCGGCCGCCTCACAGCCCTTTTGATGGGGAATCGAGCTGTATAAAGCTTCGACGTCAAGGCTTGCCAGCAGCGTCCCGGATTCACAGTGCACATCACTTAATATCCTCAATACGTCCATGGTGTCCTTACGGCCGCTACAGTGCCGGAGGCTTGTCTGTTTGGTCTCGTGCACGCCATCAGAGGCACGAGACATTGTATACATGCTCCTAGCTCTCTCCTTTAGCTCCTGATGACTGGCCCGTACAGGGCAAAGAAACGCGTCGAGCATTAAGTAGGGACAGTTATTTCCTACATTAGTTAGGAGCCAGAAATTAATACTTATGTGTTATACCTACTTGAGCCGCCTACAGGGGGTGTGTGGTTATGTGGGTTGAGATCTGCTGCATACAGTCATATAGCGGCAGTTTTCGGTCACTCACGGATATTCGTGATCACGGACCAGTTACTGGTCCTTCCCCACACTGGGCAGCTGTGTGAGATAGTGAGACATATCATCACAATTCTCTCACAGTGCCATTTGCTATTTTAATGGGATACTTGACCATATCCCGTTGAAATTCTAATAAAAATTTATTATTTTTCTCCTACAGCGCTATCTGCTTTTAGTTAACCCTAATTATAAGTTTAGCGCAAACTAGTTACCTAATTAGAGTGAATTCAGTGTGAATAAAACACTGGTTATTGCACATCCTGGACTCTTTGTTTTGCCTCGGTACTGCACCCGCACCGCTGTCTACCAGAGCGACTCCCCACATTTGGTGGAGGATGCGGGCATGCGCAGTGAGGTTTTTTTTGCTAAAGTGCATGATATATATTAAGCCAGCAAAGTTGCAAGCAGGAATTTCTGGCAACATGGAGGCTGCTGTGAAGGCTCTCATAGAGGCTAACGTGCAGCAGCGGGAGACCAACCAGCTACTGCTACAACATGTGATGGCGTTACAGGCGGCAGGAGCGTCCCACCACGTCCATGATGCCCGGAAGCGGTCCGTGCGGCGATCCCAAAGATGACCCCGCAGGCGGCGTGGAGACATACCTGGCGGTCTTTGAGAAGGTCGCCGTGAGGAAAAGTTACCCCGTGACCAGTGGGCCGAGGTGGTTGCTCCGTTCCTGGCATCCGGACCCCAGCAAGTTTTTTGATTTGGCAGATGACCAGGCTGCTGACTATTCCACGGTGAAGGGGAGATCCTGGCCAGACTGGGGGTAAACGTGTTGGTCCGGGCTCAGCGGGTCCACCAGTGGGACTTTAAAGCGGCTGAACCCGCCAGGCCGCAGTACTATGAGTTGCTGCACCGGTTGCAAAAATGGCTGCAGCCTGACATTCTAAGTCCGACTGCTATGCTGGACCGTCTGCTGGCTGACATGTTCTGGAGGGCCTTGCCTTACCCCCTTCAACACTGGATCGGCCAGGTATCCCCACCAATGCCCTTGAGATGGTCGACCTGGTGGAGCGATATGAGGCCACCAGAAACCTGCAGGGGTTCTTTTGGGAGGGGCCAGTCAAACCCGGAAATCTCCACCCCAGTCCCGGCGGCCGGCCAAACCCGCCCGGGATGTACCCTTGCAGATCCATCCCCAGTGGTCTGCTGGCAGTGTCGGGAGCCTGGACACATAAGGGCCAACTGTCCCCATCGGGGGAACCCATGGAGACTAATTATGGGTACCGGGCTTCCATGTATGCCCGGAGACTGTGTGCGACCGGCACCCCGAGACAATAGACAATCGTCATCTGTGCCAGGTGCAAGTCGGGGATAACCTGGCAGTGGCGCTGTTGGACTCAGGGAGCCTGGTAACCCTGGTAAGTGCTGCCCTGGTACAGCCCACCCAGTATACGGGCCGGAAAGTGGGTGTTGTGTGCATTCACGGAGACTTAAAGGACTATCCCACTGCTGTAATGTCTCTGTCCACGGCGGCCGGCACCTGGACTTGTGAAGTGGCGATCTCCACAAAGCTACCCTATGAACTGATAATTGGGAGAGACTTCCCTGGTTTTCCGTCACTGTGGCCTGAGGTGACAGTGTCTAATAGCCCTGAGACAGGGGTAACCCTAGCAGAGTGGCCTGATACCACTGGAAGGCCAGAACCCTGGGAGCCAGAGTCTGAAGGGCCAGCGGTAGGGGTGACCACTGCTGCAGCGGTAGTGGGGAGACAACCCCACTGAGTGTAATGGTGGGAGACACGGAGGACTTGCCACCGGGACCTGAGTTGGCAGACCTCAATGTCTCCGGGGAAAATTTTGGGACCGCACAACACCGGGACCAAACCCTAACCAGGGCCTGGGAGAATGTGCTGGAAATTGATGGTAAACCCCAGAAACCAGGGGCTGAATTAATGTTTCCGCGATTCATTGTTCTGCAGGATATGTTGTATCGGGTGAACCAAATCCGAGGTGAACCTGTTGAACAGTTGGTGGTGCCCACAGCGTATCGCAAGCTTGTCATGGAGCTTGCCCACCAACATGTTCTTGGGGACACCTGGGGTGGCAGAAAACCCAGGACCGCATACTGCAGCGGTTTTATTGGCCCAGCGTGTTCAAGGAGGTAGAAAATTATTGTAAGTCCTGTCCAACCTGTCAGGTAACTAGCCCCCAGCCACATTTCCGTAGTCCTCTGGTACCTCTGCCAATTATTGAAGTACCGTTTGAGCGAATCGCTATGGATTTAGTTGGGCCTGTACCAAGGTCTGCCAGGGGCCACCAACACATTCTGGTAGTTCTCGACTATGCCACTCGGTATCCGGAGGCGGTGCCTCTGCGACATACCTCAGCTAAGCTCATTGCCAAAGAGTTAATGGAGATGTTTTCCCGTGTGGGCCTGCCAAAAGAGGTTCTGACAGACCAAGGGACCCCTTTTATGTCCAAAGTAATGAGGAACTGTGTAAATTGTTGCGTATAAAGCAGATTACGGACGTCCGTTTACCATCCGCAAACAGACGGTCTTGTGGAGAGGTTTAGCCAAACTCTAAAAATATGTTAAAGAGGGTGGTGTCTAGAGATGGGAAGGACTGGGATCTGCTTCTGCCCTATCTCATGTTCGCAGTGCGAGAGGTGCCCCAGGCCTCTACTGGGTTCTCGCCCTTCGAACTGCTTTATGGCAGACACCCTCGGGGCCTGTTGGATATCGCCAAGGAAGCATGGGAACAACAGCCTGTCCCCACAAAAGTGTCATTGAGTATGTCGCCCAGATGCAGGAACGGATGGAAAGGGTGTTGCCCTTGGTCCGGGAGCATATGGAGGCAGCGCAACAAGCCCAGAGTAGGGTGTACAATCGTCAGGCTCGGGTGCGGGACTTCAATCCGGGAGATCGGGTTTTGGTTCTGGTACCCACCCTTGACAGCAAATTCCTAGCTAGGTGGCAGGGCCCCTATGAGGTGATCGAGAAGGTAGGGAAGTAAATTACAAAGTACACCAGCCAGGCGGCGCAAGCCGGAGCAGGTGTACCACGTGAATTACTTAAGCCGTGGAAAGATAGGGACGCGGCCGGCGACCACAGCCCCCGGCCAGGGCTTCTAGGTGAAAGGGTCCCGCCCCACAGTTCGAGGCCTGTGAAGCAGTAACCACGGTGAAAATTGCAGACAGCCTGTCTTCCAAACAAGTTCAGGAAGTCAGGAGTTCCTCAGTCGGAACACGGATGTGTTCTCGGACCTCCCTGGCCGCACGTCTCTCATCCGACATGACATCGTCACTGAGCCTCAGGCCAAGGTCCGGTTAAAACCATACCGGGTACCCGAGGCTCGGCGGCGGGCCATCGCGGAGGAAGTGCAGTTAATGTTGAAGCTTCGATGTCATTGAGGAGTCGAAAAGTGAGTGGGCCAGTCCCATAGTCCTAATACCCAAGCCGGATGGGACGTTGCGGTTCTGCAACGACTTTCGCAAGTTAAATGAAGTATCCAAGTTTGACGCGTATCCCATGCCCCGAGTAGACGAGCTTGTTGAAAATTTAGGACAAGCCCGTTATTTTTCTGTGCTGGACCTCACTAAAGGGTACTGGCAGGTACCCTTAACGGAGTCGGCTAAGGAAAAACCGCGTTTGTTACCCGCAGGGCCTGTATCACTACAAGGTGTTACCCTTTGGCCTGCATGGCGCCCCGCCACTTTCCAAAGGTTAATGGACATAGTGCTGCGACCACATCGTCGGTACGCCTCGGCCTACTTAGATGATGTAGTCATCCACAGCACCGACTGGGAAAGCCATTTACCCAAGGTGCAGGCGGTAGTGGATGCCCTGAGGAAAGCTGGACTAACCGCCAATCCAAAAAAGTGTGCGATTGGGTTGGAAGAGACCAAATATCTGGGATATGTAATCGGGCGGGGAGTCATCAAACCTCAGGTAACTAAGGTAGAGGCCATTCGTAACTGGCCCGACCGGTCACCACCAGGCAGGTAAAGTCGTTCCTGGGGATTGTAGGATACTACATGAGGTTTGTGCCCCACTTTGCCACAATAGCAGCGCCATTGACAGACCTGTTGAAGGGGCGAAAGTCTGGGAGGGTTAGCTGGAGTGAGAAGGCGGAGGAGGCTTTCTCCGCGTTGAAGTCGGCCCTGTGTGGGTCCCCGGTTTTGGTGACACCCGACTTCAACAAGGAGTTTGTCGTACAGACCGATGCCTCGGAGGTAGGCCTCGGTGCGGTACTGTCTCAGGAGGTCAACGGGGAAGAACATCCCGTTGTCTTCCTGAGCCGTAAGCTCAGTCCCGCCGAGTCCAGATATAGTATAGTGGAGAGGAGTGCCTGGCTATCAAGTGGGCACTCGAATCTCTCCGCTACTACCTGTTAGGGAGGAGGTTCCGTCTGGTGACCGACCATTCCCCTCTCAAGTGGATGAGTCAGGCCAAGGAGAGGAATGCTCGGGTCACCAGGTGGTTCCTATCCCTTCAAAATTTCAAATTCTCCGTGGAACACAGGGCAGGCCGCTTGCAGGGTAACGCAGATGCCCTGTCCCGCGTCCACTGCCTCACGTGTGTTCACCCCTCAGGGTTGAACAAAGGGGGTGTGTAAGAGGGTGCAAGGTGTCATATTTGATGGCAGGTACGTGTCACCGAGGTTGCTGGCCTCGGTGAGGTAAGAGCCGGGTTTTTTGTCTGCAGCAGCTAGTGCTGTTTGACTCTGTTAAATAGCATGGCTGCAAAGCCGATCCGGGCCGGCTCTTACCGGGAGCAGCTAAAGTGTAGGGTGGGTGGCTGCTCCCCACGATCCAGTCCTGGTTTTGGGCTGGGTATAAAACACAGCCAGCAGCTGTGTCTGAGGTGGTGATTATCCTGGAGCCTGCTAACAGGGCTCTGGAGTTCTCTGTCCTGGAGGAAAGAGCTCAGCAAGGAGGTGGCTTTTGTTCCTGGCTACCTGAAGGTGGATTCTCCTGCGGCTGGGCCGACAGCCTGGTGCGAACCTGCACCTACACCTCCCAGGTGATTGAACCTGTGTTGGCCTGTTTTGTTTTGCCTCCTTGTTTCTGACATGTGTGAATTACCACCGAAAGACTGTTTGCTGTGTATTTTTGTGTCAGTGTGAATAAAACACTGGTTATTGCACATCCTGGACTCTTTGTTTTGCCTCGGTACTGCACCCGCACCGCTGTCTACCAGAGCGACTCCCCACAATATATATATATATATATATAATCACCATCCTTTCCCAATTTACATATAAATAAAATAAACAAAAAAATAAACAAACATAATGGCAAAAAACATGTATTCTGCATGGTGAACACATTAAGGAAACAAAAATCAAATCCAAATTAATGCTTGTAATTTTTTTGTCACTTCAATCCTTAAAAACCATATAATGAAAAGTGACCAAAAAAGTTGTACCTGACCCAAAGAGCAATAAAACTATATCTTGTTCCATTACGTCCCACAAAAAAACAATCCATTACATTGCTACAGGTTTTTTTTTAACAATAAATCATAATAATAAAACGATATACAGTATATTTGGAATTGCCATGTGAATGGAAAAATATAAAAGCTATGGCTCTTAGAAAATACGTCTTACTCTAAAGCTCTGTTAAAAATAAGCAGTACCAAGCAAATAATAACAGAACAGCCCTGATTATGTCTGTTTCACTTCTAAGGCAAAACAATTCAAATAATTTTAAAATCCCAGAGGCATTTTTGACCTTAGAGCATACATATTTGGAAAAAAAAAAAACAGGTCTAGGTTAGGCTATATCATTCATTTAAACAATGTAGATACTGAACCAACTTATATAATGAAAAATGAAAAAAATAATAATAATAATTATGAAATGTGGCAAAAAAATAATTGAGGGTTGTGATAACCCTGCTTCCACAAAATACTGATTAAGGAGATTGATATACCTGCTTCCACCAAATATTGATTGAGGCCTGCGATACACCTGCTTCCACAAAATACTGATTAAGGGGTTTTGATAGACCTGCTTCCACCAAATACTGAATTACGCCTGTGATATACCAACTTCCACAAAATACTGATTAAGGGGATGGATATACCTGCTTCCTCCAAATATTGATTGGGGTCTGCGAGATACCAGCTTCCACAAAATACTGATTAAGGGGATTGATATACCTGCTTCCACCAATATTGATTGAGGCCTACGATACACCTGCTTCCACAAAATACTGATTAAGGAGATTGATATACCTCCTTCCACCAAATACTGATTAAGGAGTTTGATATACCTGCTTCCACAAAATACTGATTGAGGGCTGCGATATACCTGCTTCCACAAATACTGCTATTCTCTAGGGACTTAGGCACAGGGTCATTTTGAAAATGACAGGCAGAGGAAGAGGCAGGCAATTCTGCAGAGGTGGTAGGGGTCGGGCAGGTGCATAAGGCCAGAGCCTAGGTGGGAAGTTGGAGAAGGTGCATACGATTACTTCAAAGGGCGCACCAGAGTTGGTTGAGTGGCTCACTCAGCCTTCCGCTTCTGCACCCTCCTCATCCTCTGTATCTGCACCCTCCTAACTCTCTCTGCTCAAAGACACCACCACCACAACCATAGCCTCTCCACTCGAGTCAGATTAATTATTTTCCCATAATTACCCAGGAAGTAGCAACGGCCGCCATTCAGTGGCACATTCCATATATATCAATAAAAAAATCACAGAATGAAGTGGCCTAAATGGGAGGAAGTGCTCAAAACCCCATGGTAACATTCTGTTCACCTGGTAACCTGTGACACGTGGCCTGCTATAAGTGGGGCTAGCAGCCTCCTCCTGCCCTCCCATTGTATTAGTGATCTTACTATGGAGGTATGTGGGAGCTTGGCTGTGAGTTGGACCTCAGCACCTATCAGACTGTGTTCACACACTGTAGGTTGGTTAGTGGTAGGACCCATGCCACACTGAGATACCTTGACGGGGTGCCTTGGGCTCCAATATGTTCCTGACTGGAATATATTGGCTAAAGTCTCAGTTTTTAATATCAGCGTGAGGGTTTGGCCAGTATTGTCAGTTGCATATTATAGTGGTGCACCTTTTTTGCTGGGGGTTGCTGTTAGCAGCGGATCACATGCGGAGAGATTGCTCTCCTGGGTATAAACATGTTAGAGTGTTTGGGGTTTTGAGCACTTCCTCCAATTTAGGTCACTTCATTATGTGATTTTTTTCATTTAATGAGATTACCAAACTGGTCAGTCGCAGCCAGGGCCCCATCAGTGACATTGTATCTCACACCTTCGTTCTGGAGCGTGCATTGCAGGAGTCTGAAGATGAGTCAGAGGAGGAGGAGCAAGAAGATCAGGCTTTGAGGGGGACTTTAAACTTTTCAGGGATCCCTGGTGTTGTCCGTGGCTGGGGGGAGGAGACCGGGGATAACATTCTCCTGGGGGTGAGCAAGAGCCAGGGCACCTCACCAATTCCAATTTAGTGAAAATCAGGGCCTTCATGCTCCAGTGTTTGAAGAGGGACTCCCATATAAAAACCTTAAAGGGAAAGGACCAGTACTGGGTGGAAACGTACTTAGACCCCGGTACAAACACAAAATAGCGGACATGTTACCAGCATCACAGAGGGCTGGCAGAATGCAGCATTTCCGGGCCTTGCTGTGGGAGATGCTGCATTCTGCTGTTGCGGGCGCTGGCCGAGTAATTTCCACCCACAGGGAAAAAGGTGCGGGTACCAATCCTACCACACCTGCAAGAAGAGGGCGGTTTGAAGATGTGTTGGTCACTTCGGATATGAGATCATTCTTGCAGCCAAAACATCGACAGCCGCCCTCCGGATCCAGCCGCAGGGAGCGCTACATTGGGTTAACGGCCGATGTGGATGCTCTGAGAAGCGAGGAACCCCTGGACTACTGGGTGTGCAGGCTTGACCTGTGGCCAGAGCTGGCACAATTTGCCATGGAACTCTTGGCTTGCCCCTCGTCGAGTGTCCTGTCCAAAAGGATGTTCAGCGCAGCAGGGGGGATCGTGGCTGATAAGCGCATTTGCCTAGCTCACGAAAGTGTGGACTACCTCACATTTCTAAAAATTAATGAGGCATGGATCTCAGAGGAATTCAACACCTGTGACGATTAATTTAATTTTCTCATGCCAGACCACACATATCAGCCACCACCCAGAACGAAGAATGGTCCTTGTCTTATGTATATACAGTGGCATAAAAAGCCTTTTCTGTCAGGTGATTCCCTAATGTTTTGGGCCTGTACTCTAGTGGCTTACAGTAAAATTATTACCCACTAACCGCCTAATATACCTCCAGCCACATAATCACTCGTTCTTTTCTGTCCAGCGAATGCATCATTTTTGGGGCCATGTACTTCACTGGCCTACAGTAAAATTGTCACCCACTAACCGCCTAATATACCTCCAGCCACCTAATCACTTGTTCTTTTCTGTCCGGTGAATGCCTAATGTTTGGGGCCTGTACTCCGTGGCCTAAAATAAATTTTTTCTAGGCTCCAGCAGGGCACATTTTTGAGAGTTTCCCTTTAAGACGCATAAAAATGGCCCCTTGATTAAAATACAATTTTTTTGTGGGAATCTTTGCCATTGATCCCTCTCTGGTATGTCATTGTCCATGTTGTGGAACTATTTGTGCACTTCTAGTAAGCATTTGGTGGCTGCAAATATGACCTGAAGGTTTTTAGGTTTGCCTGCCATTAAAGTGAATGCGGTCTGCCGCAAACGCGCCGTTCACAAACATTTGATAGCGAAAGCGTGTTCATGTTCGCGAAACGTCCTGGCCGATGTTCGTCCATCACTATTTAGATATACTGTATAATTGCAACTATATAATAAACAAATTTTTAAAAATATGAACCATTTGTAATGGTATTTAGTTTTTGTCTTTAACTTTCAACAAATGTAAACTCATATGTATTGCAGAAGGGTGTTACCAATTTTAATATTCTTCTGCCCAATAAATATTAAGATTAGTCAAGTCCACCATACAGTAATCTTACTGATATAACCAAAGTTCTATAACATGGGATATGCCTAAGAGTTATTAAGTACAATGAAAAGCTGGTACATTTTACAATATGTTGTGCATGATGCTTAAGCATTTTAATAGATTTTTGGGAAATTGTGCCAGATTTAATGAAGGCTGAATCAGGCATCTGATTTATTGCCTGTCTAGTATGAGGGCATAGAAGCAATCAGATATCAATTTAAAACTACTCTAAGGTCAATGAAGCTTGAAACTGTATCATTGTCAGCTGAAAATAGACAGAATGCTGAGTTTTGTTGGGCAAGCCTTTGAATGGTTGAAGACATTGATTTTTGTCAAATAAGTAATAGTAATTCATGATATCTAATGGATATTATATGCCCCTTTGGTGATTAATTATACATCATTTCTCTCTCGCAACTTTATCTTCTATTTTTTTGACACTATTCATGTTGTGAACATAGTAGTACACATGTATGTGCATGTAGTATTCTTCAAAAGTCCACCACAGGAAAAAGATCAGCATTTTTCCATCCTAATTTCCTTCTAAAATGTTTTTTTTAACCACATCAGCCCCCCTAGCTTAAACACCCTTAATGACCAGGCCACTTTTTACAATTCTGCACTACACTAATTTCACAGTTTATTGCTCTGTCATACAACTTACCGCCCAAATGAATTTTGCCTCCTTTTCTTCTCACTAATAGAGCTTTTATTTGGTGGTATTTTATTGCTGCTGACATTTTTACTTTTTTTTCCTATTAATCAAAAATGACCAAAATTGTTGCAAAAAAATGAAATTTTTCAGTATGACATACTGTAGATGTACTAGGTTAGATGACATACATGTGATAGCTAAAAAAGGCTAATGGTGGAATAATTATTTATATTGTGGTTCTTATAATATCTACATCAGTTTGTATTTTTTATATGGCTGTCTGTCTTAACTTGATTTAGAAAATGACTGTCTGTGTGTAGGGGATATTGTCTTGTCAATATAATAAAACAAAAACAAAAAAAAAAACAATGGCAGACACAGAGGTAGCAGGGATTAGAATGTTAGATCTGCTTGTACACTGACAGACATAACACTGCATATGCTGTATATGTTGTGCTCTTCTCTTCAATAGTAATATTCACCTGTTATACACCTTGCAGTTAAATCAGTCGGTTCATATTGATGACCTTTCCTCAGGAGAAATCGAATGGACAATATACGGCCAATGACTGTGATGCCCACTAATAAGCCAGGCACACTCATTTTGATTAACTAAATCTTTAAAATAAACTGTAACTGCAGCATCACCACTGCTAGGGGTCCCTTTAAGAGGGAAAAAGTACTTGTTTTGTTGTGATCCCCGATGCAGTGAAGCAACAAGGGCACAGGGCGCCTTTTAGTGATACTGTAGTAGGTGGCACCAAGGTGTAAGAATGCCAGAGTGGTGTAGGGTATCCTATATGTCCCTTTAAGGTGTTGTGCTCGTGTCATGGTGCTCCCACCTGGATACAATGGAACCCCAGGCCTTGGCTCTGATGCAGAAAAGGGGTAGTTGATGAAAGGGAGGATGAAATAAATTGAGTCCAGCCTTGGTGATGAAGTTGCTTTACTTTGGTAAACATTCATCAGAAAACAATCTTTCAAATTGGTCTTGGTCACCAGCAGGCTTTGGCATGAAATGGTAGCAGGCAAACTTGTCTCTGCTATGTCTGTTACTCTCTTGTTCTGCTGTGCTGAAAGGCTGACTATATAACTCAGCTTCTTCTTTAGGCTGTACTTTACTTTGTAATCTGGTCTGTCTCTAGCTTTTTCCAGGGAACACTTTACTTCTGGTTTCTGAGGATTTTTGCTGTGACCTCCAGATCCAGCTGGACTAAAGGTGGTCTAGCTGGTCTAGGCAAGGACAGGCTCCTGTTTCTTTCCCCTAGCAGGGGATACTCTATTCTGACCTTTGACTAACTAAACTTCTCCCTTGAGGGAGAAAAAAAAAGAATGGAAAGAAGGTACCACTCTATGCAAGATAGCTCTACGGTACATGCTGCCATCTGCTGGTGAACCAGGCATATTACACTTTAACAGTTTCATAACAAGTTTAAGAATACACATTTTGTAGGACCTGGAAATTAATACATGGGATGACATTAGGTTAACCATAGGAGACAGTAGCAAGGTGCATTAGTGGTAATGCACCCTTACTTAAAAACAAAGCTTAGGGTATATATATATATATATATATATATATATATATATACTGTACGGAAAACAGGGAAAAATGTAAGGGCTGCATGAAATTATACATATATAGACTGACATATAAGACGGCTACCTATGGATTCCTGCCTGAGTAGGGTGTCTAACCATGGTTTTCCCTCTCGCAGCGAACCAAGAAACCAAAAATACTGCATAAAACTCTCAATACTCCACGACGTGGGACGTGGCCATAATAGTATATGGAGCTTAGGTGTGTCATATCCTGTAATCCCTCCACATGCTATGATACGCCTGCAAACAGAAGGGTGGCTTCATCCTGTATTCCCTTCCTAGCACTAAGGTCTAGTAATGTTTTACGCTTCGTCACCTTGATGTCTGACCAGCTAGCTTCACACATTTCTTCTTAGGCTTGGCTAAGCACAAGACCTGGAGATAAATAAATAACCTTGGCTAAGCACAAGCCCTTAAAACATATACACATTAGGAGCATGAGACGGTGCTCTCCAATCTCTCCAGACACATAATAGCAGCGGGTTACCCATGACGGTCTTAGATCTGCTTGTGACTTTACCACTTGGTTCCCCCTGTGTAGCAATTATACGGTAAAATACCTAGCTAGCTAACACGAGGTCACAATGAGAACCATTTGTATTTTATGGCCTCAAAGGCAGTCCATAATGAGCAGTAACAAAGTAAGACTTGCTTGTGACATAACAGATGTCCTCAGAAGCAGACCATAAAAGCAAAAAATTTAGGTGCTGACTATCTGGCTAACGGTATATTTACGCCAAAGTCCATATAAAAAGTGCATAGATCACATTGTTGTACCCGTATAAGAGTCCAGACAATGGGCTAAAGTGCTTGAACATTACTGAAACAGAAAAGATTAGTGCAAATCACAATACAAATAGGTAAGGCAAATATATAAGGCACATTTTTAATGCAATCGGGTAGTACAATAATAAAATCACATTGGAGTCCATTTCTTCAATTATGGTAGAGAAAGTGTACCGAACTGGAACTTTAAGTGCAACAACGTCTTTTGTAGTCCATATGGGTAGCAATGAAGTAGCATCACAGGTAATGAAAACCTTCTGGCAAAGGGGCACCCAAATAACCTGAAAAGGGGGAGAAAGGGAAAATTGGTGCAACTGCATGTAACTTGGATTCAGCTAATAGTTGGGAAGAGTCCTAACTAACATGGCCATCCGGGTAAGGGCTAAAAGCAAGGGAAACCTGAAACATAAAAACAGACAACATGCCAACAGGCCCTCACCGTTCAGGTCCAGTCCACAAAGTGGCTCCCAGAAGTCACTATTGTTTTAGAACATGATAAAGCTGGAGATGAGCTCTTCCGTGGAGGAACTTCAAATCCTCCTCGCTGCTAGAGCTACTGGAAAAACTAATCAAAGGTTGGTCCTGCCTTTTGTAATCCATATGCGCAGCCACAGTGGTGCTCTGGCGACACCTGCTGTCACCTCTGGGTAGTGTCTGGATGATGGTGCTCTGCATGGCTGCTGTGACTCTCTGTTTCATAGGGGCGCATGCTCCTGCCATTCCCAAGGGGTCTAGAATCTCCGGCTGCATGGGAAACAGAAAAAAGTCCTCCTCTCTTGGTGGCGAATCTAGGGCTGCCCTCCTCATGGCTGCCACCCTCTTCCAGGGCAATTGGTATGTTACCACTGTCGGGCTGAAATTAATAAAAGTGGAGAATCTGCATCCCTGCTGATGGAGGGGTGTTGGGGGCGCAGATAATCCAGGGATGAGTGGCTGTGGCTCTGGCTGGGGTCGCTCTTGGAAACGGAGCACACCGTCTTCTGACTTCTACAGACAGTGCACCCGTCCTGTTGCAGCTGGGTCATCTGGCCATACCTCTGGTGCTGTCAACAGGACCAGAGGTTTCTCGAGACAGACTACGGTTACAGCTAGTGTTGATCGAGCACCAAAGGGCTCGTGTGCTCGAGTAGATGACTTTGGGAAGCTCGGGTGCTCTACAGAGCACCTGAGCACAATGGAAGTCAATAGGAGAACCCGAGCATTAAACCAGGCACCCCCTGCTCTGAAGAGGGATGGGTGTCTGGTTCACAGGACAATGTCAGAAATTGATGGAAACACCACTGAAATGGTTCGGAAACAGCATGGGGAGGACGTCTGGATGCACCTTGGACTCCCAAGTCTCTGCTGGGAACGATGTTGTCCGAGTAGTACGCCACATTTACAGACTGACAATAATACGCACAAAACCGAAGATAAAATCGATTTTAGAGGAAAAATTGTTAGGAAACATTCTTATCTGTATATTTACTTGTGTATAAAAATTGCAAGGAAGAGGCACTCCAATATAACCTGTATCAGATAAAGGAGGGCCTCATTCACATTGTCGTACAATTGTTATACTCTCATAAAGCCTATGCACCAAGTGAAAGGGCTGCCAAAAATTACAAGGAACCGGCACTCTAATACACCCTTTATTACACATAAAAAAGGGCATCATACACATCCTTCAAAAATTATTATTGATGGCCTGCTGGTGACCCTCAAAAACGTTAGGAGCAAGGGCCTGCTGGTTACCATCTAAAACATTTTGGGCGAGGGCCTGCTGCCGAGCTGACCATCTAAAACATTATGGGCCAGGGCCTGCTGCTGAGCTGACCATCTAAAACATTATGGGCGAGGGCCTGCTGCTGAGCTGACCATCTAAAACATTAGGGGCAAGGGCCTGCTGTTGAGCTGACCATCTAAGACATTAGCGGCGAGGGCCTACTGCTGATCTGACCATCTAGAACATTATGGGCGAGGGCCTGTTGCTGAGCTCACCATCTAAAACATTATGGATGAGGGCCTGCTGCTGAGCTGACCATCTAAAACATTAGGGGCGAGGGTCTGCTGCTGAGCTCACCATCTAAAACATTACGGACGAGGGCCTGCTGCTGATCTGACCATCTAAAACATAATGGGCGAGGGCCTGCTGCTGATCTTACTATCTAAAACATTAGGGGCGAGGGCCTGCTGCTGAGCTGACCCTCTAAAACATTATGGGAAAGAGCCTGCTGGTGACCGTCTAAAACATTACGAGTGAGGGCAGCCTAATAAGCATGTTGATTTGATGGAGGAAGAAAAGGAGGATGAGAGAAGGAAGATTGAACCATATACCCTTTTTTGTGGTGGAAGAGGTACATGGGAATACAGTGTATTCAATAAACCATAAAAGCTACATTTAAAGTGCCTTTATGTTCATCTGCTTTCCTCTGGTGGAGTAGAGAAGTCAAGAGCAATCCAGGCCTTGTTCATTTTTATAAGAGTCAACCTATGTCAGCATTTTCAGTTGACAGGCATATGCGGTTGTCAGTTATTATGCCCCCAGCAGCACTAAACACCCGCTCTGACAAAACGCTGGCGGCAGGACAGGCAATCACCTCCAAGGCGTAGAGCGCCAGTTTGTGCCTTGTGTCCAGCTTAGACACCCAATAGTTGTAAGGTGCAGAGGGATCATTGTCTACTACGTATTCCTTCACCATCTTCCAAAAATTTTCTTTCCTTGTGACACTAGGCCACGCATCAGGGTGAGGGTGCTGTCGGGGTGTCATGAAACTCTCCCAGGCTTTGGAGAGTGTTGCCCTACCTCTGTTTGTGTTCCCCTCTTTGCCCCCCCTCGGTTGCCCTAGGAATTATGTACTCTGCTGCCAGCGTTGTCAGCTGGAAATTTTTGGAACAATTTTTCCACAAGGACCTTCTGGTATTGCACAATTCTGTTAGTCCTCTCCGCCACAGGAATGAGAGATGAGAAGTTCTCTTTGTAGCGGGGGTCGAGAAGGGGAACAACCAGTAATCCTTGTTGGTTGAAATGCGAACAACGCAATGGTCATGAGAAAGGCAGAATAACAAAGTCAGCCATGTGTGTCAGAGTCCCAACAGAAAAGACTTTGCTGTCCTCATCAGGAGGATGACTCTTAATCACCTCATCCTCTTCTGACCATCCATGCTGAACAGATGCAATTAACCTGCTATGGGTACTACCCTCTGTAGGGGAGGCAACCATCTCCTGCTCCTTCTCCTCCTCATCATAATCTAATTTTTACTGAGAAGACGAACTGAGGGTGGTCTGGCTATCACCCTGTGCACCCTGTCTTCCCCCCTTTCCACCTCTTCCACCTACAAAGCTTCCACCTTTATTGTGAGCAGCAAGTGTTTCAGTGGACACAGAAGTGGGATGGTTACTAGTGATGAGCAAGCACCAAAGTGTTTGGGTGTTCGGGTACTCGGTGGGAACACATAGCGATATTCGTGCACTCGGCCGAGAACCCGAGTATAATGGAAGTCAATGGGAGACAACAAGGCACCCCCTGCTCGGATGAGAGGAGGGTGCCCGGTCCATTGGAAAAGGTCAGAAAGTGACAGAAACACCACCGAAATGGATCTGGAACAGCATTGGGACCATGTCTGGGTGCATCTTGGACTCCAATGTTGCTGCTGAGAAACAGATTGTCCCAGTTGTCCGCCACTTTTACATAGCAACAAAATCACGCCCAAAATCCCACCGCCTCAAAAAAAAGAAGACCTTTTTAGAGGTAAACTTGTTAGGAAGCATTTTTCCCGTATATTCAATTGTATATACAGTGCAAATGCTGGCAAAAATTACAAGGAAGAAGCACTCCAATACAGCCTGTATATCACATGAAGGAGGGCCTCATTCACATGGTGCTACAATTGTTCAAGTACACTGCTGCACTTATAAAGCCTATGCACTAAGTGAAAGAGCTGGAAAAAATTACAAGGCACTCCAGTACACCCTTTATTACACATAAAGGAGGGCATCATACACACCCTTGAAAAATTATCATTGATGGCCTACTGGTGACCCTCAAAAATATTTGGAGCAAGGGCGTGCTGGTTACCCTCTAAAACATTATAGTTGAGGGCCTGAAGGTGAGCGGACCCTATACAAATTGTAGTGAGGGCCAGAAGGTGAACAAACCCCATAAAACATTGCAGTGATGGCTTACCGGGGAGAAGACCGTATAAAGCATTGGAGGTGAGGGCCTGAAGCCTAGCGAACCCCATAAAACATTGTAGTGATGGCTTAGAGGTGAGCAGACCATATAAAACATTAGAGGTGAGAGCCTGAAAGTGAGTGAACCCCATAAAACATTGCAGCAATGACCTACAGGTGAGCAGACCGTATAAAGCATTAAGGTGAGGGCCTGAAGCCTACTGAATCCCATAAAACATTGCAGTGATGGCTTACAGGTGAGCAGACCGTAAAAAGCATTGGAGATGAGGGCCTGAAGCCTACAAACCCCATAAAACATTGCAGTGATGGCCTACAGGTGAGCAGACTGTATAAAACATTAGAGGTGAGGGCCTGAAGGTGAGCGAACCCCATAAAACATTGCAGTAATAGCCTACAGGTGAGCAGACCGTATAAAGCATTGGAGGTGAGGGCCTAAAGCCAAGCGAACCCTACAAAACATTGAAGTGAGGGCATATATATTCTATATGGAAGAGGAGTTGGAGGAGGTGGATGAGAAAACAAGATTCAAACATATACCCTTTTTTTTGCGGTGAAAAGGGTGCATCTGAATCTTGTGTATTGAGTGCATCATAAAGCATACATTTAAATTGTGTTTTTGTTCCTCATTAGCTCAGCTTTCCTCTGGTGGAGTGGAGAAGTCAGGGGCAATCCAAGCCTTGTTCATTTTTATCTGAGTCAACCTGTCAGCATTGTCAGTGGACAAGCGGATACGCTTATGTGTTATAATGCAACCAGCAGCACTAAATACACGCTCAGACAATATGCTGGCGGCAGGGCAGGCCAGCACCTCCAAGGCGTAGAAGGCAAGTTCGTGCCACGTGTCCAGCTTGGACATCCAGTAGTTATAATGCACTAAGGGATCATTTAGGACGTTGACAATGTATTCAATGTATTCCTTCACCATCTTCAAAAACTTTTCCCTCCTTGTAGCACTAGGCAGCGCTTCAGGGTGAGGTTGCTGGTGGGGTGTCATGAAACTGTCCCATGGCTTGGAAAGTGTTGCCCTGCCTCTGTTGGAACTACGGTGTGTTCCCCTTGTCTCCCTTCCTCGGTTGCCTAAAGAAGTACGGACTCTGGCGGCCGCATTGTCAGATGGAAAATTTTGGAGCAATCTGTCAACAAGGACCTTCTGATATTGCACGGTTTTACTCGTCCTCTCCACCACAGAGATGAGAAGTTCTCTTTGTAGCAGGGGTCGAGAAGGGTGAATAACCAGTAATCTGTGTTACATAAAATGCGTATAATGTGAGGGTCGCGGGAAAGGCAGCCTAACATGAAGTCAGCCATGTGTGCCAGAGTACCAACGGGCAAGACGTCGATGTCAACTTCAGGATGACTCTAGTTAAACAAACACCAAACAACTAGTGACCAACTGGTCACCCACTGTGTAATCAGAATAACACCACTATAAACACTAAAAAACGCTAAAGTGCATAAGTGCTGATCACACTGGTCTGTATGTTTATCTGTGATATTATGGGTTGGGAGTGGGTAGCTTACTGATAGGGTCTCTTACGCTTATTAGCACTTATGCACTCTAGCGTTTTTAAGTCAAACCCTATTTATTATTACAATTAATTTCTGGTATACCCTGTAACTCTCTCCCCTTGGTTATATGTACTTATCAGACCTCTGTATCTCTTTTTAGGGAGGTACTTTTCTCCACTTTGCTTATGCCTACTAACTTTTTGTATGTGTATGTGGATCATATTCATGATGATTTTTTATTGTTTAATAAAGGTACATTTGATTATTATGCAACTGTGTAGTATGTTTTTATAGGGGTGTTATTCAGGATGACTCTCCATAGCCTTCTCCTCTTCCTCCTCTTCTGCTCATCCATGCTGAACAGATGATTTAAAGTTCTATGGGTACTAGCCTCTGTAGCAGAAGCAAGTGTCTCCAGCTCCTCCTCCTCCTCTTCATGGCCCAATTTGCACTGAGAAGAAAAACTGGGGGAGGTCTGGCTATCACCCTGTGTCATCTCCTCCCCCATTACCTCGTCTGCCACATTCAAAGCATCCTCCTTAATTGTGAGCAGCGATCGTTTGATTAGACACAGCAGTGGGATGGTTACACTGATAATAGCGTTATTGCCGCTAACCATCTGTGTGGATTCATCAAAGTTTTTTAAAACCTCACATAGGTTTGACATCAATGCCCACTCCTCACTTGTGAATAGTGGCAGTTGACTGGAAAGGTAACGACCATGTTGCAGCTGGTATTCCATAACTGCCCTCTGCTGCTCACAAAGCCTGGCCAAAATGTAGAATGTAGAGTTCCACCACATGCTCAGGTCGCACAACAGACGGTGAGCTTGAAACCGCAAGCGCTGCTGCAGCGTTGACAGACAAGCTAGAGCTGTGGGTGAATTTCAGAAATGGGCAAACAAGCGGCGTGCCTTCACTAGTAGCTACTGCAAATTGGGGTAGGTTTTGATAAACCGCTGAAGCACTAAGTTTAAGACGTGGGCTAGGCATGGAATGTGTGTCAGGTTGCCGAGCTCCAAAGCCGCAACCAAGATGCGGCCATTGTCAGACACAACCATGCCTGTTTTTAGGTTGAGTGGCGAGAGCCACAGCTCAGTCTGGTCCCTTTACCCTGCCACAGTTCTGCGGCGGTGTGCCGTTTGTCCCCTAAACAAATTAGCTTCAGCATGGCCTGTTGACGCTTACCCACAGCAGTGCTACACTGCTTCCATTTAGCGACTGATGGCTGACTGCTGTTGGAGGTGGAAGTGGAGAAGGAGGCGTTGGGGGAGTAGAAGTGGAGGTTGGAGCCAGTAACATAGCTGCTGGCAGAGACAATGATTGATGTAGGGCCTGAAATCCTGGGCGTGGGTAGCACCTGTGTCATCCCAGGGTCTGACTCACTCCAGGCCTCCACAACATTCACCCAGTGTGCGGTCTGGGAAATGTAGCGTCCCTGGCCACCAGCACTTCTCCCCGTGTCCGAGGTGAGGTGAATCCAGTAAGTGCGTTGGTCAGGGCACGGGTGATGTTCTGTGACACATTCTGGTGTAAGGCGGGCACAGCATATCGTGAAAAATAGTGGCGGCTGGGGACTGCGTACCGAGGGACGGCCACCGACATCAGGCTGCGGAAGGCCTCAGTGTCCACGAGCCTAAATGGCAACATTTCAAGGGCCATTCATTTCAAAAATTGCCCATTTAGTGCTATGGCCTGTGGGTGGGTATTTGCGCTTGCGTTCAAATGCCTGTGTTATCAACATTTGGACGCTGCGCTGGGACAGGGAAGTGAATGTTGCTGGTGACGGTTCATGCAAAGGTCCAGGTGCAGGGCGATGGGCATCCGGGCCTGCGCCTTCGACAGGGGATTGGCCAGCAGTGCGTAACACAGGGGAAGTGGAGGCAGTGGTGGGACCCGCAGACGCAGAGTGTGGACCCAGATGTTCGGCCCACTTATTAGGGTGCTTGGATTACATGTGGCGTATCATGCTGGTGGTGGTGAGGTTTCTAGTGTTCACGCTCTGGCTCATTTTGGTAAGGTACAGGTTGCAAACTACAGTACCACTATTTTGTTGTCTGCGCTTTCCTCAAAAAGCGCCATACTGCAGAACACCTACCCCTTGGCAAGGTAGATTTAACCATGGCGGTGCTCGGTGTAATGGTTGCGGGCCTGTTTAGTGTGGGCCGACGTCTCACCATCAGTATCACGGGCCACGGCCTCTGCTTGCATCATCAGCATCACGCCCACTTCCACCTCCCTTTGTGCTCGCCTTCTTCATATTAATGGGTTTGTCTGTAGATGTGGCACAGATTGTTTTACTGTCTGCTAAAGACACAGTTTTCTGATGCAGGATGGTACTGGAAACAGAAAAAAAACTGATTTTCGGCACTACACTAGGCCAGATATAATGTCATTTTGACAATGCACACTGTATTAGCTTGTTATAATGTACTGGATACAGAGAAATATGTATTTTCGGCACTACACTAGGCCACAAATAATTACATTTTTGTAATACAAACTGTATTGGCTTGCTGTAATGTACTGGATACAGACAAATACTAATTTTCGGCACTACACTAGACCACAGATAATGAAATTTTTACGATACACACTGTATTGGCTTGCTGTAATGTACTGGATAAAAAAAAATACAAATTTTCGGCACTACACTAGGCCAGAGATAATGACTTTTTTACAATACACACTGTATTAGCTTGCAGTAATGTACTGGATACAGAGAAATAAATATTTTGGGCACTATACTAGCTCAGATAAAATGTAGTTTTTACAATACACACTGTACTGGCTTCCAGTAAGGTACTGGATACAGAAAACTACAGATTTTCGGCACTAAACTAGCCCAGAGGTAATGTAATTTTGACAATACACACTGTGATCGGATATAGTTCTATATTGGATACAAATTTGTCCCACATAAAATGTATTCTCTGCGGGAATACTGTATATTCGGTTGCGGCCTAAACGCACACACAGATGTGCACAAAATGAGTTAACTATAACCAAAATATAAATCACTCTCTGCTGGAGTAATTAATATACCGGTTTGCGGATTGAATGCACACGCAGATGTGGCACAAGTTAGTTAATTTCCGCAGAAAAAATCATTTCTCTGATGGTGCAGTGTATATCTCAGTAGCAGGCACACTTTAGTGAATAGGCCCCTTTTTATAACATCTGCCCAACACACTGCTTAATGATGGCGTATTGAAGATGTCACTAATCTGAAATCTTTCTGTCTTTTAGAAGTTAGAAAAGCGATTTTCAAGCCCTGCACTATCTGTCCCTTCCTGGTGATGCGTGTACCTGATAGGGCTGAAGCAAACCCCTTCTTAAAAGAAAAAAAAAATAAAAATGGAAAAAAAAAGGTGCTGCACTGCTGTCTAGAAGTGAGCGAACACCTGGATGTTCGGGTTCGAGAAGTTAGGCCGAACTTCCCGAAAATGTTCGGGTTCAGGATCGGAACTCGACCCGAACTTCGCCTCGAACCTGAACCCTATTGAAGTCAATGGGGACCCGAACTTTTGGGCACTAAAAAGGCTGTAAAATAGCCCAGGAAAGGGCTAGAGGGCTGCAAAAGGCAGCAAAATGTAGGTAAATCCTCTGCAAACAAATGTGGATAGGAAAATGACTTAAAATAAAATAAAAATTAACCAATATCAATTGGAAGCTTGGAGGAGAAGGAGGTGGAATAGGAGGTTGGGGTGGCATCAGGTGGGAGTGCTATGGGAGTTGATGTTCTCATAACAGCCAAATAGGATTCATGTCTGCCTGCAGTGCCACAGGCCTCATTCACAGACTCAGGCCCCTGGCACCCAGACGGAGGAGAGGTTCATTCAACTTTGGGTTGCCCCGCAAAATAATGGTAAAATTTAAAAAAAGAGGATTCAATAAAGAAGTGCCCTGGAGTACAAGAATATATGGTTAAGTGGAGGTATTTATAAATGTCTATTCTGCACCAGGTATGGACAGGTCCTGTGGGATCCATGCCTGGTTCATTTTTATAAAAGTCAGCTTGTCCACGTTAGCTGTGGACAGCCGGCTGCGTTTGTCAGTAATGACGCCACCTGCCGTGCTGAATACACGTTCAGACAAAACGCTGGCCGCCGGGCAGGCCAGCACCTACAAGGCATAAAAGGTTAGCTCTGGCCACGTGGACAATTTGGAGACCCAGAAGTTGAATGGGGCCGAACCATCAGTCAGTACGTGGAGGGGTGTGCACACGTACTGTTCCACCATGTTAGTGAAATGCTGCCTCCTGTATGCTGCCTCCTGTTAACACGTTCCGTATCAGGTGGTGGTGCAGTTTGCTGTGGTGTGGTGACAAAACTTTTCCATATCTCTGCCACATGTTGGCTGTTTTCGTCAGTCTCTGCTGGTTTTGCCATTCTGGTCTTTCGTTCGTCGCCTCTAGTGTCGCAGTCACGGGGTGTCTGCCTCCAGCATTTTCTGCCCTACTAACCATGCTCCCTTAAATCTGTCTGTCTAGTACCCAGCTGCCATATTATACCAGCATTGCCAGGAGGAATAATAGAGGGATAGCAACTATTCTACTAAAACATAGCTATTTTACAGGAGAGCGGTTCTGTTAAAACAAAAACAATATTTGAAACTGGATTTTGTGTTACTGTTTTGTATTCATGCCTCGGTTCACATTCACTCAGATTGGTCTCCTCTCCTCTGATTTGTATTCACGAAGATTGGTCTCCTTGCCTTAGCTGGACAAAACAATCTGCTTGAATTACTTCAGCTGAGGCCAAAAAGGCAATAGGAGTGAGTTCCTACTATGTAAAAAAAAAAAAAAAATGTCTTGATGAAGGGTTATGATTAGCAAAATGAAATTTGTCTTCTTCTATCTGCACCTGGATTTTAGTTAGCACAGTTATTTATTTACAAAAAAGAAAACGCATGTTTCCGCATGGTGCTGCAGAAAGTGTTGCGCAAGCATGGCTTCTCCGCCAATAGAGTCTCGTACGCATGGCTTCAGCGTTGTGCTGCAGAAAGTGTCTTGCATGCATGATTTCTCCGCCATTAGAGTCTCGCACGCATGGCTTCTCCGCCATTAGAGTCTCGCACGCATTGGCTTCTCCGCCATTGAATCTTGCACGCATGGCTTATTCGCCATTAGAGTCTCGCACGCATGGCTTCTCCGCCATTAGAGTCTTGCATGCATGGCTTCTGCATGGTGCTGCAGAAAGTGTCTCGCCGGGATGGCTTCTCCACCATTAGAGTCTCGCACGCATAGCTTCCGCATGGTGCTGCAGAAAGTGTCTTGCATGCATGGCTTCTCCGCCATTAGAGTCTCACACGCATGGCTTCTCCACCATTAGAGTCTCGCACGCATGGCTTCTCCGCCATTGAATCTTGCACGCATGGCTTCTCCGCCATTAGAGTCTCGCACGAATGGCTTCTCCGCCATTAGAGTCTCGCACTCATGGCTTCCGCAGGGTGCTGCAGAAAGTGTCTCGCACGCATGGCTTCTCCGCCATTAGAGTCTCGCACACATGGCTTCTCCGCCATTAGAGTCTCGCACGCATGGCTTCTCCGCCATTGAATCTTGCACGCATGGCTTATTCGCCATTAGAGTCTCGCACGCATGGCTTCTCCGCCATTAGAGTCTTGCATGCATGGCTTCCGCATGGTGCTGCAGAAAGTGTCTCGCCGGGATGGCTTATCCACCATTAGAGTCTCGCACGCATAGCTTCCGCATGGTGCTGCAGAAAGTGTCTTGCATGCATGGCTTCTCCGCCATTAGAGTCTCGCACGCATGGCTTCTCCGCCATTAGAGTCTCGCATGCATGGCTTCTCCGCCATCAGAGTCTTACACACATGACTCCATTGTGGTGGTCCCACCACAAGTAGGTTCCATGTCTTTTCCTGCCTGCAGGCCCGCTCGCATGGCTCGGTCATCTGTGGCTCCCTAATACAATTTTTTCTTGTGTTGGTTCGCACACATGGCTTTTGCCATTAGAGCCTCACTCGCTTATCGTTTTTCTCTGACATTCATTTTCCAGGTTGTTGGGTCTTCCTTGTTTTTTTTTTTAAAGCAGTCATCCCAAGCATGCCTTTTCGGACATCACCTTCTCCCAGGTTCGCACTTTCTCCCACTTACCCTCTCTAGATTATTGCTTCCCCTCGATCCCCGTGGTTACTTCTTCTCTTGCCCGTCCTTGCCTTATAGACCCTTTCCCCCAGAAAGCTGACCCTGTGGTCTAATTTTTCACGTCTCTCAAGTTCCCGCCTCTACAGGGGTTGTTCCAGTTGCGGCCATTCTCTGGGCAGATGCAGCCACTTCCCCAGCCCCCCCCCACGCCATGGCCATTTCTCCGAGAGACGTGGCCAATCCCACTCCCGCTCCAGTCCCAGTCGCTCCTGCTCCAGACCCGGCACTCCCTCTCCAGAACCTGCCATTCCAGATCCCCCACTCCCGTTCCAACATCATCAGTACTCAGGCCAGTGCCGCTCCCCTGGGGCCCCTTTCCAATACGAGGGCCGCAGGGGCAACCAGCTTCGGCGCTCCTCCAGTTACCGCTCCAGTCCAGCTAGTGACCATCATTCTCTGGCCAGCAGAAATGACAGGCATCTTAGTTCACAGTCCGTCTCAAGTTGGAGCAGGCGGTAGAACTCAGTAGCATTGTTTTGCCACTGCCAGGAGCAGCAGTCTGGCAGTCCATGTGTGTATAGTCTCCTTTAAAAAAAAAAGGACCGGTGCATTCTGAACCCCCATGCAGAGAATTCTGTTGCTCTTTTCAGTTTGGCTTTGTGATTTGGTTGTACTGCTAATTAAGTTCTTTCCTACACTACACGGCTCGGTTTTTGCCCCCTTATAGACCATGGCAAAGGGCACAACTCAGCCATTCAGTCAGGTCAACTAAGACAAGTCCATTTAGGTTAGGTTAGTCTTGGTGTTATCTCCCTAGGGTTTCCAGGCATTCCGTGGCTGTAGCCATGACCACAAGTAGTTAAGGCTGATGAGTCAGCCTGTATTTGTCGGAGGGGCGGAGGCCTTCATAAACAAGGCACAGCCTCACCCACAGACATGCGTTCTCAGGTGCCCCAACCTCCCTCCACTTTTCATTTTTATTTCCATGGGGTATTCCCCCTTATAGGCCTACCCACGGCAATGGCAAAGGGCACAACTCAGCCATTCAGTCAGGTCAACTAAGACACGTCCAGTTAGGTTAGGTTAGTCTTGGTGCTATCTCACTAGGGTTTCCAGGCATTCTGTGGCCGTAGCCATGACCACAAATAAATAATACTGATTGTCACCAATATTTAGGATGTGCAAACGTTATACAGGAGATGTAGTGCAAATAATGTCGCTGTCACTAGCGGCGAAAAAATTTAACTGAATGTCACTGATATTTATTATGCCCAAACCTTATAAAGGAAATATAGCGCAGGTAATGTTGCTTTCACCAGCGGCAATTTTTTTTAACTAAATGTCACTGATATTTATGATGTGCAAATGTTATACAGGAGATGTTGCGCAGGTAATGTCGCTCTCACCAGCGCCGGTAATGTCGCTGTTGTCACCAGCGGCTAACATTATGCAGGAGAGGTTTGCACAGGTAATGTCGCTGCTTTCACCAGTGGCTAACGTTATGCAGGAGATGTAGCGCAGGTAATGTCGCTGCTGTCACCAGCGGCTAACGTTGTACAGGAGATGTAGCACAGGTAATGTCGCTGCTCTCACCACCAACCAAAGAATTTCAGTCAATTTAGCGAACGTTGCGCTAATATATTTTGCAGCCAGATAAAATAATAGTCCTTAAAAGGAATGCTGGGTCTCTAACAAAGTTTCACTCAAAACTCCCTAAAAAAACACAATTCCTCTCCCTAAACTATCTGTCCCGCTGCTGCAGCTTTCCATGACTAAGTCTGAGCCGAACCACGTATATAGCACCCGATGACGCGTTCTGGCCAGTCAATCACTGTAATGCCAGTAACCAACATGGCTATGGCATTACAGTGAGTGGCAAGACTTCACTGCAGCCAACAAACGCGCAGGAAGGAGACTCGAGCATCGCAATGCTTGGCACATTGCGGTGTTTGGCCAAATACAGCATGTGCTCAAGCTCGATGATCGAGTCTCTTCCCCACACGTTTGAATATACGTGCGGGGAAGTACTGCCACTCACTGTAATGCCATAGCCATGTTGGTTACTGGCATTACAGTGATTGACTGGCCAGAACGCGTCATCGGGTGCTATATAGCACCCAAGGACACGTGGTTCCGCTCACACTTAGTCAGGGCAAGCTGCAGCAGCAGGGACAGATAGTGTAGGCCAGTTCGAGCGAGCATGCTCGCTCAACACTAGCTACAGCAAATGGTTTTTGGAGGGACTCCATGGGGGTGTATTCTACTCTGCCCCCCTTGTAGAGGCTAGTGGCGGGCCTGAGAAAGCTAAGAGTGCTACAAGGAGCACCCGATAACATAAAGCTCCCGACCGGTCTTTCCATCTTGGAGGAAGCCAGATCCCCTCTCAACCAAAAACCACACCACGTTCCCGGTTCTTCTTTCAAAAATCGGGTTCCTGGGCCAGGGTCGATCCCATACCCTGGCTGCCCAGTCCTCAAGGGCCTTCCTGTATTGCCACATATTTTGTGCATGGGCAGTCAAGTCATTAGGCACAACCAGGTTGAGGCCTTCGGAGTGGGAACTCTGGCCGCCTCCGCCGCGCCAGCTGGCACAGGGTATGCCACCTCTTTCCCATTCAGGAGCCGCTGTACCTGGGAGACAATTATTTCTTCGGGCGCTGTCTTCATCTCGGGCTCTTCATCACCCCATACAAGGCCGCCCCAGTCTGGCTGAGGAGGACGAGCCACCTTGCCCTCTCTTCCTCTAGCACAAACTGGTAAAGAAGGAGGGGTTTTAGGGGTGAATATTCCACTTCCTCCTGTACTGGGTTGTTCCCTGTGGGCAGGGCTGGATTTTTGCGCTCCAGGGCTGGGCTTTCCTAGATTGTTCCGCTCTGGCTTGGCAAGAAGACACTGTGCCATGGCATATAAAAATGGCGGATTAACCCTTCGGGTGCTGGCACACATGGTTTTGCGCCTGCCGCTACACATTAAATGCATCAAACTCATTTTTAAGGGGTTTTTCTATATATCAGTAGGCCTTGTAAAGATAAGGCACACACGTTCATCCTGTTTGTGATGCTAAATGCAGCATTGCAGCCGCTAGGGGCCACTTAAAGAGGGAAAAAGTACTTGTTTTGTGTTGACGCCAGTTGCAGTCAAGCAACAAGGGCACACGGCCCCTTTTAGTGATACTATAGTAGGTGGTACCCAGGTGTAGGAATGCCAGAGTGTGGTAGGGTGGCCTATATGTCCCTTTAAGGTGTTTTGCACGTGCATGGTGCTCCTACCTGGATACGCTGGAACCCCAGGCCTTGGCTCTGATGCAGAAAACGGGTAGTTGATGAAGGGGAGGATGAAATAAATTGAGTCCAGCCTTGGTGATGAAGTTGATTACAGCTTTACTTTGGCAAATGAAATATATGTCCTTTACAGCCCACTGGGTAAATGTGGTTCCTGCCAAGACACAACAGCAATTTGGCAGGTGATGGCAATGCTGTCTCCGCATTTTCAAGCTGTGAGTCCTGCTTCTATGCCTCCTTATCCTCCACCTTTTCCTTAGCGTCCACTGCACAATTTGGAGAGCTCCTCCAGCATACTACCCATGCAGAGCATTGCAATGTCAAGCTGTTGTGTACCTATATTTCCTGTGCAAATGGAGTCACATCCGGAAGGGACTGCTCCACGACCTTCATGAGGACATCAAATCATGTCTATCTCCTCTCCAACTGAAGATCAGAACCACCATAAATGGGAAGAAGATTGTGTTGGCGTTGAATCTGTAATCTGGTTGTAAAGTGGTTCCTGAAGTTTTCCACCCAACTTCAAGGCATCTTGAAAATGGCCACAAAACTGTGCATGCACTTCAGCTACTCTTACACTGCAAAACATGCCCTCCTTGAGCTGCAAAGGCAGAATAGCATTCCGCAACATCGCCTCATATTTGATCTTTCCATCTTTCACAGATTGGACCAACTATATGAACAGAGAAAAGACGTGAATGATTTCTTGATGATGCAGGCGGACAGGGACACTCCCCTGTGTAACCTTTGAGGAGGCAACTTTATTTGTCAGTCACCAGGACTATGGGATAAACAACATTATTCCACTCCTTCATGTCCTGAAGCAGATTCTGATAAATCTGGCTGGCCAGGGTACTGAAGACATGCCGCCTATATCTCACGGCCACCTGAGTCCTGTGGAGGCTGAACTGGTGGAGGAGGAGCTGGCCAGGGCACAGAAGATGTGGCGCCTAGATCTCAAGGCCACCTGAGCCCTGTGGAGGCTGAACTGGTGGAGGAGGAAGAGAATATTCATGCACAATCAATGTATACAAAAATTGGTGGTTTTTTTTGCACAAGAGACAGGAAAGGAGCAGGAGGAGCTGGAGGGCAATGAGGAAGGCCAGGCAAATGACTCTGACACACTGTGGCAGTATTCAGTGGAGATGGAGGCAGGAAGTCCCTCCGAGTCCCTCGCACAAATGGCCAAATGCATGCCAAGTTACTTGTGCAGTATTATCACCATTCGGCTGAGGGATAACTACTGGCTCTCCACCATGTTAGACCCTTGTTACCAGTCCAAAATGGGGGTCTTTTTTCCCCCTGCTGAGAGGAAGGAAAAAGTCAACTACTATCGAGACAACCTATGTAGTCAGTTGGCCATCACCCATCCTAACAAAGGCCTGACAAGGGGGACCCTATGTGCTCAGGTTCCACTGCCATGACTGCTGGAGGGGGTGAGGGTAGGAGCAGCACCAGCTACATCAGCAGCAACTTAAAAGGGTTGTCCAGGCTTTTAATATTGATGACCTATTCTCATGACCCCCGCTGATCAGCTGTATGAGGAGACAGCGACCGCAGTGTGCACATGCTGTTTCCCATCTCTCTTCCTGTTTGCTGATGTTTTGCCATAGACAGCAGCGGTGAGCAGGAAGAGAGACAGCACGTGCACACTGTGTACACCATCTCCTCATACAGCTGATCGGTGGGGGTGATGGGTGTCGGACCCCCGCCGATCTGATATTGATTACCTATTCTGAGGACAGGTCATCAATATTAAAAGCTTGGACAACCCCTTTAAGTCTGGAGTCTCAATTGAGGACATAGAGCAGAACCTGAACCAGAAGGTGGTGGAATGCTTGGACTTCACCCTGCCACCCCACATAGAAGATCCTCTGGACTACTGGGCAGCCAAACTTGATTTGTGTCTGCAACTGGCTGAGTTTGCCCTGGACAAGCTTTCCTGCCCTGCTAGTAGTGTGGCATCAAAGCAGGTGTTTAGTTTGGAAGGGGGCATAGTTACCCCAAAGAGAACTCGACTTTCCACACAAAATGTTGAGAGACTACCTCATAAAAGGTTAGTATATAACATGAGGATGCTCGGACTGGGAGAAAATGTCTGTATGTGGGTAAGTAACTGGCTGAGTGACAGAAAACAGAGGGTGGTTATTAACGGTAGATACTCAGCTTGGGTCACTGTCACTAGTGGGGTACCTCAGGGGTCAGTATTGGGCCCTATTCTCTTCAATATATTTATTAATGATCTTGTAGAAGGCTTGCACAGTAAAATATCTATTTTTGCAGATGATACTAAACTGTGTAAAGTAATTAACACTGAAGAGGACAGTTTTCTGCTACAGAGGGATCTGGATAGATTGGAGGCTTTGACAGAGAAATCACAGATGAGTTTTAACACTGACAAATGTAAAGTTATGCATATGGGAAGGAATAATGCAAGTCACCCGTACCTATTAAATGGTAAAACACTTGGTAACACTGACATGGAAAAGGAACTTTAATAAACAGCAAATTAAGCTGCAAAAACCAGTGTCAGGCAGCTACTGCCAAGGCCAATAAGATAATGGGTTGCATCAAAAGGGGCATAGATGCCCGTGATGAGAACATAGTCCTACCACTTTACAAATCACTAGTCAGACCACACATGGAGTACTGTGTACAGTTCTGGGCTCCTGTGAACAAGGCAGACATAGCAGAGCTGGGGAGGGTTTGGAGGAGGGCAACTAAAGTAATAACTGGAATGGGGCAACTACAGTACCCTGAAAGGTTATCAAAATTAGGGTTATTCACTTTAGAAAAAAGACGATTGAGGGGAGATCTAATAACTATGTATAAATATATCAGGGGTCAGTACAGAGATCTCTCCTATTATCTATTTATCCCCAGGACTGTGACTGTGACGAGGGGACATCCTCTGCGTCTGGAGGAAAGAAGGTTTGTACACAAACATAGAAATGGATTCTTCACGGTAAGAGCAGTGAGACTATGGAACTCTTTGCCTGAGGAGGTGGTGATGGTGAGTACAATAAAGGAATTCAAGAGGGGCCTGGATGTATTTCTGGAGTGTAATAATATTACAGGTTATAGCTACTAGAGAGGGGTCGTTGATCCAGGGAGTAATTCTGATTGCCTGAATGGAGTCGGGAAGGAATTTTTTTCCCCCTTAAGTGGGGAAAATTGGTGTTTTTTGCCTTCCTCTGGATCAACTTGTAGGAAACAGGCCGAACTGGATGGACAAATGTCTTTTTTCGGTCTTATATACTATTTTACTATGTTACGTTACTAACCTTGGTAAAGTTGAATCAGGTATGGATCAGCCAGGAGATCCACACGCCAGTGCCTGATGCATTAGACTTGATCATTCTGGGTGATACACCAAAACATTGTGAAAAAAGGCTTGTTTCTTCTGGGCATCTGCTTCAGTCACTATTCTGATGCTGCCACCCGCCTGATGCTACACACCTGAGGCCTCTGCTGCCATCTTCTCTAACTTCCACTATCTTGTGCTGTTACTGCCACTGCTGTTGCCCAGCACCTCCCCACTCTGTGACAGCCCATTGTGTTGACTCCTGATGCGGTTGCCACCCTCACCACTCTGACTAGGTCACTGTGTTGACTCCTCATGCGGTTGCCACACTCCCCACTCTGTGACGGGGCCACTGTGTTGACTCCTCATGCAGATACCTACTTGTATCAGAGTGTAACAGAACAGGTTCTGTATAAATATATGCAGAATCAACTGATGGTGTAAAAGGAGTGCATTATTTCACTCTAGAATCTTGGGCCACTGCAAGGGAATGTCCTTTATACATGACGCTAACATTTATCTGTACAGTTCACACTTACGTTATTTGGCCAGTTTTGGACTCGTAACTGACCAAATAAATGAAGTGTGAATTGATTCTAGGAGTGACGCCTATAAATTGCATGTCATACTGACGCACAGTAACTGTTTTACTACCACAGCAGACTAACAATGCATGTTTCTACAATGCACAGTGATGTACACCAATGTACAGGCTCCATGCCACCTGGAAATATCTGATTTTTAACGTGCTTTGTCACAAATTAATTTGGATCGAATACATTTTTTTTAGAAACTTCACTCCTCTCTAGTAATAATGCATGGAATCTTGATACAATGCATTAACAGTTAACTGCTATATGAGTGCTGTTAATGCTGTGCAATGCATTCAGTATTAATGCATGGGATCTTAATGAAATGCAATACATTAAACGTTTATCTAGTATATGAATGCTGTTATTGCAGGACAATGCATTCAGTAATGATGTACAAGATCTTGACGCAATACAATGTGTTAACGGTTAACTGGTATATAAATGCTGTTATTGCAGCACAATGCATTTACTAATAATGTGGGTTTCTTAATGCACCACAATGTGTTAACAGTTAACTAGTACATAAATGCTTTAATTGAAACAGGGTACGCATTCATGTGCATGGTATTTTTTTTTATGAACTGTAGAAACTTTTTTTACAACAAAAAAATCTGTCTGGCTGTTCATACAGAAATCTATGGGGGTCATTTAGTATTCTGAAATATGCATAAAATAGGTGTATTTCACGCGCAGATGACGCCGCAACAGCTAGTTGCGCCAGGACTAAAATTGTGGGGAGGGTCTGGCAGGCCCGTCTTATTCCCCATTTTCTACGCCTGTTTTTGGCATAGAAAATGGTCTAAATGTAAGACAGCTAGGTAACTGTTTTACGTTTAGAACTGGCACTGGATGTGCCGAAGTTATGGAGAGACCTGCACCATCTAAAACGTTGTTCTTAATAAATCTGCCCCAATGTGTTTTTTGCAGTATTTTGTAATAAAGAACTTGCCAGGAACCTGTATGAAACAACTGAGGCAGTGACCTGTATCTCCCTCACTCTTTATGCTAAGCTTTCTTTGATAATGCCCATATAGTGTCCCTGGTACCTGGCTTTTGTCTGCAACACCTATCACTTCCACAGCTGAGAACATAATGGCATTTGCCTCGTTCTGAGAAGAAGGACATGGCAAAATACCGTCATCCTCAAAAGTAAAGGCCCGGACAAACCCTTTAGGATATACTGTATGTTTGGCTATTCAATTGAATAGAAGACATTTAATGCTATAGTTATAGAATGAAGACCGGCACGTCGCTGCAGATACTTTTTCCAAATGCTCCTTTATTTGTCACATAATACACAACTTGTGCAGCGAAGTGCCGGTTTTCATTCTATGATTGTTCCCGGGGACGCCGATCCATTGACACGTGCACGGCGACTCAGACTGCAGCAGTGCCGACCAGTTCAACATTAACCCCTTAAGGACCCAGCCTTATTTCACCTTAAGGACCCAGACATTTTTTGCAAATCTGACCAGTGTCACTTTATGTGGTGATAACTTTAAAATGTGTTTACTTATCCAGGCCATTCTGAGACTGTTTTTTCATCACATATTGTACTTCACGACAGTGGTAAAATAGAGTCGAAAAATTTCATTTTTGTTTATTAAAAAATACCAAATTTACCAAAAATTTTGAAAAATTTGCAATTTTCCAAGTTTCAATTTCTCTACTTCTATAATACATAGTAATACCACCAAAAAAAGTTATTGATTTACATTTCCCATATGTCTACTTCATGTATCGATCATTTTGGGAATGCCATTTCATTTTTTGGGGACGTTACTAGGCTTAGAAGTTTAGAAGCAAATCTTGAAATTTTTCTGAAATTTTCAAAAACCCACTCTTTAGGGACCAGTTCAGGTCTGAAGTCACTTTGTGAGGCTTACATAATAGAAACCACCCGAAAATGACCCCATTCTAGAAACTACAACCCTCAAGGTATTCAAAACTGATTTTACAAACGTCATTAACCCTTTATGTTTTCCACAAGAGTTATTGGCAAATGGAGATAAAATTTCAGAATTTAAATTTTTGGGAAAATTTTCCATTTTAATCTATTTTTTCCAGTAACAAAGCAAGGGTTAGCAGCAAAACAAAACTCAATATTTATTGCCCTGATTCTGTATTTTTCAGAAACACCCCATATGTGGTTGTAAACTGCTGTATGGCCAAACGGCAAGGCATAGAATGAAGGGAAAGCCATATGGTTATTGGAAGGCGGATTTTGCTGGACTGGTTTTTTAACTCCATGTTCCATTTGAAGCCCCCCCATGCACCCCTAGAGTAGAAACTCCATGAAAGTGACTCCATCTAAGAAACTACACCCCTCAAGGTATTCAAAACCAGTTTTACAAACTTTGTTAACCCTTTAGGTGTTCCACAAGAGTTATTGGCAAATGGAGATGATATTTCAGAATTTCTATTTTTTGTTACCTTGCCTCAAAAAGAGTGTAATATAGAGCAACCCAAATCATATTTGTTCTAAAATAGTGCCAACAAAACTGCCACCTTATCCCGTAGTTTCCAAAATGGGGTCACTTTTTTGGAGTTTCTTCTGTAGGGGTGCATCAGAGGGGCTTCAAATGGGACATAGTGTCAAAAAACCAGTCCAGCAAAATCTGCCTTCAAAAAACGATATGGCGTTCCCTTCCTTCTATGCCCTGCCGTTTGGCCATACAGCAGTTTATGACCACATATGGGGTGTTTGTGCAAAACTAGAGAATCAGGGCAATAAATATTGAGTTTTGTTTGGCTGTTAACCCTTGCTTTGTTACTGGAAAAATGGATTGAAATGGAAAATGTTAAAAAAAATAGCTGCTTTGGGACCGTTTTTATTTTTTGTTATTTACATAGTTGATCTGACAGGTTAGATTGTGTGCAATTTCTATAGAGCAGGTTGTTACGGACGCAACAATACCAAATATGACTACTTTTTGGTTTTTTTGGTTCAGTTTTTTATAACGAAGCATTTTTGAAAAAAAAAATATTTGTGTCTCCACATTATTAAAGCCATATTTTAATTTTTTTTTTTTGGACAACTGTCTTATGTAGGGGCTCATTTTTTGCGTAATGAGATGATGGTTTGATTGGTACTATCTTGGGGTGCATATGACATTTTGGTCGCTTGCTATTACTCGTTTTGTGATGTAAGGTGACAACAATGACCTTTTGACACAGTGTTTATATATTTTTTTTTTCTGTGTTCACCTAAGGGGTTAGATTATGTGTTATTTTTATAGAGCAGGTTGTTACAAACGCGGCAATACTTAATATGTATACTTTTTATTTATTTATTTAAGTTTTATACAATTATATCATTTTTGAAACAAAAAAAAATCATGTTTTAATGTTTCCATAGTCTGAGAGACATTTTTTTTATTTGTTTGTCCTATATAGGGTATGATTTTTTGCGTGATAAGATGACAGTTTTATTGGCCCATTTTTTGAGTGCATATAACTTTTTGATCGCTTGCTATTACAGTTTTTGTAACGTGAGGTGACAAAAATATTTTTTTGACATAGTTTTTATTTTTATTTTTTTACGCTATTTACCTGAGGGGTAAGATCATGTGATATTTTTATAGAGCAGGTTTTTATGGATGTGTGGATACCTAATATGTATACTATTTTTTTATTTATTTTACTTTAACACAATAACAGCATTTTAGGAAAAAAAATGTTTTAGTGTCTCCATAGTCTGAGAGCCATATTTTTAAATTGTTTTGGGCGATTGTGCTATGTAGGGCTCATTTGTTGCGGTATTTACTTATGGGGTTAGATCATGTGATATTTTTATAGAGCAGGTTTTTACAGAAACGGCAATATCTAATATTTGTAGTGTATTTTATTTTTTTAATTTTTGTTTAGTGATATGTGTTTTTTTATTTTAAAATATTTTGACCCAGACCCACTTGGTTCTTGAAGATCCAGTGGATCTAGTGTCTATATAATACATTACAGTGCACTATATAGTGTACTGTACTGTATTTCTTACTTTACACTGTCTGGTCAGACTTCTGCCTTTAGCAGAAGTCTGATCAGACTTACTATTACCATGGCAAGCAGGACGCGTCTGAAGGCGTCCTGTTGCCATAGTAACCATCACCCGCTGCCAGAACTGAGCAGCGGGTGATGGGGAGGGAGGGGAACTCCCTCCCTCTGCGATCCCATCCTGTCGGGGGGCTGCAAAGGCACAGCAGCCCCCCGATGGGAGAGGGAGCTCCCTCCCTGTTAACCCCTTCCATGCCGCAGTCCGTACGGACTGTGGCATGGAATGGGTTAAACGGCTGGCATCTGTACAAGCACAGATGCCAGCCGTTTTTAGCAGAGTGTCAGCAATGTCAGCTGACACTCTGCTAACCACTGGCCACCAATGAATATTACAGAGGAGGCGGGCGGTGGATCGCGATCCTGCACGCTGCGCCGCCCGCCACCTGCACCGCCCGCATGCAGTAGGGGGGACATTGAGGGCTCGGGGGGAGGGGGGGGTATGGTTGGGAATATTATTTATACATTTTATAAGGTCCCCGCAGTCACGGACTGCGGGGATCAGAACCTTTGACCCAGCATTAGAAGTCTCTGATTGGCTAGTCTGTACAGACTAGCCAATCAAAGCGATCGCTGGCCGGGGACCACTCTGATTGGTCTCCAGCCGGTTAGCTGAGACCCCTGGCTGTGTGTAACAGCCGAGGTCTCAGCGCTGTCACCATGTCTACAGACATGGTGACGATTTAACTGTAGGACAAAAATGCTCATCCTAAGGCCCCTTTCACACGGGCGAGTTTTCCGCGCAGGTGCAATGCGTGAGGAGGACGCATTGCACCCGCACTGAATCCGGACCCATTCATTTCTATGGGGCTGTGCACATAAGTGGTGATTTTCACGCATCACTTTTGCGATGCGTGAAAATCGCAGCATGCTCTATCTTCTGCGTTTTTAACGGAACGCAGGCCCCATAGAAGTGAATGGGGATGCGGGAAAATCGCAAGCATCCGCAGGCAAGTGCGGATGCTTTGCGATGTTCCCGCATGGTTGCTATGCAACCATCGGGATGTGTAACCGGTTCGGTATTATTTCACATTATAACATAGTTATAATGTGAAATAATACCCTTGGCCATCTTCCTAATGTTGAGCCCGGTGCTGAATGGGTTAAAATAATAAACTAATAATAACTTACCTGGTCCATTTGATCGCGAAGCCGGCATCCTCTCCGTTAGCTTGCTCGTAGGAAAGGACCTGTGATGATGTCACAGCATCACATGGCCCAATCACATGCTCTATCACTATGGTGATGGAGCATGTGATTGGGCCATGTGATGCTGTGACATCATCACAGGTCCTTTTCCTACGAGCAAGCTAACGGAGAGGATGCCGGGCTTCGCGATCAAATGGATTAGGTAAGTTATTATTAGTTTATTATTTTTAACCCATTCAGCACCGGGTTCAACATTAGGAAGATGGCCAAGGGTATTATTTCACATTATAACTATGTTATAATGTGAAATAATACCAGCGGGACAATTTCTGACCCGAACATGCACTTCTGTGAAGAAGTGCAGGTTCGGGTCTGGGTACCAAAAGTGCAGATTTTTCTCCCGCGCGTGCAAAACGCATGACAGCGCTTTGCACTCGCAGGGAAAAATCACGGCGATTCCCGCAACGCACCCGCACTGTTTGACGGAGTGCACCCGCAACGCCCGTGTGAAAGGGGCCTAATGCGCTGAGTACCACTCAGTTAGGAGGAGCATTCTTGCCCAGGGTCCTGGAGGGGTTAACGCTATAGTTAGTTATATTAATATTATAATAAACACAGTTGATTATGCGTACACATATTAATAAATACATAAAATTATTATTGTAAAAGCAGAAAATATATTTTTTCTAAAGAAAAACTGATATGAATCCAGTGCCAAACTCCTGTTGTCATATGTTATATGTTATTACAGGGGTTGCTCCAGTTCATTTTATACCTAAAAAATGTATTTTTGTCCTGTATATTATCATTCATAAAAATGATCCCGTGAAGAGTGCTATGTAAGAACTCTCCACTTAATCATTTTAACAGCAAATAAATTAGTAAAAAAAATAAAAAGTAAATATGCTCAATTGTTTTTGATTTTGAAAGTGAATATGATATGCAATGGTGGGGCAACCCCATTATATTAGAATTATATTTAGAAGCCAGGTTTTAAGCATATCCTTGAAAGCAACAAATATGTTGTATTTTCAAATGCCTTAAACATAAATTTCATCTTAGTAAATTTAAATTGTGAAGAAAAAAATATAATCCATCATACCATTAGAAGATTTATTTTTGAACAGGATCTTGATATATACTCTTGAGACTCATTATAGCTCAAAGGTGAACAAAGCTTTTCAATAATGTATTGCTCTTCTTTTATGTCTTGCTTTTTACTCCCATGTTTATATCCCCTATAGCCTGAAAAGAAACGATAGATAAATAACCTCTGTCAATCAATCACACTGTACATTCTTATAGCAGTTTATAGTCCCCCATGTTACCGCTGTAATAGAGACATTGAAGCATTCACACAATTTATTTCACGGTGATCTGAGAAAATTGTCAAAACTTTGCTGCAGGCAATTTCAAGTAGAAACAATGAAATTACTGTTTATACTGGTTTAAACATGTGTTTGTGTAGATAGCTACTCATATACTGTAGTCCTTTTTTTTTTTTTGCCTTACATCGTTTCAATCCTATGAGAGATAGAGTGGACAATTATTCCATGAACTTGGAAAATATAAAACAAAATATTGAAAAGGGACAATTAATATAACTCATTGGGGGAGATTTATCAAATTGGTGTAAAGTAGAACTGGCTTAATTCCCCTTAGCAACCAATCAGATTCCGCCTTTCATTTTCCAAAGGAGCTGTGAAAAATGAAAGGTGGAATCTGATTGCTTGCTATAGGCAACTAAGCCAGTTGTACTTTACACCAGTTTAATAAATCTCCCTATTGTTTTTACTGCAATTTTTAGCAGTTGTTTCTCGTGCAATTACATGTTTATGATACATTCACACTTTCATTTGTGGTGTCAAACTCCTGCAAAATTGCATCAAATTGTATCAATCTCCATTAGGAATGAGCAAAGTTTACAAACATTCAATTAAGCTGCTTTGCCGAATTTCACATAGTGCATTTCTTTGTAAGTAGTGGATGCAATGACGTGGAACAGCGATTGCGCCACCCCCCTCAGATGCCACGTTCATCACTGATCGCAGCATCTGAGATGAAAAATCAGGGCTTTCAGGGGTAAATTGATTTTAAAAAAATATATATTACTCACCTTATCCATTTAAGCACAAAGAAGCTGAAGACACCATCTTATTTTTTTTTTGTGTTTTCTTATTCTTGTTTAGGATAATAGACCAGTCTCTCAATTAATATGATTCATAAACAATGAAAGACCTCTGCTGACACACATACAGTGATGGATACAATGTCCTTTTGGACTTCAACATACAGATCACTTTTTTTTAAGTAAACTTTATGATTTTTTTTTCTTTCCAAAACAACGTAATAACAAAGCAAAATAAAATTGAGTAATAGAAAACACAAAATATGACATTTTAACACTACAATAAGATGTAATATAATAACCCCAAATTCCCATTTCCCACCCTCCCCAATTCACTGTTGCCGTAGCCTGATAGATTTTCCATGAGGACTGATATTACAATCCACTTATTCCAAAGTAAGGGGGTGGAGGGACGCACTGCCCATTCCCTAACTATCTTTTTGACTTTCCTACAGTTTTTTCATATAAGTTGATGTTCTCGATTAGAGCAGTCCACTCAGAAAAACTGGGGCTATTATCCGTGCCCCAGTGTTTAACAATCAAAGCTTTTGCGACCAGGAAACCTTTCTAACAAATCTTCATTTAATGTGGAGCTAAGTCAACAGGAAAGGAGTCTCCCAATATTGCTTGTGCAAAATTAGGATCCAGTTTAAACTTATAACGTCTATGAAACTCTTCATGAATCGGAACCCAAAAATTACGGATGTCTAGGCAGTGCCATAATATATGGCTTAAGTCAGCATTCTCATCATGGCATTTCCAGCACTCACTCTTTTTTTCTTTAAATATTTTAGCAAGAAAAGTGGGGGAGTAATATAGGCGATACACGATTTTAAATTGAATACAACTATATTTCTAGGAAATTGACGCCTTCTTAATATTTTTACATATTTTACACCAGTCTAATATGTTTTTGTCGCCCAATTCCTCTACCCCCTTTCTCTCACTCTTATATTTTATTATTTCAAACTTATGGTATATTTGGGAGAGAGTGAGTTTAACTCCTTTAAATTTATAACAAAAATCGAAAAAGGGGTTTTCCTTAATATTCAAAAGTTGTTTATCCTGGGTATAAATATAGGCGTGCCTAATTTGTGGATATCTAAATCCATCTATAAAGGTGGGTTCAGTGCCTTTAATTAAGTTATCTAGCGTAGCGGCATGACGTAGGACGTGCTGCGGGCTCCTCCCCTCCTCACCGCTGCTCTGAGCCGCTCCGTCTCCTCCGCTTCCTCTACCTTCTACTGAATCCTGCCGACTGATTGCTGCCAGACATGGCGGGTTTGGATGGCCAGTGTGCCGAGCGGTACCACACCCGGGCTGGCGCTTGATGCAATCCGTGCCTGATGCAAGCTGTGGTGGGAATCGCCACACAAACGGAGGTGCCAGGCTGTGAGAGGGAACTGTAGGTGGTCTGTGTGCGGCGCATGAACTCCCAGGAGAGCGTTGACTCGGCGTCCCAGGTGGAGGTGGCGTTTTTTGGCAGATGGGACCACATTGACCCTTGAGAGTATCGCTGACCCTGATCCATCGACCGACTGACCGACCGCTCCCAGGACGGGCAAGTTTCGTGAAGTTTTGTGAAGTGAAACTCTCGGTTTAATCATATCACTAACACTGCTATTAATTGGACCTCAGACCGGCTCTCAGGTCAAAACAGGCCACTACTTGTGGGATAATCCAGCCGGCCCATTAAAAATTCTAATAGATCGGTTTTTGAATAGCTGGTACTATAAAGAAACTGCCTGAGACATATATTGATATACATTAAAATTGTCAGAGATTTACCCTGAAACCGCCCCACTTAAGGTGACAGAGATCACCTATTTCTGTGTTAAGAGGTTCCCTGAATAAGCTGGCGGTGAGAGGGATACAACGCAGAACTATATTGGGGGCAATTCTCTCATGTGACTGATTATTTAATCAATCAAAGGCTGAAACATGGCCCCTAAAAATAGGAAATCTTTGGGAAATACATCTCTGAAAGCCTCAGAAATCAAAAGCCCAAAACCTAATATAGAGAGGTACTTAAGATCCTCACCCACAAAAACAAGAGGTACACTTAAACCCCCTGTTCGTCTGGAGGAAAAGGAAGGGAACATAAATACCTTAGAGCCCACCGATAACAGCAAGAAGGAGTCTATGGACAATTGGATACATTCGCGTATGGAAATAATTGAGCAAAAGCTGGGGGATATTTTGGAAACTTTAAAAATTACTAATCAAGCCTTAGGAACACTGACAACCACCGTGGCTTCAATGCAGTCTGATATCTCTCTTATTAGGGACGATATGGACAAAATCCGCTCTAGGGCTCATGAAACGGATCTATCTCTAACCGATACAAAAAAAGAAGTCTCCTTACTGGGCAAAAAGATGGAGACAATTGAATTAGAGCATAAGACCCTTAAGGATAAATTAACCGATTTAGAGGATAGATCGCGCAGAGGAAACATTTGACTAATAGGCTTCCCAGAAGGTACAGAAAAAGATGACCCAGGGGGTTTTATCCAGAATTGGTTGATGGACTCAATGGGCCCAGAGTCTTTCTCAACACTGTTTATAGTGTAACGGGCACATTGAGTCCCTAATAAAAAAAGCGCCTGCATATTATCTCTCTAGATAACTTGATAAAAGACACAAAAGTCACTTTTTTAGATAGGTATAGGTATGCACAAATTAGCCATGCATATATGAAAACTCAGGATAAACGTCTCCTGACTATTAGGGCAAACTCTTTTTTGGATTATTGTTTTAAGCTCAAAGGAGCACAAATCACACTTTCTCAAATATATCACAGATTTCGGGATTCGGTATTTCGCCCTAGTTTTTCTGAATGACTGACTCTATGACTACTGAATGATGGACACTATTGATGCCTATAGCAAAATAGCAAGGGAATCAATTTAGAATGGATGGGATTGCCGCTTCTTAATCCTCTTATCCCTGGCTAATATAAAAGTGTAAAAAAAAAAAAAAAAGGTTTGGCCTGACCTCGCAACGGTGAATTAGGGTGGGTTAATGAGGGTGGGTGGGTGGTGATTAATATTATAATATTCCTATGTATAATTATTATATATATTTTGTTTTTCTTTATTTGTAAGCACTTTTTTGTGAGATTTTATCTCTATCAAGAAAATAATAAAGATATTTAAAAAAAAAAAAATAAAAGTTATCTAAAGAAATAATCTTACCATGTGATGAAATGTGTATTAAAAAAAAAAATATAAACGATCGATTCTTCGTGAATTCCAATACTCGTGTTCAGGAATAGACACAAATTCTTTTAAATTAATATTGTGCCAAAGAGGGGTAAAATAAGTGGAGTGTGTTATATCCAGTATATTTTTAACTTTATTCCAAACTTTATTAAGCGAGTCACTAATTAAACACTGTCTCCGTTTTGTTCCCAGATATCCTGTCTCTAAAATAGAAAAGATATCCCCGCATGGCCCTCGGAAATCCCTTAGGAAATACGCAAGATAGCAGTTCTCCCCCTCACCCATACACCACAGCAACTGTGCCACAATGTAATACCCCTGGAAGAAGGGGAGAGAAAGCCCACAATCTCTCTGAGCAAGCCAGAGATATTTTCGTTTGATTCTTACTCTCCCCCTCCCCCAGATTAGGTCATTCATCAGTCTTTCTAAGAGGCCGAAAAAGGAATTATCAATCCACAATGTACACGCAGTTTAGGGATACAGTACAATAGGGAGGACTACCATCTTCACCAGCGCAATCATTTCAGGTTGCGACAAACGCAGTTTCTGCCAGGTGCGAATTTTATCTTTCCCCTTATTGATCATAGGTGAATGCTTAGCTGGTTATAGCTAGCTAGATCCACGCTAAATCTGATTCCCAAATATCCTATAGAGTCGGTGGGAGCCAAGGTCCTCACACTAAAGAAACCGCCGGGAGGGGATCGAGCCAAGGGAAGTAATTCCTATTTGTCCCAATTTACTCTGTATCCTGATAGCGAACCATATTCATCTAAGATGTTCATCACCAAAGGTACTGCCTTCCATCCCTGTTTTAAGAAAATGAGGATGTCATCCGCGTAAAGACTAATTTTATCATCCACCCCCTTCCCACCAAAGCCCATTATCTTATTAGACTGTCAAATTTTACATGCAAGGGGTTCAAGAAATAGGGTAAAAATTAAAGGTTAATGGGGACAGCCCTGCCTAGTGCCCCGTTGTAGGAGGAACCGTTCGGAGTCTACCCCATTTATTTTGAAGCTGGCTGTTGGGTTGCAATAAGGCAACTGGAACCATTTTAAAAAAATGTCCACTCAAATTCATACTCCACAGAAAGGGCCACTCCACCCTGTCAAAAGCCTTTTCGACATCTAAAGACAGGATGGAGTGGTCCTCTCCATCCCCAATATAAATATTGAGAAGAGCTCTGCGAATATTAGATTGAATGCTACGTTTGGGAATAAACCCAGTTTGATCTGTGTGAATCAATCTATGAATGACCTTCATCAATCTATTGGCAAGAAGTTTTACTAGTATCTTGTAATCAGTGTTAAGTAATAAAATTGGGCGATTCAACCCAATTTCCGTTTTATCTTTCTCCTTTTTCAAAATCAAAGATATAGAAGCCTTCATTAAAGAGGGAGGGAGTGAACATTCTTCCCGAGACCCATTCAACGTTTGAAGTAGAAGAGGTAATATAGTTTTTCCATGGAATCTATACATTTCAAAAGGTAGGCCATCTGTACCAGGAGCAGAGTTCCCTATACTAGTAACCGTCGCCACTAACTCACCAAGGGTTATTGGGGTGTTTAATAAGGAACAGTCATGATCAGATAACTAAGGAAGCACAATATTATCTAAATAAGAAGCTAGGTTCACTTCCCCCTTCCCCAAGTTCGGGTTTGGTACAACTTGGTAAAATATTTTATAAAAGCTAACTTAATGTTTGTAATATTGTAGGTTAAAGAGCCAAAGGGCAGCCTAATACATTTTAATAAATAGTGGATCTTTTGGTTGGGAATTACTGAAGCTAGCATTCTACCTGGTTTATCTTTTTCAAAAAAATCTTTCTGCCCTGCAAAAAAGATTTTATGCTGCGCTTTTTCATATAGAAATGTTTGATATTCCTTCTTAGCCTCCATCAATAACTGTTGGGTGTTATTCCTCTTATATTTACACAACTCTGATTCCAATCCCTTAACCCTTTCAGCAAGCCCCTTCTCGATGCTAGTTAATTTCTCCCTCTTTCTACTTATTCTTATACAATAAGTCCCTCTTATCATAACTTTCAGGGCATCCCATACAAAAGGTATATGGGTGGACCCAAGATTTTGGGCCCAGAACTCTAAGATCTAATTTCCAATAGTTTCTTGCTCCCCAATAACCTGAATCCAGTGTAAGTTTAATTTAAATGGTTTCCTGTAGCAATATTTGTTTGGGTTCGCTATCGTTAGTAACACTGGAGAGTGGTCCAAGATGCCATGTGGTTCATATTTCTTTTTTTAATCTTATCTAAAAACTCCAGATTAGCAAGGGCGAGATTTATTCTAGACATAGCACTGCAGGACCTGCTATAACAGAAGAAGGCAACTTTTGCCCCATATAGGGAACGCCAAACGTCCTTAAATCCCATCTCCCGTCAGATCCCGCTTAGTGCCGTCACATATCCCTTGGTCCCCCCCTATTAAAGGAAGCTGAAACGCTATCTTGCTCATAATCCATAACTGAGTTAAAATCTCCTAATACCAACACTCGACACTTATTCCTTTTATGTACGTATTCGAAGAAAAAGGTGGCGGAATATATACAAATGCAAGGACGCATACCAGTCCTGTCCATCGGCCATATAGGAATATAAATCTTCCCTCTTTATCTATCCATTGATCGTATGGTGCATAGTCAACTTTCTTATAGACACTTACACTTGAATAGGACGAAAGGTGGGAGTGATATTCTTACCGTGTCCAAGACTTTCTGATATCACTCTCCTCTTAATCTTGTCCGCCAATCTGCGGACATTCCATATCAATATGCGTGTCATTTATCTCTATGAGTGGTACAATCCTGGGCAGTACCCCCCCCCTACTCCCTGATTCTTTATCTGGTCCAGCAACAGTGAAATCACCCACCCCATTCCATCCCTTCCCATGGTTCACATGGCAATTTAGCCTCATGTTCCTCTTCCCTGCGAATACGAATATTTGCGAATATATGACGAATATTCTAACAAATATTCACGAAATATCACGAATACGAATATTGCCCCTGCTGCTCATCACTACTCTATATTCATTTGTTTCACCGTCCTCAGGACAACAATACAGATGAATGGTGCGGCCAGGTAGAGGAGGCATTTTATACTGGCAAATTATGGGGGCACTGAGGGCATCTACTTTTGCACTATATAGGGGCATTTTATACTGGTACATTATGGGGGCACAATGAGAAAGGGGGAGAGGAGCACTATAGGGACACTTACTGGGGGAACTATATAGGGATATTTTATACTGGCACACATTATGAGGGCACTATGGGGACATTAGCTTAACTTGGGGCACTAAAAGGGGGTATTTTTTGCACTAGCAGAAAGAACTGGGGCATTTTTGTAGTAGTTGTCACATCTCGGAGGACCAAACGTAAGACCTCCAGGATGCCCGGCATCAAACTACGAAACCACATATGAGAAAAAAAAGAAGTTTATTACAGGGCTGGTACTGTCCTTTTGGCAAAGAAATAATGGCTTGGGAATCTCCACCTTGGCTAGGCACAAGCCATCAGTTCTCTAAAAGGTGCAGAGTCAAACACTTGAAAAGCGAGGGACTGCAGCACGAGCAACATAGACAGGAGCACGTTCAGCTTCTGTGCTGTTGGATGTGTGCATGCATACTGTTGTCTCTTGGCAATCGCTTCAGTGATCGATTGCTGACAGAATGACTGATGAGAATTAGGAGGGCGAAGAGCAGGGGCATCAGGACCAGCAGATGGTGGGAAGGACAGAGCGCTCCCTTCAGCTGAGTTAGTGAAGGCTTGACTGCCTGAACTCGGCTGCGTGCCACTGGGTGATGCAGCTGTTGTTGCGGCAGGCTGAACAACCACATTGGAGCCACGGTTCTCCCAGGCCACTTTATCGTGACGCTGCATATGTTGACGCCAGGGCCATGGTGCCAACATTGGCACATTGGCTACACTTCACCTTCAGCCCACAGATTCTACATATGGCCATGTTGACTAGTGATGAGCGGCACGGGCAATATTCGAATTTGCGATATATCACAAATAGTCATTAGAGTATTCGTCATATATTCACAAATATTCGTATTCAATATTATTCTATTGATTGAGAAAAATCGGCAATGAAATATTTGCGTAATGCGAATATTCTAAAACCCAAAGATATAGCACTATGGAATATGGTGCTATATATTCTTTTTTTAGACTATTCGTCATTTTTTCCAATTTAATGTGAACAGTTATTGGGCCAAAAGCAGCTTAAGCAGGGAGGAATCATGACTTCAGATGGAAGAAAATAACGAATATTCTAAAAAATGAAAATATAGCACTATATTCTATAGTGCTATATATTCGGGTGTTAGAATATTCGCATTACGCGAACATTACATTGCCGATTTTTCGCATAAGAGAAAAAAATATTAAATAATGAAGAATATTCTAATTCACTACAGACTACAATATTGCAGCCTTCTCACATAGGCCCACAAGCAAGAAGCAGGTAGGTATACTAGGTTATGGGTTCAGATGAAAAACAAAAAACAAAAAAACAAATGAATATTCGTTTTTACAAATATATATCACTATATTCGAAATATTCGCAAATTTTCTAAGTGCCGATATTAGAGATAAAAATTCAAAATTCGAATATTCGCGCTCAACACTAATGTTGACCTCCTACAGCGGCTCAACAATAAACTGCCACACCGCCAAGTAGGTGATTTTACCCCGAAAACTACGCACTGACTGACTGGAGCCTGACCGCTCACAACACCAGCTCCCACGCCACTCTCCTCATCACTGCTTGCCCGCCTAGTGGAGGAAGTGGCAGATGTATCTTGGTTGGCCACTAGCTGCTGACTGTTTTTTAGTAGCTCGTCCTCACTGTATAGTGTAGCTGAGCCCACAGCATACAATACTTCTCTGGCTGAGAGAACAGAAAAGGACAAAGGCAGGTTATAGACAGGTGAGGGCCCAGGGCCTGCTCCTGGGCCATGCCAACTAAAGATTGTGTCTGATGGACCCACCGTTTCTTGGTTGTGTGTGTCTGATGTCACTTGTGACGAAGTCAAAGATCGAGTCAACCATTTAAGACCCGCTGAGTTGCTGGTCAAGACATGACTGCTAACTGACACTCGGAGATCAGACCTCTGGAAGTGACCCCTGCTGCAATGGCCCTTTACTCTGCTGTGACCTCTGTTTCAGAACAGTCTGCTGTCATTTCCCCCTGGCTGTAGGGAACTTGGTGGTGCAGGTGTTGCGCTTATGTGATGAGGAGGCGGTAGAGGAGGAATCAAAGTAGAAGGAGGAGGCAACAGGAGTCACCAAGAAACATCCAGCAATCCTTGGTGGAGGTAGGACATGCGTCAAACCACTTTTAGCCTCAGGCCCAGCCGCCGCTACATTTACCCAGTGGGCAGATAGGGAGCTATAATGTACCTGTCCGTACTTACTGGTCCAAGTGTTGGTAGTTATGTGGACTTTGCCCCTTATGGAGTTGTGCAGCGGACACCTGATTTTTTCCGCCACTTTTTCATGCAGGGCAGGGATGGCCCGCCTGGAAAAGTAGTGGTGGCTGGGAACCACGTTCCGTGGGACAGCTGCCCTCATAATATTTTTAAAACTCTCCAGCTCTACCAGATGGAATGGCAGCATTTCAAATGCCAGCAATTTTGAAATGCTGGCATTCAGGGCCAGGGCTCAAGGATGGGGGGTACGTCCTCTTTCTCGCCAGTGTTTGGAGGATGGACAGTTGAACGCTTCCATGGGACTGTGTGGAGTTGCTCAGTGATGATGATGGTGGTGTTGCTCCCACATCCTCTGTTTGTGGTGTGGCAGGTGCCACTGTCACTCCAGAGGGGGAGGAATATGACAAGACCACAGCAGAAGAGGGAGCAGGATGAGCATCTGATCTTTCATAGTTCTTGAGGTGTCTACTCCACTGCAAACTTTGCGGTTCGATGCTGGATCATGCAGGTGGGGCTCAGGTTGAGAACATTTATGCCTCGTTTCAGGCTCTGACTGCACAGTGTGCAAACCACCCGTGTCCTGCCGTCAACACACTGTCTGAAGAACTGTCACACCAGGGAACTCATTTGTGCCGGCTTTGGTGTGCTATGTCTCTTGGCGTGTTGGGCAGTAGCAGGCGTACTGGCTGGTGGACGACAACTCTGCTTTTGCACCCTGCTCCCTCTTTTGCTGTGAGGCTCACGCTTTGTGACCCCTACCTCTTCCTCTGAACTGCATATGTCACTGGCATGACCTGGATGCCATGTGAGGTCTAGGACCTCATCATCCTCCACCCACATATCACCTCTGCCCTCTTTGCCAGTCTGAACACTGCAGAAAGCCCCAGCAGTTCACACCCGTGTGTTTTGTCATCGTCATCAGAGACTTGCTGTGGTGCTCCTCATCCTCAAACATAAGTGGTTGGGCATCAGTGCACTCAATTTCTGTTGTATCTGGGGCAGGGCTAGGTGGATGGCCCATGAAAACCCCACCAGCAGATTCATCAAAAAGCATAAGTGACTACTGAATGACTTGGGGCTAAGACTGCTTGGCTGATGTGCAAGGGGTTGAGCTGGAAGACGAATTCACGTGGGCCGCCTGTGCCAACTCTGCACTTTCAGCACTGGACCGGGTAGAAGACAATGTGAAGGAACTGGAGGCACTCTCAGCCATCCAATCTACTACTTGTTCTGGCCTCACCATTAGAGATGAGCGAGTTTTTAAAAAATTAGATTTGCTGGTTTGCCTAATTCTAGGGGGAAAATTTGGTTCAATACGAATATATTTGCAGCAAATTACGTTAAAAACAGCTATTTCCTGGCTGCTGAGAGCCTTTATAGTGATAACACGCATAGGGAGTCTGCTTTGGTAGTGAAATAATACTGTGAGTCGTATGAAATGCAGATGACAAGCGTCACTCTTAGAATCACTGCACACTTCACTTATTTGGGCAGTCACGGGTCCAAATCTGACCAAATAACTCAAGTATGAACTCGGCCTTACAGCTCAATCTTAGTGTCAAGAAGAAGCGCACTCCTTTTACACCGCTGTCAGCTAATTCCACATAGATATAAACAGAACCTGTTCTATTAAACGCTTATAAAAGTAGACCCCCCACCCCCCTGACAGAGTGGAGAGGGTGTCAGCAGTAAGTTTGTGTTGACGTCAGTGATTATTTTGCCTTTTCTCTGATCCGTCAGAACAATAACCCACAAAAAAAGCATCCTGTCTGTTGAGCATTTGCCTTCACTTGGTCAGCATTTGGTCAGTAATCCATCAGTATTGCTAATGCCAAAAAGACAGAAGTGGATCAAAAACAGAGATGACATGTGAATGGAATAATTACATGTCTTCTGTGTTTTGTACCCACTCCTGATTTTGGCTACCAAATCACAAGCCGATTCTTATGTGACTATAAAGGCCTTACAACTGCTACACAAAGAGGATCCGTTGTGAGTCTCATTTTAACTTCCTTCTGACACATCAGAAGACGGGTCAAATAAATGATAATGTCAGCCAAGCCAAAATGGCTAAATAGTGGCCCAGTCATGAAGTGGGAGGAACAGCAGGAGAAGTCCACAGAGTGTCCCTATGACATAGTAGTGAGGTGTAAGCAGCATAAGGACACCACAGAGTGGCCCAATGACAGAGTCTGGAGGTGGCTGCAGCATGAGCAGGCCACAGAGTGAAACAATGACAGAGTGTGAAGGTGGCAGCATCATGAGGAGGCCACAGAGTGGCACAATGAAAGAGTGTGGAGGTGGCCGCAGCATCATCAGGAAGCCACAGAGTTGCACAATGACAGAGTGTGGAGGTAGCGGCAGCATCAAGACACCACACAGTGGCAAGATGACCTAGTGTGGAGGTGTCGGCAGCATGAGGAGGCCACAGAGTGGCACGACGATGAGAGATTGCGGAGGTGGCAGCAGCATGAGGAGGCCACAGTTTTGGCAAATTGATTGTCCAGGAATTTCCCTTGAAGATTGGGATAATATATTGGCACATTTATGTTTAATTTCTTGTTATTTAATCAAGTTTTTGTTCAATTTAATATTAAATATTTAATAAATGTATTTAAAAAAATTAAGTGTTGCCTAAGACAAGAGAGATTTGTCCAGTCTTCTGTTTATTCGATGATGTGGTTGCGATGGAGAAAGCATTCCAAAAAACAATTTCTCTCCACCTGGAGACGAATCCTGTTAAGATTGATGCAAGTGTGGTATCGGCTGCCCATCAAGCCAGATACTTCTGGGGTAACCTGCCTGGCATGAACAGGCCTCTAGTAGCTACAGACAATAAGAAGACAAAGCTTCAAGATTGCTTGGAGCCCAGAAAAGTTGTGAAGTTCATCAAGATTCAAACCCTACCAGCCCCTGGTCTCTTCGTCAGGGAAAACATCACAAGTTTCCAGTCATCATGGAAAAAGCTTAGAATCAACATTGAAAAATATATGGCATCAGAGGTGTGTGAGGACGCCATCACGATAGGACGGGTACGCCACCCAGGGGAAGTTGCATATGTGGGCGACATACAGAATAAAACCAGGAAACAGATTGAAGAATGGGGACAATTCAATCTGATAATTGGCGGCAGTCCTTGGAATGACTTAACTGTGGTTAACCCACACCGGAAAGACCTTTATGGAGTTAGTGGACAACTGTTTTTTTACTTTCCACGATTACTCAATAAAGTGTTGCCTAAGACAGGAAAGAATAGGATAGTCTTTCGTTTATTCGACAATGTGGTTGCGATGGAGAAAGCATTCCCAAAAACAATTTCTATCCACCTGGAGACAAATCCTGTCAAGTGTGGAATCAGCTGCTCATTAAACTAGATACTTCTGTGGGAACCTATCGGGCATGAACAGGCCTCTAGTAGCTACAGACAATGAGAAAACAAAGCTTCAAGAATGCTTGGAGCCTAGGAGAGTTGTGAAGTTCATCAAGTCTGTGTCACATAAAGAAATTCACCACTAAGTAATTTGGCTCATACTGCAAAAGAAGGTGTACAATCACCCATAAATGTGCCAAAAAAAAGACAGTTTAATATAACAAATTTCACCACTATGTAATTTGTCCAATACCACAAAAGGAGCTGTACAATCACTCATAAATCTGAGAAAAAAAAAGTCTGTTTCATATAACAAAATTCAACACTATGTAATTTGTCCCATACCGCAACTGGAGGTGTACTATCCCCCATAAATCTGACCAAAAAAGCCAGTTTCATATAACAAATTTCATCACTACGTGATTAAGCACATACCGCAAAAGGAGGTGTACAATCACCTATAAATCTGATGAAAAAAAGCCTGTTTCATATAACAAATTTCACCACTATATAATTAGGCCCATTCATCAAATTAACATGTAAAATCACCCATAAGTTTTTCCGAAAGAAAGCCAGCGTCACATTTAGAATTTCACACTAAGTAGTTTGGTCTATGCCGCAAAAAGAGATATATAATCACCTATAAATTTGATGAAAAAAAGCCTGTTTCATATACCAAATTTTACCACTAAGTAATTCAGTCCATACCGCAAAAGTAGGTGTATAATCAGCCATAAATTTGATGAAAAAAAGCCTGTTTCACATAACAAATTTCACCACTACGTAATTAGGCCCATTCCACAAAAGGAGGTGTACAATCACCCATACATTTTCCGAAGAAAAGCCAGTGTCACATTCAGAATTTCACACTAAGTAAGTTGGTCCATACCGTAAAAGAAGGTTTATAATCACCTATAAATTTGATGAAAAATAGCCGGTTTTATATACCAAATTTAACCACTAAGTAATTTGTCCATACCGCAAATAGAGGTGTCCAATCACCCATAAATTCCAAACAAAAAAAGCACATTTTGTATAAAAAATTCCACCACTACGTAATTCGGTCCATACAGCAAAAGGAGCTGTACATTCACCCATGAATTTTCCCGAAAAAAGCCTGTTTCATGTTACAAATTTCACCAATGCGTAATTTGGCACATAACGCAAAAGTAGGTCTACAATCAACCATACATTTTCTGCAAAAAAAGCCAGTGTCACATTTAGAATTTCACCGCTAAGTAACTTGGAACATACCGCAAAAGGAAGTGTTCAATCATCCATAAATTTGACTTAAAAAAAGACCATTTTATATAACAAATTCCACCACTACATAATTCGGTCCATACAGGAAAAGGAGGTGTATAGTCACCCATAAATTTTCCCCAAAAAAGCCTGTTTCATGTTACAGATTTCACCACTGCATAATTTGGCCTTATTGCTGGAGCAGGTCTACAATCACCCATACATTTTCCGAAGAAAAAGACTTGTGTCACATTGAGAATTTCTCCACTAAGTATTTTGGTCCACACCGCAAAAGGAGGAATATAATCACCTATAAATTTGATGTAAAAAGGCTTGTTTCATATAACAAATTTTGCCACTACGTAATTCGGTCCATACCCCAAAATGAGGTGTACAATCACCCATACATTTGACGAAAAAAAGCCAGTTTCATATAACAAATTTCACCATTACGCAATTCGGCCCATAATGCAAAATGAGGTGTACAATCACCTATAAATCTAATGAAAAAAAGCCTGTTTCATATAACAAATTTCACCACTGTAATTCAGCCCATACCGCAAAAGGAGGTATACAGTCACCAATAAATTTGACAAAAAAATGCCAATTTCATATAACAAATTTCACCACTACATAATTAGGCCCATTCCGCAAATGAACATGTACAATCACCCATACATTTTCCAAAAAAAAGCCAGTGTCACATTCAGACTTTCACCACTAAGTAATTCGGTCCATACCGCAAAAGGAGGTGTCCAATCACCCATAAACTTAACTAAATAAAGCCCGTTTCATAAAACAAATTCCACCACTACGTAATTCAGTCCATACAGCAATAGTAACTTTACAGTCACCCATGAATTTGCCGAAAAAATGCCAGTTTCAATTAACAAATTTCACCACTATGTAATTAAGCCCATACTGCAAAAGTAGGTGTACAATAACCTATAAATTTGATGAAAAAAAGCCTGTTTCATATAACAAATTTCACCATTACGCAATTCGGCCCATACCGCAAAAGGAGGTGTACAATCACCCATACATTTTCCAAAAAAAAGCCAGTATCAAATTCAGAATTTCACCACTAAGTAATTTGGTCCATACCACAAAAAGAGTTTACCAATCACCCATAAATTTAACAAAAAAAATCCTGTTTCATATAACAAATTCCACCACTACGTATTTCGGTCCATATAGCAAAAGGAGCTGTACAGTCACCCATAAATTTGCTGAAAAATAAGCCAGTTTCATGTTACAAATTTCACCACTACGTAATTCGGCCCATAGCACAAAAGGAGGTGTACAATCACCCATAAATTAGATGAAAAAAAGCCCACTTCAAATAACAAATTTTACCACTTCCTAATTCGGCCCATACTGCAAAAGGAGGTGTACAATCACCCATAAATTTGACTAAAAATAGCCCGTTTCATATAACAAATTCCACCACTACATAATTCGGTCCATACAGCAAAAGGAGGCGTACAGTCACCCATGAATTTTCCCTAAAAAAAACTTGCTTCACAGGAAAAATGCCACCACTACATAATTCGGTCCATACAGCAAAAAGAGGTGTACATTTTTTTTTCTTCCACTAATACACGGCAAACCAGGCTTCTGAATATTTCACTGCACCGCTAAGCGTCAATAATGTACTCATTTTTTCCCAATTTACACAAAATGCTTTTCAACAGAGAAGTACAACGCTGGACGGCGAATATATTTTTATTTTGCCACTAATACACTGAAAACAGGGCTTCAGAACATATCACAGCACTGCAGAACATCAATTTGGTCCAAATTTTGTTCTACTTTTACACAACAGGCTTTTCAACAGAAAAGTACAATGCTGGACGGCGATTATATTTTTATTTTGCCAGTAATACTTCGGAAACAGGGCTTCAGAACATATCACTGTACTGCAGAACTAGAATTAACTCCAAATTTTGTTCTACTTTTACATAACAAGCTTTTCAATTAAATAGGCAACTAAACGCTTTAACCACAAATAACTGCAACAGTGAAGTGCATATATATTTTTCTTTTCTTTTTGTACTGAAATAGGCCACTAAACACTTTCAACACATATAAATGAAGAAGTGAACTGGATATATATTTTTATTTTTGTACTGAAATAGGCTACTAAATGCTTTAGCCGCAAATAACTGCAACAGTGAAGTGCGTATATATATTTATCTTTTTGTACTGAAATAGGCCACTAAACAGTTTAGCCACAAATAACTGCAGAAGTCAAATGCGTATATATTTTTCTTTCTGTACTAAAATAGGCCACTAAACGCTTTCAAACTAACACAATTTGAGTATAGCGGTATACCTTCCTATAAAAAAATATGATTAACTAGCCTTATAGAACATTAAAAAAACTAAATAATAAATCTTTATTAGTGATAATTGCTTAAAAACATAAGGTATAAAACCCCACTTCTATATACAGACAGGTCCAAAGAGGTGTACACACTGTATGGATAGTGAAATCACATACAGCACCATACAGTTTAAACAATGGATCAAGTGGTGTGCTAAAGAACAGTATGCACCACCACTGCCAAAATATAGAAAGGAAGGTGCTCTGGTCTGAAGAGACTAAAATTGAACTTTTCGGCCATCAAAGAAAATGCTATGTCTGGTGCAAACCCAACATATCACATCACCCAAAGAACACCATCCCCAGTGAAACATGATGGTGGCAGCATCATGCTGTGGGGATGTTTTTTAGTAGCCATGACTGGGAAACTGGTCAGAGTTGAGGGAAAGATATATGGTGCTAAATACAGGGATATTCTTGAGCAAAACCTGTATCACTCTGTCCCAGTGGTAAGATGTGGCAAGCTCATAGAAACTTATCCAAAGCGACTTGGAGCTGTGATTGCTGCAAAAGGTGGCTCTACAAAGTATTGACTTTAGGGGGGTGAATAGTTATGCACACTGATTTTTTCTGTTATGTTGTCCTATTTGTTGTTTGCTTCACAATAAAAAAAATAAATAAAAAAACATCTTCAAAGTTGTGAGCATGTTCTGTAAATCCATGTGAATTCCAGGTTGCGAGACACCAAAATACGAAAAAAGTCAAGGAGGGTGAATACTTTAGCAAGGTGCTATATTTTGTGATTCTGGTATCATAGTATAGTCTGTTGGTATTGAAGCTGGAAGCAAAGGATCTAGCACTCCCAGGAATTGGAAAAACATTCCAATATGTATTAATAATATGTAAGAAATTCACCACCATCTATTGGTATTGCATCAGCATTTCTGGGACCTGAGGCTTTACTATCTTTTACTATTGCTAACTTATTAATTATGTTTCTTGTGGATTCCGTTTTCTTCTTTTCTTTTCTTCTGTTTTGTTTGTTTATATTGCAGAGTAAGGTCAGTTTAGCTTTGTCAGAATAAGCTATTGACCACAAATGTATAAAATGTATTTTGATATGATGTCATTGACTTTTTATGGCACATATTTGACCACACATATTTATGAACATACTTAGATGCAATGTATTTGTGTCTTTATGATTAATCCCAAATATGCTTTATGGTGCTTTTAAGTACATTTTTTTTCATCATTTATTGCTTTACTCCATTGATTCCAATTTGTTTTTTATAATATAAATATTCGGTTAATGTACATGCTGCACTTGATTAATTGCTGAAATATTTTCAATAAATTAGTATAAATAAGAGGTGATTTATTTTACACAACAAATTGAAGTTAGTATTCATTATCTTAATAATATATGATATGTAACTTCATAGTCTAGGGCAACTTTTCAGATGTATAATACATATCCTCATTTAAATCAAATGGAACATTTTACATTACGTTTTATATCATTACGATGATCTAATATTATAAAGTAGAAAAGTTTTAAAAGAAAAACAAGATAATAAATCATTGAAAATCTTTTAACCTTTGTATAACACTAAAAGATTTTAAGACTTTCTTTACAAATGCAATGAAATTCGTGCATTTTTAACATCCTATACAAAATTGTTTTCAGTTCTCTTTCAGTAGTTTCTATCAGTAGTTTCTGTTACTACTGACAGCACACATAGTAATGTAATATCCTTCCTGTCAACAGAAACCTCAAAAGAAACCCCAATAGACCCATTGTAATTTCATGTGGTCCTTCAGGCACTGTTTGAATCTATCACATAAGCCAACATTTGTGTACAGATCTAAACAGTGAATGATAGAAATCCTTGATTACAGATGAGCAAATTTCTTGAAATTCATTTTAAAGCTGATTTTAATGAATAACTTTATTTCTTCAGAAACTAATCATACCTACTGTATTTTTCACCCTATAAAATGCACCTGCCCATAAGACACACCTAAGTTTTAGACAATGAAAATATGAAAAATATTTTGAACAAAAGGTGTTAACATTTTTATTAAAATAACAGAACAATATTTTAACACTGTAAATAGTTTATAAGGGTACCGTAATCTGCTACTGACACAATATTATGGGGTGGGATCTGCTGCTGACACACTTATTGGGAAAGGTGGGGGATCCAGTGACACTTTAATAAGGGGATCACTTTATTAGTAGTTGGGTCGCTTTATTGGGGGTTCCCTTTATTAGGAGTGGGGTCACTTTATTACGAGTGGGGTCATTAGGGGTACCTTAGAGATAACTTTCTGGCAGGGCACAGCTCTGTAGCTCTGCACATACGGTAGTCAAGAGCAGGCACTGAGAGGTCAGGCACTGAGAGGACAGGCACAGAGAGCAGGCACTGAAGACTGAGAGGCAGAGCAGGCATGTGTGAAAGGGAAGTCTGCTCCGCCCCTCGTCTGCCTGCTCCCACGCTCCCATCAACATTGCTCCTCCTCCACAACAGCGCATCTTTGGGCCGGTGACAGAGCACCCACAGAGGCGACCAGCCCCTGCATCCACCATCTACAGCTGTGGCCGGCCACTGCCTCCCACCACCCGCAGCGAGAGAGGCTCTTTCCCTCCAGCACCCGCAGCACAGCCGGCTCTTTCATCACTGCAGCGGCAGAAAAATCAGAGGCCACATAAAAGCGGCAGACATTTTTTTTTCAATATTCACCCTATAAGACGCACTAACCCCCCCCCCCCACACACACACACATTTTTGGGGGTGGGGGGTGGTAGTGCGTCTTATAGGGTGAAAAATAAGGTAAATCAAAACTGCTCCACTGGCCTACAAATAGGTGTACAGTTGTGTTCAAAATTATTTAACCCCCAATGCTGCAAATTGTGTTCAGAATGAAATCTTACAAGGACTTTTTAAAGAACCAAATGCAAATAAAATGACATCAATTGTTTTTGTGGTACAGTATTAAATGTTTTTTTTTTGTGATTTCTTCATTGACACAATTATTCAACCCCTAAAAGACTACCACTCTTAAGAACAGAGGTTCATTCAAGTGTTTTCGATCAGGTATTGAAAACACCTGTGGATGTCAAGGAGCAGCAATCAAGCATAATAAGCACCAATTAGGCAGATTTAAAATGACTGTGATACTCAGCTTCTTCTAGACATTTACTGGTGTGTTTACAAACATAGTGAAGTCAAGAGAATGGTCCAGGAAGACAAGAGAAGAGGTGATTTCTCTTCACAGGAAGGGCAATGGCTATAAGAAGATTGCAAAGATGTTAAACATACCAAGAGACACCATAGGAAGCATCATTCGCAAATTCAAGGCAAAGGGCACTGTTGAAACGCTACCTGGTCGTGGCAGAAAGAAGATGCTGACTTCGACTGCTGTGCGCTACCTGAAGCGCAAAGTGGAGAAAAGTCCCCGTGTGACTGCTGAGGAACTGAAAAAGATTTGTCAGATGCGGGTACTGAAGTTTCAGCTCAGACAATAAGGCGCACACTGCGTAATGAAGGCCTCCATGCCAGAACTCCCAGGCGCACCCCTTGCTGTCTCCAAAGAATAAGAAGAGTCGACTGCAGTATGCCAAAAGTCATGTGGACAAACCACAAAAGTTTTGGGATAGTGTTCTGGGGACTGATAAAACAAAATTAGAACTGTTTGGGCCCATGGATCAACGCTATGTTTGGAGGAGGAAGAACAAGGCCTATGCAGAAAAGAACACCTTGCCTACTGTGAAGCATGGCGGGGGGTCAATCATGCTTTGGGACTGTTTTGCTTCTACAGGTACAGGGAAGCTTCAGCGTGTACAAGGTACCATGAATTCTCTTCAGTACCAGGAGATATTGGATGAATATGGGATGCAGTCCGTCACAAACCTGAGGCTTGGGAGGCGTTGGACCTTTCAACAGGACAATGATCCCAAGCATACCTCCAAGTCCACTAGAGCATGGTTGCAGATTAAAGGCTGGAACATTTTGAAGTGGCCATCGCAGTCACCAGACTTAAATCCGATTGAGAACCTCTGGTGGGACTTAAAGAAAGCAGTTGCAGCGCGCAAGCCTAAGAATGTGACTGAACTGGAGGCTTTTGCCCATGAAGAATGGGCGAAGATACCCGTAGATCGCTGCAAGACACTTGTGTCAAGCTATGCTTCACGTTTAAAAGCTGTTATAACTGGAAAAGGATGTTGTACTAAGTACTAAGATTGAATGTCACTTGGGGGTTGAATAAAACTGATAATGATGTGAGCACAGAAAAGACATTTGTGGTTATTTCATTATAAATGTTATCTTATATTTGTCTGACTTACAAGTGCCTCTTTGATTTAATTGTAAACAAGATGACTGAAATGATCAAAATCAATGTCAAACTGGCCAAAACACTCAATTTATTTCAGTGGGGGTTGAATAATTTTGAACACAACTGTATAGCACCTTAAGGTCTCCATGGACTTATATTTTTCTGTCTTGTCTTTCTCTCTTTTTTCTCTCTGTCTCTTTCCTTTCAAGCTCTTTAATCCCTTAATGACCACTGATATGTGTTTTCATGGTGGTCATTAAAAGGCTTTATTTTAGGCAACTGCCTTTTTATAGTGGCCTAGAATAAGCGCTGCATAGATATCTCGTGCAGTTGAGAGCAGGGGCTTAGCTTTCAAATGAGAGCCAGGCTCCTGCTTTCATGGCCCGGATAAACAGAAGCACTGATTTGCACCATTTAACCCATTACATGATGCGGTCAATAGCAACCGCTGCATCTAAGCAGTTATAGAGGGAGCATATACCATCTGTCTCCCATCAGAAACCTATGAATGAGATCACCAAGTGCCGATATACGTGCCTGGCAGTGTATCCTAGCACTCCATGCCTGATTTGGATCTGCTGAATTTTGTGTCTCAAATCTGCAGCATTGTACAGTACAGTACAGTAAGTGAATTATTTTTTTTTTTTAATTCTTCTTCACACGTGGCAGAAAAAAAATGCAGCTGGAACTAAGGGTCCTTTCACACTTGCGTTCTGAGGATCCGGCAGGCACTTCCGTCCTGCCGGATCCGTCAGAACGCAAGTCACCTGAGACTAGAAGACTGATCAGGATCCTGATCAGTCTTCGAGTTGCTTCAGGTTACTATGGCAGCCAGGACGCTACTAGCGTCCTGGTTGCCATAGTAAGGCGAGGAGCGGGGAGCGGCATACTCCATTCCGTGCGGCTCTCGGGCGCTCTGAATGACGTCAGAGCGCCCCATGCGCATGGATCACGTGATCCATGCGATCACGTGATCCATGCACTGGGGCGCCCTGACGTCATCCTGGAGCGTCCCGGGAGCCGCACGGAATGTAAGTATGCCGCTCCCCGCTCCCTGCTACATTTTACCATGGTAACCAGGACTTTAGCGTCCTGGCTGCCATGGTAACCAGTCGAAAAAGCTAAATGTCGGATCCGGCAATGCGCCGAAGCGGCGTTTAGCTTAAGGTCGGATCGGATTAATGCCTTTCAATGGGCATTAATTCCGGATCCGGCCTTGCGGCAAGTGTTCCGGATTTTTGGACGGAACAAAAAGCGCAGCATGCTGCGGTATTTGCTGCGTCCAAAAAACTTTCCGGTCCTGAACTGAAGTCATCCTGATGCATCCTGAACGGATTTCTCTCCATTCAGAATGCATGGGGATGATCCTGATCAGGATTTTTCCGGCATAGAGACCCGATGACGGATCTCTATGCCGGAAAAGAAGAACGCAGGTGTGAAAGGGGCCTAACCTGTCATGCAGATTTCAAATCTATAGCATGTGTATTTATAAAGAAGATTTTATAGGGGACTTCACCTTTTTGGTAGAAAGATTTAAATCTGTGTCTAATCAGCAGCATTTTAGCAACAAATCAGACTTCCCCTGGCTGCAACCAAAATATACTGTACATTGCTATTGAAGTACTAAAATACACTTATTTGCACTTGTAAATGGTAGATAAATTACAACAGTTTATTGAGAAACTGCGAAAGGTGCAATTGAATGTCCCCCAGGTGCAATAAAAATACATGCTATTATGCTGCTGTTAACTCACTAAAGTATGCTTATTGCACGCACATAAAATTTAGAAGCTTGGAATAGAATAGGTGTTCCTTGACACATAGGAATGGGTGAAATGCTCGGAACATTCTCCTGAACATTACTAGCATATCCTGCAAACCGGTGTACTTTAAAAAGCATTGCATGACCAGGTTCATCACATGTGCAATGCAGGGAGCATGTGTAATTTTATCAATTGCAGCATGGTCACAGTGTTCCAGCCATTGTTTCTGACCATCTTGCCCAACTGGAGTTTGTGAGGAGACAGCCAGTGAGATGTTTACTGCTTGATGCACTTTACCAAGTGATTGGCTGTGTGGCTACTTACACCCAGGCCAATCATCTCTAACACCACAAGGAAACACTTCACTTTACACATACGATAGGTGGAAGGAGGAGGGGGAGCAATACACTCTCCTGCTTCAGTTGGAGAAAGGAGGATGTCCATGGAGAAGATGGAGGAGATGTATAAGCGCCTGCTGTGGGAACCAGACCAAGACAAACGTGGAGGTATCAATAGAACCTGGCCTTGTTGTTGCAGTACTGTCTCGCCACTGCCATACAAATTTTTTTTTTTTTTTTTTTTAATATTTTTTTATTTCAATCATCTCAAACAAAATTCATAAAGCAGAATTACACAAAGAACCTCCGATTCCTCCCTAGATTTTCACCTTATCCACTAGACATAGCCAATTGTTGCAGTCTGGGGCAGAGGGGGAAAACCATTCTCTGGCTACAAGAAGCCTGGCTAAAAACATCACTTTAACCAACAAACGGCTCTTCATGGGCCGGCAATCAACCTCTGATAGGTCCCCTAAAATCCATACCTTAGGAGATAGAGGAATATCCATTTTAAGTCTCCGAATCAAGGTTGTTTGAATCGTTCTCCAATATTTACTCACTATCGGGCAATCCCAGAACAGATGCATATGATCTGCTCCGGGGTCTCCACAGCGAAGGCAATCAGAGGTAGCTCTAAATCCCCTCTTATGGAGCCATAGAGGTGTCACATATATTTTGTGTATAATATTGAACTGTACAACAGTGTGATCAAAGTTGTGAGAAACCTGACTAAAATTCTCCCCTATATTCTCCCAGTCCAGAGAACCCACTTCTGACAGTAAAGCAGACCAGGATCTCTGTCCTGGGGAAAAACATTCCAAAAAAAAAAACTTTTCATCAAGTGCCTATAACAATGTGATACTTTAACTTTCATACCACCTTTCTTACAAATCAGATTGTGCAGAAATTCCGGAGTGTCTACCTCAAGTGAATAACTATCGACAATATTAAGAAGTGCTGACCTCAATTGAAAATATGCGTACCAGGTCACCTCACCTAAATTTAAATTCTGTTTTAGCTCCATAAGAGACAGGACTTGCCCATTTTTAACAACCTGATTCAGATAATGAATATTTCTCGCCCTCCAATATTGCCAACAGTTTAGATCATCTAATTTCAAAAGCTTTGAATTATGCCATAATGGGGTACAGATAAGTGCTGCCTTGACTTTAAACCAACTCTTTATCACCAACCAGGCCTTCGTAGCCATTCTGCAAAAAGGTTTATAGCCAGTCTGTGTATTAAGTAGATAGTCGGACTCTAATACTGTAAATAGATCTGAGAAACCTGAGTCTTTCACCAGTTTTCTACAGAGTTGGCTATTTTCCCAGTCATTAAAGAAACAAAGTTGAGAGGCTATGAAATATCCTCTAAAATAGGGAGGTTAAGGCCTCCCCACTGTAGGGCATAGAAAAATAGAGCAACTTTAGTCTCACCCGTTTCCTCCCCCATAATAAATCATTAATCATCCGTTCTATCAACCTAAAATACTTGTCTTCAATCCAAACGGGCGAATTGCAAAGAACATAAAGTACCTGGGGCAGCACCACCATTTTTATTAATGAAATTCTATCCCCTCTTGCAGGCAGAACTTTTTGCCATATCTTAATTTTTGATCTCACTTTCGACAGTAGGGGGATCAAATTAAGTTGGAGATAATCTTGAATTTTGGCAGAGGCTGTTATCCCCAGATATTTTATTGAATCGGAGATCGATACCCGATTAGGGAGATTTTCCGCAGATTCTCGCAATTTATCTACTGGGAGAAGAACAGTCTTTCCCCAATTAACCTCCAAGCCAGAAGGATAGGAAAACAGGCTGACCAGTTCCATTATTCGAGGGAGTGTTTTTCCTGTTTGGTGAATAAAAAACAAAATATCATCTGCATAGAGGGATATACGATCTTGCTCCCCTATTACACCAAAGCCAGCCACTCTCGAATCCTGCCTTATACTAGCTGCAAGAGGTTCAATATAGATATTAAATAGGAGAGGGGAAAGAGGACATCCTTGACGAGTACCTCTGCCCAGCACAAAACTCTCTGTCAGCATGTCATTAATCCTAATTCTGGCCACTGGACATTTATATAACAACTGAACCATCCCCGTAAATTTGGGGCCAAAACCCATTATTTTCATCACCTCCCAGAGAAACGTACACTCGACCCTGTCAAACGCCTTAGTAGCGTCCAGTGAGAGGACCGAGCGGGCGCCCCCACCGGGAGACTGAATATTAGCAAAAAACCTATGCAAATTATGATGGGTACCCCTTTTCGCCATAAAACCATTTTGGTCTGGATGAATCAGAGAGGACATAACCTGAGAGAGCCTCCTGGCCAAAACCTTTGATAACAACTTAACGTCCGTATTTAATAGGGAAATTGGTCTATATGAGCTCAGATCCACCGGGTCTTTATCTTTTTTGGGAATAAAAACTATCACGGCTTCCATCATAGACTGTGGCAAAACCCCTCCCTGTGATGCTTGAGCAAACACTTCCAGTAGATGAGGGAGGATGACATCACTGTACTTACGATAGATTCCATATGGAAAGCCATCTGACCCTGGCGATGAGTTCCCGGAGATAGATTTCAAAGCCTCTTGAATCTCCACAAGAGACACTTCTCCTTCAAGGGATTCTTTTTGGGCCTCTGTTAGCATCGGAAGAGAAATTCTTTCCAGGAACTGTCTCGCCAGGTCAGTTGGCAGACCAGGAGAAGCTCTATATATCTGGGAGAAGTATTGCAGGAAAGTGTCCCTTATACCCTCTGGGTCTGATATTATTACCCCATCTAAATTACGAACTAAAGTAATAGCTTTCTTTCTTTTATCTTGTTGTGATATTATCTGCCATACAAAATTTAAATGTGCCATGAACGACATGTACTATCTCTGCCTGTAACAGCTACTCCAGTTGTCAATTGTGGGGTGCACCTCGCCGCACAGCCAGAATTTCAAGGACACATTCTCCACCATTTCACAGTACAAGGCAGGAATTGCTTTTTAAAGAGATAATGCTGGCTAGATATCTTTCAGCAAATACATTCCATCAGCTCCTATAGGTAACAGAGTTCACTATGTTGTATGGCAGAGACAGCACCACCAACAATTTGGCCAGATGGGAGTTAAGCTTGTGCATGAGTGAATTTCCAGGCACATAGAGTTGTTTCTAGGTCATACATTTTGATTTGTGTCTGATGCCTGAGCAGAGTAGGAATGATTTGAGCAGGAGAAGCAGTAGGTGATGATGACAAGGACACTGTACTGCACTGTAATTAGCAGCATTACCAGTTCCAAAGCTGACCATAATAGAATCAGATCTGGCCCTAGCAGTTTTTTGAAAGTTTCAGGTCGTATGTTGACTCTGCTCTTTATTGCTGAAGCTACCAAGCTCCTTCTATGATGTTACCTCCTCCTCAGCACCATGATCCATCTCCAAATCCTTTCCAACACACAATCATCATCATAGTTCTCACCCTCCCCTGAACTCTTATCACATCATGATATGTAATCATGGGCTCCTTCACCCCCCTTCCCATTCTCTGCTCCGTAAATTTCCCAAATGCCACCGGAAATACCCCTAACCCTACCCCTTCTACCCCCATGGCTACAAGTGCCACTACCACCAACATAGCTATGTATAGGTTCCCCTCCCTCCTGCTGAACCTCATCCTTATGACATTTGAAATGCTGACTACTCTCACACAAGTCATCAACAGGCAATACTATCTTGAGAACAGATGCAGCGGGCTAATCTTGATACTTAAGATGTTAAGTAAAGAATGGCAAGAAAATGTTAACTGGCTTTTCAATGGATTTCAATGGTTTTTGTCACAAGATAATCGAGATAACACTGGGACGTGTTATCATATGAATTTTAGCTCAGCTAAATCTGTATCTTCCATAGCATGTGGTGGGGTTTTGTCACCTCTTTGTAGGACAAAAGAAGAGAAGGCAATGAAGACAGAGAGGATGCAACTGAAAGGCTTCACTAGGGTTGCAATGAGAGGGGTGGAAGCCAAGGGGAACTGCAGCCTACTGATACTACTATTGGCTTAATGGCTGGTATTGCTACTGCAGCTACTACCCAAATTCTGACTCTGGGAGGACGAGGCATGAGTCTTCCATTTTAATTGTGAGGACTAGGGATGAGCAAAGTTTTCAAAAATTCGAATTGGACACTTTGCCAAATGTTGCAAAAATTTGATTTGATCCAAATTAATTTGTTGCATAGCGCGTTATAAATCAGCTATTTTCCAGCCTGCAGGAGAAGTATATCTCAGTATTCATCCACTTGTGCAGCTTAGAAACATGCCTAGCTATTCCATTGTGGTAGTGAAACTGTTAATGTCAGTCAATATGACAGGCAGGCGTCACTCATAGACTCAGTTCACATTTCAGTTATTTGGTCAGTTTTTGACCTGTAACTAACCAAATAAGTGAAGTGCAAACTTGAAGGTCAATGCTAGCGTCAAGAATAATGTACTTGACAGTGCAGTGGCCCAAGATTCTACTATAATGCTGATTCCACATGGATTGTTAGAGAACCTGTTCTGTTACACTCTGATACAAGTAGCCGGCCCATGACAGAGTGAAGAGAGTGTTAGCAGTTAGAGATGAGCGAACACCTGGAAGTTCGGGTTCGGGAAGTTCGGCCGAACTTCCTGAAAATGTTCGGGTTCGGGATCCGAACTCGACCAGAACTTTATCCCCATTGAAGTCAATGGGGACCCGAACTTTTAGGCACTAAAAAGGCTGTAAAATAGTCCAGGAATGGGCTAGAGGGCTGCCAAAGGAAGCAAAATGTAGGTAAATCCCCTGAAAACAAATGTGGATAAAATAAATAAAATTTAACCACTATCAATTGAAGAGAGGTCCCACTGCAAGGAATCATGCGTCATATCACCCAGCACTGGAGAAGGCCACTTTCAGTTATTTCGGCCCAGCACCCAGACAGAGGAGAAAGGTCCCACAGCAAGGAATCATGCGTCATATCACCCACCACCGGAGAAGGCTACTTTCAGTTATTTCGGCCCCAGCACCCAGACAGAGGAGAGAGGTCCCACAACAAGGAATCATGCGTCATATCCCCCACCACTAGAGAAGGCCACTTTCATTTATTTATGCCCCACCACCCAGACAGAGGAGAGAGGTCCCACAGCAAGGAATCATGCGTCATATCACCCTCAACTGGAGAAGGCCACTTTCAGTTATTTCGCCCAGCACCAAGACCGAGGATACAGGTCCCACAGCAAGGAATCATGCGTCATATCACCCACCACTGGAGAAGGCCACTTTCAGTTATTTTGGCTCAGCACCCAGACCGAGGATACAGGTCCCACAGCAAGGAATCATGCGTCATTTCACCCACCACTAGAGAAGGCCACTTTCAGTTATTTCTGCCCCAGCACCCAGACAGAAGAGAGAGGTCCCACAGCAAGGAATCATGCGTCATATCACCCACCACTGGAGAAGGCCACTTTCAGTTATTTATGCCCCAGCACCCAGACAGAGGAGAGAGGTCCCACAGCAAGGAATCATGCGTCATATCACCCACTACTGGAGAAGGCCACTTTCAGTTATTTCGGCCCAGCACCCAGACCGAGGATACAGGTCCCACAGCAAGGAATCATGCGTCATATCACCCACCACTGGAGAAGGCCACTTTCATGTTATTTCAGCCCCAGCACCCAGACAGAGGATAGAGGTCCCACAGAAAGGAATCATGCGTCATATCACCCACCACTGGAGAAGGCCACTTTCAGTTATTTCGGCCCAGCACCCAGACCGAGGATACAGGTCCCACAGCAAGGAATCATGCGTCATATCACCCACCACTAGAGAAGGCCACTTTCAGTTATTTCAGCCCCAGCACCCAGACAGAGGAGAGAGGTTCCACAGCAAGGAATCATGCGTCATATCACCCACTACCGGAGAAGGCCACTTTCAGTTATTTCGGCCCCACCACCCAGACAGAGGAGAGGTTCATTCAACTTTGGGTTGCACCACAAGATCATTGTAAAGTTAAAAAAATGAGGATTCAATAAAGAAGTGGCCCGGAGTACAAGAATACATGGTTGAGGGGGAGGCAGTTATAAATGTCTATTCTGCACAAGGGAGGCACAGGTCCTGTGGGATCCATGCCTGGTTCATTTTTATGAACGCCAGCTTGTCCACGTTGGCTGTGGACAGGCGGCCGCGCTTTGTCAGTACGACGCCCCTGCCGTGCTGAATACACGCTCAGACAAAACGCTGGCCGCCGGGCAGGCCAGCACCTCCAAGGCATAAAATGCTAACTCTGGCCACGTGGACAATTTGGAGACCCAGAAGTTGAATGGGGCCGAACCATCAGTCAGTATGTGGAGGGGTGTGCAGACGTACTGTTCAACCATGTTAGTGAAATGCTGCCTCCTGCTAACACGCTCCGTATCAGGTGGTGGTGCAGTTAGCTGTGGCGTGGAGACAAAATCTTTCCACATTTCTGCCATGCTAACCCTGCCCTCAGAGGAGCTGGCCGTGACACAGCTGCGTTGGCGACCTCTTGCTCCTCCTCTGCCTTCGCCTTGGGCTTCCACCTGTTCCCCTGTGACATTTGGGAATGCTCTCAGGAGCGTGTCTACCAGCGTGCGCTTGTACTCGCGCATCTTCCTATCACGCTCCAGTGCAGGAAGTAAGGTGGGCACATTGTCTTTGTACCGGGGATCCAGCAGGATGGCTACCCAGTAGTCCGCTCACGTTAAAATGTGGGCAACTCTGCTGTTGTTGCACAGGCACTGCAGCATGTAGTCGCTCATGTGTGCCAGGCTCCCCAGAGGTAAGGACAAGCTGTCCTCTGTGGGAGGCGTATCGTCATCGTCCTCCGTATCCCCCCAGCCACGCACCAGTGATGGGCCTGATCTGTGTCGGGTGCCACCCCGCTGTGAACCTGCTTCATCCTCATCCTCCTCCACCTCCTCCTCATCCTCCTCACCCTCCAGTAGTGGGCCCTGGCTTGCCACATTTGTACCTGGCCTCTGCTGTTGCAAAAAACCTCCCCCTGAGCCACTTCTAACAGACTGGCCTGAAAGTGCTAAAAATGACCCCTCATCCTCCTCCTCCTCCTCCTCCTGGGCCACCTCCTCTTCCATCATCGCCCTAAGCGTTTTCTCAAGGAGACATAGAAGTGGTATTGTAACGCTGATAACGGTGTAATTGGCACTGGCCATGTTGGTGGAGTATTCGAAACAGCGCAACAGGGCACACAGGTCTCGCATGGAGGCCCATTCATTGGTGGTGAAGTGGTGCTGTTCCGCAGTGCGACTGACGTGTGCGTGCTGCAGCTGAAACTCCACTTTGGCCTGCTGCTGCTCGCACAGTCTCTCCAGCATGTGCAAGGTGGAGTTCCATCTTGTGGGCACGTCGCATATGAGGCGGTGAGCGGGAAGGCCGAAGTTCCGCTGTAGCGCAGACAGGCAAGCAGCGACAGGATGTGAACGCCGGAAGCGTGCACAGACGGCCCGCACTTTATGCAGCAGCTCTGACATGTCGGAGTGGTTGTGAATGAACTTATGCACCACCAAATTCAGCACATGCGCCAGGCAAGGGATGTGCGTCAAACCAGCTAGTCCCAGAGCTGCGACGAGATTTCGCCCATTATCGCACACCACCAGGCCGGGCTTGAGGCCCACCGGCAGAAACCACTCGTCGGTCTGTTGTTTAATACACCGCCACAACTCCTGCGCGGTGTGGGGCCTGTCCCCCAAACATATGAGTTTCTGAATGGCCTGCTGACGTTTAGCCCGGGCTGTGCTGAAGTTGGTGGTGAAGGTGTGTGGCTGACTGGATGAGCTGGTGGAAGCAGAGGAGGAGGAAGCCGGGTAGGAGGAGGAGGCTACTGGAGACAAAGAATGATGCCCTGCAATCCTTGGCGGCGGAGGGACGTGCGCCAAGGAACTCTCCGCCTGCGACCCAGCTGCCACTACATTTACCCAGTGTGCAGTTAGGGAGATATACCGTCCCTGGCCGTTCTTACTGGTCCACATATCTGTGGTTAGGTGGACCTTGCCACAGATGGCGTTGCGCAGTGCACACTTGATTTTATCAGATACTTGGTTGTGCAGGGAAGGCACGGCTGTCTTGGAGAAGTAGTAGCGGCTGGGAACAACATACTGTGGGACAGCCATAGACATCAGCTGTTTGAAGCTGTCTGTGTCCACCAGCCTGAATGACAGCATTTCAAAGGCCAGTAGTTTAGAAATGCTGGCATTCAGGCCCAGGGCTCGAGCGTGGCTAGGTGGGAAATTATGCTTTCTCTCCAAGGTTTGTGAGATGGAGAGCTAAACGCTGCCGAGTGACATGGTGGAGATGCTTGTTGACGCAGGTGGTGTTGTCGGTGGCACATCCTCTGTTTGGTGGGTGGCAGGTGCCAACATTCCTCCCGAGGCGGAGGAAGAGGCTGAGGCAGCAGCAGAAGAGGGAGCAGGGGGAGCAAGAGTGAGTTCCTTGCTTTTAAGGTGTTTACTCTACTGCAGTTCATGCTTTGCATGTAGATGTCTGGTCATGCAGGTTGTGCTAAGGTTCAGAAAGTTAATGCCTCGCTTCAGGCTCTGATGGCACAGCGTGCAAACCACTCGGGTGTTGTCGTCAGCACATTGTTTAAAGAAGTGCCATGCCAGGGAACTCCTTGAAGCTGCCTTTGGGGTGCTCGGTCCCTGGTGGCGGTGGCCAGTAGCAGGCGAACTCTCTTGGAGGTGGCTGTTCTGCTTTTGCCCCCTTCTCCCTCTTTTGCTACGCTGTTGGCTCGGTCTCACCACTGCCTCTTCCTCTGAACTATGAAAGTCAGTGGCACGACCTTTATTCCATGTGGGGTCTAGGACCTCATCGTCCCCTGCATCGTCTTCCACACAGTCTTCCTCCCTGACCTCCTGTTCGGTCTGCACACTGCAGAAAGACGCAGCAGTTGGTACCTATGTTTCGTCATCACCAGAGACGTGCGGACTCCAATGAGGTGGTATTCCCATGTCCAAATCTTCAGGAAACATCAGTGGTTGTGCATCCATGCATTCTATGTCTTCCACCACTGGGGAAGGGCTAGGTGGATTCCCTTGGGAAACCCTGCCAGCAGAGTCTTCAAACAGCATAAGAGACTGCTGCATAACTTGAGGCTCAGACAGTTTCCCTGATATGCATAGGGGTGATGTGACAGACTGATGGGCTTAGTTTTCAGGTGCCACCTGTGCGCTTTCTGCAGAAGACTGGGTGGGAGATAATGTTGTGAACATGCTGGATCCACTATCGGCCACCCAATTGACTAGCGTCTGTACCTGCTCAGGCCTTACCATCCTTAGAATGGCATTGGGCCCCACCAAATATCGCTGTAAATTCTGGCGGGTACTGGAACCTGAAGTAGTTGGTTCACTAGGACGTGTGGCTGTGGCAGAATGGCCACTTCCTCTCCCAGCACAAGAGGGTACACTAACACCACCACGACCGTGTCCGCGTCCCTTACTAGATGTTTTCCTCATTGTTACCGTTCACCAGGCACCACAATAAGAAAAAAAATATTTGGCCCAATGTATTGATTTCAAATTCAGGCCTTTTTTTACAGGCACCTAACACTATCTGCCTATTTATTTATGTAGCGTATTACACTAATCCAAGCACAGCAGTAACCACTGATTTAGGGGAATATATCTTTTAGGGCTAGTATTTAGGCCCTGGATAAAAGGTATCCTTTTATGGACAGATTTACAATTGGCCTGCAACAGCTGGGACACCAGATTCAGGCTATTGCTATTTTGGCAAGTGAATTACACCCCAGAACAAAATATATGTTTTGGCGGACACTATTCTATTTTGCTAGCCATAGCTGAAACCACTGATTTATGGTATTGCTATTTTGACAATTGAATTTCGCCCCAGAACAAAATATATGTTTTGGCGGACACTATTATATTTTGCCAGCCACAGCTGAAACCACTGATTTATGGTATTGCTATTTTGGCAATTGAATTTCACCCTAGAACAAAATATATGTTTTGGCGGACACTATTATATTTTGCCAGCCACAGCTGAAACCACTGATTTATGGTATTGCTATTTTGGCAATTGAATTTCACCCCAGAACAAAATATATGTTTTGGCAGACACTATGAAACCTGGCCTGCAACAGCTGGGACACTAGATTCAGGCTATTGCTATTTTGGCAAGTGAATTACATCCCAGAACAAAATATATGTTTTGGCGGACACTATTAACTTTTTCCAGCCACAGCTGAAACCACTGATTTATGGTATTCCTATTTTGGCAATTGAATTTCACCCCAGAACAAAATATATGTTTTGGCGGACAGTATGAAACCAGGCCTGCAACAGCTGGGACACCAGATTCAGGGTATTGCTATTTTGGCAAATTAATTTCACCCCAGAACAAAATATATGTTTTGGCGGACACTATGAAACCTGGCCTGCAACAGCTGGGACACCAGGTTCAGGGTATTGCTATTTTGGCAATTGAATTACACCCCAGAACAAAATATATGTTTTGGCGGACACTATTATATTTTGCCAGCCACAGCTGAAACCACCGATTTATGGTATTGCTATTTTGGCAATTGAATTTCACCCCAGAACAAAATATATGTTTTGGCGGACACTTTTATATTTTGCCAGCCACAGCTGAAACCACTGATTTATGGTATTGCTATTTTGGCAATTGAATTTCACCCCAGAACAAAATATATGTTTTGGTGGACACTATTATATTTTGCCAGCCACAGCTGAAACCACTGATTTACGGTATTGATATATTTGGCAATTGAATTTCACCCCAGAGCAAAATATATGTTTTGGCGAACACTATGAAATCTGGCCTGCAACAGCTGGGAAACCAGATTCAGTGTATTGCTATTTTGGCAGATTAATTTCACCCCAGAACAAAATATATGTTTTGGTGGACACTATGAAACCTGGCCTGCAACAGCTGGGACACCAGATTCAGGGTATTGCTATTTTGGCAAGTGAATTACACCCCAGAACAAAATATATGTTTTGGCGGACACTATTATATTTTGCCAGCCACAGCTGAAACCACAGATTTATGGTATTGCTATTTTGGCAATTGAATTTCACCACAGAAAATAATTTATCCTTTGCCAGACAGCAGACAGTATTATACTTGTCTAGCCAAAGCTGGAACACCAGATTTAGGGGATTGGTATTTGGGCAATTGTATTTAACCCATTAATAAAATATAGAAATTGCTCTCCTGAGTTTCTAGGGGTGACAATTAGCACAGCTAAGCCCCTGATGTAGGATATAGCAAAAAAAAAAAAAAACTAGTATTGATGGATTGATGGACTTGGTGGCAGCTTCTTCTGGTGCACCACAAGTCACAAAATGGCCGCCGATCAACCCAGAAAATAAGTAACAGAAAAACGCTCTGTGCAGCCTAAAAACCAGTGAGCAAGTAACTAGCAGAAGTTCAATCATTCACAGCTGTAGATCGATCCGTTCATTAGGTGCTGTTGCTGACTTTACCCTGCCTAATCTCGCCCTGACAGAAGCTGCGTCCTCTCCCTACACTAATCAGAGCAGTGTGACGTGCGGCGCTACGTGACTCCAGCTTAAATAGATGCTGGGTCACATGCGGCACTTGGCCAATCACAGCCATGCCATTAGTAGGCATGGCTGTGATGGGCTCTTAGGGCAAGAAGTAAAACGCTAGCTGATTGGCTGCTGTGCAGCCCTTCAGAAAGCGGGAAGTAATCGACGAACAACGAACACGAACCCAAACTTTTTTGAAAATGTCCGGGTTCGGGTCCGTGTCACGGACACCCCAAAATTCGATACGAACCCCAACGATGCTCGAACTGTTCGCTCAACACTAGTTATAAGGTAAACCACTCCGCTGGTTCTACAATTAGAGAATTCACTTATGTCAAAGGATTTTCCCATCGATACACTTGTGAATCTTTTTGATACTAGGATGTATGGGCAGGCAATACAACAACTACACTTAAAGGTTCCCACAGGACTGCGGTGATGCCATGTGCCTGGAGTCTTCTGTTTAACATACATACTATGAACCAATCGATCCTTGATCAACCGACCCCTTCCTAAACGCAATTGATGGTTTTGGTGGTAGTATGTCCACCAGGTCCTGATCAGTCTGTAAGATCCCCCAGTGTTTTCTTAGAATTTCATACATCCTATCATGGGCATTGTCATATGTACCAATTATTCTCACAATGCCTTCTTGTTCTTTTTTTGCCTTTGGTGTCAAAAGTTTTTCCCGATCAATAGAAAGGGAGTATTGAAATGCCCCCTTTAGTGTTTTCTCCGGATATCCCCTTTGACAGAATCTATTCTTCAATTCTCTTGATTGTTGTATGAAGGTAGAGGTGTTAGTGCAGTTCCTTCTTGTACGTATGTATTGCCCCCTTGGTATTCCCCTTTTAAGGGGTTGTGGGTGAAAGCTATCCCAATGGAGCACAGTATTCGTAGCTGTTTCTTTTCAGAAGGTTTCTGTATGAAGCATTCCCCCCCTCTTTGAGATTTTAACATCAAGGAAGGAAATCTCCTGTTCCCTGATTTTCCAGGTAAACCGTAGACCTATGGGATTGTGGTTTAAAGATTCAGCAAAGGCTTTAAAGGTATCCACTGGATCACCCCACAAGATAAATATATCATCGATGTATCTACCCCAAAAGAGGATGTGGGTGGTCCAGGGATCCTTAGCTTCGCTGAAGACAGGAGCAAATTAGCATACGTGGGCGCACAGGGGCTTCCCATAGCCGTGCCCCTGAGCTGGTGGTAAAACTTCGACTCAAACAAAATAAAATTGTGGGTCAAAATGTATTCCAGCAAGGACAGAACAAAGTGATTGTGTTACTTCCTCCTTAACTACTTCAGCCACTAGCTTAAACACACTTAATTACCAGGCCACTTTTTACAATTCTGCACTACACTACTTTCACCATTTATTGCTCTGTCATGCAACTTACCACCCAAATGAATTTTACCACCTTTTCTTCTCACTAATAGAGCTTTCATTTGGTGGTATTTCATTGTTGCTGACATTTTTACTTTTTTTGCTATTAATAAAAATTTAACAACATATTTGCAAAAAAAATGACATTTTTCACCTTTTGTTGTAATTTTTTTTTTTTTTTAAAAACTACATTTCTACATGAATTTTTCTCTAAATTTATTGTTCTACATGTCTTTGATAAAAAAAAATCCAATAAGTGTATATTTATTGGTTTGGGTAAAAGTTATAGCGTTTACAAACTATGGTGCAAAAAAGTGAATTTCGGCATTTTGAAGCAGCTCTGACTTTCTTAGCACCTGTCATGATTCTTCAGGTGCTAGAATGCCAGGATAGTATAATACCCCCCAAATGACACCATTTTAGAAAGAAGACACCCCAAAGTATTCGCGAGGGGCATGGTGAGTGCATGTATCATTTCATTTTTTTCACAAGTTAGCGTGAAAATGACACTTTCTGAGGAAAAAA